>CM035849.1:96431645-97631645 GCA_020510985.1 Pholidichthys leucotaenia
GAAAGTTCTCAACGAATACAACTTTTGCCAGCATTTGCCAGCAAACACCAACTTTTATCAACTTTTGCCAGCAGAGCCAGATGTTTGCCAAAATGTTAGCAAAAGTTGGTCCAAACGTTGTAGTGTGAATCCACCCAAAAAAGCAGGTCCAGGATGGCAGGAAGCCTCCACAAACGCTGATCTTTACATGAGCGTTGCCTGAAGATGATGTCATCTGAACTGCTCTGAGTATTCCTTTGCTTAAGTTAACCTAAACTGGGAACTGCTACACATACGCTGGCCTAAGTTGGTAAAAGTTTGACAACGCTGAATGCAACGCTGGCAAATGCTAGCAAAAGTTCATCAGAGTTTATAAAAGTTTGTAAAAGTTGGTGTGTGCTCACAAATGTAATTTCACCAACATTTGGACTGATTTCTCTGATTTTTCAAAACATCAGTAAAAGTCGATCCAAACGTTATAGTGTGAATCCAGCTTAACACTCAAATGGCCATATCTTCTTCAAATCTTTTCGGATTTCCATGTTTGGTTTGGTTCGGTTTTTATTTATTTGTCAGGGACCTTGGACAAAAAACATTGATCTCAAAAGAGAACAGATGCATTGAACCAGATTTAACCAATGGCTAATTCCCATCTGCATGTGTTAGATATCATTGGAAAGCTTAGTTTTCACACTTTTAGAATCTGTAAATAACTCAAAATACCCTTCCGGAGACTTGTTCTTGATTTTTCGATGGCTGGTCACATAATGTAATGTATATTTACTGGTAGTGAAAGATAATTAAAAATTTTAATTGCAATTGATCTTTAAAAATCATTTGCCAAATCTTTTTTCTATATAATGTACCTTAAATTGTTTAATTTTCAAGTTTTTCATGCTCTTATAGGAGTGTACAAATGTGCTTGTTTTCTGCAACTGTATTTATTTCAAGCTTTCAGCATGTCGATAAATGACAAAGACTATCCAGAATATTCTCTAGAAAGACCTCATAAGTACCACAGAAATACTGCATGTGCAAAGAACAGATGGGTAAGGCATATT
This sequence comes from Pholidichthys leucotaenia, assembly GCA_020510985.1. Classification (NCBI taxonomy): domain Eukaryota; kingdom Metazoa; phylum Chordata; class Actinopteri; order Cichliformes; family Pholidichthyidae; genus Pholidichthys; species Pholidichthys leucotaenia. Next base: position 96,432,686 of record CM035849.1, read on the forward strand.
GACCTCATAATCATCATCATCCGTATTTATTTTGACAGGGCAGAATTAGTCCCACAGTTAGGGTAGGTCCTCTTACAGTTGAAGCTGAGTTTTTATGCCGGATGCCCTTCCTAATGCAACCCTGTCCATTTTATCCGGGCTGGACAGTAGGATGTTCCATTTTTACACAGTCTTTGGCATGACCCGATTGGGATTTGAACCCCGGCCTCCCAGTTGTGGGGCAGATGCTCTACTACAGTGGGGTAAAAAAGTATTTAGTCAGCCACCAATTGTGCAAGTTCTCCCACTTAAAAGATGAGAGAGGTCTCCAATTTCCATCGTAGGTATACCTCAACTATGAGAGACAAAATGAGAAAAAAAAAATCCAGAAAATCACATTGAAGGATTTTTAATGAATTAATTGGTAAATTCTTCGGTAAAATAAGTATTTGGTCACCTACAAACAAGCAAGATTTCTGGCTCTCACAGACCTGTAACTTCTTCTTTAAGAGGCTCCTCTGTCCTCCACTCGTTACCTGTATTAATGGCACCTGTTTGAACTCGTTATCAGTATAAAAGACACTTGTCCACAACCTCAAACAGTCAGACTCCAAACTCCGCTATGGCCAAGACCAAAGAGCTGTCAAAGGACACCAGAAACAAAATTGTAGACCTGCACCAGGCTGGGAAGACTGAATCTGCAATAGGTAAGCAGCTTGGTGTGAAGAAATCAACTGTGGGAGCAATTATTAGAAAATGGAAGACATACAAGACCACTGATAATCTCCCTCGATCTGGGGCTCCACGCAAGATCTCACGTGAGGTCAAAATGATCATGAGAATGGTGAGCAAAAATCCCAGAACCACACGGGGGGACCTAGTGAATGACCTGCAGAGAGCTAGGACCAAAGTAACAAAGGCTACATCAGTAACACACTACACCGCCAGGGACTTAAATCCTGCAGTGCCAGACGTGTCCCCCTGCTTAAGCCAGTACATGTCCAGGCCCGTCTGATGTTTGCTGGAGAGCATTTGGATGATCCAGAAGAGGATTGAGAAAATGTCATATGGTCAGATGAAACCAAAATAGAACTTTTTGGTAAAAACTCAACTTGTCGTGCTTGGAGGAGAAAGAACACCATACCTACTGTGAAGCGTGGGAGTGAAAACATCATACTTTGGGTCTGTTTTTCTGCAAAGGGACCAGGACGACTGATTTGTGTAAAGGAAAGAATGAATGGGGCCATGTATTGTGAGATTTTGAGTGAAAACCTCCTTCCATCAGCAAGGGCATTGACGATGAAACGTGGCTGGGTCTTTCAGCATGACAATGATCCCAAACACACTGCCCGGGCAACAAAGGAGTGGCTTCGTAAGAAGCATTTCAAGGTCCTGGAGTGGCCTAGCCAGTCTTCAGATCTCAACCCCATAGAAAATCTTTGGAGGAAGTTGAAAGTCCGTGTTGCCCAGCGACAGCCCCAAAACATCACTGCTCTAGAGGAGATCTGCATGGAGGAATGGGCCAAAATACCAGCAACAGTGTGTGAAGACCTTGTGAAGACTTACAGAAAACGTTTGACCTCTGTCATTGCCAACAAAGGGTATATAACAAAGTATTGAGATGAACGTTTGTTATTGACCAAATACTTATTTTACCGAGGAATTTACCAATTATTTCATTAAAAATCCTTCAGTGTCATTTTTTGGATTTTTTTTTTCTCATTTTGTCTCTCACAGTTGAGGTATACCTATGATGAAAATTGGAGACCTCTCTCATCTTTTAAGTGGGAGAGCTTACACAATTGGTGGCTGACTAAATACTTTTATTCCCCACTGTATATATATATACACAGTATATGTTAGTGGTGTTGGCCGATTAAAATTTCTAATCGCGATTAATCTTTTGGAACGTTGAGTTAATCACTATTAACAATGCGTTAATCGTGTGTTTTTCCATTCATATACAATGTACCTTAAGTTGGTAATTTTTCAAGTTTCTCATACTGTTATAAACATGGGAGTGGACAAATACACTTGCTTTCTTCACCTGCAGGTTTATTAAAGCTCTCAACATACCCCAAATGACAAAACTATCCAGAATATTCTCCAGAAAATTCTCAAAAGTACTACCACATGTGCAAAAAAACAACAGAATGCCAGAGCTCAGTAACGTCACTGCAACACAACTACACTCGCATAGCAAACATCCACCAGCTGAACACAAATCAACGGACCTCGTGTGTCACAACAGACACAATTTCCCCTTTAATAGAAAAATTGTAAACATAAACAAACAACTATCTCACACATGACGTCACCAACCACGCAGCAAAAACAGGGTGTGGGAGTGAGTGGACATTAGGAACACAGCTTAAGAATTTTAGACTGCTACTTACCTACTGATAGTTGGACCCAAAACTATGACGATGAAACAGGTGAGTGTCTGTCCTCAGCTGCTGGCAGTCACTACATCATAGCACATAGCTGTTTACTGTTAGCCAGCTTCCAAAGAAGAACAACCGACATCCAGGTGAAGTTTTGGAGGAGGCTGTGACAATTATACAGGTGAGCTCCGACAGATAATGGTGTAAACTTAAACATGACAGCGTTTTGGGGATTTCCATGGTAGTGATCCAGCTTGTTTGACTTCACAGTGTCTGCATGGCACGCGCAGTATCTGTCACTACCCAGAGCAGCTTCTGTAGCTCCATATGGAGTACAGTTCAGGCCAAAAAAGTAATGTTTGTGCTTTCTGCCGTTAACTGCGGTTAACCGCAATCACGAAATTTGTGGCCGTTAACAGGAGCGAAGCATTAACAGGCGATTAACGCAATAACGCCAACACCACTAAACACACACACACACACACACACACACACACACACACACACACACACACACACACACACACACAGAGTTATAAAAAAGTCTACACACCAATGTTCAAATGCCAGGTTTTTGTGATGTAAAAAACTGACACCAACATAAATCATTTCAAAACTTTTTCCACGATTAATGTGACCAACAACCTGTACAACCCAATTGAAAAACAAACTGAAATATTTTAAGGGGTAAAATAAAAAAATAAAAAAACTTACAATAACCTCTTTGCATAAATATACATACCCTGTTATAACGGGATGTGGCTGTGTTCAGAATTAACCAATCACATTCAAACTCACGTTAAATGGGAGTCATCACACACCTGCCACCAGTTACAGTGCCTCTGATTAACCCCAAATAAAGTTCAGCTGCTCTAGTAGGCTTTTCCTGACATTTTTGTAGTCACATCTTATAGCACAAGCCATGGTCCGCAGAGAGCTTCCAAAGCATCAGAGGAGTCTCATTGTTCAAAGGTATCAGTCAGGAGAAGGGTACAAAACAGTTTCCAAGGCATTAAATATACCATGGAACACAGTGAAGACAGTCATCATCAAGTGGAGAAAATATGCCACAACAGTGACATTACCAAGTACTGGACGTCCCTCCAAAATTGATGAAAAGACGAGAAGAAAACTGGTCAGGGACACTGCCAAGAGGCCAACAGCAACACTGAAGGAGCTGCAGGAATTTCTGGCAAGTACTGGCTGTTTAGTACATGTGACAACAATCTCCCGTCTAGGGTGGCAAGACGGAAGTCTTATCTGATGAAGAAAAACATCCAAGCCCAGCTACATTTTGTAAAAACACATTTGAAATATCCCAGACACGTGGGAAAATGTGATATGGTTGGATGAAACCAAGGTTGAACTTTGTGGCCATAATTCCAAAAGGTGGATTTGGCGCAAACACAACACTGCTCATCACCAAAAGAACAGGTGGTGCCAACTGCTGCCATGCTTTGAGGCTGTTTTTGTTCAGCTGGAACTGGGGCCTTAGTCAAGGTGGAAAGAATTATGAACAGTTCCAAATACCAGTCAGTGTTGGCACAAAACCTTCAGGCTTCTGCTAGAAAGCTGAAGATGAAGAGGAACTTCATCTTTCAGTACGACAGTGACCCAAAACACACATCCAAATCAATAAAAGAATGGCTTCACCAGAAGATTAAGGTTTTATAGTGGCCCAGCCAGAGTCAAGACCTGAATCCGATCGAATATCTGTGGGGTGATCTGAAGAGGGCTGGGCACAGGAGATGCCCTCACAATCTGAAAGATTTGGAGCATTTTTTCAAAGAAGGGTGGGCAAATATTGCCACATCAAGATGTGCCACGTTGATAGACTCCTACCCAAAACGATTGAGTGCTGTAATAAAAGCCAAAGGTGCTGCAACAAAGTGTTAGTTTAAGGGTGTGCATATTTATGCAAACAGGCTATTGTAAGTTTTTTATTTTTCCCCTTAAAAGTTTTCAGTTTGTTTTTCAATTGGGTTGTCCAAGTTATAGGTCACATTAATGGTGGAAAAAGTTTTGAAATGATTTATCTTGGTCTCATTTTTTTATGACATAATTATAGACCCAGGGAACAAAGCACAGACTCGAGTGAATACAATTTATCCTTTTTATTGCTAACAATGAGTGTGTGAGTGCGTGTATGTACAGTGTGTGTGTTGTGCGTGTGAAGAGGAAGTGCAGTGCAGGAATTGTGCCCGGGGAAGAGCAGAACTTCGTTCAGCCTGGCAACCCTATAATGACAGAGCAAAGGTGTTAATTCTGTCCACAGAGCAAAGAGCGTGATAGTAATGGTTGCTTACTTTGCAGATGGTCGTGGAGATGCTCAGGTTGGCCTTGAGGGCTGCAGCCAGGGAGACAGTGTCTGACTCCGTGCAGGGAAGTGGGCTAGTAGCCCTGTAGTGGCGATGAAGGCTAGACTGCCGCTGGGAGGAGAGGGATCCGCCGCCGGGGAGATCCACTTGTGCACAGGGGAAGACGACTGACAAAGGTGAGTCAATAATTAGGCTTACGTGAAGCGACAAGGAGAACAGGAACTCTGATGATGAAGCCAGGGACTTGGCTGTTGACGTGAGGTGTGTCAATGGAGAATGACAGACGGCTCCGTGCTGAGTCTCAGGCAGGCCCGGTTATAAAGCCCGCTGGAGATTGGCGGCCGGTGTGCATGCAGCTGTAGTTGATGACGGCCCTATGGGAGCCATGACAGTACTCCCCCCCCTGAGAGGTGCCTCCTGGCACCTGACCCAGCCTACCCGGGTGCGTCCGGTGCAAGTCCCCGATGAGCTGCTTATCAAGCACGAATGACGGACGTACCCAGGAACTCCACTCGGGGCCATACCCCTCCCAGTCCACCAGGTACTGCAGACCGTGACCCCAACGGCAGATGTCCAGGATGGCGTTGACTCTCCAAGCCGGGTCGCCATCAATCAATACTGGTGGAGGTGGAGTCTTGGGAGGGGGACAGAGAGGGCTGGAGCAGGCGGGCTTCACCTGGGAGGCATGAAATGTCAGACAGATGCAGAGAGAGCGGGGGAGAGCTAGGCGTACAGCCACAAGGTTAACAATACGTGTGATAGGGAAGGGGCCAATGAAACGCTGGGCCAACTTCTGTTTTTCAGCCTTCAAATTAATATTCTGTGTAGACAGCCATACCTGTTGACCCACCTGGTACTGGGGAGCCGGTCTCCTGCAGCGGTTAGCCGTCCTGGTGTTGCGTTCAGCAGTGCGAAGGAGAGTTTTGCAGGTGGCAGTCCAGAGCCGGCGGCAGCGCCTCACGTGGGCATGGACAGAAGGCACCACCACTTCCGTCTCCTCTTTGGGAAACAGCGGGTGGTCATAACCCAAAGAGGCCCTGAAGGGGGACATGCCGATCGCCGAGGAAACCATCGAGTTATGGGCATACTCGATCCAGGGAAGGTGGCTGCTCCAAGACGATGGACTGGAGGCGATGACACAACGCAGAGCGGCCTCCAGCTCCTGATTGGCCCACTTGCACTGCCCGTTGCTCTGCGGATGGTACCCAGACGACAGGCTCACCGTTGACCCCAGTGCGTTGCAGAACGCCCTCCAAACCTGGAACACTAATTGGGGCCCATGATCAGAAACGACATCAGTGGGGATCCCGTGGGGGCGCATGACATGTTGCACCAGCAGATCCACTGTCTCCCGTGCCGTAGGGAGCCCCCGAAGAGGAATGAAGTGGGTGGCCTTAGAGAACCGGTCCACAATGGTGAGGACTGTGGTGAAGTGGTTGGAGGGTGGAAGACCAGTCACAAAGTCCAATGCTATATGGGACCAGGGACGGCTGGGAGCCGGCAGCGGGTGAAGGAGACCGGCCGGTGGAGAAGAAGACGTCTTCCCGGTGGTGCACTGAGCGCAGGCATGGACGTAAGCGGTGACATCCTTCCGAAGCCCCGGCCACCAGAACGACCTCTGAAGGAGCTCCACCATGTGGGACACCCCTGGATGGCATGAAAACTTAGAGGAGTGGGCCCAATGAATCACCTCCCCCTGAGTTGACATGGGGACAACAGTCGCTCCGCAGGTCCACCTCCAGGATCGGGCTCAGCCTCCTGCGCCTTCAAGACCTTCTCCCTGATACCCCACGAGAGGGCACCGATGACACAAGATGCTGGAAGGATGGTGTGTTCATGGCCCTCAGTCACAACTGCAGCAAACTGCCTGGAGATCGCATCTGGTTTGTCGTTCTTAACCTCAGGGCGATAGGTGATCGTGAAGTTAAAACGCCCAAAAAATAGTGACCAACGGGCCTGCCGGGAGTTCAGCTGCTTGGCGGTCCTCAGGTATTCTAAGTTTTTATGGTCGGTCCATACTATGAAAGGTTGGGCGGCCCCCTCCAACCAGTGACGCCATTCCTCCAGGGCGAGCTTCACCGCCAGGAGCTCCCTGTCACCGATGTCGTAGTTCCTCTCAGCCAGGGACAGACGGCGTGAGAAGAAAGCGCAGGGGCGGACCACCCCGTTCATGGGAGAGAGCTGGGAGAGAACTGCCCCCACCCCGGAATCAGAAGCGTCCACCTCAACCAGGCACTGGAGGGAAGGATCCACCTGCATGAGAACACAGGAGGACGAGAACTACCCCTTGAGGGTGTTGAACACCGCTGCAGCCTCCTCCGTCCACCAGAAAGCCACCTTGGGGGACGTGAGACCAGTCAAGGGGAGAGCGATCATGCTGTAGTTTGGCACAAAGCGGCGATAAAAACTGGCAAACCCCAGGAACTGCTGGAGTTGCTTTCTTGACGGGGGGGGGGGGGGGCACTCCACCACCGCTTTGACCTTCTCAGGGTCGGGAAGAACCTGGTTATGGGATATGATGAAACCGAGAAACGAAGTCTTGTTGGCGTGGAACTCACATTTCTCAGCTTTAACAAACAGTTTGTTTTCCAGGAGTCATTGGAGGACCTGTCTCACGTGTACCCAATGCTCATCCAGTGACTGCGAGAAGATGAGGATGTCATCCAGGTAGACGAAGACGAAGGAGCCAAGGAAATCCCGGAGAACATCATTTATGAGGCGCTGGAAGACGGCTGGCGCGTTGGTCAACCCAAACGGCATCACGAGGTACTCGAAGTGGCCACTTGAGGTCCGGAATCCCATCTTCCACTCGTCTCCCTCCTTGATCCGCACGAGGTGGTAAGCGTTGCGAAGGTCGAGCTTGGTGAACCAAGAGGCCCCCTGGAGGGAGTCGAATGCCGTGTCCATGAGGGGAAGGGTGTATTTGTCCTTTATCGTGATATCGTTGAGCCCCCTGAAGTCGATACATGGCCGCAGGGAGCGATCCTTCTTGCCCACGAAGAAGAATCCTGCCCCCACCACCGAAGAAGACGGTCGAATAATGCCCGAGCTGAGTGACTCCTTGATATAGGTATCCATTGCTTCCCGCTCCGGACCAGACAGGCTGTAGAGACGGCTCAACGGCAGCGGGGCACCATCCCGGAGATTGATGGCACAGTCATAAGGGCGGTGGGGGGGGGGGGGGCGAGACAGCGCCTGCGACTTACTAAATACCGCCCCCAGATTGTGGTATTCCGACGGCACCTTGGACAAAACAGGAAGAGGAGGAGCGTGAGGGGCTAGAGACACTGATGGGGCGCATGCTGCAGACTGCAGACACGCGCTGAGGCAGAACAAGCTCCATGATGTCACATTCCCAGTCCACCAATCAAACAATGGATTGTGGAGCCGGAGCCAGGGGTAGCCCAAGATAACCAGAGATGTTGAAGAGGGCAGCACCAACAAGCGTAGGTCTTCCCGATGGTTTCCTGAGACAATAACCGACACCAGGGCGGTCTGTTGGGAGACTGTTGCCAGGGGGGTTTTAGACAGGGCAATGAGCCTAAGGGGTGACTGGAGTGAATGACAGGGAAGCCCTAATCGGGTTGCCAGGTCCCCCGATATGAAGCTCTGCTCAGCCCCCGAGTCAATCAGTGCATGTGTGGCATATTCTCTTTGTTTGTAAATGAACCTAATAGGCAAGAGGCATTTGGTGAGGGGATTAGGCCGAGACGAGTCCTTGAGTCCCCCTACTGCGACGCACAGACCCCCTCTTTTGGCCGAATGGGGCAACTCTCTACCTCTTGCTTATTGCTACCACAGTACATGCACAGTCCTAACTCCCTACGGCACTGCTTCTCAGCTAAGGAAATCTTGGAGCGCCCGACTACCATATCCTCCTACCCATCTAGAGCTTCAGGTGGAGGCAGGGCCAATTGAGATGACTGGGAGGAGCGGAAAAACTGGGCGCCCGAGCGACCGGAAGCTCTTCGCTCGGCTGCCCACTCCCTCAGCCTGTTATCCAAATTGATAGTTAGGGGGATTAGCTCAGTGAGTCTCTCTGGCTTATCCAAACGGGCTAGTTCATCCCGTAGGCTAGGGCTTAGGCTCCGAATGAATATACTACAGAGTGAGGCATCCTCCCACCCGACCTCCACGGCCACCACCCGGAAATCGACAGCGTAGTCCGCCCCGGACCTGCCCCCCTGTCGGAGATTTAACAACTGGGTGGTTAGCACACTATCACGGTCGGGATGGTCAAATATCTCGTGAAAATAGGCAATGAACTGCTGGTAAGTTAAGCTAGCATAGCTAGGTTTAGCCATAATGGCATATGCCCAAGCTAGCGATCTACCCTCTAACAGGTTAGCCACGTAGCCTATCCGACTATGGTCTGTGGGAAATCCCCCGGAACCCGCTGGAAGACCGTCTCACACTGAAGGATGAACCCACGGGCCTCCCCGAGCTTGCCGCCGAAGCAAGCGGGTGTGGGGACCGGTGTGAGCCGGGCCAAAGGGACCTGACTAGCCTGGCTAGGAGGGGAGCTAGCGGGAGCCGACAGACTCCCGGGGGCCGGAGGAAACGTTCGCTGTCCATCCAGACGATCCAACCGGCTGTTAATTTGTGTTAGCTGGTTAAGGATTACTTGTTGTTGGTAAGCTAATTGCGCCACCCAAGCCTCTAGGTTGTTAACTTGGCGTGCTAGCACGCTGTTCGCTGGGTCGCACTGACAGAGCCGTACTGACATAATTATAGACCCAGGGAACAAAGCACAGACTCGAGTGAATACAATTTATCCTTTTTATTGCAAACAACGAGTGTGTGAGTGAGTGTATGTACAGAGTGTGTGTTGTGCGTGTGAAGAGGAAGTGCAGTGCAGGAATCATGCCCGGGGAAGAGCAGAACGCCCGTTCAGCCTGGCAACCCTATAATGACAGAGCAAAGGTGTTAATTCTGTCCACGGAGCAAAGAGCGTGATAGTAATGGTTGCTTACTTTGCAGATGGTCGTGGAGATGCTCAGGTTGGCCTTGAGGGCTGCAGCCAGGGAGACAGCGTCTGACTCAGTGCAGGGAAGTGGGCTAGTAGGACTGTAGTGGTGATGAAGGCTAGACTGCCGCCAGGATAAGATAAGATAAGATAAGATAAGCCTTTATTAGTCCCACAACGGGGAAATTCCAGGATTGCAACAGCACAGGGATAGCAACACTCAGAGCAACAATCAGAAAGCAAGAAAAAAAACAAGCAAGCAAGAGCAGCTAATATACATATGTACATATTACTATAAAATATATATATACACACACACACACACAGACACAGAGTGCAGAGCATTGTAGCTGGATGGAATAAATATATGAATATATGAACACACAGTGCAGAGCATTGTAGCTAGATGGAATAAATATGTAAATATATAAACACCCACAGTACGGAGCATTGCAGCTAGGTGGAATAAATATGCAAGTATATAAACACACACAGTGCGGAGCAATGTAGCTAGATGGAATAATATGTAGATATATAAAAACACAGTGCGGAGCATTGTAGCTAGATGGAATAAATATATAGATATATAAATATAAACACACCCAGTGCTGAGCATTGTAGCTAGATGGAATAAATATATAGATATATAAATATAAATATAAACACACCCAGTATGGAGCATTGTAGCTAGATGGAATAAATATGTAAATATATAAACACACACAGTGCAGAGCATTGTTGCTAGGTGGGATGAAACAGCATAACCGTCTATTTAGTTATCCTACATGGTATGATTATGTGCCCATACATATTCTCACCCTCCATAGCGACCGGTATGTTCCTAGTTGTATGCCGGAGAGGACCATTGTGTAAGTCTATTGCATCTTTTGCATTCAAAAAACTATTAGTTTGTTACGTCTTTTTGCTATCTCTGCGAGCAGCCCTGCTTAGGTTGTACAGTCTGACAGCCGTTGGTAGGAAGGACCTACGAAACCTCTCGGTTGTGCACCTGGGATGATGTAGTCTGCTGCTAAATGAGCTCCTTAGTGCATCCAGTATGTCCTGCATAGGGTGGAACTCGGACTCCAGCAGAGATGACAGTTTAGCCACCGTCCTTCTCTCTCCTATCTCCTCCATCGGATCAAGGCGTTGCCCCAGGACAGAGCTAGCTTTCTTAATCAGTTTGTTCAGTCTCTTCCTATCGGCTGCAGTAATGCCACTGCCCCAGCAGACCACTCCAAAAGTGATGGCTGATGCCACCACCGTGTCATAGAATGACTTCAGCAGCGCCCCTTGTACACCAAAAGACCTGAGTCTCCTCAGCAGGAACAGCCTGCGCTGTCCCTTCTTGTAGAGTGCGTCAGTATTGTGTGACCAGTCTAGTTTATTGTTCAGATGAATACCCAGGTACTTGTAGGATGTCACCATCTCGATGTCTGTTCCCTGTATATTTACTGGTGCTGTGAGGGGCTGCCCATGCCTGCGGCAGTCCACCACCAGCTCCTTAGTTTTCCTCGCGTTGATCTGGAGGCAGTTCCGATGGCACCAGTCCACAAAGTCCTGGATAAGCCCTCTGTACTCAGCTTCATCTCCGCTGGAGATGAGACCAACGATCGCAGAGTCATCAGAGAACTTCTGTAGATGGCAATGTGTTGTGTTGTGTGAGAAGTCCGCAGTATAAAGAGTGAACAGGAAGGGAGCCAGCACCGTTCCCTGAGGGGCCCCCGTGCTACTGATGATCGTGTCGGAAACACAGTCCCGGGTTCTCACAAACTGAGGCCGGTTCGTGAGGTAGTCCAGGATCCATGATGACAGGTGCTGGTCCACCCCTGCGCGCAGCAGCTTGTCCTTCAGGATCATCGGTTGGATGGTGTTGAAAGCACTGGAGAAGTCAAAGAACATGATCCTCACCATATTCCCGGGCTTCTCCAGGTGGGACAGAGAACGGTGAAGGAGGAAGATCACCGCATCCTCCACCCCAATGCCATGCTGGTAGGCGAACTGGAGTGGATCCATCGCTGGTTCCACCAGGGGGCGGAGATGAGCAAGGAGCAGTCTCTCCAGGGTCTTCATCAAGTGGGACGTCAAGGCCACCGGTCTGAAGCTGTTCAGGTCTTTGGGGTGGGAAGTTTTTGGTACAGGTACCACACAAGATGTTTTCCACAGCTGTGGTACCCTCCCCAGTTTCAGGCTCATGTTGAAGATATATGTCACAATCCCACACAGCTGGTCTGCACAGGACTTGAGGAGCTTTGCGCTGATGCCGTCCGGTCCCGACGCCTTCCTCGCCTTGATCTTCCTCAGCTCCGTCCTCACCTGGGTCTTGGTCAGGGTCAGGATGGGGGGCTGTGTGTTGGGAGTGGGGGGGGTGTCGGTGGAGTGGGGAGTGGGTAGCAGGACTTGATTTCTTAGAGGCAGCAGTGGTTGTTGTGCAGACAGGGGGGAGGGCGGTTGGTCAAATCTATTGAAAAACAGATTCAGGTTGTTCGCCCACTCCCTGCCCCCCGTGGCCTGGGGGGAGGTATTCTGGAGCCCCGAGATGGTTTTGAGGTTTCTCCAGACCCCGCTGATGTCGCTCTGTTGCAGCTTGTCCTCCATCTTCTTCCTGAAGCTGTCCTTGCCTTCTCTGATCTTTCTCCTCAGCTCCCTCTGTACGGACTTCAGCATCTCCCTGTTCCCCGACCTGAAGATCCTCTTCTTCTCTCTCAGAAGTGTTTTTATCTCAGGGTTGATCCAGGGTTTGTTGTTTGAGTGACGCCGTATGGTCTTGGTGGGAACGGATTTGTCCACACAGAAGCTGAGGTAGCCCGTGAAGGTGTGAATGAGGCCATCGATGTCCTCACCATGTGGATCGCAGAGCTGCTTCCAGGCAGTGGCTTCAAAACAGTCCTTTAGAGTGTCCATTGTCTCCTCAATGGACACACAGGAGGAGAGGGATCCGCCGCCGGGGAGATCTACCTGTGCACAGGGGAAGACAACTGACAAAGGTGAGTCAATAATTAGGCTTACGTGAAGCGACAAGGAGAACAGGAACTCTGATGATGAAGCCAGGGACTTGGCTGTTGACACGAGGCGTGTCAATGGAGAATGACAGACGGCTCCATGCCGAGTCTCAGGTAGGCCCGGTTATAAAGCCCGCTGGAGATTGGCGGCCAGTGTACGTGCAGCTGTAGTTGATGACGGCCCTAAGGGAGCCATGACATTTTACATCACAGAAAATTGGCATTTGAACAGGGGTGTTTAGACTTTTAATATCCACTGTATGTAATATGTGTGTGTGTGTGTGTGTGTGTGTGTGTGTGTGTGTGTGTGTGTGTGTGTGTGTGTGTGTGTGTGTGTGTGTGTGTGTGAGTACAGTTCTCACAAAAAGTTAGGGATATTTGGCTTTCGGGTGAAATTTCAGGATGAACCTAAAATGCACGATAACCTTTACAGGTGAACTTAATTTGACGTTCTCTAACCTTTTGAATGCACATGTCCATCTGTTCAGTGTTTCAGTACTTTTTGCGCAACTTGCTGTTCTTTAACAAGGTGCTTAATGGCAAAATTCACAACGGGTGTTTGATCCATGAACCGACCAATAAATTTTCTGGTTCAATCAGAATTGGTATTTAAACAGTCCTCTTCTGTTGTGCTGTTCACATTTTGACATCATGAGACCAAGACGACACCTAACAATTGATCAACAGTACCCATTGCGAGGCTTCAAACAGGATGTTCTCAGAGGGAAGTGGCCACTGAGCTTAAGAGTGTCATAGCATGTCATCAGCAGGTTGCAACAGAGATACAACGAGACTGGAAGAGTCACAGAAAGGCATAGAAGTGGACGTCCTTTGGCCACATCCCACGCTGATGGCCGCTTCATTGTGAACAGTGCCCTGCGGAACCGGATGAATGCATGAAGTAGTAGCGGATAAATGCTACTCAACTCCAGGCACATTTAAGGGAGGTAAGAGGCACCCAAGTGTCATGTCAGACCATTTGAAACATTTACATCAGCGTGGTCTGCATGCTCGACGAGGGACCAGTTGGCCTCAGTGTTGTTCTCTGATGAAAGTCAATTCACGTTGAGCAGAAATGATGGCCACCAACGATGTTGGTGACGTCAAGGACAGCACTGTGCATCAGCCACTGTTGTCACCAGGTGAGCCTTTGGTGGTGGTGGTGTTATAGTCTGGGCAGGTGTGTCTAGTCAATACAGAACTGCCCTACACCTTGTGAATGGTACAGTGACAAGCCGATACTACCTGAATAACATCATTAATCCAGTCATTGTGCCCCTGCATGAACAACACAGGCCTAATTTCATCTTCATGGACGACAATGCTCCAGCTCATCAAGGTCGCACCATTGGGGAATGCTGCTGGAGGCTGGGGTACCTCAAATGGAGCAGCCTGCACTTTCTCCAGACCCGAATCCCATAGAAAACCTATGGGATCAGCCAAGTCAGCGTGTAAAGGCTTGTAACCCTGCACCCCACAACCTCAATGACCTGAGGGCCGCCCTTCAAGAAGAGTGGAATGCATTGCCTCAGCAGACAATAAATCAACTTGTGAACAGTGTGAGATGTCATTGCCAAGCTGTAACTGATGCTCAAGGGCACATGACAAGTTATTGAGACACTGACAGTTTTTGTTGTGGTATACCCACCGCTGTTTTTGGCTTTTGTGTCAATAAATTGTTTGAGATGAGGAAATATACCATTGCATGTTTCTACTTAAATGCCCTACTTTCATGATATTATATCATTGTAGCATGAACTTTTTACATTTTCCATAAATTTCACCCGAACGCCAAATATCCCTCAGTATTTGTGAGTAGTATATATATATATATATATATATAAAGGATAATATCAATAAATTATCTGAGGTGTTCCGGTGGCATCTCTGGTTTGCTTGTTGTTGGCGTGGCGGGCTTCTGTGTCCCTGGGTGGATCTTGGTTCCTCATGGTGCTGATTGTTTTGGGCTATTGTCCACCACAGTGCTGGTCGGCGTGCATGTGTGGCAGTTGTTGTTGGGGGTTTGTTGGTTGTGAAGTTGTTCGGGCATCTCTTTTGTGAACTGTCCACATAAGCTGTGTGCTTACCTAGCAAGTGGTATTTAAGACTAGACATACTCGGGTGGTAACTGAATTCAGATCGAACGTAAACACAGATTATTTTGCTGTTGTGAAGAGATCCATCTGGCAATTCTTTGAAGCTGAACTTCCATCCATCTTCTACCACTTATCCTGGGGTCCAGGTCCCAGGGGCAGCAGTCCATGCAGAGAAGCCCAGACTGCTGCCCGGTTCATACACCACCATGATCCCCATGATCCCTTCTGCAGGTGTTGAGCCCACCAGAAGGCAGAACCATGTGGATCCTCTGTGTACACTGGCCCCTTGTTGTAACCTTCTCATGGGGATCCACTAGACCGCTCTTGGTTAGACCTATCACCCAGGACCAGTTTGCCTTGGGAGACCCTACCAGGGGCAAGGTGTCCCCAGCCAAATAGCTCCTTGTTCGGGTTATTTGTTATTTGTCTTTTGTTTCTGAATATTTTCATTTTCCTCTGTCAGCTCTCTTTGACAGATGTTATCATTTTTTCATACCTGTTTGTTAAGGCTAAGGCAGTCAGAGGTATGAATCACAGTAGCAGCAAATATAGAGCTCATGTCATAGCAAAAATAATACTCCAAATAGATGAATGTTCATATTTACTCATAAATCTTTAATTGTTAAGAGAAAGCGGAAAACACTTTGGTATAAACCTGCATGTTTATTCAGATATGTCGTAACATTTGCATTTGTTTTGCATGACATTTCTTGAATCTGATAAATATTCCTTCTGCTTTTAGTTCTTAAGAAAATATCTGAGGTTTTAGTTGCTTAACTGAAGATGATGTTCTCTGTCTGCTCTCTTGATGTGCCTGCTGTTTGGTGCTGCAGCTTAAATTTGAACCTGTGTGGAAATGTGAAAATGACGAGGCAGAGTTTATCTCTCGAGTCAGTTTTATTCACATCTTCCAACATCACGAAGAAGAATAAAAGAGAACGACAAAGGGAACTCTCGTCCTTAAATACCAGGACCCTTACAGTTAACAGGTCACATGTCACACAAAACCATTGCATTATAAAGACAGCAACAATGCATCCTCTCTGCATGATATCACACCACTATCTACAATGCACCCCCTCATTAATCTCTTAATTATATCCCACAGTCTCAAGCTTTGCATACCAAAGCTAACTCTCCTGCAGCTTCCTGTAATAACCACAGAAGCTCTGCCCTTGTTCTGGTCTAAAATGTGAGTCCAAAAGCAGGTCACAAATGTGTGTCCCCACACAAAGCCCCCCCCGACCCCCCCCCCAGCATTTTAGAACAAACAAGGGAAAAACAACATGCATGCCGTGATAGTATCAATACACATTAGTCCACCAGCTGTCTGGGCTTCCGTCTCCTGCCGTATCTGCTGTAGCTGGGGTTGGACGTCTCGGGGTGGGAACCTTTTGTCAGCACCTGTGGGGGTTCTGGGGAAACATTACTCTGTGAAGCCCTCCGCGGGGGTCTGCCTCACCGCGGGGCCCTCGCCAACAGCACTTGCTCATTTGCCACCACAAAAGCGGGTTTGAGTCTGTTTATGCCAACTTTCTCTTCCCTACCCCCCAGATCTAGCAAAAACTGCTTGTCCCCTGTTTCCAGCACTCTGAAGGGTCCGTCATAAGGCGGTCGCAGCGGGGTTCGGTGCGCATCGTGTCTGACAAAAACAAACTCTGCGTTCCTCAAAGTTTTAGGCACAAAAATGCTCGGAAAACTGTGGTGCACGGGGCTGGGCAGCGTGTTTGATTCTATGTCACTCCGCAACAGCTGAGACGGGGAGGTGTCTGGTGCAGGGTTATCTGGGAGAAACTCCCCAGGGAGCCGGAGTGGCTGCGCAAACACGAGCTCTGCTGGGGAGGCTTCTAAGTCCTCTTTAGGCGCAGAACGCAACCCCAACAACACCCACGGTAACTTGTCTACCCAATTTGCACCCGTCAGTGACGCCCTGAGAGCTGCTTTCAATGACCTATGAAAACGTTTGCATAACCCGTTAGCCTGCGGATTGTACGCGGTTGTGCGGTGAATTGTGACACCCAGGCTGCGGGCCATTGTCGACCAAAGCTTGGAAACAAATTGAGGACCTCTGTCGGACGTAACATCCGATGGAACGCCGAAGCGCGCCACCCAAGCTGTTAAAAACATGCGCACAACCTCCTCGGCCGTGGTTGATGCCAGCGGGACCACTTCAGGCCAGTGCGTGGTGCGGTCCACCATTGTAAGAAGGTGTGTGCACCCTTGTGACAGCAGAAGGGGGCCCACGAGGTCCACATGAACGTGGTCGAACCTCTTGGCCTGAATGTGAAACGGCTCCAAAGGAGCTCTCGTGTGCCTGTGTACTTTGGCTCGTTGACACGCCGTGCAGGCTGCTGCCCACTCTTTAACTTGCTTGTGGAGGCTCGGCCACACAAATTTTTCTCCTACCATTTTGACCGACGCGCGCACTCCCGGGTGCGCCAAAGAATGAATTGAGTCCAAAACGTGGCGGCGCCACGCAGCTGGTACTACTGGTCGCGGCCGACCCGTGGAGACATCGCAGATTAGGGGGGGCATACCGTCTTGCAGCACCCTGTTCTCCAGCCTTAACCCTGTTGGTCCAGACTGGAGCGCGCGCACGTCCGCGTCACTACCCTGATCCGCCGCGATGGCTGCGTAATCTATTCCCACGCTGACTGGGGCCGCTACGGCACGCGAGAGGCAGTCTGCAACTACATTGAGTTTGCCCGCCACATGCTGGATATCATGGTAAACTCTGATATCGTGGCCAGCTGTCTCTGCTGCTGGCCTGACCACGGTTCGGAAACCTTGGCCATCGCGAATGTGAGCGGTTTGTGGTCAACGAACGCGGTGAAAGAGCGTCCCTCCAGCCAGAACTGAAAGTGGCGAATGGCCAAATGGAGAGCGAGCAGCTCCCTGTCGAACGCGCTGTATTTACGTTCGCTATCGCGCAAGGTCCTGCTGAAAAAAGCGAGGGGCTGCCAAACCCCGGCTACATGTTGCTCCACGTCCGCCCCTATGGCCACCTCTGAAGCGTCAGTGGTGAGTGCTATGCGGGCAGTTGGGTCTGGGTGTGCCAACAACGCAGCCCTTGCCAAAGCTGCTTTCACCTCCGAGAATGCTTGGTCCCGCTCCGGGGACCACTCGACCTTATCCGCGGGTTTCTTTTTTTTGAGCGCAGCATACAGCGGCTGCATGAGTTGCACCGCGCGGGGGAGAAAACGGTTATAAAAATTCACCATTCCCAAAAACTCCTGCAACGCCCTGACCGTCTGTGGCCGGGGAAAATCTGCCACCGCGCGCACTTTATCAGGAAGCGGAACTGCTCCTTCGGGGGAGATGCGGTGTCCTAAAAAATCGATCTGCGCCACCCCGAACTGACACTTCACTGGGTTGATGATTAACCCGTGATATCCCAACCTTTGGAAAACTGTGGCCAGGTGTTTTTCGTGTTCGTCTTCGGACGCGCTGGCTACTAAAATATCGTCCAAGTAGATGAACACGAAAGGGAGATCGCGAAGCACCGCGTCCATCATGCGTTGGAACGTCTGAGCCACCCCTTTAAGTCCGAATGGCATGCGTAAAAACTCGAAGAGGCCAAACGGAGTTATTACCGCTGTTTTGGGTATGTCCTCAGCGCGCACTAGGACTTGGTGGTAACTGCGGACCAAGTCTATTTTAGAAAAAACGCGTGCTCCTGCCAAATGTACGGAAAAATCTTGGATATGCGGGATTGGGTAGCGGTCATGAGCTGTAGCGTTGTTTAACCTGCGGAAATCCCCGCAAGGTCGCCATGATCCGTCGGCTTTCGGGACCATGTGCAGTGGGGAAGCCCACGGACTGTTTGAACGTCTGATAATGCCCAACATCTCCAGGTTGGCGAATTTCTCGTGCGCTATGGCTAGTTTAGCTGTGTCCAAGCGCCGAGCTTTTGCAAAAACGGGCGGTCCGGTAGTGGTAATAAAATGCTCCACCCCGTGCTGTTGCCGAAAAAGTGGGGACCGTGAGTGCTGGGAACTGAGTGAGCAGTGTGTGGAACTTACCGCTTGCAGCTGTGACGTTGGCTTGTGCTGTAGGCGGGGCCACTCGCGCTGTGCAGGGGATAGAATCAAAAGAAAGCGCATTAACCAAGCGCCTGTTAGCGAGATCAACCAACAAACCATGTGAGCACAGAAAATCAGCCCCCAACATATTGAAATTTACTGCTGCTACAACAAAAGTCCACTCAAATGTACGGCCTGTAGAGACAGAAGCAGAGTCTTCTCACCGAAGGTCTTAATCTCCGAGCCGTTCGCTGCTGACACCCGGGGACCTCCGGAACCAGCTAGTCTGTCCGCGTAGGAAGGCGTGATGAAACTCAACTGGGAGCCTGTGTCGACGAGGAACTGCCTCCCTGAGTGTGTGTCCGATAAGTAGAGCAGCTTGTTCTCCTCCCCGAGGGCCGCGGCTGCTACTCACCCCCGGTCTTGGCGTTTCCCGAACGCCCGAACTGGCACGGTGGTACACATTTGCGTGCCCTCTCTGCGAAGCGGCGATGGTAGAAACAAAGGACGTCCGATCCGCGTTCCCTGGCCCCTGCCGCCGCCGTCGTTGGTGCGTCTGGTACCGCTGCCTCTGGCCTCCTGTCGTCTCCGGTCGCCACGCTGAGTCCTGCTGCAGCGGCCGCGGCTGCGCACCGCTTGGTGGCGTTGACAATCCGCTGCACTTCTCGACCCAGCGCGCGGTAGTCCCGTTGGGCCAACAGTGGCGAACTGGCCAGGGTCGCTCTCGCTGCTGACGGTAGAGTCCTGAGGAAGAGGTGGGTGAAAATGAAGTGATCGTCGTCAGAGTCTTTCAACCGCAACAACTTCTCCATCAGGTTCGCGGGCATGTCATTTTCCGACTCCGTCAGCCCCAAGAGCCTCTCTGCTCGCTCTTCCGCCAAGGGGGTGAATTGCTGGATGAGTGCAGCCTTCAGTGTGCCGTATTTGTCGTTGTCCGGCGGCTGGTCGATCAGGCTCTCCACATGCTGGGCCGTGTTGTTGTCCAGCTTTGCGACTACGTGGTAGAATCTTGTGGCATCTACCGATATGCCCCGGAGGTTGAACTGCGCCTCAACCGCGTTGAACCAGGAGCGTGGATTGTTCTGCCAGAAGTCCAGTAGCTGGACTGTAGCGGCATTCGCTTGGCTGAGGGCTCCTGAAGAGGCTGGCCTGGGGGAATTCTCCTCATGCATTATACGTCTTGGGGTCACCAGTGTGGAAATGTGAAAATGACGAGGCAGAGTTTATCTCTCGAGTCAGTTTTATTCACATCTTCCAACATCACAAAGCAGAATAAAAGAGAACGACAAAGGGAACTCTCGTCCTTAAATACCAAGACCCTTACAGTTAACAGGTCACATGTCTCACAAAACCATTGCCTTATAAAGATAGCAACAATGCATCCTCTCTGCATGATATCACACCACTATCTACAATGCACCCCCTCATTAATCTCTTAATTATATCCCACAGTCTCAAGCTTTGCATACCAAAGCTAACTCTCCTGCAGCTTCCTGTAAGACAGAAGCTCTGCCCTTGCTCTGGTCTAAAATGTGAGTCCAAAAGCAGGTCACGAATGTGTGTCCCCACACCTGAAACAAAACAGCAAAACAATTGTCATTAATCTGACTTTATCTCTCTCTTTTTTTTTAACAAATGTACCATTTTTACTCAAACAGTTATACATAAAATAATATTAGCAATGCATTGTGTGGCCGATATAGCCTATATGGGAGGTTTATCAGCAGATATTAAGATGTACAGTATATGTACAAGTACAAAAACAATCTCCAGTGTAGATAATGACATGAACTGACATAGCAGAGAGCTTCAGTTGTAGTTTGTGGAAACTACAGAGGGTAGGGGGTGCTGAAAAGTTCATAGTGGTAAAATTTGACCAAATGTGGTTTATTTTTCAACATAGTCTCCCTTTTGGTCCACACACTTCTTCCATTGGTGTTGCAGTGCCTGGGTCCCTGCAGTTGAAAAATAAATCACATTTTGTCAAATTTGACTGTGTCAGAGTGTGAACAGATCAGATCAGCGTGGTATGAGTTGCTTTCTGAGTCACCATTTCATGAAACTGCTTGCAAAGTATTTGAGTACCTCTAGCTTTTGCTGGACTAGCAGCACATTCTTGGCAGATAACGGTATTATCAGTGGCAAGGACAAGTCAAGACAAACTGACGTCCCTCATCGAGCATGCATACCACGCTGATGTAAACGTTTCAAGTGGTCTGACATGACACTTGGGTGCCTCTCACCTCCCTTAAATGTGACTTGAGTTGAGTAGCATTCATCCGCTACTACTTCATGCATTCATCTGGTTCCGCAGGGCACTGTTCACAATGAAGCGGTCATCAGCGTGGGATGTGGCCAAAGGACGTCAGGCATTGGCTTGCTTGCTACCGGATAACCATGAAAACCGGTACTACCTGTCTCATGGGTCGGGCCGTCGGCGACTCAACCGGCATCACCACCCTTCCGAGGGCGTGGAGGGTGAAACAGGGCATCCTGGACCACTCTCAGTTACACGGGGTGAGACTGGACATCCTGGCAGATAAACACATCTGTCACAAGGTCTGTGGTGGACTGTGCCAGTCGATGCATTGTGACATGCACTACACAAAGAGCAGAGATAAACAAACCTATCATCTGGTCAGTCACTGCAACAGATACTGGAGTCAGTTGTCTTGGCTTGTCCTTGCCACTGATAATACCTCTATCTGCCAAGAATGTGCTGCTAGTCCAGCAAATGCCAGCGGTACTCAAATACTTTGCAAGCAGTTTCATGAAATGGTGAATCAGAAAGCAACTCTTACCGGCTCGGACATCGCCCGGGCTTACAAGGTCTGCACTGATCTGATCTGTTCACACTCCGACAGACATCAAAAAGTAAGCTAGGAGCAGGCAGACAAAAGAAGAGGAAAACAGCAGCCTTGTGTGTAGCAGAATGGAATGTACGCACTCTGTTGAACAGAACAACATCACAGCGCCCAGAAAGACAGACGGTGCTTGTGGCCCTGGAAATGAACAGGTACAATGTAGACATAGCTGCACTTAGTGAAACAAGATTGCCTGGATATGACAGCTTGGTAGACCATGGGTACATCTTCTTTTGGAGTGGGAGATCAACTCAAGAAAGGAGAGAAGCAGGAGAGGGGTTTGCAGTTAGAAAGGAGATAGCGGCAATGCTTGATGAGGAACCGGTGCCAATCAATGACAGGATAATGACTATGGGCCTCCCACTACAGCGTATGCCACACTCATCAGTGTATATGCTCCAACAATGACCAACACAGAGAGGTGAAGGAAGAGTTCTACAGTGATTTACATGAGACTATCAGGCGTGTACCGACTGATGACAGGCTGATACTCATTGGAGATTTTAATACCAGAGTTGGTTCAGACACTGAGAAATGGAAAGGAGTGCTAGGCAGTCATGGAGTAGGCAAGTGCAATGCTAATGGAGAACTTCTACTTGCATTATGTTCAGAGTACAACCTTGTGATAACCAACACTCTATTTAAGCACAAGGACACGCACAAGAAGACATGGATGCACCCAAAATCCAAGCACTGGCATTTGTTAGACTACATCATAGTCAGGCAGAGAGACATAAGGGATGTATTGGACACCAGAGCAATGAGAGGCACAGACTGCGGTACTGATCATGTTATGCTGAGATCTAGATTAAGGATTTGCAGACAAAAACAGCACTGCAGGATGGGTGCGAAGCCACAACGGAAGCTAAACACTAGTGCACTGAAAGGCCAAAAGAAGCAAGAAGAACTTACACAAGAAATGGATGAAAACTTGAAAGACTGGGACAGCAACAACTCAGAGAATGACATAGAAGAGAAATGGACAACACTGAAGGATACGGTGTATCAGACTGCGAGTGATGTATTAGGCCACCCTGAGAGGAAACATCAAGATTGGTTTGATGAGCATGATGAACACCTGAAGAAACTACTAGAAGCGAGGAATACAGCTAGGCAGGAAAACCTACAGTGTAACACAAGGTCGAAGAAGAAGAAATACTCAAAGGCTCAGAGTGAGCTACAGAAATACACCAGAGAGATGAAGTCCAACTGGTGGGATGAAAAAGCAGAGGAACTTCAAACTGCAGCAGACAGGAAGGACATGAAAACATTCTTCACAGGTTTGAAAGAAGTCTACGGCCCTAAATCAAGAGCATTGATCCAATTAAAGGCTATGGATGGTGAAATGGTTTTGCAGGAGAAAGACAAGATCCTGGACAGATTTGCAGACCACTTTGACCAACTACTAAACAACCCTGGAGATCTCACTGAAGAGGCTAAAGAAGCTCTAGTGCAGCGACCAGCTGTATCAAGTCTGGATGAACCACCAAATTTTGATGAACTAATGGCAGCTATTGACAAAATGGCTGGCCCAGGGAACAGACACGGACTCAGAAATGGATTTAGTTATCTTTATTTTAACCCAATGTTAGTGTATGAGTGCGTGCGTGTGCTGTGGAGTGTATGTGTATGCTGGCTGGAGACTCAGAGCAGCTGGCAGCGAGCAGAGCACCGTGCAGCCTGGCAACCCTATAAGCGGAGCAGACAAACAGTTAGCAGGATGTTAGCTGGGCTCACGCTAGGTGTAAACTGCGGCTTACTTGCTGCAGGGAGATGGTGGTCGCCTGTTGTCCAGGCAGACACTGCCCTTGGTCCCAATGTCGTGGCAGTTGCAGTGGAGACGATGAGGAGAGGATGGAGTCCGCTGCCACGGGATTTCGCCTGTGCACAGGGGAGCAGTGGAAAGACAGGTGAGTTGAGGTTGGCTTACTTGTGATGAGGGAGAGATCCTCCGGGAGTTGATGCCGAGATGGCAAGGCTGAGCGTAGAGTCAGGGATGGCGTAGGAAAACAGGAGACGTGCTTCATAGCCTGGTAGACAGACGGCTCAGTGCAGGCCAGCAGGCTGAATGGGTTTAAGTAGGCCTGCCCTGACGAGAAGCAGGCGTGCGCCCAGCTGAGGATGATTGCAGCTGAGAGCGAGTCATCACAGCTATCAGGACAACACAGGATGGTAAAGCTCCAGGAAGGGATGGAATTCCAGCAGAAGTGTAGAGATTTGGTGGTGTTCAGCTGACCAACTGCCTGCACAAGCTCATCCAAGAGATATGGGATGGCCAGAAAGTACCTCAAGACTGGAAGGATGCAAGTATTGTGCCTTTGTTCAAGAAAGGTGACAGGAAAGATTGTGGAAATTACCGAGGTATATCACTGCTAGCCACTGTTGGTAAGATTCTCTCACGTGTACTACTGAACAGACTCAATGAACACATTTCGCAGAATGTACTACCAGAAACCCAGTGCGGCTTTAGAAGTGGGAGAAGCACAATGGACATGATTTTCTGCTTGAAACAGGTTCAAGAAAAGTGTATCGAACAGAACATGCCACTTTATGAAGTCTTCATAGACTTCAGTAAAGCTTTCGATACTGTTTTGCGACAAGAACTTTGGCAAGTACTCAAGAAATATGTCTGTACAGAGACCTTTGTCAGCCTCATCGAGGAACTCCATACAGGTATGCAAGCAAACGTGGCAATGAGTGGTTCAGTATCTAAAGACTTTTCAGTAAGCAATGGGGTGAAACAAGGGTGTGTGCTGGCACCTACACTCTTCTCGCTATATCTGGCAGCCGTGCTTGAGGTGGCCTTCAAAGACGCTTCAGAAGGAGTATACATTCAAACAAGGAAAGAAGCAGACTTGTTCAATGTGGCACAGTTTAAAGCCAAGAGTAAGACATCGATAAAGGTAGTAAGAGAAATGCTCTTTGCTGACGACAGTGCTCTAGTTGCACACAGTGTGGAAGATATGCAATCTTTAGTAGAGAAATTTGCTAGGGCAGCTAGCCAATTCAGCCTCAAAATCAACATCAAGAAGACAGAGTGCCTTTATCAACCACCAAAGTTCCAATTATCAGCATCACTACCAGAAGAGATCAGCATTGGTACAGAGCCACTAGTCAAGTGCAAGACTTTCAAGTATCTAGGGAGTACTGTTTCAGAGAATGCTAGGCTGGAGGATGAACTATCTCTCAGAATGGGAAGAGCAAGCACTGTGTTTGGAAACTTGAGGGAGATGTAGGAAAAATTAAATTTTGGACAACCTCTAGAAAACCCCCAGAAAACATTTTTGATTAGATGCTGATGGCTAATTTGAGACAGAATAATAAAGAGCGATGGCAAGAACCAAGCAGACCGCCCGTAAATCTACTGGAGGAAAAAGCCCCCCAGGAAGCAGCTGGCCACCAAGGCTGCTCGAAAAAAGCGCTCCGGCCACCGGCGGAGTGAAGAAGCCTCACCGTTACAGGCCCGGTACCGTGGCTCTGAGAGAGATCCGTCGCTACCAGAAATCCACGGAGCTGCTCATCCGTAGGCTGCCCTTCCAGCGCCTGGTGAGGGAGATCGCTCAGGACTTCAAGACCGACCTGCGCTTACAGAGCTCCGCCGTCATGACTCTGCAGGAGGCCAGTGAGGCCTACCTGGTGGGTCTCTTCGTGGACACCAACCTGTGTGCCATCCACGCCAAGAGGGTCACCACCATCATGCCCAAAGACATCCAACTGGCCCGCCGCACCCGCGGAGGGAGTGAGAGCTTAGACTTTCTGCACATTCACCAACCACAATGCTCCACACTGTGTGTCTATATATATACATATATATACAGTATATATATATACAGTATATATATATATATACAGTATATATATATATATATATATATATATATATATATGTATGTATTAGCTGTTCTTGTTTTTTATTTCTTGCCTTCTGATTGTTGCTCTGAGAGTTGCTATCCCTGTGCTGTTGCAATCCTGGAATTTTCCCATTGTGGGACTAATAAAGGCTTATCTTATCATATCTTATCTTATCTTAATATGAGCATTTCTAGTAAATGTGTCTGAAGGACTGTAATTTGGATTGTTTTGGTTTGGGGTTTATCAGTAAAAGCAGTAGCGCTTTTGCGCCACGGGTGGCGCTCAGTAGTGATGGGATACTGCTAAGCTGTTAGAGCGCGAGAGAAGAAGAGTAGAGAATGTTCCAGAGAGTGAAGGAAAATGGTGTCGAGTGATGTGGCGGATATCGAGTGATGTGCCGTGTAAGAGTGCCGTGCCTGGTGTTGTAGAAAGTCAATAAACTGCTGAAAAGTCCGCCAGTTGGCCCCCTCCTTCTTCTTTGCCCTCCGGGGTGTAACAGAGAGACTGTGGAACAATTGACATGTGTCTATCCGTGTGAAATGCAAAGTGTACAGAGCGACAATACTGGCTACTCTATTGTACGGTGCTGAAACTTGGACTGTCTACAGAGTGCAGGTCAAGAAACTCCACGCATACATGATGAGACACCTTCCATCCATCCATCCATCCATCCATCTTCTACCGCTTTTCCGGAGGTCCGGGTCGCGGCGGCAGCAGTTCAAGCAGAGAAGCCCAGACTTCCCTCTCCCCAGCCACCTGCTCCAGCTCTTCAGAGGCGATACCAAGGCGCTCCCAGACTAGCTGGGAGACATAGTCTCTCCACCGAGTCCTGGGTCTGCCCCGGGGTCTCCTCCCAGTGGGACGTACCTGAAACACCTCAAGTGGGAGGCGTCCAGGAGGCATCCTAATCAGATGCCCATACCACCTCAACTGACTCCTTTCAATGTGGAGGAGCAGCGGTTCTACTCTGAGCCTCTCCCGGATGACTGAGCTCCTCACCCTATCTCTGAGGGTGAGTCCAGCAATCCTACGGAGAAAGCTCATTTCAGCCGCTTGTATCCGCGATCTCATTCTTTCGGTCATTACCCAAAGCTCGTGACCATAGGTGAGAGTAGGAACGTAGATTGACTGGTAAATCGACAGCCTTGCCTTAGAACTAAGCTCCCTCTTCACCACAACAGACCGGTAGAACGTCCGCATCACTGCAGATGCTGCTCCAATCCGTCTGTCGATCTCTCGCTCCATTTTCCCCTCACTCGTGAACAAGACCCCAAGATACTTAAACTCCTCCACTTGGGGCAGGAGCCTGTCCCCAACCCGGAGAGGACAATCCACCTTTTTCCGGCTGAGGACCATGGACTCGGACTTGGAGGTGCTGATTCTCATCCCAGCTGCTTCACACTCAGCGGCAAACCGTCCCAGCAAGAGCTGTAGGTCATTGCTGGATGAAGCCAACAGGACAACATCATCTGCAAACAACAGAGATGAGATCCTGTGGTCACCAAGCATGACACCCTCCATTCCCTGGCTGCGCCTAGAAATCCTGTCCATAAAAATTATGAACAGGATCGGTGACAAAGGGCAGCCCTGGCGGAGTCCAACTCTCACTGGGAATGACTCCGACCGAGTGTTGGCAATACGAACCAAACTCTCACAACGGTCGTACAGAGACCGAATAGCTCGTAACAACAAGCCCGATACCCCATACTCCCGAAGCACCCCCCACAAAAATCCACGAGGGACGCGGTCAAATGCCTTCTCCAAGTCCACAAAACACATGTAAACTGGTTGGGCAAACTCCCACGAACCCTCAAGAATTCTCGAGAGGGTAAAGAGCTGGACCGATGTGCCACGGCCAGGACGAAAACCACATTGCTCCTCCTGAATCCGAGGTTCGACCAACGGCCGGACTCTCCTCTCCAGTACCTTGGCATAGACCTTCCCAGGGAGGCTGAGGAGTGTGATCCCTCTAAAGTTGGAGCACACACTCCGGTCCCCTTTTTGAAGAGAGGAACCACCACCCCGGTTTGCCATGCCAAAGGCACTGCCCCCGACCTCTACACAATGTTGCAGAGGCATGTCAACCATGACAACCCAACAACATCCAGGGCCTTGAGGTACTCAGGGCAAATCTCGTCCACCCCCGGGGCCCGGCCACCAAGGAGATTTTTAACCACCTTGGCGACCTCAGCCCCTGTGATAGGCGAGTCGTCCCCCTCGTCCCCAAACCCTGCTTCCTCTGTGGAAGGCGTATCAGTGGGATTGAGGAGATCCTCGAAGTATTCCTTCCACCGCCTGACGATATCCCCAGTCAAAGTCAACAGTGTCCCATCCGCACCATACACAGTGTGGACGGGGAGCTGCTTTCCCCTCCTGAGCCGCCGAACAGTTTGCCAGAATCTCTTTGAAGCCGACCGAAAGTCTTGTTCCATGGCCTCACCAAACTCCTCCCATACCCACGTTTTTGCTTCAGCAACCACCCGAGCTGCACTCCGCTTGACTCCCTCGGAATGTGGTTGAAGTTCTTCCGGAGGTGGGAGTTGAAGACCTCCCGGACAGGGGCCTCAGCCAGACGCTCCCAGCACACCCTCACTATACGTTTGGGTCTACCAGGTCTGAATGGCTTCCTCCCCTGCCATCGGATCCAACTCACCACCAGGTGGTGATCAATTGACAGCTCTGCACCTCTCTTTACTCGGGTGTCCAAGACATACGGTCGCCATAATGAACATCTCATGGAAAGGCAAGATAACCAACATAGAAGTGTTGAAACGAGCTGATCTACCATCAATGGAGGCCATGCCAATACAGACGAACCTGAGATGGCTCGGACATGTTGAGAGGATGGACCACCAAAAATCAAAATCAAATCAAATCAAATCAACCTTTATTATCATGTTGCTGTACATACAACTGTAGTGCAGGCAAGATGAAATTGCATTTCTCTCGGCATCCATATAAGTAAAAAGAACATAATTTAAGACACACTCACACACACCCTCACCCCCCCCAACACAGCCATTCACACATCCCTGAGACATACTTGAAAACTAACTAAAACTATAATATACAAATAATATACATAATGTCCATAAGGTGCAGTAGTATGTATGAAAGATTCCGTATCAACTGTTCAGCATCCTAACAGCTTGTGGAAGGAAGCTGTTAATCACTCTGGTGGTTCTGCCTCTGATGCTCCGGAATCGTTTGCCAGATGGCAGCAGTTCAAAGTGTTTATGCAGAGGGTGAGAGTGGTCCTTGACAATGTTCAGTGCCCTGCTCCTACAACGGTTCTGAAAAAGTTCTTGGACAGAGGGGAGGGAAACTCCAATTACCCTCTCAGCTCTCTTAACTATCTTCTGCAGGGCTTTTTTGTCTGACATACTGCAGCTGGAGTACCATGTTGCAGTATGCCTTAGTCCAGGCCCTCCATGGGTGCTACACCTCAGTCTGGGGCTTCCGGGGGTGCTACACCTCAGTCCGGGGCTTCTGGGGGTGTTGTGCCTCTGTCCAAGGTCGCTGTGCGTTTTCAGTCACCGCCTGGCTTCACTGAGGGTCATCGTTCCATTCCGCCTGGTTTCACCAAGGGTCATCGCTCCACTCCGCCTGGCTTCCCGGAGGGTCATCGCTCCATTCTGTCTGGTTCCGCTGATGATCTTCAGTCCACATTGTCTGTTTCCACTGATGGTCTTCAGTCCTCTTCATCTGGTTCCCTTGTCGGTCGGCTGTCCTCTTCGCCTGGTTCCCTCACTGGTCAGCCACATTCCTCGTCGGGATTCTTCGCTGGTCAGCTGTCCTTCTCACCGGGTTCCCAGCTCCCAGCTCCTGCAGTCCGCGGTAAGCACGGGTTCCAGCTACCGCCTCCAGTAGGGGGCGCGTGGTACTCCGCGGTCCGTTGGCTCCGGGATGCTGGAAGACCACCCGATGAACTCTTTGGTTTGCTTGGGTGGCTAAGGGGCTCAGAGAGATGACCCGATGAACTCTTTGGTTGGTATGGGTGGCTTTGGAGACCGGGAAGGCCACCTGATGAACTTTTCTTTTCTTTTTGGCAGCTCTGGAGATCTGGAAGGCCACCCGACGTTTTCCACCTGTTGATCGGGTGGAGCTGGGACTCTGGAAGACCACCCGAAGTGAGCTATTAGTCCCAGCAGTAGTTGTATTTTGTTCCTACTGTTCAGTATGTGAGTTCAATGATCTGAAACATTTAAGTGTGATAAACATACAAAAAAATGAGAAATCAGGAAGGGGGCAAACACTTTTTCACACCACTTCATGCTTGAACAGGAAACTATATCAGTAGACTGTATATGCACCCATTGCAGACACTATTGCTATTGCTAATACGCTAAAGCTCAGATTTTACTCACTAATGAAACTTCTGATCTATTAGTGCATAAAGCTGCATCATTATGCTTGTCAGTCAATA
Source organism: Pholidichthys leucotaenia (assembly GCA_020510985.1). Classification (NCBI taxonomy): domain Eukaryota; kingdom Metazoa; phylum Chordata; class Actinopteri; order Cichliformes; family Pholidichthyidae; genus Pholidichthys; species Pholidichthys leucotaenia. The sequence goes on from CM035849.1 coordinate 96,462,595, forward strand.
GCATTAGAAAGGCTTCAAAAGGTGGAGCCTTTCAGGGGTGAAACCCAGCAAGATCTTTTTAAAATTCAAGCTGCCCCAACTTTTTAATGATCTCATAATTAAAACATTGACTTCTTGTTTAGTTTTAAGTAAAATGTTTGTTATGCAGTTGCTTGTCTCATAAAAGTGTGTCAGAGAAGGATCACACCACAAGAATTATCATCAGTCCAAGAGGGGCTTTCCCTGTAGGTTAAATAGTCTGAGTTGAAATTGTATATATTGTGGAGCGTGTAAATGAAGAGGCGGATTTGACTCAGACGATTTATTACACATCTCACACAAGAAGCATAGACAGAAGGACATCTCAGCAGAGACTCTTCTCTTAAATAGCATGGCATTCCTCTAGAAGCTTCTAACACACAAAAGGTCACATTGCATTCACTTCCTTAATCCTTTACCATTCCTCTAGAAGTTTCTAACACACAAAAGGTCACACTGCATTCATCCTTCACACCTCCCTGTATCTCACCAGGGAACCTCTGCTCTTTGTTCTGGTCTAAGATGTTAGACAATTATGCTCTCCCCATGTGCCGCCATACGACCCCCCCCGAGCATCTTGGATAGAACAATAGAATAACAGTCCGTATGCTGTGATAGAACCATTAAACATCAATCCACATGCTGCTTGGGCTTCAGTCTTCTCCCATATCTGCTGTAACCAGGATTCACCGCCTCCGTGGCGCTGTCATGCTGGGGGGTTGATGTTTGGGGGGTAAAACTTTTTGTCTGTCCATGTGGGTGCTCTGGGGAATCTTTTCTCTGGGGAGCTCCCCGTGGGGGTCTTCCACACCGAGGGGCCCTCGCCAACAACACTTGCTCGTCCGCCACCACGAAAGCGGGTTTGAGTCTGTCTATGACAATCTTTTCCCTCCTACCCCCCAAATCTAGCAAAAATGCTTGTCCCCTGTTTCCAGCACTCTGAACGGTCCATCATAGGGTGGGCGCAGTGGATGGTGATGTGCGTCGTGTCTGACAAACACGAACTCCGCGTTTTTCAAAGTTTTAGGCACAAAAACGCGCGGAAAACTGCGGTGAGCAGGGCCCGGCAGCGTGCTTGTTTCTATGCTACGCTGCAACAGCTGAGACGGGGAGCTGCCCGGCGCGGGATTATCTGGCAGAAACTCCTCGGGCAGCCAAAGTGGTTGCGCAAAAACGAGTTCAGCCGGGGAAGCTTCCAGATCCTCTTTAGACGCCACGGTAGCTTGTCTACCCTATTTGCATCTGTCAGTGAAGCCCTGAGAGCTGCTTTCAATGATCTATGAAAACGTTCGCATAACCCATTAGCCTGTGGATTGTACGCGGTTGTGCGGTGAATTGTGACACCCAGGCTGTGGGCCATTGTTGACCAAAGTTCGGAAACAAATTGAGGGCCTCTGTCGGACGTCATGTCCAACGGGACTCCAAAACGCGCCACCCATGCTGTTAAAAACGCACGCGCCACCTCCTCGGCTATGGTTGCCGCCAGCGGAACCGCTTCTGGCCAGCGCGTGGTGCAGTCCACCATTGTCAGGAGGTGCGTGCACCCCTGTGATGGCGGAAGGGGGCCCACGAGGTCCACGTGAACATGGTCGAACCTCTTAGCCGGAATGTGAAACGGCTCCAAGGGAGCCTTCATGTGTCTGTGTACTTTGGCTCGTTGGCACGCCACACAGGCTGCCGCCCACTCTTTCCCTTGTTTGCGAAGGCTCGGCCACACGAATTTCTCCCCTACCATTTTGACCAACGCGCGTACTCCCGGGTGCGCCAAAGAATGAATCGAGTCAAACACGTGGCAGCGCCACGCGGCCGGGACCACGGGACGCGGTCGCCCCGTGGAGACATCGCAGATTAGGTGGGGCATACCGTCTTGCAGCACCCTGTTCTCCAGCCTTAACCCTGTTGGTCCAGACTGGAGCGCGCGCACGTCCGCGTCACTAACCTGCTCCGTGGCCATGGCTGCGTAATCTATCCCCACGCAGACCAGGGCCGCCACGGCGCGCGAGAGGCAGTCTGCCACTACATTCAGTTTACCCGACACGTGCTGAATATCGGTAGTAAACTCTGAGATCGCGGCCAGCTGTCTCTGCTGCCGGCCCGACCACGGTTCTGAAACCTTGGCTATCGCGAATGTTAGCGGCTTGTGGTCAACGAACGTGGTGAAACAGCGTCCTTCCAGCCAGAACTGGAAGTGGCGAATGGCCAAGTGGAGAGCCAGCAACTCCCTGTTGAACGCGCTGTATTTACGATCACTGTCGCGCAAAGTCCTGCTGAAAAAGGCGAGCGGCTGCCAAGCCCCGGCTACGCGCTACTCCACGACCGCCCCTATGACCACATCTGAAGCGTCAGTAGTGAGCGCTATGTGGGCCGTTGGGTCTGGATGTACCAGCAATGCGGCGTTTGCCAGGGCTGCTTTGACTTCCGAGAACGCCCGCTCTCGCTCCGGGGTCCAAGAACGCCCGCTCTCGCTCCGGGGTCCATTCGACCTTATCCGCGGGTTTCTGTTTTTTGAGCGCGGCGTACAGTGGTTGCATGAGCTGCGCTGCGCGGGGAAGGAAACGGTTATAAAAGTTCACCATTCCCAAAAATTCTTGTAGCGCCCTGACCGTTTGCGGCCGGGGAAAGTCTGCTACTGCGCGCACTTTGTCAGGCAGCGGGACCGCTCCTTCGGGAGAGACGCGGTACCCCAAAAAATCAATCCCCGTCACCCCGAACTGACATTTCGCTGGGTTGATTATTAACCCGTGCTCTTCCAACCTCTGGAAAACCGTCGTGAGGTGGGTTTCGTGTTCGTCTTCGGACGCGCTGGCTACTAAGATATCATCCAGGTAGACGAACACAAAAGGGAGATCGCGCAGCACTGCATCCATCATGCATTGGAACGTCTGTGCAGCCCCTTTAAGCCCAAAAGGCATGCGCAAAAACTTGAATAAACCGAACGGAGTTATGACCGCTGTTTTGGGTATGTCCTCAGCGCGCACTGGGACTTGGTGGTAACCGCGAACCAGGTCTATTTTTGAAAAAACGCGCGCTCCTGCAAGGTGAATGGAAAAATCCTGAATGTGAGGAATTGGGTAGCAGTCGTGCGCTGTGGCGTTGTTCAACCTGCGGAAATCCCTGCAAGGTTGCCACGAACCCTCAGCTTTAGGGACCATGTGTAGCAGGGAAGCCCATGGGCTGTTTGAGCGCCTAATGATGCCCAACCTCTCCAGATTGGCGAACTCCTCACGCGCTATGGCCAGTTTAGCTGCATCCATGCGCCGAGGTCTTGCAAAAACGGGCGGCCCGGTGGTGGTGATAAAATGCTCCACCCCGTGTTTAGCGATGGCTGCCGAAAACGTCGGGACAGTGAGTGCTGGGAACTGAGTGAGCAGTGTGTGGAACTTATCGCATGTAGCTGTGACGTTGGCTTGTGCTGTTGGCCGGGTCACTCGAGCTATACAGGGGAGAGAGTCAAAAGACAGTGCATTAACCAGGCGTCTGTTAGCGACATCTACCAACAAACCATGTGCACATAGAAAATCAGCCCCCAGTATATGGACATTCAATGCTGCTGTGACAAAAGTCCACTCAAATGTACGGCCGTATAGAGACAAGAGTAGAGTCCTCTCAGCAAAGGTCTTAATCTCCGAGCCGTTTGCTGCCGCCATCTCGGGGCCGCTAGATCCTGCCAGCCGGTCAGCGTAGGTCGGCCGGATGAAACTCTTCTGGGCGCCGGTGTCCACGAGGAAATGCCTCCCCGAGCGTCCGTCCGTCAAGTAGAGCAGCTTGTTCTCCTCCCCGAGGGCCGCGGCTGCTACCGACCCCCGGTCTTGGCGCTTCCCGAGTCGCTTGAATTGGCACGGTGGTATACATTTGCGTGCCCTCTCTGCGAAGCGGCGGTGGTAGAAACAAAGCGTGTCTCCCTCGCGTTCCTTGGCCCCCGCTGTTGCTGCTGCCGTCGGTGGCTCTGCTGCTGCCGTCGATGGCTCCTCGCCTCCTCCGGTCATCGCGCCGAGCTCCGTCGCTGCCGCAATGGTCGTGAACTCCCTGGTGGTGACGATGATCCGGTTTGCTTCCCGGGCTAGTGCACGATAGTCCCGCTTGGCCAGCAACGGAGAATTGGCCAGGGTCGCTCTCGCTGCTGACGGAAGGTTCCGGAGGAAGAGGTGGGTAAAAATAAAATGGTCGTCGTCTGTGCCCTTTAACCTCAGCATCTTCTCCATCACGTCTATGGCCGACCCGTCTCCCAACCCGATCTGCGTCAGGAGTCTCTCTGCTCTCTCACCATCCGAGAGTGTATAGTGCTGGACGAGCGCAGCCTTCAGCGTGCTGTACTTGCCGTCGGTTGGTGGCTGATCGAGCAGGCTCTCTACGTGCTGAGCCGTGCGGGCATCGAGCGCTGCGACCACATAGTAGAACTTGGTGTCATCCGCTGATATCCCCCGGAGGGCGAACTGCGCCTCGATTAGGTGGAACCAGGAGCGCGGGTTGTGCTTGATCGCAACAGCACATGCGTGGCTGGGGGTTCCCGTCGAGGTTGGCTTCGGGGATCTTTCATCGTGTTCCATGATTCGTCTTGGGTCACCAGTGTGGAGCGTGTAAATGAAGAGGCGGATTTGACTCAGACGATTTATTACACATCTCACATAAGAAGCATAGACAGAAGGACATCTCAGCAGAGACTCTTCTCTTAAACAGCATGGCATTCCTCTAGAAGCTTCTAACACACAAAAGGTCACATTGCATTCACTTCCTTAATCCTTTACCATTCCTCTAGAAGTTTCTAACACACAAAAGGTCACACTGCATTCATCCTTCACACCTCCCTGTATCTCACCAGGGAACCTCTGCTCTTTGTTCTTGTCTAAGATGTTACACAATTATGCTCTCCCCATGTGCCGCCATAATATCATCTTTGCTCTTAACTGGTCTATCAGGCAACTACTGTTGAAATAAAACTGTCACACTGACACAAAGTTTACGGGCACCGCAGAGTCACTTGTTGAGTGTCTGCCCTTCTTGACTGTTAATGTGGGTTAGACATCGATCATTCCAAGACACCAGATTACCTGCAATACCCATATACATACTCAGCCAAACTGATGATTTTTCCCAATCAGCGTTTAAACACCTCTCCCGCCATGGATGAGGAGAATGTCCATCAACTAGGGCCAGCTCAACCTCTCTGATTTAATTTGGTCATACTCAATAACATGATCAGTGGCTGCTAATCAGTGTTGGCCTTTTTTCTCCCTCTCTACTTTACAGATGCCCCCGCTAATGAGCTGATTGTATACTTGAATATTCTCAAGATGTGTTTCCTCTCCGCAATGACTGCTGTTTTTCTGTTAGAAGGTGAGAGAGTGCAGACCTTTTTAGCGAGAACTTATGGGACGCTGTAAAAAACATGTTTAATTTACGTGATTGTCCTCTCCACAGCAGTCAAATATTTCTGGGTGCGTGGGAAATGATGTCTGCTAGGTGAGTGCAACATTTTCCTCTGCCTTTGGCAAACACACATATGTGCATACACGCTCACATGAAGCTGTTTTTCTTATTGCCTTATCTCTGTAACCTATCATAGGTTGTTAAGAAAAGTCAACAATGACGCAATCACCAATTATTGTCTTCCAGGAAATGAACTAAGAGAAATTTTTTTTCAAAAGGACTGCCGGCTGTTCAGTGGGCTCAACTCAGCAGACAAGCCTTAGACAAACATCATCCAAATGGGGGAAGAAAAAAAATCGTCTTAATTCTGATCACTTGTTAAATTTATAAGTGCATTTCTTGAATAGGACTGAGTCTATTTAAATATTTTCAAGCCCAGTAATTACATACAGTATATATTTAGCTTTTTTCTTCTTAATACTATATGTTAATATGTGTAATGCATGTTAAAAAAGGACACAGGATCGATTCCACCCCCTGTGGCTGCCTCATCCATCCAGGTGGATGCCCTGTAATTTCCTCATTGTAATAAAGGATTAAAGAATTATTACTGTAAATTTAGAATGTTTTAATTATACATTAGCAACTTTTTTCTCTGAAAAGTGCATTTTTTTTTAAAAAAAATTAGAGGTTTTCCCTTGTAAATTAGGAATTTTATATGTGATTTTGGAATATTCTCATAAATTGTTTCTTGTATTAAAAGACCTTTTAAGTAAGCTATGTAGCTGTAAGAAATGTGACTAGCCTAGCAGCTAGCCATGTTCTAGCTAATGTCTACATATGACAGCCAATAGCATAACTGGGTTGATGTCATGTGTCTCTACCAACCAGTAAGTGATAGAGTAAGTGTGACACCTACTAGCCAGGAGGTCAGAATCTTGTATCCAGCACCTTTAAACATCCCATTTGCTGAAGTTTTTTGACATGTTGACAGTTCCCACAGGTCTTAACGGAATGCTTGGTGACATACTTTGATCAAATTGCCTTTAATTAAATATTGCAGCATCATTGTCAATCATCTTTTGCAGTCTTAGTAAAAATGGTTCATTTCAGTGTGTGTCTCTTTATGAGCTGCAATTAACGCCTCTCTCCCTCTTTCGTCACTGTTGTAAATCTTAACTGACTAGCTCCTAGCTTAGGTTGCAAGCCTGAGGAACTAACATGAATTTGTCTTAAAGAATGAATGAAATACATTATCACTGGTGGACAGGAATGTGTGGTTTCAGTAGTCGATAGGATATGACCAGTCCCTGGAGCACAAAAATCACAGAAAAATTTGCGAATGGGGAATGGATGGCCAAGGCCTTTGGTCTCCGTTATAAAAATAAACTATAGTAAACTTAACTAAGATAACGTCTAAGAATGACGTATATGGTCAAGTGTTGGTAGATGAACAGATATTCAAGTGGAGGTGAATAGAATTCAAAGAAAATAGCAATCAAAACTTGCTGGATGGACAGTTTAGCTAACACCAGGCCACCTGTCAGTCAGCCTGGCCCTGCTGAGGTGAGCTCTGATGTGATTAGATGACTGACTCCAACCGGCCAGCCAAGCTAATGCTAACAGTTTAATGTAGCATCACGGTGAAAATATAACAAAATAAGCCAAAATGATGGGATATTTATTAATGACTGTGGATTCGTGAAATAGGCTTACAGAGACTGAAATTTAAAGAAAATAATAATATAGACTGTGCTTGGTAAGCTAACTCCCTAGTAGCACTGTTTGCTCTACAGCTAACACCTTGGGCTTCAACTCCGGGTGGGGACTGAATCATCACAGCCAAGAGCACGGTGATGAGTTGTAACTGAAGACCGAAGGGTGATGCAGGTAAAAAGATCCAGAAGAGCAAAATTGGCTTCTATCTATTGTGCCGAAATGTTGAATATGTTTCAGAAGTGTGGAGAGATTTTAATATTTTCACTGTAGTCATATGAGTCATAAGCATTTTAGAAGGTTGAATGAATGGGATTTTTAGATTTGACATTTTTCTCTTGTAATTTTGTGGCATTTTCTCAAAAAAATATATTTTTGTAATTAACTTAGTACATTTAAATACATTTCTTGTTCTCATACATTTTCAGTTACTGCAGTTGTACACACATGTGACTCCTTTGCTCAAAAATGAGCTATTTTTCTGTTGAATTTGTAACTTTTTGCCCTTGTGATTTTGCCCTTGTTTCAGGCTTGAGCAACAGCCCATCAAAATGTCTGTGCACATCCCTGATGTTCACTGTCTCTAACTTTTTATCACTGTGCTGACGAGCAAGTTTTTGTGTTTGTTCATTGTGTCATTGGCTTTTAACCCACACATCTTAGTCATTCACTTGGATGTCAAAATAAAAGCTTCATGCATGATCCACCTGTCAAACAGATGCAGTGATCAGCTCAACCCCTGTGCAGGCCTAATCCTTACAAAACAGGATTACAGCTGACAACGGTGCTTGCCTGTGTGATAGCATTGTTTATGTTTGCAGTGTGTGTGGGGTGAGATCTTGATTCACTTGTTGGAGGAAGTTCATTTTATATTTAGGCCTGCCCACACTGGCAGAAATAATGAACGTGACACAGCAGAGCATGCTGATGGATCTGCACTATAACTAGATTAGTGATGTCAAAACCAGTGGGGGGATTCTGCTCAATAAACTTTCTATTGCTCACATTTAATCCTTCCTTTTTAAATTTCAACCTACTTTTGCAAACATGAACATACACACAAATTACGCACACATCACACAACATTGCTGATCTGGTGATTACATCTAAAGTCATGGGATGCAGAAGATATTTGCTTGCAGTCTTCTCATATGTCCTTTCAGAAATAAATCAGCCCTTATCTTTCTTCCTTTATGTACTCATAGAGCTATAAAAACAGATGCCATGTACCTGACGGCTGCCCATATAGTAATTATTGACTACATAAATGTGTTCATTTATGATTTGTCTAGGAAAACACTGTTTCTGTGGTTTGTCATTTACAGTCACACAAACTCCATCCTGTCTAAGCAACAGTTTTATTATCAACTGGTCAGATGTGGACGCTTGGTGGGGAAAGCATTTGTCATTTTTGAAAACAACTCTTTCCGTTTCAATATCCAAAATAGTGAAGAACAAAAGAAGAAGAAGCCATCTCTACTGTCATTCAATCCATACATCCAATCATGTACAGTAGAATGAAATTATGTTTCTCCTATCTACAATGCTAATCACATGTAGAATCAGAGGGGTTGCTGCCATAAACAACTTCTCTTTCCCCCATTCTATTACGCTGAGCGCCAAGCTACAAGGCAGGAAGTACCATTTTTTTAAATGGTCTCTGGTTTGAGCCAGCCAGGACTTCAACCCCCATCCTCCTGGTTGTGAGGTGGATGCTCTATCAACTAGGCCACCACTCCGGTTGTAGCTCAAAGAACTACAAAAGTCGGTATTTAAGGTGGTGGGGGAAGGCGGGGACGGTTGAAGATTAGCACTACAAATATTTGGAACAAGGCTGGTTAAAAGAAAGTTTGTTTGGGTTGAAAACATGGCCTTTAACAACTTTAAAGATGTTAAAGTACCACCATAATGGTGCCCACTGGATCTGTTATTTCTCCAGTAACCACTCACTAGCTACTCGCATTTGGCTGCGGAGCGATTCATGCTGCAGTGTGTTGAGCCACCCGTTTCCCTCACTGACATATACTTGGAATTTGTTTCATTTTATGCAAATGAGGTCCAGCACCTGAAATGGGTCTTGTGGAACATTTACACAACAGCTCTTTCTCACCTCAAATGCTGTTCGAGACACTTCACTGGTCTGTTTAAAAGATATCAAAGTTTACTAACAATCTGTCATATTGTTTGGGAGATGAAATCCGTGGAAGACCACCAACAGCCGGACATGTCGACATATCAGGTTCAGCCTTTGTGTTCTCAGCAGCAGGACCAATGAGAATCTTTCTTCTGGGAAAGAACTCTTTGGGTATTGGTTTTCTACTTTGTCAATCATTTTCTGTCATCCCACCTGGTTATGCCTCATCCCCACACTCAACACATGCAGCGATGCTTTCCATTTTAAAAAAAATGGACCAGTGGACACCTACCAGAAGTTTTCAAACCCCTTCAATTTTTCCAGTTTGCAATACCATCCATCCATCCATCCATGCATCCATTTTCCTCCACTTATTTAAGGTCAGGCCATGGTAGCAAAAGGAGGGAAACCCAGACATCCCTCTCCTTAGGGACACACTCCAGCTCCTCTTGGAGGAGGAGAAATCCTGTGGGATTTTGCTTTGATGTTTGTGACCCAAAAACATCAGTGGGTTGCCATTAGGGCAGTCTATCTGTACCAGTTTGAGGCATTGCCGCAAATTATCTCCCACCGCTTTACAAAAATAGGGGCTCCAAAACAGAATCTTGCACAGGGCCCCCAAAATGCAGGAAATGACCCTGTAGCCATGCTGACAAAGCTATGCTAGCAATGCTAGCACAAACAAAATATTGAAAGAATGAAGCCTCCTCCACCCCGCAGATGAAATTACATCATTAGCTAACACCTTACCGTTATCCTGTGCACATTTTCCGTGGATAATTTTTCTTCTTTTTTCTGCACCAGAAGGATAACTTATTTTTGATCAAATTTCTATATAATTGCAATTAGGCTGCTGTTATTCCCCTCTGGCTGTCAGTCATTCCTGGTACCTGTCCATGGCATTACTCATCCCCGACAGCCTAATAAGAATTAAATAGTATACCCCCACACACAACTTTGTTACCACTGCAGTTTAGTTTCCTTTATGTTTTGACATTTACAATTTTTTAAAGTCCTTTTTAAGTCCAGGTACTTTTAATTCTCTCAAAAATAGTGTAGTTTTCTAGGTGAATGCAGCTGCAAGGACTGATGGAAAATGTTAAATGTTAGAAAATAAGCATATTTTCCTTAGGCAATTTATTGAAAGACAAGTTGGACTGTCAGTTTACTGTGTGTTCATTTCCTCCCACAGGCCAAAACCCCCCTGCAAGTTAGGTTAATTGGAGACTCCAAAGTAGCCCTAGGCGTGAATGTGTGAATGAATGGTGAAGGGCTGGGCGCCGCACCGTGGCTGCCTCGTCCATCCATGTGGATGCCCTGTAATTTCCCCATTGTGGGACTAATAAAGGATTCTAAATTCTAAAAAAAGTTACTGTTTCTATTTAAGATTTATGTAACTCTTATGTTTGGTACCATGATTACCTCCGCCAAGGAGGTTATGTTTTTACTGGGGTTTGTTTGTCTGTTTGTCTGTTTGTTTGTCTGTCTGTTACCAACATAACTCAAAAAGTTATAAACAGATTTTAACGAAATTTTCAGGACAAGTCCCAAATGGGACAAGGAAGAAATGATTAGATTTTGGGAGTGATCCGGATCACCGTCTGGATCCAGGAATTTTTTAAAGGATTCTTTATCATTGCGAGATAGGGCCATTTTTAGCATATGTGTATATAACTCCACAATAAATGGTCAGGACGCTTGCCAAAAAATACAGGATAAGATCCCAATAGGTTCTAGGAAATATCAAAGACTGATCCTGATCCTGCAAAAAATCCAGATACTGTGATCCAGAACAGGAAATAATAGGGGATCTTTGGAATTTTCATCACTGTAAATTAAAATCACCCTTTATTGTCATTCAACCAATCATGTACAGTAGAACAAAATTGTGCTTTATCCTATCTACAGTGCAAATCACACACACCCCATAGCAGAATCAGAAGGGCCGCTGCCATGCAAGGCGCCGCCACAGATTTCCCTCCTAAATTCCATCATTGCTGAGCACCAAGCTGGATGGCAGGAAGTTCTGCTTTTATGGTCTTCGGCATGACCCGGCCGGGATTTGAACCCCTGCCTCCCGGGTGTGGGGCGGATGCTCTACCAACTGAGCCACCACTCCAGTAAAGTAACAAATTAAGATATAAACATACAACAAACACCAAAATATAGCCAAGACACTGAGGAATCAGTAGTGTGCCAATGGATTTGTTGTATCTTCAAAAGCTATGGAGCTATATCCAGAAGAAAACCGCCATTACCGAAAAAGTGATTTTTGTCAATAACTACTGAACTAATATAGATATCAATGTGAATCCAATTGCTAATGGTATGTTTTGATGGTCAAGGAATCTCAAAATATTGATAAAATAAATGTAGGACTATTATATTCGGGGAAAATCCCAATATTAGGGGGAACTGAGGCACTTGGGGGAGGTCTGTGCTCTACGAGTAATTTTCTAGTTTTACATGCTATAGTGGGGAGATACAGCCCCTTTGTTGTCATGCTGTGCAATGTTTGATGTAAAAGTAACTGGAAGGATGGAGAAAAAAATCTGTTGTAACTGGAAAAGATACTGTAATGGTGAGGATAACCTTGCAAGTTGGAGACTAGTGACGGGATCCACAGTTCACTAAAATGTACCGAGTCACTTCCAGTTCATTCACTAAAAAGATCCATTCAAAATATTCGTACACCAAATCACTGTGTGCGATACTGATGCTCTAACTGCCTACCACACACTGAACTAAGAGTGGGATGGATGGAATGGGTGGGGCTCGTTCGCTGCCTAGGCAGGTGATTCAACTAGTGATCCCTGGCCTCCACCACAGTTCTGGTAAGTGATTCAATACAGTACATTCACCCATAAAAACCAGTATATTCTAGCAAATCGATCGCAAGCATTACAGCATTATTCGGGCTTCCTCGGCCACTGGGGGTGTACAGCATTTGTGTACATTGCTTTATGGAGGAAACAGCTATGACTGGAGCAAACATTTATGTGTCACACTAAAGGGTCCAAATGGGTAAATACAGTATTTCCTGCCTTTATTTATTTTGTTATTTTTGGAATATAACAAGAGAATATACAATTCTGTTGTCATTTTGCCTATTTTTGTCTTTTTTTTGTTGAAAGTGACACTCCACCAAATATCTTTTTTTTTCTTGTTAACATGTCTGTAGCATGTTTTTATGACTTACAGGACATATCAAGAGCAAAATGTCTCAAATCTCTCTTTTTTTTTTTTTTGCTGTGAGGTTACACTTAAGCCCCACCCCCTGCAAAAAGCCGAGTTGAGACTGAATATTTTTGGTGACGTTGTGGAGGGACAAATAAGTTCAGATGAGGTACAACGAGCTGAAGGTTTCAGAGTTTTATTCCTCCATCATCATGAGACACACTGTAGCACTATGCGCTGTGCTGTGTGTGTGTGTGTGTGTGTGTGTGTGTGTGTGTGTGTGCGCGCTCTGTGTGTGCGTTCTGTGAGGCATGTAAAGTCAGCTCTTTTATACAGACAAGAGAGAATGCATGGCACATTTGCATATTGATATACATATTAGTCAATACATATCAATCGCGTGATTAACTGGCGCCGGACTTCCTCTCCTTAATCCGGGGATGTATAACAATAATCATTGTTCTGAATGTCCCCCTAGGGGCTCTCTGTCCATATGCAAATTGTTCTGTTTCCAGCCGCCTAGCTGAGTGTGAAGATTGAACGTCCATGTAGATTGTGGTGGGTCACCACAGTGCTCCCCCCCAGAACACTCAGCAGGGGTTGTGACCCCCACCCCCCGTTTGGCTCCAGCTCCGGTAGAACTGTCGGAGGGCATGTCAGTCCATGAGGGGGACGGGGGAGGGGTGAAAGGGCAGTGTGCTCCGCTCCGAGTTCCAGCATGTTGAACTAACTAACTAACTAACCTGCACTTATATAGCGCTTTTCTAGTCACAAAGACCACTCAAAGCGCTTTCACTAATACTAACCCTCTATTCTAAGGGCGTATAGGAAACAGATATCTAGGGACAATTTAGAACAGCCAATTAACCTAATATGCATGTCTTTGGATTGTGGGAGGAAACCGGAGCCCCCGGAGTAAACCCACGCAGCACAGGGAGAACATGCAAACTCCATACAGAAAGGTTCCAACCCCTGCCAACCTGGGGATTCGAACCAGGAACCTTCTAGCTGTAAGGCAACAGTGCTAACCACTGCACCACCATGCTGCCCAGAACGGCTGTGAATCGTGGGCGCACAGGCCGGTGTGCAATCGTGCATAATGGAACCAGACGGCAATCGGCCGGCTTAGAGAGTGAGGTGTGGGAAAAGCTCTGTGCAGGAGGAGGAGGAGGGGGAGGGGGTGGGAGTAAGTGAGTGCCGGCCCAGGACATCAAAGGTGTCTGGGCCGCGCAAAAATTGCGTGTGGATCCGCAATGATGAGGGACTTTCCCGGTAAACCTGGCGGAGATCCACAGCGGCTGTGAAAAAAACATTTTGTCTGACTCCTCCCGTGGCTCAATCCAACGAGGATATGGGGAAGGCGAGTGGCCAAATTCCCCCTTGGATGCGTAGTGGCTGTGATAAGAAGCTGTGTCAGGGACTTGACAGTTTGGCTTTAGGTGCGGGAAGCAGCCTTAAAGTCATCAGGGAAAGCAATCGGCTAAATTCCCGTTGTGTGCCGCGGCTGAGAAACCCATACAAAGTCCTGTGTGCGGGCTGCATGTCTGCTTCAGGTGCGAGAGCAGCTCTAAAGGTTCCAAGGATGGTGATCGGCCGTGTTCCTCGGGCATGTGCAGCGGCGGAGGACAATGTAAAAGTCTGTGGAGCCGGTTTGTCCCTGGTGCGTGGCGCGCATCTGGCACAGTGACCACATAGCTGGCAGTTGCGCTATCCTCGTAATCCTGTGGAAAGCGTGCAGGGCTTCAGTGCACGGAAGGCCCACTGTCCGGAGTTTAGTCAGAGTCAGGGAGCTTGGTGGAAATCAGCGCAGTTGGTGTCGATGATTGTCCCCGTTCAGGCTGCTTCCTTCCTTCGCTCGTGTCGTTCATGGTGCATTTTTGATCCCAGCGCTGTGCTCCAGTGAGGATGAAGAGGTTGCAGGTGTTCTCTGGTCCTCTTTGTCCACAGCGCGGTGAGAGGGAGCAGACGGTCATTCTCCCTTGTCAGGTCACCAGTGTGGAGGGAAGAGATCAGGCAAGGGTCGTACCATGACGCGTTCTGGGGCTTTCCCGGTCGGAGTCATCTCCGGGGTGTTCACCTCGTGTTCCATTCTTTGTCAAGGGTCACCAGTGTGGAGGGACAAATAAGTTCAGGAGAGGTACGACGAGCTGAAGATTTCAGATTTTTATTCCTCCATCGTCATGAGACACACTGTAGCGCTATGCGCTGTGCTCTCTGTGTGTGTGTGTGTGTGTGTGTGTGTGTGTGCGCATGTGTGCTCTGTGTGTGCGTTCTGTGAGGCATGTAAAGTCAGCTCTTTTATACAGACAAGAGAGAATGCATGGCACATTTGCATATTGATATACATATCAGTCAATACATATCAGTCGCGTGATTAACTGGCGCTGGACTTCCTCTCCTTAATCCAGGGATGTATAACAATAATCATTGTTCTGAATGTCCCCCTAGGGGCTCTCTGTCTGTATGCAAATTGTTCTGTTTCCAGCCGCCTAGCTGAGTGTGAAGATTGAATGTCCATGTAGATTGTGGTGGGTCGCCACAATGTAACTATTCATGGTGCTGGCACGTGGGTAGTGTTGAGCCAATCAGGACTCTCTGGCCTAAGTGACGCTATCCCCCATGCTAGTTTGCATTTTTTTAATAAACTGCTTTGAAAACTTGACCCAAATTAAGATGGGTTTTACCATTAAACTGCTTTTAAGGATCAATGTCATTTCAGTCATTATCCTGGGCCACCATGCATACAACTGGGCTAGTCCTCAGTCGGTAAGTCTTTTTATCACAGGATTTATTCTGATAATGTAGCTAGCTACTGTTAACCTTGTGGTATGTGGTTGGGCCTAGTAATCACCAATTCTGGTGTTGGGGGGGGGGGGGGGGGTTGATATGAAGCTGTAAAACAATGAAAGCTTTTTTTGGAGAAAAAAGGGCATAAAATATCATTTTAGACAATGTAGATTTGTTTTTAGAGGGGATTTATATCCACCGGAGTGTGTCTTTTAGAAAAAATGAAAATTTATTATCAAATATGTTTATGACATTGCAAACTGTTGAAAAATTGGAAAAGGTCAAAAAACTTCCTGGAGGCACTGCAAAAGACAAACTTTGCTCAGATCTGACAAGCTTCTGCTTTCTGGTTGGTTACCACAGGTTTGCAACCTTGGTTACCATAGTTACATGTCTTGCAACACATAGGACAATGGAGCACTGAGGGGCTCCTACTGAGCTCTCAGACTACAGGTAAAAGGAAATACAGTTACATCACGAAACCAATAGGTCCTCCTGACCCATTGTCAGTATGAAAAATTTGAGTGTGAGAAAGGTTTGAAAGCATTTACAACATAATATACAGTGGTGTGAAAAAAGGTTTGCCCCCTTCCTGATTTCTCATTTTTTTTTGTATGTTTGTCACACTTAAATGTTTCAGATCATCAAATATTAGACAAAGATAACACAAGTAAACACAAAATGCAGTTTTTAAATGAAGGTGTTTATTATTAAGGGTAAATAAAATCCAAACTTATGTAGCCAGGTGGAAGAATGGGGGGGAGATGTTTCTCCTCTCTACTAGTGGGCAATGGCATTTTCTGAGCCTCTTTCCTGGTTTTAGCAGGCAACAGCTGAAGGGGGGGGGGGGGGAGAGAAAACTACAAATACTTGACAGGAAACGGGAAAGAGGAAATTCTCTTGTTCTGCTCAGGCAGCCCAAGCAGAAGGTCACACCTAAGGTGTTTGGTACAAGCCAGTGATTTTAGATAAAATGTTATGAAATACACTTGTATGTGGCTGAAAGTTAGGATGTATTTGTATACGTTTCATGTGAGTGTTTTTTAAGGAGCTGATATAGATTGCCAAGCATTGTATTTATTAAAGAGGTAGAAGTGTTTGTGCAATGTTGATGGTGTGGAGAGTGTGGAAAATGATGAGGCAGGTTTACGAGCAGACTGTGGAGTGTGTAAATGACGAGGCGGATTTGACTCAGTTTATTACACATCTCACATGTAAGCATAGTCAGAAAGAGAACATCTCAGACAAGACTCTTCTCTTAAATACTCGGCCTTCTTACAGCAGCTTCTACACATCAAAGGTCACATTGCATTCACTTCCTTAATCCTTTAACATCCTCCTAGCAGTCTCTGATACAGAAAAGATCACACTGCATTCATCCTTCACAACTCCCTGTTATCTCCAAGGAAAACTCTGCTCTTTGTTCTTATCTAAGATGTTACACATTATGTTTTCCCCATGTGCCTCTACACCACCACCACCCCGAGCATATTGGATAGAACAAAAGAATAACAGTCCGTATGCTGTGACAGAACCATTAAACATCAATCCACATGCTGCTTGGGCTTCAGTCTTCTCCCATATCTGCTGTAACCAGGATTCACCGCCTCCGCGGCACTGTCATTCTGGGGAGCTGATGTTTGGGGGTGAAAACCTTTTGTCTGTCCCTGTGGGTGTTCTGGGGAAACTTTTCTCTGGGAAGCTCCCCGTGGGGGTCTTCCACGCCAAGGGACCCTCGCCAACAGCACTTGCTTGTCCGCCACCACAAAAGCGGGTTTGAGTCTGTTTATGCCAACCTGTTCCCTCCTACCCGCCAAATCTAGCAAAAAATGCTTGTCCCCTGTTTCCAGCACTCTGAACGGTCCATCATAAGGTGGGAGCAGTGGGGAGCGATGTGCATCATGTCTGACAAAAACAAACTCCGCGTTTTTCAAAGTTTTAGGCACAAAAATGCGCAGAAAACTGTGGTGAACAGGGCCCAGCAGCGTGCTTGTGTCTATGCTACGTTGCAACAGCTGAGACGGGGAGCTGCCCGGCGCAGGAGTATCTGGGAGAAACTCCCCGGGCAGCCGAAGTGGCTGCGCAAAAACGAGTTCAGCCGGGGAAGCTTCCAAATCCTCTTTAGGCGCAGAACGTAACCCCAATAAAACCCACGGTAGCTTGTCTACCCAATTTGCATCCGTCAGTGACGCCCTGAGAGCCGCTTTCAATGACCTATGAAAACATTCGCATAACCCGTTAGCCTGCGGTTTGTACACGGTTGTGCGGTGAATTGTGACACCCAGGCTGCGGGCCATTGTTGACCAAAGTTCGGAAACAAATTGAGGGCCTCTGTCGGATGTAATGTCCGACGGGACTCCAAAATGCGCCACCCATGCTGTTAAAAACGTGCGCGCCACCTCCTCGGCTGTGGTTGACGCCAGTGGAACCACTTCCGGCCAGCGCGTGGTGCGGTCCACCATTGTCAGAAGGTGCGTGCACCCCTGTGATGGCGGGAGGGGGCCCACGAGGTCCATGTGAACATGGTCGAACCTCTTAGCCGGAATGTGAAACGGCTCCAAGGGAGCCTTCGTGTGTCTGTGTACTCTGGCTCGTTGGCACGCCATGCAGGCTGCTGCCCACTCTTTCACTTGTTTGCGAAGGCTCGGCCACACAAATTTCTCTCCTACCATTTTGACCGATGCGCGCACTTCCGGGTGCGCCAAAGAATGAATTGAGTCAAAAACACGGCGGCGCCACGCTGCCGGTACCACAGGACGCGGTCACCCCGTGGAGACATCACAGATTAGGGGGGGCATACCGTCTTGCAGCACCCTGCTCTCCAGCCTTAACCCTCTTGGTCCAGACTGGAGCGTGCGCACATCGGCGTCACTAACCTGCTCCGCGGCCATGGCTGTGTAATCTATCCCCACGCGGACCGGGGCAGCCACGGCGCGTGAGAGGCAGTCTGCCACTACATTCAGTTTACCCGACACATGCTGAATATAAGATAAGATAAGATAAGATAAGATAAGCCTTTATTAGTCCCACAACGGGGAAATTCCAGGATTGCAACAGCACAGGGATAGCAACACTCAGAGCAACAATCAGAAGGCAAGAAAAAAAAAAAACAAGCAAGCAAGAGCAGCTAATATACATATGTACATATTACTATAAAATATATATATATACACACACACACACAGACACACAGTGCAGAGCATTGTAGCTGGATGGAATAAATATATGAATATATGAACACACAGTGCAGAGCATTGTAGCTAGATGGAATAAATATGTAAATATATAAACACCCACAGTACGGAGCATTGCAGCTAGGTGGAATAAATATGCAAGTATATAAACATACAGTGCGGAGCAATGTAGCTAGATGGAATAATATGTAGATATATAAAAACACAGTGCGGAGCATTGTAGCTAGATGGAATAAATATATAGATATATAAATATAAACACACCCAGTGCTGAGCATTGTAGCTAGATGGAATAAATATGTAAATATATAAACACACACAGTGCAGAGCATTGTTGCTAGGTGGGATGAAACAGCATAACCGTCTACTTAGTTATCCTACATGGTATGATTATGTGCCCATACATATTCTCACCCTCCATAGCGACCGGTATGTTCCTAGTTGTATGCCGGAGAGGACCATTGTGTAAGTCTATTGCATCTTTTGCATTCAAAAAAAAAACTATTAGTTTGTTACGTCTTTTTGCTATCTCTGCGAGCAGCCCTGCTTAGGTTGTACAGTCTGACAGCCGTTGGTAGGAAGGACCTACGAAACCTCTCGTTGTGCACCTGGGATATCGGTAGTAAACTCTGAGATCGCGGCCAGCTGTCTCTGCTTCCGGCCCGACCACGGTTCTGAAACCTTGGCCATCGCGAATGTTAGTGGCTTGTGGTCAACGAACGCGGTGAAACAGCGTCCTTCCAGCCAGAACTGGAAGTGGCGAATGGCCAAGTGGAGAGCCAGCAACTCCCTGTCGAACGTGCTGTATTTACGTTCACTATCGCGCAAAGTCCTGCTGAAAAAGGCGAGCGGCTGCCAAGCCCCAGCTACACACTGCTCCACGACCGCCCCTAAAGCCACATCTGACGCGTCAGTAGTGAGCGCTATGCGGCCGTTGGGTCTGGATGTGCCAACAATGCAGAATTTGCCAGGGCTGCTTTGACTTCTGAGAACGCCCGCTCTTGCTCCGGGGACCATTCGATCTTATTCGCGGGTTTCTGTTTTTTGAGCGCGGCGTACAGTGGTTGCATGAGCTGCGCTGTGCGGGGAAGGAAACGGTTATAAAAATTCACCATTCCCAAAAACTCCTGTAACGCCTGACCGTTTGCGGCCGGGGAAAATCTGCTACCGCGCGCACTTTGTCAGGCAGCGGAACCGCTCCTTTGGGAGAGACGCGATGCCCCCAAAAATCAATCTGCGTCACCTCGAACTGACACTTCGCTGGGTTGATTATTAAACCGTGCTCTCCCAACCTCCGGAAAACCACCGTGAGGCGGATTTCGTGTTCGTCTTCGGACATGCTGGCTACCAAGATATCGTCCAAGTAGACGAATACGAAAGGGAGATCGCGCAGCACTGCATCCATCATGCGTTGGAACGTCTGTGCAGCCCCTTTAAGCCCGAATGGCATGCGCAAAAACTCGAATAGACCAAACGGAGTTATCACCGCTGTTTTGGGTATGTCCTCAGCACCCACTGGGACTTGGTGGTAACCGCGGACCAAGTCTATTTTAGAAAAAATGCGCGCTCCTGCCAAGTGAACGGAAAAATACTGGATGTGAAGAATTGGGTAGCGGCCGTGTGCTGTGGCATTGTTCAACCTGCGGAAATCCCCGCAAGGTCGCCACGAACCGTCAGCTTTAGGGACGATGTGTAGTAGGGAAGCCCATGGGCTGTTTGAATGCCTGATGATGCCCAACCTCTCCAGGTTGGCGAACTCCTCGCGTGCTATGGCCAGTTTAGCTGCGTCCAAGCGCCGAGGTTTTGCAAAAACGGGCGGCCCGGTGGTGGTGATAAAATGCTCCACCCCGTGTTTAGCGACGGCTGCCGAAAATGTCGGGACCGTGAGTGCTGGGAACTGAGTGAGCAGTGTGTGGAACTTACCGCATGCAGCTGTGACGTTGGCTTGTGCTGTTGTCCGGGACGCTCGAGCTGTACAGGGGATAGAATCAAAGGACAGTGCATTAACCAGGCGCCTGTTAGCGACATCAACCAACAAACCATGTGAGCACAAAAAATCAGCCCCCAATATATTGAAATTCAATGCTGCTATGACAAAAGTCCACTCAAACGTACGGCCGTGTAGAGACAGAAGTAGAGTCCTCTCACCAAAGGTCTTAATCTCCAAGCCGTTTGCTGCTGCCATCTCGGGGCCGCTAGATCCTGCCAGCCGGTCGGCGTAGGACGGCATGGTGAAACTCAACAGGGCGCCAGTGTCCACGAGGAAATGCCTCCCCGAGCGTGCGTCCGTCAAGTAGAGCAGCTTGTTCTCCTCCCCGAGGGCCGCAGCTGCTACCGACCCCCGGTCTTGGCGCTTCCCGAGTAGCTTGAATTGGCATGGTGGTATACATTTGCGTGCCTTCTCTGCAAAGCGGCGGTGGTAGAAACAAAGGATGTCTCCTCCGCGTTCTTTGGCCCCCGCCGCCGCTGTCGTCGGTGGTTCTGCTACTGCCTTCAATGGCTCCTTGCCTCCTCCGGCCGTCGCGCCGAGCTCCGTCGCTGCTGCCGTGGTCGTGAGCTCTCTGCTGGCCATGATGATCCGGTGTGCTTCTCGGGCCAGTGCATGATAGTCCCGCTCGGCCAGCAACGGCGAATTGGCCAGGGTCGCTCTCGTCGCTGACGGAAGGTTCCGGAGGAAGAGGTGGGTAAAAATGAAGTGGTCGTCGTCCGAGCCCTTCAATCTCAGCATCTTCTCCATCAGGTCAATAGCCGACCCATCTCCTAACCCGGTCCGCGTCAGGAGTCTCTCTGCTCTCTCCTCAACCGAGAGTGTGTAGTGCTGGATGAGTGCAGCCTTCAACGCGCCGTACTTGTCGCTGGTTGGTGGCTGATCCAGCAGGCGCTCCACATGCTGAGCCGTGTGGGTGTCGAGCTTTGCGACCACATGGTAGAATTTCGTGTCATCCACCGATATCCCCCGGAGGACGAACTGCGCCTCAACTAGGTGGAACCAGGAGCGCGGATTGTGCTGCCAAAAATCCGGTAGCTGGATTGTAACAGCATATGCTTGGCTGGGGGCTCCCAGCAAGGCTGGCTCCGGGGATCTTTCGTCGTGTTGCATGATTCGTCTTGGGTCACCAGTGTGGAGTGTGTAAATGACGAGGCGGATTTGACTCAGACAGTTTATTACACATCTCACACGTAAGCATAGTCAGAAAGAGAGCTTCTCAGACAAGACTCTTCTCTTAAAGCAGACGGACAGTGACATTTTTTTATTGAACCAATCAACAGATTGTATGAAAATATTCTGTTCTGTCTATTCCCACGATTTAATATGTGTCACCAGCTTCCATAAATGACCTTATTTGCTCATAGCTCAGCCTTCAGTTAGTGAGGCTGCAGTACCGCCATCTCTCGATAGGTGCGGGCATTGGTTGATTGATTGATTGATTGATTTTTATTTGAACATTGTTAAAGAAAGAAAAAAAGAGAGTTCAAAACACAACAAAAAAACAAACCAAAATAAAATGTTCAAAAGGAGTGGGAAGAAGCCAAGGCTTATACAGTCCCACCCCTTCTCCACACCAAACAAATTACAGTATTACTCATAATCATCATTATCCCACAACCACATTCACTGTAATACACCCATAGTCAATTTATACAACAAAAATGACACAACAATGACAGTCCATATCCAACAATATTACAACAACAATAAACATACAATTCTGGCATGTTCAATGCAAACACAAACAACACCATCACCTTCACAATCACCATAACACACAACAACCTTCCCTCACTGAAGACACAATGTAACATCACTGCCCTTCATTCTCATACTGCTCAAAAATCATTTCTTTATATGTTGATTTAAATATATGGATGTTGGGACATTGCCTGTGTTTCTCCCCCAACCCATTCCACAATTTTACCCCACACACAGACACACAAAAACTCTTCCGTGTAGATCTTACTAAGTGAATTTTAAATTTTGCATTCCCCCGTAAATTATATTTCCCTTCTCTCTCCCTGAATAGATTCTGTATATTGTGTGGCAAGAGGTTTTTACTAACTTCAAACATTAATTGTGCTGTGTAATAATGAACCAGATCCCATAATTTCAATAACTTCGAATGTAAAAACAATAAATTAGTATGTTCGAGGTACCCAACTTTGTGTATAACACGGACTGCCCTTTTTTGTAATATTAACAATGAATTAAGTTTACTTTTATAACTGTTACCCCAAACTTCTATACAATAAGTCAAGTATGGAAGTACTAATGAACAATACAAAATATGAAGTGATTTATAATCTAGGACCTGCTTAATTTTATTTATAATTGCAATATTTTTTGCAACTTTATTTTGTATGTATCTGACATGTGGTTTCCAACTAATTTTATCATCCAGTACTACACCCAAAAACTTGATCTCCTTAACTTTTTCAATAACTACATTATCTATATGAATGTGTATATCTTCTTTATTTTTACAATTACCAAATATCATTACCTTAGTTTTATCTATATTTAGTGATAGTTTATTACAATCCATCCATTTTTTTAGCTTATTTAATTCATTATTTAGAGTATGGATTAGTTGATTATAATTATTTCCAGAATAAAATAAATTAGTATCATCAGCAAATAATATTATTTTTAATAATTTAGAAACTTGGAATATATCATTTATATATATGTTAAATAATTTGGGGCCCAATACTGACCCTTGGGGGACCCCACAGGCAATTCCCATACACCCAGACAGATATTCTCCCATTTTCACAAATTGTTGTCTCTCAGATAGATAACTTGTAACCCATTTCAGAGCAATTCCCCTAATACCATACATTTGCAATTTATTAAGAAGTATTGAATGATTTATTGTATCAAATGCTTTTCTAAAATCTATAAACACACCAATTGCATATTTTCCTTGATCTAATGCATTTATTATTTCCTCTGTTGCATCCATTATCGCCAATGATGTTGTACTCTTGGCTCTAAACCCATACTGGTTCTGATTCAGCACATCCTGTGTATTTAAAAAGTTTTCTAATCTGTTGTTGAAAAGTTTTTCCAGAATTTTTGAAAATTGTGGGAGAAGTGATACTGGTCTGTAGTTTGTGTATTGGTGTTTATTTCCCTGCTTAAATAATGGAATTACTTTTGCTATTTTCATTTTCTGCGGGAATGAACCAGTTTGAAATGATAAATTACAAATATATGTGAATGGTTTTAATATACCATCAACAGTTCTTTTTATTAGTGCCATATCAATACCATCACAGTCAGTAGATAATTTATTTTTACACTTTTCAACAACAGATTTTACCTCTAGTTCATCCACCGCTGTAAGAAAAATTGACCGAGGGTTACTTCCAATTAAAGTCTCACTCACAGTGTCTTTTCCTTGATTTGGAATCTTTGCTGCCAACTCTGGCCCAACACTTACGAAAAATTTATTCATTTTATTTACTACCATATTCTTATCATAAATATCACCACAATTATCAGTAAAATACTCTGGATATATCATTTTCTTAGTTCCATTTTTCCTTAATTTGTTTAATATATCCCAGACTCCTTTTATATTATTTTTATTTTCATTTAACATTTTCCTATAATATAATTTTTTACTAGTTCGTATTATATCAGTTAATTTATTTTTATATGTTTTATATCTTTTTTCAGATTCTTTAGTTCTTAATTTAATAAAATTTTTATAGAGATAATTTTTCTTTTTACAAGCATTTTGTAACCCTTTGGTTAACCATGGGCAATTTTTGTATATGTGTTTTTTATTAATTTCTTTAATTGGACAGTTTTTATCATATAATAATTTAAATATATCAATAAATTTATCATATGCCAAGTCCACATTTTTCTCTCTATAGACAACATCCCAGTTCTGTAACATTAAGTCTTCTTTTAAATCCCTGATTCTATCTTCTGTTCGTATTCTTTTATAGATAATCTTTTTACATAGTTTATTATTATTCTTACTCTCATTAGCCCCATAATTAACATCTAAAGAAACAAATACAGGCAAGTGGTCACTAATATCATTTATTATTATACCACTCACCATATTATATTCAATAACATTGGTAAAAATGTTGTCTATCAGGGTAGCACAGTGTGTCGTTATTCTTGTAGGTTTTGTAATCTTTGGAAATAAGGTTAAGCTATACATTGTATCTAAGAAATCTTCAGTTGGTTTGTGTTGTTTTGTTTTCATCAAATCTATATTAAAGTCACCACAAATAAAGATATCCTTTTGTCTTATTTTTGCATACATCTTTTCCATCCCATTTTTAAATTTTTCCATATCAGATCCCGGTGCTCTATATATACAACTTACTATTATATTTTTTCTTTTTTCCATCGTAATCTCAATTGTTAAACATTCCATACTTTCATTCACTGCTGATGTCATACTGTCTACTTTTTTACTTTTTAATTTTCTATCAACATACAGTGCTACCCCACCACCACTTTTACATTTCCTATTTTGTGTGTACATCTCATATCCATCTAGTTCAAAATTTACATCTTTTTCTTCATTAATCCATGTTTCACTTATTGCAATAATCCTAAATGGTGTATTAAATTGATTCAAAAACTCCTTAATACTATCAAAGTTTGCATAGAGACTCCTACTATTAATATGTATTATTGTTAATGTTTGATCCAAATTCATAATTCCATTTAATTGTTGTTCTTCATAATAAACACACTTATTATTAATATGACCAAAATAATTGTTGTCTGGGTCAACACCTCCCAAAATGTCCTGTGGTTGCTGTTCAGCACTAACAAAATTTCCAGCTTCAATTTGCCCCACTACACCTCCATCATCAAATGAGGAAGAATGATTGACTAAAGTACTAAACATAATTTATGACAACCATGTACACCAAGAAGAAAAAAGGAAAAGAACACAAAATTTCCACTCATGATTACTGCACCGTTATTGCTGAATCAGGGCTAAGGTTTAAATCGGTCCAATTCCTCCATTTCTCTAATCATCATTACTTTAGCGTCTTCTGGAGTGCCAAGCAGTTTTATCCACACCTTACAGTTTCTTGTCCATGTCGACTGTATTTTTCCTTGTTTTCTGAGGGCCCTGGCTTGTCTAGCTATTTCGGAGTTCTTTTTTTGTTAAATGTTCATTTATGTAGACAGCCGTTCCTCTCAGTTTTTTTGCTTGTCGCAGAAGATCAATTTTTGCTTTCCTACTGACGAATCGGATGATAATCGCTGGTTTTAATTTACTATTTTTATTGGGTAATGTGTGGCAAGCCGAAATAGTCTCATTGTCCACAACAATGTTATTTGAACTGAAAAAGGTCAATACCTGCTGCTCAAGAGTGTGCAGCTCAGCCAGTGTCTCATCCTGCCCATCCTGATCACCAACTCCAGCTGCCACACGTGCATAGGAGCGGTGTCTGCTGTTCACACCGCTCACAATGACCTCATCCATTCTTGTATATTGTTCAAGTTCATCCACATATTTTTCTAAGGATTTAATTTTCTTGTCCTTGTCCACAATTTCAGCCTTGAGCTCGCGCACTTGTTCTATAAGGTTGACAAGTAGCGTTTGTTGTTTAGCTATTTTTGATATTTCCTCAGACATAAAGTTTAGGGAGAGTTTAATCTCCTCCAGCTCCTCTCCATGTGTCTGACTCTTTTTTGGAGGCATAATGACTAGTTGATTTTGATTTGATTTAATTAGAATCAAGGGAGAGGCTCACCTGTTGACTAGCAATTGAATAACTGGATCCACCGGTGAAGCCGAGGAGGCCAATGCTCCCTCGGTTGCTAGTGGAGGCCTCCAGCTAGTGCTGTTCCACCAGGCGGCGAATCCGAAGCTCTCCCGGTGGCCAACAGAGACCGCTAGCCTGGGTCGCAGCCCGGCAGCAGGTATCTGCCAGCAAAGCCAAAGCTCTCCCGGTGTATCCCGCAGCCGATGACAGCAGGACAATCTCCGGTGCTACCAGTATCTGGTCCAGCCGACCTCGGATTCAGCCGAAGCCTCAGCCAGCTCCTCCACTGAGCTCCGCCGCCGCAGCCGCCGTCCGATCCGGCCGGAATCCCGGTCAGCCTCTCCACCGTCAGCTCCGCCACCCACCACCGCACGATGAAGGTGTCCCGCAGCCCAGACGATCCGCCGGCCGATGTAGAAGAAGGGGGCCACGCGAGTGCGCCACCACACACCACCAACGGAGGTGCCGCTAGTTCGTCTGCACTTTAGTCTGTTCACTTCAGTCTCCAGATACGTTGGCAACAACCAGCGTGTCGATCCCACAAACTCCTCTCCAGCACTTCACTACTAAGATGTTTTCACGATGCAGTCACTCTGTCTGGTGACTGACTACAAAGCTCACATAGGCGAGGTGCTTCTAAACTCCGCGCGGATGACGGCCACATGCGTTGTATGTGTGCGCGTTTGTGCTAAGTTATTGCTTCATATATTTTTCTTAAATTCATATCTCCTCATAAGCGCTGTGGTAATTTTTCTGGCAAGGCGGGCGACGTCACTACAGCAATACATAGTAAATGGCAGAACGAGAGCAAAGTGATTCAGACAGCGATTATTTTCTCGAGTTTGACGACCTCAATATAAATGATGACATTGAAAATGAAGAATCGGATGATGAAGTAGTTTTGGATAGTGCTGAGGGGGTATTCAGCCTTATTTGTGGGAAAGAAGTGAGGGTTATGTTGCCTGCCTGTGCAGTGAGCCTCATCAGAGAAACATTCCCATCTGATCACTACAAGGGATTTTGCCTACCAAGATTAGATTTGTGAACAATGATATGTAAATAAAGTTTTGTAAAATCATATATTGAGTTTATTAATGTTCATGTCAATGTTATAATTCTCATAGTTCAGCAATCATCAAAGTCGCATGTCATATACATTTGAATAATTTGAACACACTAAATTCTTCTCAATTTGAAAAGAAATATTACATACTATACCACCTTTGTATGAATGTTTGAAAACACAGCAGAAATATACAAAGAAATACAAAAATCAATGGAGTATCACTACAGATTAAGAAAATAACTAGTTTCCAGATATAGCAATTATTATATTCCAATAAATAACATTTCACAGTTATAATGGGCACCATTTTATGGTAGAAAATTGGGGTTCCATTTTTAAAAGCACATTTCTCTTGCAATCTTAGGCTTATATTTATTTTTCTTAGCAAATAAGTTGCTTCCCTAAAAATTGAAAGCTGAACAGTCATTGGTAATTACCTCCGCCAGGCCGAAAAGGCCAGGAGGAGGTTATGTTTTTGCCGGGGTTTGTTTGTCTGTTTGTCAACTCCGCGTTCTTCAACGTTTTAGGCACAAAAGCACGCGCAAAACACTGGTGGCCTGGGCCCGCCAGCGCGCCTCTGTTTGCGCAACGCTGCAAAACCTGACACGGGCACCTGTCCGCCGCCACATTATTTCCCAGAAATAATTTGATTTTGAAAATCATCCATTGCTTGGAATTCATTTAAAATGTTTAGTAAACATTTGCAGTGAATATTAAAAATACAAAACTTACCCTCTTTACTTCTCGTTTTATGACAGCTGATCGCATCGGTAGATCACCGTGGCTTTTGAATGAATGAATGAATGAATGAATGAATGAATTTATTTCGGATAGTACAGTACAGGTTAAAAGAAACTGTATAATATAACAAGGTCAAATTAGACAAAGACTCCTCCTACTATACAATTCCACGTGAGTTATCCGAAAGTTTTCACGCCACTGTCACTGACACTTGTCTCAGAGTCAGACTGGGGAATCGCGGGATATATAGTTGGAATAGCCGTTTTCTTTATCACCAGTCTTTTTGCAAATTGCATCTTATTCTCTAAATCGCTGTCAACGAAATGCCTACTGCACATGCAGGGCGCTAACGAGGTGCAGGTGTGCGCGCAGCTGAGGCAGATGCGTGAGAGCGGCGAGCCGTGACACCTGCAAAATATATGTGGACCAGAAAGACTGACAAACCTGGGAACTATTTCACTGCAGTCTGTTTTAATACAGAAGCTGAAACAATAGGGAACACTGTATGTCTCTGTAATTGAGAACTTTGCTTCTAAAAAACACAGGAGGATGGACTTCCAATATAAGTAACTGGTGAGTTAAACTGTCTTTCTTCAGCATGTTTTTTCCCCCTAACCGTTCTTATGATCATGAAAATATTTGGTAATTCCGAGAAATATCTGTAATCGCCGATTTTAAAACGTAAACATCAAGTGTTGCATGAAGCAAAACACAGCAGGACCATCGCACCCATAGACAACACAACGCCAAACCATATTAATTCGATTCCTGAAATCCTAATCTTCATAAATAATCTATTTGTAATCCACAAGTATTCAGAGAAATATCCGTAATCGCCGATTTTAAGACGTAAACAAGTGTTGCATGAAGCAAAACACAGCACTGGCCGCCGACCGTGTGCGTGTGTTTGGCTGAGCTGACGTCACACAGTCAGTGGCCATCTTAGCCGCTGATCGCTTGGCTGGGTCAGACAGCTCTGCACAACAGCGTACTTCAAGAGCGCATTGTCACCTTATGCGACATTTGTTGACACCAAAACATGTGCGGTTCGACTTAGCTCGTCTCAGACAACAATTTGAGATAAGAATTAGCGATATTGAATTTTCGTCTGTCCGTCTGCTTTAAATACTCAGGCCTTCTTACAGCATCTTCTACACGTCAAAGGTCACATTGCATTCACTTCCTTAATCCTTTAACATCCTCCTAGCAGTCTCTGATACAGAAAAGATCACACTGCATTCATCCTTCACAACTCCCTGTTATCTCCAAGGAAAACTCTGCTCTTTGTTCTTATCTAAGATGTTACACATTGCGTTTTCCCCATGTGCCTCTACAAGACGAAGCTTTATTAACACTCTCACATCATCCAAACACTGAAAAGCAATGAATCAGCCAAACCAGGTTTCTCCTTATAACCTCCACAGGTCATCTCACATCTGCATGACATTTCACATCACACTGCATGATATCCAACTCCACAATACATTTTCCTTCAACCCCTAGCTCCCTCTTCCTGCCAACTCCCCATGACGTCCTTGCCTATTATTGTCTTATGTTTAATCACTGCCTCCTGACTGAGACGCTTTCTGCAGATTCCTCCACAATATGCGTTTCCACAATGGGTCTGTTGGTGTGGTAGAAGGCCAAATGACCTTGCAGGCCTAAAGGATGAGGGCCATGGGTTTTCCTTGTCATTCACAGTATTTATGATGTATTTCATTGGGTTATTTCATGTTTTATTGTTATAATTAACTTGAAATGAAGATGATGTATTTTCTTTTGTTTTAGAACTGTTTGGATCTGAGATGTACATTTGTGAGTGGGCCCTTAGCGCACAAAAATTTAGTATCATGTGTGTATTTTACTGTTTACTAAGTATAACTGTTGTTGGTTTTCTTATTGTTAATGTGGGTTTTGTATTCTGATTTAAACAGGAAAGACAAGCCACTATAGGTATTAATGCACCCAGTTTGTGAACAGTTTTTCGTTAAGATTTGCCTATTTTAAAAGAAGTTTTTTTTTTTTTTTCATTCAGAATAAAGAAACTCTATATTTTGTTTACAAACATATACTTTATGCTTTGTCTTGAGCTCATCTGGCCAGACACCACACTTACATGACCCTGTGTGAAAAAGTGATCCCCCCCGCCCCGTTAAAACATAAATTAACTGTGGTTTATCACATCTTTGGAAAGCTGAGTTCAATTTCTCTAGCCACACAGAGGCCTGATTACTGCCACACATGTTCTCAATCAAGAAATCACTTAAACAGGACCTGCCTGAAGAAGTGAAGTGGACCAAAAGATCCTCAAAAGCTAGACATCATGCTGCGATCCAAAGAAATTCAGGAACAAATGACAAAATAAATGAAATCTATCAGTGTGGAAAAGGTTTTAAAGCCATTTCTAAAGCTTTGGGACTCCAGCGAGCCAAGTGAGAGCCGTTATCCACAAATGGTGAAAACATGGAACAGTGGTGAACCTTCCCAGGAGTGGCCAGCCAACCAAAATTACCCCAAGAGCGCAGCCACGACTCATCCAAGAGGTCACAGACCCCACAACAACATCCAAAGAACTGCAGGCCTCACTTGCATCAGTTAAGGTCAGTGTTCATGACTGAACACCTTGCTGAAGATGGTGGAACCGGGCAGCAATGGGTCTGCACGACTCCTCACCCTCCGCCTGAACACCACTCAAGGCCCAGTCACCCTCGTCAGTTTGTATGCCCCAACACTGACAGCCACACAAGAGGCAAAAGACGAGTTCTCTGAGAATCTGGCAACAACTGTAAGGATCATCCCCAACTCTGAACAACTCATTCTCCTTGGAGACTTCAATGTCAGAGTGGGTGCTGACCACGACTCCTGGCCCTCCTGTCTTGGACCATTTGGCGTGGGCAGAATGAACGACAACGGACAGCGGCTGCTCGAGTTCTGCACTTTTCACGATCTGTGCATCACAAACTCGTTCTTCAAGACCAAGCCCCAACACAAGGTTTCCTGGCGACATCCGCGCTCAAAGCACTGGCACCAGCTGGACTTGATCCTGACCAGGCGCACCTCACTGAAGAACGTGCTAATCACCCGTTCGTTCCAGAATGCAGATTGTGACACAGACCATTCATTGGTGTGTTGCAAGGTCAAGCTGCAGCTGAAGAAATTCCATCATGCTAGACAGCCTGGAAAGGCATGGATTGACACCAGCAAGATGGCCCAACCAGAACTTGTTGAGCGGTTTGCCTCCACCTTTGAGAAGGAACTTGGTGTACCACAAGAAGGAGAATCAGCAAAGCAGAAGTGGGAAGAGCTGCGAAACACCATCCACCGCACAGCCTTGGCTACCTTTGGGAGGAAGACCTCGAAGTCACAGGACTGGTTTGATGCCAAGTTGACCGAGATGACCCCGTCATTGAAGCCAAGCGCTCAGCTCTTGCCGAGTACAAGAAGTACCCAAACGAGAAGAATCTCCAGATTCTCAGGGCTGCGAGAAGCAAAGTTCAGCAGACTGCTCGGCGCTGTGCCAACGAGTACTGGACTCAGCTCAGCCAAAACATTCAAACCGCTGCCATAACAGGGAACATCCGTGGTATGTACGATGGCATCAAGAAAGCACTTGGTCCGGCTCAGAGCAAGACGGCCCCCCTCAAATCCTCCACTGGGGAGATGATCACAGAAAAGAACAAGCAGATGGAGAGATGGGTGGAACACTACTCCGACCTCTACTCCAGACAGAACACCGTGACACCGTCAGCCCTTGATGCCATCGATTGCCTGCCATCTATGGACGAACTTGACGCCGAGCCAACCATCGACGAACTCAGCAAGGCCATTGATAGCTTGGCCGCTGGCAAGGCACCCGGCAACGACAGCATACCCCCCGAACTGATCAAGCACTGCAAGACCGCCCTACTGCTGCTATTGCATGACGTCCTCTGCCAGTGCTGGAAGGAAGGTGCCGTACCACAGGACATGAGGGACGCCAAGATCATCACCCTCTACAAAAACAAAGGGGAGAGAAGCGACTGCAACAACTACAGGGGCATCTCCCTCCTCAGCGTTGTTGGCAAAGTCTACGCACGAGTTGTTCTCGTTCGTCTACAGAAGCTTGCCGAACGTGTCTACCCCGAGTCTCAGTGTGGCTTCCGTGCTGAGCGATCAACAGTAGACATGATATTCTCCATCCGCCAACTCCAGGAGAAATGCAGAGAACAGAACATGCCCCTGTACGTCGCCTTCATCAACCTCACCAAAGCGTTCGATCTGGTCAGCAGAGAGGGCCTTTTCAAGATCCTGCCAAAGATAGGATGCCCACCAAAGTTGCAAAGCCTCATCGAATTGTTTCACACCAACATGCAGGGGATAGTGCAGCACGACGGCAACGTCTCAGAGCCATTCAACATATGCAGCGGAGTGAAACAGGGCTGTGTACTTGCGCCAACCCTCTTTGGGATTTTCTTTGCTATGCTCCTGAGGCATGCCTTCAGCACAGCAACAGAGGGAATCTACCTGCATACAAGATCTGACGGCAGGCTTTTCAACCTCACCCGCCTGAAAGCCAGAACCAAAGTACACGAGGCTCTAATCAGAGACATGCTGATCGCAGACAATGCTGCAGTCACGACCCACACACAGCAGGAGCTTCAGACCCTGATGGACCGCTTCTCCCAGGCATGCAAGGACTTCGGGCTTACCATCAGCCTGAAGAAGACTAACGTCTTGGCGCAAGGCACGGAAGCACCACCAACCATCATCATCGACGACTATGAGCTGGAAGTCATGAATCAGTTCATGTACCTGGGGTCTACGATCAGCAGCAACCTCTCCCTTGATACAGAGATTGACAAGAGGATTGGAAAATCAGCCTCTACACTCGCTCACCTCACCACACGAGTGTGGGAGAATCCCAAACTCTCTGTCAAGACGAAGATGGCAGTGTACAACGCCTGCGTCATCAGCACACTGCTCTATGGGAGTGAGACGTGGACAACATACGCCCGGCAGGAAAAGAAACTGAACTCCTTCCACTTGCACTGCATTCGCCACATCCTGGACATATCCTGGCAGGACAAAGTGCCCAACACAGAAGTTCTGTCTCGCGCCGGCCTTCCCTCCATGTTCACTCTACTCAGGCAGCGCAGGCTCCGCTGGCTAGGCCACGTTCACCATATGGAGGATGGCAGAATCCCCAAAGACGTCCTCTACGGAGAACTGGCAACTGGCAGGAGAGACGTTGGCCGCCCACAGCTGCGCTTTAGAGACGTCTGCAAGAGAGACATGAAGGCCCTGGAGATCAAGACAGAGCACTGGGAGGACCTTGCAACAGACCGCTCCAAATGGAGAGGCACCCTGACCAGACAGCTCAAGGCGGGTGAAGAGAGACTGACTGCTGCAGCAGATGAAAAAAGGACCCGCAGGAAGAACCGCCACAGCTCCAGCAGCACGGAGACCACCCACAAGTGCGACCTGTGTGACAGGGACTGCCATTCGCGCATCGGCCTGTTCAGCCACAGGCGGTGCTGTTCCAGCAGAGTAGACGTTTAGGATTCTCTTCCATGGTCATCATAGACCGACGGAGGCCGCCGTCATGACTCCACCATAAGAAAGAGACTGGGCAAAAATGGCCTGCATGGCAGAGTTCCAAGACGAAAACCACTGCTGAGCAAAAAAGGATATAAAGGCTCGTCTCAGTTTTGCCAGAAAACATCTTGATGATCCCCAAGACTTTTAGGAAAGTACTCTGTGGACTGACGAGACAAAAGTTGAACTTTTTGAAAGGTGTGTGTCCCATTACATCTGTTGTAAAAGTAACACAGCATTTCAGGAAAGGAACATCATACCAACAGTAAAATATGGCGGTGGTAGTGTGATGGTCTGGGGCTGTTTTGCTGCTTCAGGACCTGGAAGACTTGCTGTGGTAAATGGAACCATGAATTCTGCTGTCTACCAAAAAATCCTGAAGGAGAAAGTCTGGCCATCTGTTCGTGACCACTTGGATTCTGCAGCAGGACAATGATCCAAAACACACCAGCAAATCCACTTCTTAATGGCTTAAGAAAAACAAAATGAAGACTTTGGAGTGGCCTAGTCAAAGTCCTGACCTGAATCCAATTGAGATGCTATGGCATGAACTTAAAAAGGTGGTTCATGCTTGAAAATCCTCCAATGTAGCTGAATTACAACAATTCTGCAAAAATGAGTTGGTCAACATTCCTCCACAGTGCTGTAAAAGACTCACTGCCAGTTATCGCAAACGCTTGATTGCAGTTGTTGCTGCTAAGGGTGACCCAAGCAGTTATTAGGTTTGGGGGGGGGGGGGGGGTGCAGTCAATTTTTCACACAGGGCCATGTAGGTTTAGATTTTTTTTCCCCTTAATAATAAACACCTTCGTTTAAAAACTGCAGCTTGTGTTTACTTATGTTATCTTTGTCTAATATTTCAATTACTTTGATGATCTGAAACATTTACTGTAAGTGTGACAAACAGAGAAAAAAAAATGAGAACTCAGGAAGGGGGCAAACACTTTTTCACACCACTGTAATATTCAAAAATTCTGTGAAATATAGACTGATTTAGATATAATTTTTATTTTATATTGTCATGCAGTATTCAGATATACAGTATATAACAAAATATGTCCAGTCATGCATCTCTCTAATCATGCATGCAGTCTTTATTCTATATAAACTACACAACAATAATCTGTGAATTCTATAGTATAAAACCAACACATGGCAACAGGAGAGATAGGTTACAAAATATTCAAACATATGTTCATGAAAAATGCACATTGGTTAAACAGTGCTTCTGTATCTCACAAACTCCCCTCTCTTACCACCAATGCAGACACATCAGAACGATGCAAACAGACGTCACGTTCTGTTCATAATTAAAAACGCTGGCAGAAAAGATTAATCTCTTGTTATGTAGACATTCTGTGCAAAACCGTTGCTTAGACATTCATTTTGTTGCCGTTTTTGCTGCGGTACATCTCAACACCTGAGCTCTTCTGAAATTCTGTTCCCTTATGATTTATTTATCCTGTGTGACAGTTCAAAGTAGGCCGTCACTGTGGTTTTACACCTTCCTCTGCATTAAAAAATTCAGTGTGACTTGTTCAAATAGACAGAAGGTTATTTTTTCTCACATCCAAATAGGAAGTCTCTTTGATTGTCAAACAAAAACACATCATGTTCTATAGCCAGTATGAACATAAACATGGTATTCAATTCCTGATGGTAGCAAGAAGAAATAGTACTCTCAGTTGCTCATGACCTCCTTTCAGTGAGTTCAGAAGAACTCATTCCTTCTTGTTTGAGTTCCTTGTCTTTTGCAGTTTTGGTAATTCCCCCACGTGAGCCCTGGAACATTTGACACGGTAACCACATGTTGAGGTGTCTTTTTACCTCTTTCGTCACACTACCAACGTTCCCTCTCATAGCAGAGGAAGAGAAGTAGAAAATTAGAGGATCCAGACAGGCATTAAAGGTGCTGCACAGCAGGGCCTTGTTTCTCCATGCAGGGCTGCGCCATGTGACATACCCCACAATGTGTGAGATGTTGTAGGGGCCAAAACAAAAGGTGAACACCAGCAGAGTTCCTAAAGCCATTCCAATGGCCCGGAGGCGCCTGCGCCGGTCAATGTTTTGGAGCTTAGACAGAATCCTGATGAAGCTGATATAGCAGAAGCTGCAAATCAGGAAAGGGATGCAGAAAAGTACTATACAGAGTTCCAGGCGCACGGGCAGGAGGACCTTCAGCTGAGGCTGAGTGAAATTCTCATAGCATACCTTCATCTTCACTGAGGCATTGTTGCCTTTGGGGGAACCTGAGCCAATAAACGGAATAATATAAACAATGCTGAGGTGGACAATGGTGAAAATCCAGAAGAAGACGCTGGCAGCAACAGCATATACAGGCCGCTGCTTAAGGGTGTGCTGAATGGGGAATGCCACACCTAAGTAGCGCTCCACACTGATAGCAGTAAGGAAGAAGGTGCTGTTGTAGATGGTCATGTAGAAGATGAAGCCGGACAGCGGACAGAAGAAGTATGGTATTTCCCAGTACATGTTATTTGCTGCCTCATGCATTTTGAAGGGCAGGAAGAGGAGAAAGAGGAGGTCAGAAATGGTC
The DNA here is from genome assembly GCA_020510985.1 of Pholidichthys leucotaenia. NCBI lineage: Eukaryota > Metazoa > Chordata > Actinopteri > Cichliformes > Pholidichthyidae > Pholidichthys > Pholidichthys leucotaenia. Next base: position 96,498,678 of record CM035849.1, read on the forward strand.
AGGTTGAGGAGCAAGATGTCAATCGGCCTGGGTTTCTGCCTCACTTTTTTACTAAAAGTGTAGAAGGCGAGGATGTTGGCCGGGAACCCCACCACGAAGGTGAAGATATAAACGGAAAGGTACAGTGCAACGAGATAGTTCTGCATGGTGGCCTCTGTGCAGAGTCACTCGAGTCGGTCAGGAATCGAGATGTGTCACATTATATCCTCGACTCTGAGGGTTGGTGAATGGACTGCAGCACCAGGGGAGGTTTTGATCTGTCAGGCCGTGCAGACCACAGGAGATGGAGACTTCTGATTGGGTCACTGTCCCGGAACAAACCCGACGAGGCAGCTTGGTTTTTCTGTCCTCGCCAATAAACCGGCGCTCATCGCTCTCTCTAGGGCTTTGAGCTCTGCTGATAAGAGAGAATGAAAAAAGATTACCACCCAGTACGGCAAAGTATTTTATACAGTAGTCAGGCCGACACTTGATTCAAGAGTAACCTTTTTATAGCATAAATTTTAGACAACAAGCAGAAGAATCTTAACACAGTGCGAGATAAGCTGTAATTTCTTTTTTCCATACATGCCTTTTAATTTCTTGTCTACATCCCTACTTCAGAGTTCACTGTGGAGCTGTATTATCTCTTAATGATGACCCAGCGTTTTGTTCTGTTACACGGGTTTGTATACAAACTACTGTATAATAACGTGTTATTGCTTGATCTGTGTTGTAAATACAGGGCAATGACAGTTTTATCATTAAGCCCCAGTCGCTGCTCTTACCATATGCAGCAGCACTGGACATGTGAAAATGATGACCCTCATAAACTTAATGAGCGAACAACACCAGGAAAATTAGAGTGTCAACAAAGCTTTAGCTGGCACCACTTCACAACTGTATCTACTTCTTATGGTGTCTTCCAAAGCAAATCCAAAATAAATACAGAGCTAAGAACATTTAAAAAGCTTGCTTCTTACCCTTTATTCAGTGAGCTGCACCATGTGAACAAGTGTGAGAGGAGCTCAGCTTTTATAACCATGCCCAAGCAGGGGGGAAGTTTTTTTTTTTTTTTCCTTTTACTCCACTTCTAAAAATATGGTGAAACCAAAGATTTACCTCCAGTTTGAGGAACTCGGAAACTTCCTCCTGGTCTGCGGTTTTGATTAGTCACTTCACAAATGCTCACTCTATCACAAGCATCCCATTTTAATATCTTTAAAGAGAAACATGCCTTACCTCTGCTGTGTGTTTCTTGGCAGCCCTGTATATGCTGACTGCTGTTTTATTTGATCTAGCCCACTTGCCAGCCTCCAGCTCCAACCTGCTGCCGCCCGCCACGTCCCCCTATTTACATGATAATCTAAACATCCAGTGCAGATAATAGAAATTAATATTGGACTGCAGCAATTTATCTCCCAGGCTCGCCAAACATGGTTTCCGTGGTAACAACTGGCCTTTTTTGCAATACGAGTGCCGCACACGGTCCCCGCAAGGCTGTTTGATCTCAGGTTATTAAATCATATTTAGTTATCGGTGCCCACTGCTTCTTCATGTGCGCTTAGCTCTATTATGAGAAAGTGGAGGAAAGCATTTTACAAAAGAGTTGACCCGCTGCCAGAGCTCTCTCCCTCCCTTCACATGTGGTGAGGGTAGCACAGCCAACTATACAGTTACTGCTGTTTGGATAGCTGCACACTGCACACCCTGATTAAAAACAGGCACACACAATAAAACATGCCTGACCTGAGCACAGGTGAGGCTTTCTTTGCCGAGATAATTCTGTCTTGCAGTTTGAAAACCTGTATTGTATAAGAGGTTGGAGGCCTTTTTTGTGTTTACCATGTAAAGGGGTCATTGACTGAAAAATGGTGTGTTTGTAGGTTTTAACTGTCAGAAATGAGTCTGCTAGTCACATAATTATCCACAAATTTTCAAAACAGTCAATTCTCTTAGAAGAAACACAGCCTTTATCTTGTTTTTCTCTCCCAAGAAATGCCAGAAACGTTTTTGGCTAAATTGTATATATCAAGTTTAGAAAAAGCCAACCCATCGCTGTCCTAAAGACCCACTCACTGCTCTATTATTGGCCCGTCTAGCTGTCCATCATGTAGATGGAAGGGGGAGGCTAAAGGTAGCCTATTAGCCCCTGAGCTATTAGCCCCCGAGCTAACACTGGTACCAGAACACTTGCAATAATAATAATAATGCAGGTGTCCTAATGAGATCAGGGAGGACAGAAACCTCCCATGGAGCATAAAGGCAAAAGCTGACTTGATCTTGATTTTCGGTATGAATACAGATCATGAAAGCAGAGCCTCACAATCCTTCTGACTTTTTGGGTTTTAAGCAGGAGGTGTCAGAAAAGTTACCACAGGGATAACTGGCTTGTAGCGGCCAAGCATTCATAGCGACACTGCTTTTTGATCCTTGATGTTTTGATCCTTTGATGTCGGTTCTTCCTATCATTGTGAAGCAGAATTCACCAAGCGTTGGATTGTCCACCCACTAATAGGGAACGTGAGCTGGGATTAGACCGTCGTGAGACAGGTGAGTTTTACCCTACTGATGATGTGTTGTTGCAACAGGTGTATGTGCTTGGCCAAGTAGCCACTGGTGTGAAGCTACCATCTGTGGGATTATGGCCAGAAGGTGGCCTCCCCTCCCTGATCACGGACGCATGTTCATGGAGAACCCAGTGCTAAATAACTCGGAGGACAGCTCCCCCACCTTCCTCCGGGGCTCCGTGTGACTCCAGAGCAGAGTTCCATTGAGCGAGCTGGGAGGCCCATCCAGCGCACGGTGCTAGCGATTTGTTGTGGAATCATGGCAAAATTATTGGGAGATGAGCCAGAGTGACACAAGATACACCATTGACTGTGAATCAGTGAACCAGAGCCACTCATCCAAGCTAGGAGGCTATAAGCTAGTCAGCTAATGGCTAACTGACATAAGAGGGAAGGTGGAGTTGAGTAGGTGAAGGATGGCTCTTAAAGTGACAGGCTTTAAATCAGACCGTCTCAAGAAAGCCAGGGAAAATACAAAACAAATTTTCTTCAATAATTTAAAAAATTAAAGAAAATGTGAACAAAATATGTCACAAACATTTCATTAAGACATGTGGGAGCTTGTTAAAATGTGACCACTTTAAAAGGGGTCACTGACTGCACCTTTCCTACATGTTGACTGATCCCACAGGTTTTGAGATGATGAACAAGGATTCCAGTGGGAGTAAATAGAATTTATAGAAAACTGCAATCAAAACCAGCTGAATCAACATAAACTTAAACTCCTTCAAATCATTACTCAAAACCCACCTGTTCAGACTTGCTTTTAATCTTTAATTTTAATTGTGCATTTTTTTTTCTCTAATGTAAAGCATCTGAGTGCCTTGGAAAGTGTTATACAAATAAAATGTGTTATTATTATTATTATAAGCTAGTATCAGGCAGCCTAACAGTTCAATGTAGTATCACGGCAAAAATATACCAAAATAAACCAGAATGAATCAAGAAATATTTGTGTTGAATAAGCGAATGTAGATACAAGCAGGTAGTCCTGTTAAATTTCACAAAATCAAATACACAGGCCTTAGGAGTAAAGGTGAACAACGAGTCCTTTTTGATGTTGAATAATGTATGTAAATCACTCTGAGGCTGTTTAACTTGAGCATAAATACTTGACTCCCATGTGTGAGTTTTTTGGGGTATTTTGTTTCTGTCTGACCTAACTCCTTATTAGATATTTAACCCCTTAACCATGTCAGACTTTCCTATTGATCTTCTTTCTTTTAACTTCTTCTAGACATTCATCTAAAGAAAAAAAAAATTTTTTTGTTCCAGTCTCCCTGTGTCTGTCTGAAATAATCTTGTTTGTATCCACCTTATTCCTAGGCCCCATAATGCCTTGCATGAATTATGGTAGCCACTTCTGGTACTAGTTTAGACCATATGGTTGTCACTGAAAGGGGACACTTCTCCTTGTTAAAAAAAACAATGACTTTCGGCATCAGAAATGCGGGAACACAGCGTCTTGCACCTCAAAGCAGTAATATAATCATACCACTTCCCACGACTATCGAGGGATGGGAAGATGACCTTATAAAGTGGCCTTGTAGACAGTAGCCCCATTAGTTAGCACCGCTGCTAAGACGCTAACGCTGTAAACAAATGACCCATGCTGGCAAAATGAGTCGCTTTGAGGACATTTTCAAAACTGATGTAATGTTATTTCCATATTCTATATTGAAAGATCTTCAAAATGATATTTAATTTGTAGGAAGCGCACAAAAACTGACCCAGAAAAAAAGACGATTTGTTTATATTTTGGCTAGGTTGAAAACTCGTGTTCGATCGGTCGGGAGTTACGTCTTCCGCAAAAGCATAGATATTTTTAGAAAGTATGATTTCTAAGCTTTCCAATGATACCAGACACTCATGGGGGTTTTTCTGGGACTTTGCCGGTACCAAATAAAGGAAGAGCCATGATTTTTGACTTCTCGTTGCCTGTACTCATGATGACGTGGTGCACATTCTGACCAGCATGTCTCCACTGCAATAAAGTCGGCTGCATTTTGTTAAAATATGTTGGACGTAATCAAATTTACCTTAAAGCAGACCTACGCCACAACACTGTGCTTGGATGTCGTCTGTCATTGTGTGGTGAGAAGCCTCCATTTATCCAGTCTGGCACAACCACGAACACCAGCAACAAGTACCAGAACTACGCCAAAACATTCAAAAAATACAAAAACTAGAAGAGCTGAAATTAGCTGCCGCTTAAGTGCAAAATACGTATGTGGACTATACATTAAAATGAATTTGAAAAACTTTTAAAAACGCTATTTTAAATGCCCCTGCTACTCCACTCTTATTGACTGATTTAACACTACATCAGCGGAAACCGGAAGCTCCGCCCATAATCGTTTCTATAGCTACACCCCAGGAATAAGTTTGATTCCACAGAATTTGTACAATTATTTATTTATTTAGCGAATGCAAAGTCCTTAAGCCAAGCAGTTGCCTCCTGGTTTGCTGTATGGAGGGTGTGTAATCCTCCTTCCAGTCTTTGGAGCGGGCAAACCTCTATGATGTGTTCCATTGTTTGCTCCTCTCCACATGCGCACAGTGGGCTAGGGCTACTGCCCCATCTGTGAAGGCTGGCCAAGCAGGGGCCATGTCCAGTCCTGAAGCGATTGAGTGTAGACCACTGTCTCCTTGGGAGGTTGGTGCCCGGGACCTGTTGGTTGGGGTTTATCACCAGCTGTTTGTTTGGGACCTCCTTGGTCTCCCATTCCTCTTGCCAAGCTGTCTGGATGGTAAAGTCAGCTGGGGGAGGGTTTTTCCAAATCGGCCGTCTGGATGAAAGTCGGGCAGTGGGTGGGGTGTAGATATCTGCATGGATTGGCAAGTGAGGAAAATCTTTAACTTTTTGGAGCATCCTTTGAGTTAATGCTGCTCGCTGGATGTGTGGAGGGGCTATGTTTCACAGTACAGAGAGCCAGGGGAGTGGTGTTGAGCGGATTGTTCCAGTTATAGTTCTCATTGTTGAGTTGAGCTGGGTGTCTACATGGTGTGAGTAAGATGACCTGGACCAGACAGGGGCACAATATTCTGCTACAGAGTATGAAAGGGCCAGTGCTGAGGTGCGCAGGGTGGAGACTGCCGCCCCCCATTTTGCACCAGCGAGCTTGCAGAGCAGGTTGTTTCATACCTTCACCTTAGCAGCCGTCCCCTTTAGATGTTCCTTGAAGGATAAGGTCCTATCAAGGGTCACTCCAAGATAAGTTGGATTTGGGGCATGCTTAAGCTTGAGTCCGCTCAGGTGGATGTTTAGTTCTCTGGCAGCTTTTGCATTGGGGAGATGGAATACACTGGAGACGGTTTTTGTTGTGCTTGGTTTTAGGCGCCAGATTTTGCAGAACTGGTCCAGTTTGGCAAGATCTTCCGTGAGCACCCATTCCAGTGGTTCAAAGTCTGGTGCTTGGAATGCCAAACAGATGTCATCTGCATAGATGAATTTGCGGGATTTTGTAGTAGGCAGGTCGTTTATGTAGAGGTTGAACAGAGTTGGAGCTAGAACTGAGCCTTGTGGGAGTCCGTTTTTCTGCATTCTCCATGCACTTGTGTTCTGACTGAGGTGGACTCTGAACCTTCGGTTGGTCAGCAGGGTTTTTATAATTACTGTTGCCCAAGCAGGGATCGCCTTTATAAGTTTCAGGAGGAGGCCTTTGTGCCAGACCGTATCATAGGCGGCTGTAAGATCGAGAAACACAGCCCCTGTCTTCAGTCTGCTCTCGAAGCCATTTTCGATGAAGGTGGTTAGGGCCAGTACTTGTTCTCCTGTACTGCGGTCCTTGCGGAAACCTGCTTGATCCACACTTAGAATATCCTCTATTTCTGGGGAAATGCGTTGCAGTATTAGGCGCTCCATGATTTTGTAAGGAACGCTGAGTAGGGAGATTGGGCGGTAGCTTGCTGGTAGTTTGTGGTCTTTGCCAGGTTTTGGGATGGCAATGACCTTTGCTGTCCGCCATTTCTTTGGGATCGAGTTTGTTTGTGTGATCCTTGTGTAAAATTGTGTCAACCAGGTTAGGGCTCGGGGGCCAAGATTTTTCATGAATTCTGGGAAGATGTTATCGTATCCTGCTGCCTTTCCACATTTCAGGCCCTGTAGGACTTTCTCCAGTTCAGCAGCCTCGAAGGGTTCAGGGTTCGTTTCCTCTACAGGCATTTTTTGGTGTTTTTTTTAGCTCAGTTGTAACTGCTCTTCTGGTGTCTTTGTCTTGGGGTGCTTTGGCGATAGTCAGTAGGTGGGATGCAACTTGGTTGGGTGTGACGGCTGCTCGGCTTTGGCTAGGGGGCTTCTGTGCAGCTCCTAGGCGACGGATGAGGCTCCAACATTTCCTGCTAGAGTGGGTAAAGCTCTGGTCAGCAACTGTCTCCTCCCATTTCTTTCGCCGAACTGTATTTAGCGATTCAATGAGATGGTCTGCTATCTCTGGGTCCCCTGATGTTTGATAGGATTGTAGGAGGGCAGCACTTTCTCCGTCCAAACATGGGACATAGAGGGGTCGGTAGCCTCGTGGGATTGCAGTATGGGCAGCCTTGAAGATTGCGCTGCAGAAGCGGTTGTATGCTTCATCTACAGTGATGGTGTGGAGTGGGATGGTAACAACGCTCCGGTCCAGAGTTTCACTGAATTTCTTCCAGTTGGCTTTGCGGAAGTTCCAGCGCATCTTCCTTGGGCTGTATATGACTGGAAGTTGTAGGCCAATGTGTACAAGCAGGGGCCGGTGTTGGCTGTGTGGAAAATCATCAAGAATGAGGATCTGTGTAGGATATGGCTCCCCATTCAAAGAGCTGACCCAACACAGGTCAGGAGAATAGTCCTTCTTCCACCTAGCAGAGTGGAAGGTTCCTCTTTGTTTGGGGTCGTATATCAAAGCGAGGTCATTTCTGGATGCCCAGTCTGAAAGTGCCTCCCCATCATTTGTACAATTACAGTGTTTCACAAGCTTTTGTGCTACGCTGCAAGAGCTGGTTTTTCAGTGTGACATCACGGAGTGTTTTGCAAAGATTATGTCTGACCACAAAACTTACAGTAATGCTTCATTATATTTCATCACTGCAGGATAACCCACTTCTACAATTAGCTCTGACAGTTCAGCCCACTGGTAAGAGTTAGAGACAACTCAGAGGAGGAATACAAGATGGGATCCCATGTTTCACTTCCATATTTTATTCTTTTATCTTTATAAATGATGTCTGATCAAGAATGTTGTTTTTCACATTGAAGGCTCTTCAACAGAAATGGTTGTTCTTGAACACAAATGCTGAGTGACAAACATCAGAACACATGAAGATCTCAAGGTTAGGTCATTGAACATTTTTCTCTATTTACTTAACAGCTTTAACTACAGTAATGGTTTATCTCTTAAAATAAGTGAAAAAAAGAACTCCCATTGAATACACACACATTTTGTTTAAAAACTACCGTTCAGCAAAAATATAACAGCTCAGCAATATTTGTGTTCCTCCGTGTGCAGAACTGAATGTATTTTCAAAACCGCAAAACAGAAAACATAAATTTCTAGTGAGGAAAAACAGTTTTACTTGTTTTAACAGCTTAGAGATAATGATAAATTACACTAGAAAAAAACTTTTTAGCTTTGTCAGTTTGTACTTCAAATACTGACATGTTCCAAAAGCTAATCAAATAGATTTGAGTGCTCCAGAAGGACTTTTAGTTTAGTTTAGTTTAGTTTATTGGTTTATTTGTCAGGGACCATGTACAGAAAAAAAACATTAAACACAGGGTAAAGATACTCTGTACCAGATTATAGCGTTCTCACTAATTTCCATCTATAGTCCCTGAGGCAGGTCAGGTTTCAGAAACTGTTGACCCTGAAACAACAGGGAATAAGTTTAAAAGGTAAAAAGACAAGAGAAACGGCACACATAAAAACAATTTAAGAGTACAATTTCAAGTCCCATTTAAGGGAGAGAGTCAATGCTGGCAGGCTTGATTACTTAAAATCCATTTTTAGTCTCTGTGGAAAAGTCTCTAATTTGTTCTGGTCTTCAAAGCAGTGGGGAGCTTGTTTCATTCCGTTATAGCTTTGTATGAGAAGGCTGATTGTCCAAAAGCAGTTTTTCGTATGGGGATGCAACAATGCCACCTAGAGGAAATCCTTGTTACTCTGGAATTTTGTTCAGAAGTCAGGTACACAAAAGTCTTAAGAGGCGGGGGTGCAGAACCATGGATAATTTTAAAGCCCAACCGTATATTTGCATACATGATCATATTTTCAAAGCTTAACATCTTGTGTTTGGCAAGTATACCACACTGGTGATACTATCGTGTCTTCTTATTCAGAATTTTGATGGATTGTTTATACGGGGATTCCAAGGGTTTCATAGTCGTACTGTTTGCTTGTGACCAGCATGAGATGCAATAGGAGGAATGTGTCAAAATCATGGAATGCAGAAAGGTTTTTGATCCTTTCAGAGTAAGGGAGTTTTTGATGCAACAAAAGTTTACAAGTGTAGTGGAGCTGAAATAACGAGGCGGTTTTGTATTAAAAACAGGGTTTTTAATGAATAGCTCCGCTATCAAATCTCATCAGGTGTAGAGCTTGGCAGAAGGCAAGAGACAGAACTCTGCTTCGCTCGCTGGTTAAATACAAGCACGCATAGCACCACTCATTGAAACAGCTGACGTCAGAGCCACTCATTGAAAAAGGTAACATCTCCCCGTTATCTTAATCCCCATTGTCCTGCCATCCCCTCTCCCTGTCTTGGGAGGTGATGGGAACTCCCCCTCTCGCTTTAGGGGGGTAAAGGTGTCGAGTCCGTCTCCACTGCCGCGTCTTGGGAGGTCCATTGTCTTTACCCCGGTGCGGGGGATGCTCTGTCCTTACTAGGTGTGAAGCTCTTTACATATGCTGTCACAAAACATTTCCACTTGTTCTAACATATGTAGATATGGGATATAAGAGTCGTATATACCACAGGCCCCCCAAACACTAGGAAAGGACATAGAAAGAATTACAGTCTAAGATAACGACTATGAAATACTACGTGTTACAACTGTTGCTACCGGAGAAATTTTCTAGCAGCTATGCTCCTAAGAAAGTTCAGTGGTAAACATAACAGCATAGTGAAATCATAAGTAGCCTTAAACTGTTGTAGCACAATTAGTGGATAATTGCGGGGTGATTGGTATCAGTCCTTGTGCTGTCTGGGCTTAATCCTTCTCCCAAAACTGCTGTAGGTTGGCTTAGGTGTCCCGCTGGGACCTTCTCGTGGTGAATCTGCATTGTGGGAAGGAAAGAGATTATTTGTTCCCTGCCTGGGGGCTGAGACTTTTCCTCTGGGGGGTCTACCACGCCGAGGCGCTCATGCCACCTGTGTAGGCTCGTCTCTCAGCAAGAAGGCAGGTTTGAGTCTGTCAACACTGACCACTTCCTTTCTGTCCCCATAATCAAGCACAAAGTGTTTGTCACCATTTTCCAGCACTCTGAACGAGCCATCATAAACTGGGCGTAACGTTGGTTTAATAGCTTCATGCTTAACAAAAACGAACTTAGCGCTTTTCAAAGTTTGAGGAAGAAAAACTCGTGGAAAAGAGTGATGAGCTGGACCGTGGAGAGAAACCGGTCCACTGCTGCCTAAAAACCTTGGGACGGGAAAGTGTCCTGGTTCTGGGTTCTCTGGTAAAAATTCTCCTGGGAGTCTGATAGGCTGGGCAAAAACTAATTCTGCAGGAGAAGCGTCTAAATCCTCTTTAGGTGCTGCACGCAACCCCAATAAAACCCAGGGAAGTTTATTAACCCAATTTGTGTCCGTTAGTGAGGCCCTGAGGGCAGCCTTTAAGGACCTGTGAAAACGCTCGCATAACCCATTGGCCTGAGGGTGATAAGCGGTGGTGCGATGAATTGTTGTCCCTAAACTGTTAGACATGGCCGACCAGAGCTCTGAGATAAACTGAGGCCCTCTGTCTGACGTGATGTCTGATGGAACACCGAAACGTGCCACCCAGTTTGCTAGAAAAACGCGAGCGACTTCCTCCGCTGTGGTTGACGCTAAAGGGACTGCCTCTGGCCAGCGCGTGGTGCGGTCTATCATAGTTAGCAGGTGTGTGAAACCTTGGGAGGAAGGTAGCGGCCCCACGAGGTCGACGTGAATGTGGTCAAATCTTCTAGCAGGAATTGGAAAAGGCTCCAGAGGGGCCTTTGTGTGTCTGTGTATTTTGGCGCGTTGACAAGGAATGCAAGTTTTTGCCCATTCTCTTACGTTTTTGCAAAGGCCTGACCACACAAACTTTTCAGCAACCATTTTGACCGAGGTGCGCACACCTGGGTGCGCGAGGGAGTGAATTGCGTCGAAAATACGGCGGCGCCAAGCAGTTGGTACTAACGGGCGAGGTCGGCCGGTTGAAACGTCGCATATTAGGGGAGGCACGCCGTCGCGCAAGTTTTTTTTCTCCAGCCTTAACCCTGTTGGTTCAGACAGGAGCGCGCGCACGTCTGCATCACTGCTTTGTTCTTCCGCCATGGCTGCATAATCTATCCCATCCTGGATAGGTGCTGCGTATGTGTGTGCGTTAGTGAAGAGTTCCGCTGCTGAGGCGGTGTAATCTGTCTCCTCGTGCTCTGGCGGTGTCACAGCGCGAGAGAGACAGTCAGCTACTACGTTAAGTTTGCCTGCTACGTGTCGAATGTCTGTGGTGAACTCTGAAATCGCGGCTAGCTGTCTTTGTTGTCTGCCTGACCATGGTTCTGAAATTTTAGCCATAGCAAAAGTGAGCGGCTTATGGTCCACAAAAGCCGTGAAACTCCGCCCTTCTAACCAAAACTGGAAGTGGCGGATGGACAAATGAAGCGCCAGCAGCTCTCTGTCAAAAGTGCTGTATTTGCGTTCAGTTGGGTTTAGCGATTTGCTAAAGAATGCTAAAGGTTGCCAGACCCCACTGGCAAGTTGTTCTACAACTGCCCCTATAGCCAGGTCTGAGGCATCTGTGGTTAGAGCAATGCGGGCTGAGGAATCTGGGTGGACTAACATTGTGGCGTTAGCTAGGGCGCTTTTTACTTCCGCGAAAGCGCGTTCGCGCTCCGGGGTCCATTCGACTGCGTTGGAAGCTTTCTTTTTTCTGAGCGCGTCATATAGGGGTTGCATGAGCTGAGCTGCGTGGGGGAGGAAACGGTTGTAAAAATTAACCATCCCCAAAAATTCCTGTAGCGACTTAACCGTTTGAGGCCGTGGAAAACTTTCTATCGCACGAACTTTGTCTGGAAGCGGAATTGCCCCTGCCGGGGAGACCTTATGTCCCAAAAAATCAATTTGTGGTACACCGAATTTGCATTTGGCTGGATTGATTATAAGTCCGTGCTCTTCCAGCCTCTGAAAAACGGTAGTGAGGTGCTGTTCGTGTTCTTCCTCGGATGAACTGGCTACCAGCATGTCATCGAGGTAGACAAAAACAAAGGGTAGGTCACGTAGGACTGCGTCCATCATCCGTTGAAAAGTTTGAGCCGCGCCTTTGAGGCCGAATGGCATTCTTAGGAATTCAAAAAGGCCGAAAGGGGTTATAACCGCTGTTTTAGGAATATCTTCAGCTCGGACTGGGACTTGGTGATAACCGCGGACTAAGTCTATTTTTGAAAAAATGCGCGCACCTGCTAAATGTAATGAAAAATCCTGAATGTGAGGAATTGGGTAGCGGTCATGCACTGTAGCGTTGTTTAGCCTGCGGTAATCTCCGCGCGGTCTCCAAGAACCGTCGGATTTCGGGACCATGTGAAGTGGTGAAGCCCAAGGGCTCTTTGAACGTCGGCAAATGCCTAATTTTTCAAGAGCTGCAAATTCGTCCCTTGTTATGTTGAGCTTGGCCGCGTCTAAGCGGCGAGCTTTGGCAAAAACGGGAGGTCCCGTTGTTGGGATGAAGTGTTTAACCCCGTGTTTGGCTACAGTGGCTGAAAATTTGGGGGTTGTGAGTGCTGGAAATTGGGTGAGGAGTTGCTCAAACTTACCTCCCGCCGTGGTGACGTTGGCCTGCACAGGTGGTGGAGAAACTCGAGCTGAGCATGGAATAGAAGCAAAAGATAGTGCATTAACTAGGCGTCTATTTGCAAGATCCACTAATAACCCGTGTGCACAAAGAAAATCTGCGCCTAACAAATTAAAGCTCACCGCTGCTACGACAAATGTCCATTTGTAGCTGCGGCCGTGGATGAGGAGGTGCAGGCTCTTTTCCCCGAACGTGTCGATGTCAGAGCCGTTGGCTGCCACTGCTCTGTTGCCCCGGGTCCCCATGGCTCGATCTGCGTGGGAGGGCATGATGAAACTCAGCTGAGCTCCCGTGTCGATGAGGAACTGCTTGCCTGTGTATCCATCCGTCACGTATAACAGCTGATTCTTTACGCCGAGGACCGCTGCTGTTAATGGCCCTCGGCTTTGGCGTTTCCCGACCTCGTAATCTTGCAAGGAGGAACACATTTACGGGCTCTCTCTGCGGAGCGGTGATGATAAAAGCAGACGTCGTTCTGCTTGTTGTGCTTGGGCCGCGCCGCTGTCACCGTGGGTTGCGTCCCTCCAAGGCTCGGGGTGTCAGTTCTCAGATCTGCGGATGCCGCTGTGGGTGCCCGCTCTCTGCAGGCGTTGACGAGCCGGTAAGCCTCGTTGGCCAGTGTGCGGAAGTCTTGATGATTCTTGCACTTCATACTCGCTAGTGTCCCTCTCAAATGCGGTGGTAGAGTGCTGAGGAAAATGTACTGGAAAAGGAAATTATCATTGTCCTCCTCCTTGAGCTGTAGCAAATCCTCCATGAGGGTCCTTGGATTGCCCCCTCTGTGGCCGTAGACCGCCAGGATCCTTTCGGCTCTTTCCTCCGCTGACGGGACATAATTCGCCACGATGGTAGCCTTGAGGGTCTCATATTTGTCCCGGGTTGGTGGTTGCTGGACCAAGCTCCGCACACACTTCGAAGTTGCGGAGTTGAGCTTGGAGATGATGTGATAAAATTTGGTATCATCTGCTGTGATACCCGCCAGTATAAACTGGGCTTCGGCTTGCTGGAACCAAGATGCAGGGTCTTCTCTCCAGAAGTCTGGCAGCTTGACAGCGACGGCATTCGTGCACACCATCATTGTTGTGTTTGCCGGGTGAGAATGTGTTTCTACGGCTCTCGCGGCGGTGCTGGAGCTCGGTTGAGCTCTCTCAGTGCCCTCTGCCGTGGGGAACAGCTGTCTGCTCGTTCCCTCGTCTGCGTCGTCGCTGGCGTATGCCAGAGCCACCATGGATGAGCAGCTTGAAGAACGCCTCCGGTCCATATTCTCGCGTCAGGGTCACCAGTGTAGTGGAGCTGAAATAACGAGGCGGTTTTGTATTAAAAACAGGGTTTTTAATGAATAGCTCCGCTATCAAATCTCATCAGGTGTAGAGCTTGGCAGAAGGCAAGAGACAGAACTCTGCTTCGCTCGCTGGTTAAATACAAGCACGCATAGCACCACTCATTGAAACAGCTGACGTCAGAGCCACTCATTGAAAAAGGTAACATCTCCCCGTTATCTTAATCCCCATTGTCCTGCCATCCCCTCTCCCTGTCTTGGGAGGTGATGGGAACTCCCCCTCTCGCTTTAGGGGGGTAAAGGTGTCGAGTCCGTCTCCACTGCCGCGTCTTGGGAGGTCCATTGTCTTTACCCCGGCGCGGGGGATGCTCTGTCCTTACTAGGTGTGAAGCTCTTTACATATGCTGTCACAAAACATTTCCACTTGTTCTAACATATGTAGATATGGGATATAAGAGTCATATACGTATACCACAACAAGGTTATATTTCAGAGTGCTGCTCATCCATTTTATGTGCTTTTTAAAGCTGAGCGTGGGATCTAATGTGACACCCAAATATTTAAACTCTGTTACATTTTCTATATTTGCTCCTTTTACAGTTATAGTCGGATGATTTTGTTTGTTGGTAAATTACATGGTAGTTGTTTTCCCTATGTTCAGAGTGAGGCATGATTGATTAAGCCATATTGACACTTTCTCCATTGCTATCATTAACTTGCCAGCTACTTGTTTGGCATCCTTCCCATGTGTGTAGATGACTGTGTCATCTGCATACATCTGAATTTTTATGTAATTTTCACATATTGATGGCAAATCATTAATATACAAAGTAAACAGCGGTGGGCCTAAAATTGAACCTTGTGGTACTCCCATGGTGCATGCCTTTGATTGGGATACAGTATTGCTTATGTGCATACACTGGGAGCGACCAGATAGATAAGATTTTAACCAGCTAAGGGATTCATGGACAGTTTATATCCTGACATCCTTTAGAAAGAAGGACTGAGTGATTGACCATATTGAAGGCTTTACACAAGTCTAAAAAGACGGCTCCTACCACCCCCCTTTGTCCAGATTTTCTTTAATCATTTCAATAAAGTAACAACATGCAGTCTTCATTGAGTGGTTCGGCCTGAAACCAAACTGCATGGGATGCAGCAGCTGAGCAGATTCGAGATGTTCTACCAGTTGGTCGACTACCACCTTTTCAATGGCTTTTGACAAAACAGGAAGTATACTTATTGGCCTATAATGACTAATTTCCTGTTTGTCTCCGACTTTGTGTATGGGGGTTACAATGGCAGGTTTCAATGCATCGGGAAAGATATTTTCATGTATTGATTGATTTATTAGTTTTGTAATTGGAATTATTAAAATATGTTTGTTTTTTCAAGAATAAACTGTCGAATCCATGAATATCTTTAGCTCTGGAACTTGATAGAGATGATAAAATTTTGTTAAGCTTTACCTCATTTGTGGGTTTAAGGTTTAGATCAGTTTCATGATTTATTTTAATTTGGTGTGGGTATTTTTGGGTAAAATTCAGACTCAGTTCATGTACCGATTTGATAAAATATTAAAATTGCTGGCTATAACTAAGCTATCTGAATGAAGTTTTCAATTCAAATTGAGTTGTATGACTTCACTTTTTTTTTGCATTTTTTCCTGTGAGTTTGTCATTGCATTTCCAGAGTATTTTGTTGTTCCTTTTGCATTTTTGATTATGTCTTAGAAGAAATTTGCTTTTGCTTTATGGAGCTGCATGGTGACTTCATTTCTGAGGCTTTTAAAAATCAGTCTATCTGTATGTAACATGTAGGCCGAGGGGTAATTACCTCCGCCAGGAGGTTATGTTTTTGCTGGGGTTTGTCTGTCTGTCTGTTGGTTAGCAAGATAACTCAAAAAGTTTTGGACGGATTTCGATGAAACTTTCAGGCGTTGTTGGAAATGGTACAAGGAAGAACTGATTAAATTTTGGGGATGATCCGGATCACCGTCCAGAAGAAAACCGCCATTACGGAAAATGCCATTTTCGTGAATAACTACTGAACCACTAATCCTATCATTGTCAATCCAATTGCTAGTCATATGTTTTCCTGGTCAAGCAATCTGAAAACCTACACACAAACACTGTATGGGCAGAACTGTGGCCGCCATTACGGAAAATGTCATTTTCGTGAATAACTACTCAACCACTAATCCTATCATTGTCAATCCAATTGCTAGTCATATGTTTTCATGGTCAAGGAATCTGAAAACGTACACACAAACACTGTATGGGGGAACTGTGGCACTTGGGGGAGGTCTGCGCTCTCCGAGTGCTTTTCTAGTTAATTACATAAACTGTAAGGTTTTTTTTTTTAAACCAGGTGAAGAGTCACAAGTAGGAATCAAAGGGGAAACTTTAAAGAGGATGTTTAAAGGAGTTTATTTACATAAAATATGTACGAATAAATGCCACTTAAAAAAAAGCCTACCCTAAAACCTAATAATTAAAATTAAGTTAAATTAAGCTAAAATAGAATAAAATACTAACTAAATAACTTAAGCTAAAAGACTAAAAGTGGGCTAGAAACAAATGATAAAAGTCCTTAAAAGCAGGAGGAGGAGGAGCCACTCTTCCGGGCCAGACTCCGTCTGCCACCACAACACTGATGCCTTCAGGAAACCTGTACAGGGGAAGACACTTGCCAGCAGTACATCGATATTTTTGTCATCATCAACATCATCATCATCGTCATGGGGTGCTGCTATCTGGGAACCAGATACTTACAGCAAAGGCAGAGCTCCTTACTCTGCCCCTTGCTGTCTCTCACCTGCAGCCCCCCCAACTGCTCCACACAGAAGTGCCCTCCCTAAACCGCCGGCATCATGGTGGTCCTCGCCGTTACTGTTCCCCCTCCTCAGTCATGCCCTCCTTCAGCCACCTTTCTGGGACCAGCAGTCTCCTGTCCTGGCAGGGCCCCCATCCAGAGCTCTCCTCCAAGCAGGCCCTTATTTGGCCAGGCCTTCCCCCAGGCAGGGCTCCTTCCTCCTGGCAAAAGCTCTCATCTGGCAGGCCCCCCATCTGGAGCCCTCTCCTCAGGCAAGTCTCTCTCCTCAAGCAGGGCTTTTCCTCTGGACTGACAAGGCACCTTTTATACCATGTGCAGTCACAGGTGCTGCACATCCCCAATCAACACAGGTGCTGCTGATCAGTAATTAGGGAGAGCACAGACAACATTTCCAATTAAAAGCACACAGGCCAAAAAATAAAAATTACAAAACATGCAACACAAACTTAAAAACCATATAGAACCCCAAAAACACAATAAAACACTTCCACCCCATGATAGCCCCACTTACTTTAATGTTGGCAGTCCCTGCCACATATTCAGCCCATGCCACTGCCTCAGTCCATAAAATGTCCAGCACTAAAAGTCCCATACCTTTTGCATAAAAGAAGGGCAGCAATTCCCCTATAAAAAAAAATCAACACAAACATTGTGGAAGTTGTGTTCAATGATGAGGCTGAGTTTTATTTCTCAGGTTCAGCTTTATTGCAGAACACATACTCCAACATTCTCAAAGTAGTAAAAGAGGCAGAATAATGTCACATCACACTCATACATCTGGCGCATCGAAACTCAAGTCACATGGTGCTTCAGCAAACATACAGTCACATGGTACTTAATCCCAGCCACAATGCAACTCTTTGATGATTCACCATTGTCTCTTATTCTCCGATGATCCAGAAATCCCTCTGGGGCATCTTCTCTGAGACAAAGGCCAAAACTCACACCTCTTCGTTATCTCCTGTCGACCTCTGCCGACCTAGACCTTTTTGTCCCTCAAGACGTGAAGCCCCAATAAATATACAGCAATACACTTGTGGGAAATATGAACCAAACATATGTGCCACATGACACCCCCCAAACGTCTACATGGGACAAAACATAATCAGAGATGCATGACATAAAAACATTACCACATATCAAAAATCAATCCACCAGTTTCCTAGGTCTTAACCTCCTGCCGAATCTGCTGTAAGCCGGCTTTGCTGCCTCTGCAGCGTCTTCTTGCACCTGCGGATTAGAACTGTTAGCACATCTCTGTGGGGGCTCTGGAGAATGCCTTCTCGGAGGCCTGCCACGGCGGGGGGCCCTCGCCAACTGCACGTGTTCATCAGCCAGAACAAAAGCGGGTTTGAGTCTGTTTATGCAAATTAACTCCTTTCTGTCTCCTAAATCTAGCAAGAAATGCTTCTCACCTGTTTCTAGCACTCTGAAAGGTCCATCGTAAGGCGGGCGCAAACCTGGGCGTTGAGCATCATGTCTAACAAAAACAAACTCCGCGTTTTTTAAAGCCTTTGGCACAAAAACGCGTGGGAAACTGTGATGAACCGGACCAGGAAGCGTGTTTGATCCTGTGCCGCTCTGCAACAGCTGAGCGGGGGGGGGGTGCAATTTGGCGCAGGATTTTCAGGAAGAAATTCCCCTGGCAAACGGAAAGGTTGTGCAAAAACTAACTCAGCTGGGGAGGCCTGCAAATCCTCCTTAGGTGCAGAACGCAACCCCAATAAAACCCATGGCAGTTTGTCCACCCAATTTGTATCCGTAAGTGACGCTCTGAGGGCTGCTTTCAATGACCTATGAAAGCGTTCGCATAAACCGTTAGCCTGGGGGTTATACGCGGTAGTGCGGTGTATCTTCACCCCTAAGCTGCGGGCCATCGATGACCAGAGTTCGGAAACAAATTGAGGACCTCTGTCGGACGTTATGTCCGACGGAACTCCAAAACGCGCAACCCAAGCTGTTAAAAATGCTTGCGCAACTTCTTCCGCTGTTGTTGACGCCAGAGGAACCGCTTCTGGCCAACGCGTGGTGCGATCCACCATCGTCAAAAGGTGTGTGTGCCCCTGTGACGAGGGAAGGGGGCCCACCAAGTCAACATGCACATGATCAAAACGCTTAGCCGGAATGTGAAAAGGCTCCAAAGGAGCTCTAGTGTGCTTGTGTATTTTGGCTCGCTGGCACGCTACGCAGGCTGCTGCCCATTCCTTGACCTGTTTGCGCAACCTGGGCCAAACAGATTTCTCTCCCACCATCTTAATCGATGCATGCACCCCCGGGTGCGCCAGAGAATGGACCGAGTCAAAAACGCGGCGGCGCCACGCAGCTGGAACCACAGGGCAAGGCCGTCCCGTGGAGACATCGCAGATTAGTGGGGGGCATACCAACTTGCTGCACCCTGTGCTCCAGTCTTAACCCTGTTGGTCCAGACTGGAGTGCGCGCACATCTGCATCACTAACCTGCTCAGCGGCCATGGCTGCATAATCTAAACCTACGCGGACCGGGGCTGCGCACGCTTCCGCGTCGCTGCCATAGCCCGCGGCCATGGCTACAGAGTCTGCCCCCACGGGGCCTGGCATTGCCACAGCATGCAAGAGACAGTCTGCCACTACATTATGTTTACCTGCGACATGCTGGATATCGGTGGTGAACTCCGATATCGCGGCTAGCTGCCTTTGCTGCCGGCCTGACCAAGGTTCTGAAATCTTGGCAATCGCAAACGTTAACAGCTTGTGGTCCACGAACACTGTGAAGCGGCGCCCTTCCAGCCAGAACTGGAAATGGCGGATGGCCAAGTGTAGGGCCAAAAGCTCCCTATCGAACGTGCTGTATTTACGCTCGCTATCGCGCAAGGTTTTGCTAAAAAATGCGAGCGGCTGCCAGGTCCCTGCCACAAACTGTTCAACGACCGCCCCCACCGCTAAATCAGAAGCGTCAGTGGTGAGCGCCAAATGGGCTGTTGGAACTGGGTGCGCTAACAAAACCGCGCTTGCAAGGGCTGATTTGACCTGGGAGAAAGCGCGCTCCCGCTCCGGAGACCATTCGACCTTATTTGTGGGCTTTTGTTTCTTTAGTGCAGTGTACAATGGTTGCATGAGCCGCGCTGCGCTTGGAAGGAACCGGTTATAAAAATTAACCATACCCAAAAACTCCTGCAGCGCTTTGACCGTTTGAGGATGGGGAAAATTTGTTATTGCGCGTATTTTATCGGGCAGGGGAACCGCTCCTTCTGGCGAAACGCAATGCCCCAAAAAATCAATTTGCGCCACCCCAAACTGGCACTTCGCTGGGTTAATTATTAACCCGTGTTCTGCCAGTCTCCGAAAAACCGCAGTGAGGTGGCTTTCGTGTTCGTCTTCGGACGTGCTGGCTACCAAAATGTCGTCCAAGTAGACGGACACAAAAGGGAGGTCGCGTAAAACTGCATCCATCATGCGTTGGAAAGTTTGCGTGGCACCCTTGAGACCAAACGGCATGCGCAAAAACTCAAAAAGCCTGAAAGGAGTTATTACTGCTGTTTTGGGTATATCCTGAGCGCGCACTGGGACTTGATGGTAGCCCCGCACCAAATCTATTTTAGAAAAAATGCACGCTCCCGCCAAATGAACTGAAAAATCTTGGATGTGCGGAATCGGGTAGCGGTCATGTGCCGAAACGTTGTTCAACCTGCGGAAATCACCGCAAGGTCGCCACGAGCCATCAGCCTTTGGGACCATGTGTAGCGGTGAAGCCCAGGGGCTGTTAGAGCGTCTAATGATGCCCAGTTTTTCCAGGTTGGCGAACTCCTCGCGCGCTATGGCTAGCTTAGCTGAGTCTAAGCGCCGAGCTTTTGCAAAAACGGGCGGCCCGGTGGTAGTGATAAAATGCTCCACCCCGTGTTTAGCCACTGTCGCCGAAAACTTTGGGACTGTGAGTGCTGGGAACTGAGTGAGCAGTGCATGAAACTTACCACCCGCAGCTGTGACGTTGGCCTGTGCAGTCGGCGGGGCCACCCGAGCTGTGCAGGGAATAGAATGGAAAGAAAGTGCATTAACCAGACGTCTATTAGCAAGATCAACCAATAAACCATGTGAGCACAAAAAATCAGCCCCTAACATGTTGAAACTGACTGCCGCTACAATAAAGGTCCACTCAAATGAACAGCCCTGTAAAGACAGAAGCATAGTCCTCTCATCGAAGGTCTTAATCACTGAGCCGTTTGCTGCTGACACTGACACCCAGGGGACTTTAGACGGCATCAGTCGTTCCGCGTAGGTAGGCGCGATGAAACTCAGCTGGGAGCCCGTGTCCATGAGGAATTGTTTCCCCGAGTGTGCATCCGTCAGGTAAAGCAGCTTGTTCTCCTCCCCGAGGGTCGCAGCCGCTACCGACCCCCGGTCTTGGCGTTTCCCGGACGCTTGAAGTGGCACGGTGGGAGGCACTTGTGTGCCCTCTCTGCAAAATGGCGATGGTAGAAGCACAGGCCGTCTTCGGCTCCGCGTCGCCTGGTGCCTGTCGCCGCCTTTGTCGGTGCGTCTGGCGCCGCAACTACTGGCCCCAAGCCGTCTCCGGGCGTCATTCCTGGCTCAGCTGCCGCGGCCGAAACCGCACTCCGCTTGTGGGCGTCGACGAGTCGCTGCGCCTCCTTGCTCAGCCCATGGTAGTCTCGCTTGGCCAATCGGGGTGAATCTGCCACGGTCACTCTCACCGCTGGCGGCAGGGTCCGGAGGAAAAGGTGGGCGAAAATAAATTCGCCATCCTCGGAGTCTTTCAGCCTCAGCATCTTCACCATGAGGTCCGCAGGTCTGTCGTTCTCCGACTCCGTCAACGTTAGGAGCCCTTCTGCTCACTGTTGTACCGAAGGGGTGAAATGGCTGATCAGCGCATCCTTCAATGCGTTGTACTTGTCACTGTCCGGTGAGTGATTGACCAGATCTTCCACCCTCTGGACCGTGTGGCTGTCCAACTTCGCCACCACATGGTAGAATTTTGTGTTGTCCTTCGAGATTCTTCGGAGGTTGAACTGCGCCTCGACTGCGCTAAACCAGGAGCGCGGACTATGCTGCCAGAAATCGGGCAGCCGGAGCGTGGAGGCAGCCATCAGGCTGGCTTCTGCTGAGCTCCGCTCGGGAGAATTCTCTCTGCTCATTCTTTGTCGTAGGTCACCAGTGTGGAAGTTGTGTTCAATGATGAGGCTGAGTTTTATTTCTCAGGTTCAGCTTTATTGCAGAACATATACTCCAACATTCTCAAAGTAGTAAAAGAGGCAGAATAATGTCACATCACACTCTTATACATCTGGAGCATCGAAACTCAAGTCACATGGTGCTTCAGCAAACATACAGTCACATGGTACTTAATCCCAGCCACAATGCAACTCTTTGATGATTCACCATTGTCTCTTATTCTCCGATGATCCGGAAATCCCTCTGGGGCATCTTCTCTGAGACAAAGGCCAAAACTCACACCTCCTCGTTATCTCCTGTCGACCTCTGCCGACCCAGACCTTTTTGTCCCTCAAGACGTGAAGCCCCAATAAACATACAGCAATACACTTGTGGGAAATATGAACCAAACATATGTGCCACAACATCCTCATTCCACCTTTGGTTACCACCTGTGCTCCGGCAGCTGAAGGAGGACATGACTGAGGAGGAGGAAAAGTAACGGCGAGGACCACCATGATGCTGGCATTTGGGGGAGGACACTTCTGTGTGGAGCAGTTGGGGGGCTGCAGGTGAGAGACAGCAAGAGACAGAGTGAGGAGCTCTGCCTTCGCGGTATCTGGTTCCCAGATAGCAGCACCCCATGATGATGATGATGATGATGATGTTGTTGATGACAGCAAAAATATAGATATACTGCTGGCAAGTGTCTTCCCCTGTACAGGTTTCCTGAGGGCGTTGGTGTCGTGGTTGGCAGACGGAGCCTGGCCCGGAAGAGTGGATTCTCCTCCTCAGTCATGCCCTCCTTCAGTCGCCTTCCTGGAACCAGCAGCCTCCTCCTGTCCTGGCAGGGCCCCTATCCAGGGCTCTCCTCCAAGCAGGTCCTCATTCAGCCAGGCCTTCCCCCAGGCAGAGCTCTCCTCCCCAGGCAGGGCTCCTTTCTCCTGGCAAAAGCTCTCATCTGGCAGGGCCCCCATCTGGAGTCCTCTCCTCAGGCAGGCCTCTTTCCTCAAGCAGGGCTTTCTCCTCAAGCAGAGTGTTTCTTCTGGACTGTCAAAACACCTTTTGTACCATGTGCAGTCACAGGTGCTCCTGATCAGTAATTAGGGGTAGCACAGGGTGGAAGTAGACAACATTTCCAATTAAAAGCATCATCATCATCATAGCAGTCTGTCGTGGGCGACAATGACTGTTTCATTTAGGTCTGATCAGATTCCTCCACGCAGCTTTGTCCTTTGCCTTCCGCTGCCAGGAACTCCTTTCTATATCCAACTTCTTCAGGTTTCTTTTTACAGTGTCTTTAAATCTGAGCCTTGGTCTACCCTGATTGCATTTGCCCTCGCATAACTGTGAGTAGAGTAACTGCCAAGGGAGACGCTGGTGATCCATCCTCTCAACATGTCTGAGCCATCTCAGGTTCATGTTTATTAGCATGTCCTCCATTTATGGTAGACCAACTCATTTCAGCACTTTTATGTTGGTTATCTTGTCTTTCCATGAGATGTTCATTATGGCTCGAAGGTATCTCATGTACGTGTGGAGTTTCTTTACCTGCACCCTGTACACAGTCCAATTTTCAGCACCATACAAGAGTAGCCAGTACTATTGCTCTGTACACTTTGCAGTTCACACGGATAGACACATGTTGATTGTTCCACAGTCTCTCCCTCAAGTTTCCAAACACAGCACTCGCTCTTCCCATTCTGAGAGGTATTTCATCCTCCAGCATAGCATTCTCTGAAACAATACTCCCGAGATACTTGAAAGTCTTACATTTGACTAGTGGCTCTGTACCAGTGCTAATCTCTTCTGGTAGTGATGTTGATAACTGGAACTTTGGTGGTTGATAAAGGCACTCTGTCTTCTTGATGTCGATTTTGAGGCTGAATTGGCTAGCTGCTCTTGCAAATTTCTCCACTAAAGATTGCATATCTTCCGCACTGTGTGCAACTAGAGCACTGTTGTTGGCAAAAAGCATTTCTCTTACTACCTTTATCGATGTCTTACTCTTGGCTTTAAACTGTGCCATACTGAACAAGTCTGCTTCTTTCCTTGTTTGAATGTATACTCCTTCTGAAGTGTCTTTGAAGGCCACCTGAAGCATGGCTGCCAGATATAGTGACAAGAGTGTAGGCACCAGCACACAACCTTGTTTCACCCTGTTGCTTACTGAAAAGTCTTTAGACACTGAACCACTCATTGCCACATTTGCTTGCATACCTGTATGGAGCGCCTCTATTAGGTTGACAAACTTCTCTGTACAGCCATATTTCTTGAGTGCCTGCCAAAGTCCTTGTCACGATACAGTATCGAAGGCTTTACTGAAGTCGATGAAGACTACATAAAGTGGCATGTTCTGGTCGATACACTTTTCTTGAAAATGTTTCAAGCAGAAAATCATGTCCATTGTGCTCCTTCCACTTCGAAAGCCGCACTGGGTTTCTGGTAGTACATTCTGCGAGATGTTTTCATTGAGTCTGTTCAGTAGAACACGTGAGAGAATCTTACCAACAGTGACTAGCAGTGATATATCTCGGTAATTTCCACAATCTTTCCTGTCACCTTTCTTAAACAAAGGCACAATACTTGCATCCTTCCATTCTTGAGGTACTTTCTGGGCATCTCCTATCTCTTGAATGAGCTTGTGCAGGCAGTTGGTCAGCTGAACACCACCAAATTTCCACACTTCTGCTGGAATTCCATCCCTTGTTTGAGCTTTACCACCCTTTGTTGTCCTGATAGCTGCCATTAGTTCATCAAGATTTGGTGGTTCATCCAGACTTGATACAACTGGTTGCTGCACTAGAGCTTCTTTAGCCTCTTCAGTGAGATCTCTAGGGTTGTTTAGTTGGTCAAAGTGGTCTGCAAATCTGTCCAGGATCTTGGCTTTCTCCTGCAAAACCGTTTCAACATCCATAGCCTTTAGTTGGATCAATCCTCTTGGTTTAGGGCCGTAGATTTCTCTCAAACCTGTGAAGATTGTTTTCATGTCCTTCATGCCTGCTGCAGTTTAAAGTTCCTCCGCTTTTTCATCCCACCAGTTGGACTTCATCTCTCTGGTGTACTTCTGTAGCTCACTCTGAGCCTTTGAGTATTTCTTCTTCTTTGACCTTGTGTTACACTGTAGATTTTCCTGTCTGGCTGTATTCCTCACTTCTAGTAGTTTCTTCAGATGTCCATCATGCTCATCAAACCAATCTTGATGTTTCCTCTCAGGGTGGCCTAAAACATCACTCGCAATCTGATACACTGTATCCTTCAGTGTTGCCCATTTCTCTTCTATGTCATTCTCTGAGTTGTTGCTGTCCCAGTCTTTCAAGTTTTCATCCATTTCCTGTGTAATTTCTTCCTGCTTCTTTAGGCCTTTCAGTGCACTAGTGTCTCGCTTACATGGTGGCTTCACACCCGTCCTGCAGTGCTGTTTTCATCTCCAAATCCTTAATCTAGATCTCAGCATATCATGATCAGTACCACAGTCAGCACCTCTCATTGCTCTGGTGTCCAATACATCCCTTATGTCTCTCTGCCTTACTATGATGTATTCTAACAAGTGCCAGTGCTTGGATCTTGGGTGCATCCATGTCTTCTTGTGTGTGTCCTTGTGCTTAAATAGGGTGTTGGTTATCACAAGGTTGTACTCTGAACATAGTGCAAGTAGAAGTTCTCCATTAGCATTGCACTTGCCTACTCCATGCAACTCCTAGCACTCCTTTCCATTTCTCAGTGTCCGAACCAACTCTAGCATTAAAATCTCCAAGTATCAGCCTGTCATCAGTCAGTACACGCCTGATAGCCTCACGTAAATCACTGTAAAACTCTTCCTTCACCTCCTTTGTGTTTGTAATTGTTGCAGTATACACACTGATGAGTGTGGCATACATCTTCCACTGTAGTGGGAGTCTCATAGTCATTATCCTGCCGTTGATTGGCACCAGTTCCTCATCAAGCATTGCTGCTATCTCCTTTCTAACTGTAAAGCCCACTCCTGCTTCTCTCCTTTCTTGAGTTGATCTCCAAAAGAAGATGTACCCATGGTCTTCCAAGCTGTCATATCCAGGCAATCTTGTTTCACTAAGTACAGTTATGTCTACATTGTACGTGTTCATTTTCAAAGCCACAAGCACGGTCTGTCTTTCTGGGTGCTGTGATGTTGATCTGTCCAACAGACTGCATACATTCCATTCTGCTACGCACAAGGCTGCTGTTTTCCTCTTCTTTTCTCTTCCTGCTCCTAACTTACTTTTCACTGCATGTCGGAGTGTGAACAGATCAGTGCAGACCATGTTAACCCAGGCGACGACCGAGCTGGTATGAGTTGCTTTCTGACTGACCATTTCATGAAACTGCTTGCAAAGTATTTGAGTACTGCTAGCTTTTGCTGGACTAGCAGCACATTCTTGGCAGATAGAGGTATTATCAGTGGAAAGGACAAGCCAAGACAAGCTGACTCCAGTATCTGTTGCAGTGACTGACCATATGATAGGTGTGTTTATCTTTGCTCTTTGTGTAGTGCATGTCACGATGCACCGACTGGCACAGTCCACCACAGACCTTGCGACAGATGTGTTTATCTGCCAGGATGTCCAGTCTCACCCCATGTAACTGGGAGTGGTCCACCACAGACCTGTGGCAGATATGCCACAAGATTTTAGATTATTTTTTTTTTTTTTAGATTTAGTATACTTTATCGATCCCCAGAGGGGAAATTGAGGGTCATCCACCACCTGGATGGATGAAGCAGCCACGATACGGCGCTATCCCTTAACCATTCACACACGCACATTCACACCTAGGGCCACGAGTCTCCAATTGACCTAACCTGCATGTTTTTGGCATGTGGGAGGAAACCGGAGCAATCCCGGGGTAAACCCACGCATACACGGGGAGAACATGCAAACTCCACACAGATCACTGTTGGTCGGGGGCTGGGATCAAACCCACGATCCCATGATCCCCACGATCCCCCGGCCAAGGGTAAACTGTGCTGCCGCAGTGCTAACCACTGCGCCACCGTGCAGCCCACAGATGGCGGAGTGAGTGGTCTCAGTCTTGCAGGCTCAGCTTAAATAAATTTTTTTAGTTGTGGTTCAGCCAGTCTGGATTCGGGGGTCAGACTTGATCTCTGTTTTTAAGAGTTGTTTTGCGCTTGCTGTGAGAATTGGACTTTTGGGACTGCCTTTATTCGTGAGTGAACTGATTGGCATTTCTTGTCGTGGTTCGCTGCTACGCTTTACCCAAAGTGTTTGCTAGGCTAATGCTATCGCTATAGCTAATGCCATAGCTAGTCGTAGCACCTAGCATCGACACGGAGAAGCGACTCTGTCCCTGGTGATTGAGGCTCGCCGGAGGAACAAGCCGAGGCAGCAGTTGGACGAGAGCCGGATCGGAGCTCAAGTGCAGCGGTGGTGGGAGACGGGGACGAGTGGAGGACCACCGGGCCCCCAGCCGGAGTCGGAGCCCAGTTGCAGCGGCGGGGCTCGGCGGAGGAACTACTGAGGCAGACGGCGGTAGGTGGCGGGGCTCAGCGGAGGATCTACCGGGACCCCAGCCGGATAGAAGCAGGATTTGGAGCTCGGCTACAGCGGCGGTGGGCGGCAGGACTCGGTGGAGGAACTGCCGGTACCCCGGCTGGACGGGAGCTCGGTTACGGCGGCGGTAAGCAGCGGGACTAGCAGCGGAGGGGGCTAGCTGAGGCCCAGCTGGATTCGAGGTTGGTCGGATCGGATACCGGCGTCACCAGCAGAGATTGTTTTACTATCCACAGGTCAGTAAAAATGCCACCAAAGAAGGAGGAAATGGAAGAGATCAAAAAATCTCTGAACTTCTTGTCAGAAGAACTGCCCAAAGTGGTTAGTCAGCAGGCTAAAATAATAGGGCTAATGGAAGAAGTCCGAGAATTAAAATTAACAATTAAGGAAAAAGACAAAAAAATTGCAGACTTGGAGCGACGTGTCGAGGATCTTGAACAATATTCTCGTATGGATGATGTAATTATAAGTGGACTAGACATTAAATCTCAATCATATGCTCATGCTACAACAAGAATGAGAGGTGAGGATGTTCCCCTGAGTGAATCAGTTTCCCTGGAAAACCAGGTGCTGCAGTTCCTTGATAGTAGAAATATAAAGGTCGAAGCAAATGCAATTTCAGCCTGTCATGCTTTACCCAGAAAGGATAATAAAACAAAGAAATCAATTGTGATGTGCTTTGTGAACAGGAGGGTAAAGAATGACATACTGAGGCAGGCCAGAAAGCTACGAGGAACAGAAGTTTACCTAAATGAACATCTAACAAAAACTAATGCTGAAATAGCACGGCAAGCACAGATGCTGAAAAGACAAAATAAGATACAGGCAATATGGACAAGAAATTGTAGAGTTTGGATCAAACTAAATGGAACACCTGAGGAAGCAAAGAGTATAATAATCAGAGATGTTACTGACTTAAATAAATACAGATGAACACTAATTAAGAAAATTAAGAGACTATATAAGTCCATATCCACACACACAGCAAGAATAGTTCTTTTGACATACCATGTCAATGTACTTAAAAAAAAAAAAACCTAAACAAAACAAACAAAAAACTTATGACTGACTTGAGCAGACATCAATTATCCACAGTTGGAGGAAGTCATTTGACACAGAGTGAGGAAATTCAAACTCTGAAAACATGCCATTATGCTGAACATAAACTACAAGAGATGGAAATGATATTGATCCTGATAACCACTTTTTCATAATATTCATAATCATTGTGAATATTACACTGAAAAGCAATTCAAAAGTCAAGTGCAACTAGATGGTAAACTATCAATAATACACTTCAACAGCAGAAGTCTTAACAAAAACTTTCCACAGATTCAGGACTATTTAAAACAGCTAGACAGAAAATTTACAGCTATTGCAGTCTCTGAAACTTGGCTTAATGAAGAGCAGGCTCCCCTGATGGCAATAGAGGGATATCAGATGTTTCATATTAACAGATCTAAAAAAAAAAGGGTGGTGGTGTTGCATTGTATATTGATGACCTGTATAGGTGTAAACTTGTAAATGGAATGTCCTTTGCACTACCAGGGATTTTGGAATGTGTTACTGTTGAGACTGACCAAGATAAAACAAAATAATCTAATTATAAGCTGTATATATAGAACGCCAGGAACTTGCATTGAGACATTCAGAGATAAATTATTCGAGCTGTACAATAATATTACTAGTAAGAAAATGGTAGTAATTTGTGGAGATTTCAATATTGATTTACTAAATCCATATCAACAAAATGTAATTACAGAGTTCATGAATTCTATGTACAGCATGAGTCTATATCCCACAATAACACATCCCAGTAGAATCACAGTTCACACTGCTACACTTATTGACAACCTGTTTGTTAATATTATTGATAAGAAAATAGAAAGTGGATTATTGATAAATGATAAATGATATAAGTTGTGGCGTAACCCCCACAACAGACTGGGTCAGGCACAGCGCTCGGCTAGAGCAATTAACAGAACAGTGAAATGTGTGTATTAATGTCTACAGGCAGCCCCGCTTCTTCTGGCTTTTTCCGGCTCAGTACTGCGATGTTAATGTGCCATTCATGCATTGTTCATGCTTCCTGCCCTTACTGTGATCCAATGACTGATAACAATATGTAGATGTGCCTTGTAACCTCTTTTGTCCTGCAGTTCCGGAGCTGAGGTGAATTACGGCCAGCAATCTCCTTATTGTTATGTGTGTCTCTCAAATGCAAATGCCCATACCTACTGCTGTGAATGCCTTTCATGTATTGTCTGTAGTTGGGTATATAAGCTGCATCACTCTGTAACTCATTCTCTCACTCTCACTCTGACTACTGCTCATCTGCACACTTTGCTGGAGAGCCTCCGGGCTCGCCCATGGGGCGAGCTCCGTGACGGCGGTATGATAATAAACCTATTTAAAACCTCACTTCGCTGCCTTATTTTATCATGCCGCCTCATAAGTGACCATTTACCAACCTTTGCACTTATCCATGGCCACACGGGGGCCAATACAGAAAAATTTTTAAAATCGTTCAGATACAAATCACAAAATGCAATCAGTTCTTTTAAAGAAGACTTGCTGAAGCAAGACTGGACAAAAGTCTATGTATCAGATGTAAATGAAGCCTATGACACATTTATAAACATTGTAACCACTCTTTATGAAAAAAATTGTCCATTAGTAAAGAAAAAGCTTAAACATAAATTTGCCAATAAGCCATGGTTAACCAAAGGATTACAAAAGGCGTGTAAAAAGAAAAATTTATTATATAAAGCTTTCCTAAAGAAAAGGACAAAAGAAGCAGAGCAGCGGTATAAAACATACAAAAATAAGTTAACATATATAATAAGATGTAGTAAAAGAGACTATTACAGTAAAGAACTGGAGAAAAACAGACAATATTAAAAATACATGAACAATACTTAACAATATTCTTCAAAATAAAAACAGAAATACAAGCTACCCAACCAATTTTTCAAAAAATAATAAAATGACTCAGAGTGTGAATGCAGCTTCACCTGCAGATGAATTTAATAACTTTTTTGTTAACACTGGTCCTAATTTGGCTCGAGAAATACCCATTACGGCACCCACAGGTGATACAATAAGCAAAAACACTGCTATAAAAGACTTCATTTGAACACAGACGAGAGAGAGGTCATTGAAATTGTTAAATCGTTTAAAAGTAAAACATCTACGGACTGTGATGGTATTGACATGCTTTTAGTCAAAACTATTATTGAATGCTTAGTGAAACCACTGACGTATATCTGTAACCTGTCTCTCCAAACAGGTATATTTCCCAATGCAATGAAAATAGCTAAAGTAATTCCGATATACAAGACGGGTGACAGAGGGGAACTTTCAAACTATAGACCAATTTCACTAT
Source organism: Pholidichthys leucotaenia (assembly GCA_020510985.1). Taxonomy (NCBI): domain Eukaryota; kingdom Metazoa; phylum Chordata; class Actinopteri; order Cichliformes; family Pholidichthyidae; genus Pholidichthys; species Pholidichthys leucotaenia. The sequence continues at coordinate 96,529,399 of CM035849.1, forward strand.
TGCCGCAATTTTCCAAGATACTTGAAAAAATATTCTATGAGAGAATTGACAACTTCATACTGAAGAATAATTTATTGTGTGAGCAGCAATATGGGTTCAGACACAAGAGGACAACTGCATTTGCTCTAATGGAATTTATAGAAAAAATATCAACTGCCGTTGAAAATAAAGAGTATTCAGTTGGGGTATTCCTGGATCTTAAAAAGCATTTGATACAGTGGATCATAATTTATTATTAAAGAAACTACAAAATTGTGGTATTAGGGGGGTAGCACTATCCTGGTTATGTAGTTACTTAAAGAATAGATATCAGTATGTATGTGTTGGTAACAAAAACTCACAGTTACTGAAGGTTACTTGTGGAGTCCCACAGGGTTCAGTTTTGGGGCCATTGTTATTCAATATGTATATAAATGAATATGTAAAGTTTCAGAAAAAATGGATTTAATATTGTTTGGCGATGACACTAATTTATTATGCAGTGGAAGCAATTTGGAACAACTTTTGGATACACTCTGAAAGGAATTAGGAAACCTTAAACTGTGGTTTGATTCAACAAATTACGCTCAATTTAAGTAAGACAAAATTTATAGTTTTTAACAACCATCACAACAACTTAGTATCTAAACTCAGTGTAAATGGTGTAGAGATTGAAAGGGTATCCGAAACTAAATTTCTTGGTGTAATAATTGATAATAACTGTGTTGGAAGTCACATATTAATTATATTAAAGGTAAAATATCCAAATCAATTGCAATACTAACAGAGTGAAATATTTGCTGAATCAACCCACACTCTATACCTTGTATCATTCATTAATACTCCCATACATGGCATATTGTACTGAAGTATGGGGAAATACATATAACAACAACATATATCCAGTCTTTATGCATCAGAAGAGAGCTATTAGAATAATAAACAAAGCTGCTTACAGGGAACCAACAAACCCACTTTTTCTTAAATTAAAAGCTCTCAAGTTGAAGATCTGGTTGACTTTAAAACTGCAGTAATAATGTTTAAAATGAAGAATCTATCACTGCCCACAAATATCCAAAAGCTGATCCAAATAAGGGAGAAACAATATCATTTCAGACGAACATGTATATTTAAAAAACCTTCAGTGAGAACTACCGCCAAGCAACACTGTGTTTCAGTGCAAGGAGTCAGATTATGGAACGATTTTGGACCTGAATTAAAATCATGTACAACGCTTGGACAATTTAAACAAAAACTAAAGGAAGAAATACTCCAAGTATATATACAAGATGACATATAAAATCACATAAGGATTGTCATATCCAGTCTGCGTTGTGTTGCTGCCTAGTTTTGTTTTGGTTTTTTGTCACATTTTGTCTTAGCTTTGTTCTGAATTGTAATCGCTCTTGTTTTGTTTTTCTTTTGAATTCTTGGATGGAATATGGGTGGGCAATATAAGCTGCGGCTTCAGCCATCACCCATTTCAGATAACTTATGTTGAACCGTATAATCAGAGGAGTTATTGTCTAATTTGACCTTGTTGGATTTTCTTCCCCCTTCGTTATATTATTCTGTTTCTTTTAATCTTTACTTTTAATCTATCCGAAATAAAGATTGATTGATGATGATGATGATGATGATGATATTGTTTTTAGTTCTGCCAGGATGCCGGTTGAGTTGCCGACAGCCTGACTCATGAGACAGGTAGTACCGGTTTTCATGGTTATCCGGTAGCAAGCAAGCCAATGCCTGACAGAAAATCTGATTCATATCGCAATATATATCAATATCGATCAATATGAAAAAAATTTATCGTGACTGGAATTTTTTCATATCTCCCAGCCCTAGCCCTAAGAGACTCTACAATCACCTCTGCACACATTAATACTTATGTGTCATGATCTGGACACCATGTCCACGCTTTTCATATATTTTTGAAACTGTTTGCACCATTCTGTTATCATTAGTATTGTGTGTCATCCTTAGTTCCTCGTTTCAGCTGTTTTATAGTCACCCTTATTGTTTTCTATACCTATAAGCCACTCGTGTATTTTCCTTTGGCCCTTGATTAGTCTCAGCTGTCTTGTGTTAATTATTTGCTCCCTATTTAAGTTGTCCTTTTCTGTTGCCCATTATCAGGACATTGCAATGTTTCCCTCCAGTCCTTCATTATGTCTGTTCCCCATAGGTATTTTAGCATTATTTGCTCTCCTGTGTTTGACAGTCCTCGAGTTGCATTTATCTGCTTTGTTTAATAAACCATCTTGCACTGAAGTCCGTCCCACCTGAAGGAATCGTTTATTTCCTGTTCTGCCAGAGGTAGCATCTGACAATATGATGTGATGAAGTAACAGAGGGTACAGAAAAGAATCACCCCTCCCAGCCAATTAAAAGCACACAGGCTAAAATATAAAAACTACAAAACATGCAACACAAACTTAAAAAACCATATAGAACCCAAAAAACACAATAAAATACTTCCACTCCATGATATGTACTTAAATCAGTTTTTTAGCCATTTTTTAAGAGCTAAATCACTTTTTTTTCATGAGATTCATAATTTTTCATTTAGCCAAGGTAGATCCTGTTTTCTCTTGTGCTTAGATGGTGTTATTATTTTATATTTTGAGATAATTTCTTTGATGGTTGATATCATATTTCATGTCTGTTCACAATTTGTATCAGATTTTATTTCATTCCACTTTACGTGCTGTAACTCATTTTCAAATGACTTCTATGTTTTTCTTTGGTATGTACGAGATATTTTTCCACCTCAGTAGGCTTTTTGTCTCATGACTTTGACAATTTGCGTACTACTAAAGTGAGATTATGGTCAGACATGCCAGTGATTAGATTGTATTTTTTGTTATGCAGTCAGGTTTGTTTGTAAAAATCAAGTCAAGGAGAGTTTGAGATGAATGGGATTTTCTAGTTACTGAATCATCTGATCCATATGAACTTTTTGGTGATGTCCTTTAATTCTGTCTGCGTGTTTTACAAAGCCAATTTAAGTTGAATCACCATGAGGATTAACTCTTTGCTGACAAACTGTTTTAGTACATTTGATAGACAATTAAAGAATGTGTCCTTAGAGGATGGAGGTCGATAGGTCACAATCAAAGCAAAAGAATTTCTGATGATACTACAACTTTAACTCCAACACATTCCAGCGTATTTTCAGCAATGTCAAGGTGTGTACACTGATAACCATCCTTTACATAAATCATGTCCCCTCCTCCCTTCCCATCTTTTCTGTCTTGTCTGTAGGTATTGTACCCTGGTACACTGAAAACACCTGGAGGTGTTGTTGGGGTAACCAGGTTTCTGAGAGGCATAGGTAGCTCAAGCTTTGAATTTGTCAATAGTTATTGTATTTGTCCTGTTTTAGTCTTTAAAGTGACCATCCATCCAAATTTCCTAACTGCATCCCCCAATTCAGGGTCATAGGGGTTGTGGAGTCTATCCTTGGTTGTCACTGGACAGGAGGCAAATGCCTAGTTAGGCAATGAGTCACTTTCAGAGTCAACAGTGACGGTAACACTCATGCTCACATTTGTCAATCAACAATAAACATAACACCAAAGCCCACAAAGACAAGGAAGTCAAACACAGAACCTTCTAGCTGTGTGGCTACAGCAGGCATGTACTACAGCAGGCATGTGGCATAGAGAGAGGACTCAAGATGCAGGCAGAGACTGTTGAAGGATTTAATTAATAAAGGCACACATGCCCAAACAAACGAGTAAAGACATACACTGATCAAAGTAAGTGACAGTTTGGAAGCTGCAAAACACTACTAACACACCTTAGAGAATCTAAGGAGCCAGGAGCACAAAAACACAGGGAACTAAACTGATCCCATGACATCACTAGGAGGAAATATATTGCCAAACGGCACTGAGAAACAAGACTGAACTTAAAGAGAAACTGGTAATTGCAAATGGGAAACCAGATGTGGACACAGGTGCTAGGAATCAGATAAGGAGGTTACATGACCATAAAGGTAAAAGGTAAAATGTAACCACAAATTACAGGAAATGGCCTTTCACACAATAACAGGAAATAAAGTTACTAAGAGAAATATATTTATTTCAAAATAAACCTAAGACCCAAAGAACTAAACTAGAAAGAAACACCACAAGAAATACTCTTAACATAACCAGAAACTAGATAGAATAACCTGTGATAAAAAATAAATCTAAAATAAATATGATAACTCAAAGGGTGCATGACACAGGTGGTGCTCTAGCACCTGTCCCTCTGCTCTCTGAAGTGTTCTTCTAGAGAGCGCTTTTTAAGGTATTATAGATTTTAATTTTTCACCATGGAGAGACCAATTGCAGAAAAAAAAGGTGTTTTAATGTTAGATAACTATCTAACTTACCTTTATTTGTCATGGATCTCCCCGTGCACTTTTACGCAGCGCACGGAGAGGGGTACAAAGAAGGACATACGTGCAGGGCTACACCACAACACATGTATTAAAGCAATGACAAACAGTTCCAAAAAAGGTGAAGACATACAAAAATACAAAGAAATTTACGATTGGCGTTCCTAGGCCAGCATCGCCCAGTGAACGCAGGAGGAGAAACAGATTAACAACAACGGCATCCCAGAGCCGACATCGCTCAAAGTACGCAGGAGAACCGTGGCTAACGTGGAGTGGCTAACACATCGTGGCACACAGTAGCACACAGACGAACATAATGATTAACAATGATCCAGCAATGCGTGACTGGCAAAGAGCTGCTTAAGTACACGCATTGCTGGCAGGGAGAGATTAGGCACACCTGGGTGAGGCGCAGGAAAGGTGATTAACGGGAGTGGGAATCAGCTGGTAGTAATGAGAGAGGGGGCGTGGTCGGACCGGCAAACAGTCAGACAGCGACCACACCAGAGTGAGCCAAAGAGGGCTGCCTCACTGCTGCCGGCAAGAAAGCAGTGGCTAAGAGTAAGGAAAAACACAAAACAGCATAATACACAGATACACAGAACCAAAGGGAGGCCAGGACCGAGCCGGGGGGACCAAGTCGGGTCGGCTCCTGACAGAGCCCCCCCTATCAAGGAATGGATTCCCAGACACCCAAGGTAACATCCTGAGGACCAACCCCCCTCCAGCAGGAACAACAGCAACAATAACCCCAGGGTGGGAGGCGGGAGGAACAGGTCAGGAGGGAACAAAAACAACCCCGCTCAGGGCTCACAACAGGAAAAACACTCACCCCCCCGAGTCCATGGGCGTTGGGGCTCAGGAGGCCACCCAGAGTCCCAGGCCCAGCAGAAGGTCAGGTGGATGGAGTCCGGCAGCCTGCCGGACAACATAAGTACATGCATTGCTGGCAGGGAGAGATTAGGCACACCTGGGTGAGGCGCAAGAAAGGTGATTAACGGGAGCCTGCGCCACAGCTGCACGGTGGCGCAGTGGTTTAGCACTGTGGCAGCACAGTTTTACCCTCGGCCGGGGGATCGCGGGGATCATGAGATCGTGGGTTCGATCCCAGCCCCCGACCAACAGTGAGCTGTGTGGAGTTTGCATGTTCTCCCCGTGTTGCGTGGGTTTACTCCGGGATTTCTCCGGTTTCCTCCCGCACACCAAAAACATGTAGGTTTAGGGCGCTCACGCACGCAGCGACCAGCAGCCGGTGGCTTGTCACCAGACTGCAAACCAAGTCTACCTACGGGTACAAATAAGTAACAAAAAAAAAAAAACCATGGGCCACCCGACCCGGAGAGTTAGTCCCTCCGGCGGCCTGCCAAAGCTGAAGAGCCACCAGGACCAGAGGGGTGAGGCAGGAGGTGGCCTACCCACTGGGAGGTTCACTGGTGGATGGCTGGATCGTAGGAGGGGAGCCCCCACGGCACCCGGTGGAGGGAAGCAGGGGACCATGATGGCGTCAGGCTGAGGAGAGAAGACCCGGGCGTCCTCAGACTGGCCGGTCGCACTCTCGGTGGACCCCGACCAGGCCAATGCTGCACCCTCGGTGGACCCCGACCAAGCCAATACTGCATCCTCAGTGGCTCCCGGCTGGAGCTCAGCAGCACCCACGGTGGACCCCGACCGGGCCAATGCTGCACCCACAGTGAGCGGGCCAACCTGCAGGAGCACCAAACTGAGGAGGTGGTCGATGGGGGGAGCCCTGACGACCCTGGCAGGAGAAGCTGGAGCAGCGGCATCCTCCGCTGGCCGGACTGGACCCACGACGACCTCTGGTGATGGCGCACCCTCTCCGGCGACCCTAGACGAAGGCTCAGAGACAGCAGGAGAAGAAAGGTGGTTAGGGTTGCCAGGAGGGGCGGAGCTCGGCGAAGTGAGTTCAGATGCAGCATCTGACTCCCATCACCTAGAGCCAGGCAAGATCTCTCCAATACTGACATGAGAAATTTAAGAGAGAGAACTTGCCTGGAGCTCCAATGCTGTCCAGGACTCCGTCGATGCTGGTGATGAACTCCTGGGCCCAGCCTTGAGGAGGTCCAACTCTGGCTCCCACTCCACTGCAGCAGCCTCCACAGCAGGTGAGATGGTAGTTGCAGTTCCATTGTCCTCCTGCAGTGGCTCCAATGCTTGGGACTCCTCTGGCGTGGTTGCAGGGGTACCCCTCCGTGTGGACCCATGGGCAAGATCTTCCAGGGCCCCAAGCTCTTCCAACGTCTGGTGGCTTGGTTTCGGGGCCGGCGGCCACTCAGGGATAACAGGAGGAGACACAGAGAGAATAGAGAATGAGTTTCTAACTGCAGCCAGAGGAGAGGACCCAGCGGTCTGCTGAGACTGGGCCTCTCCCTTGGGAGGCAAACAAGGGTTTTTATGGCTTAACTGAGTAGAATGAAAAAAAACACTTGCCTGTCATCCAGAACGTTTGATGTTCACAGCTGCAGCAGGCAGATTGTCGTCCCTCTCCTTGCTCATGGTGATCTTGACCCCCTTACTGGATAGTGGAGGAGCCGTCTCCCTGGTGACAGAGGTGGGCGTTCCCGGGGAGAGCCTAGCAGACCTCCTAGCAGCTGGAGGAAAGATGGCTGCCGAGGAAGTAGAGGGCCTCTCCCTACACTTCCACACAGGATGACCTTGACTCCCTGGTGCTGACTTGACTGGAGTGGGGATGGGCGATAAGGGCTGGTGAGATGTTGGAGTGACTGCGCCCCGGGAGTGCCCTCCCCTCAGCGCGAGCCCGGTCTTCTTGGGGGATTTCCTCACCCTCTCGCCATACTCACGCCATGGCGCTGCCACCAGGGAAATCCTCTCAACCCCCTCACCTTGCTCGGAGAGCTGAGGGCAACGGCAAACTGCTGCCTCCGTCAGGCCCACATACCACAGCACGTCCTCTGGGGAGGAATACATGCTTGCGGAAGAGGTGAGGCCGTCTATCTCCATCAAGGTTCAGCAGCATTCCCATCCCAGACTCATCGGATAACTCCGACCCATCAAAGCCATCTCCAAAATCAGGTGAGTCACAAAAACACAGTTCAAAAAAGGGAAAAAAATGATGTGTGGGTGTAGCCTGCTAAATCCTTTAATGGCTGGATCATTCTGTCATGGTCTCCCAGTGCGCTTTTACGCAGTTCCCAGAGAGGGGTAGAAAGAAGGACTTACGTGCAGGGTTACACCACAACACATTTATTAACGTAATGACCAACACTTCCCTAAAAGGTGAAGACATACAAAAGACAAAGAAACTTACAACTGGCATTCCTAGGCTGGCATCGCCCAGTGAACACATGAGGAGAAACAAATTAACCACAATAGTGTCCCAGAGCTGACATCGCTTAGAGGGCGCAGGAGAACCACGGCTAACGTAGAGTGGCTAACACGTCGTGGCACACAGTAGCACACAGATGAACATTATGATTAACAATGATCCAGCAATGCGTGACTGGCAAAGAGCTGCTTAAGTACATGCATTGCTGGCAGGGAGAGATTAGGCACACCTGAGCGAGGCGCAGGAAAGGTGATTAACGGGAGTGGGAATCAGCTGGTAGTAATGAGAGAGGGGGCGTGGTCGGACTGGCAAACAGTCAGACAGCGACCACACCAGAGTGAGCCAAAGAGGGCTGCCTCACTGCTGCCAGCAAGAAAGCAGTGGCTAAGAGTAAGGAAAAACACAAAACAGCATAATACACAGATACACAGAACCAGAGGGAGGCCAGGACCGAGCCGGGGGGACCAAGTCGGGTCAGCTCCTGACAGAGCCCCCCTATCAAGGAATGGATTCCCAGACACCCAAGGTAACATCCTGAGGACCAACCCCCCTCCAGCAGGAACAACAGCAACAATAACCCCAGGGTGGGAGGCGGGAGGAACAGGTCAGGAGGGAACAAAAACAACCCCGCTCAGGGCTCACAACAGGAAAAACACTCACCCCCCCGAGTCCATGGGCGTTGGGGCTCAGGAGGTCACCCAGAGTCCCAGGCCCAGCAGAAGGTCAGGTGGATGGAGTCCGGCAGCCTGCCGGACAACATGGGCCACCCGACCCGGAGAGTTAGTCCCTCCGGCGGCCTGCCAAAGCTGAAGAGCCACCAGGACCAGAGGGGTGAGGCAGGAGGTGGCCTACCCACTGGGAGGTTCACTGGTGGATGGCTGGATCGTAGGAGGGGAGCCCCCACGGCACCCGGTGGAGGGAAGCAGGGGACCATGATGGCGTCAGGCTGAGGAGAGAAGACCCGGGCGTCCTCAGACTGGCCGGTCGCACTCTCGGTGGACCCCGACCAGGCCAATGCTGCACCCTTGGTGGACCCCGACCAAGCCAATACTGCATCCTCAGTGGCTCTCGGCTGGAGCTCAGCAGCACCCACGGTGGACCCCGACCGGGCCAATGCTGCACCCACAGTGAGCGGGCCAACCTGCAGGAGCACCAAACTGAGGAGGTGGTCGATGGGGGGAGCCCTGACGACCCTGGCAGGAGAAGCTGGAGCAGCGGCATCCTCCGCTGGCCGGACTGGACCCACGACGACCTCTGGTGATGGCGCACCCTCTCCGGCGACCCTAGACGAAGGCTCAGAGACAGCAGGAGAAGAAAGGTGGTTAGGGTTGCCAGGAGGGGCGGAGCTCGGCGAAGTGAGTTCAGATGCAGCATCTGACTCCCATCACCTAGAGCCAGGCAAGATCTCTCCAATACTGACATGAGAAATTTAAGAGAGAGAACTTGCCTGAGCTGGAGCTCCAATGCCGTCCAGGACTCCATCGATGCTGGTGATGAACTCCCGGGCCCAGCCTTGAGGAGGTCCAACTCTGGCTCCCACTCCACTGCAGCAGCCTCCACAGCAGGTGAGATGGTAGTTGCAGTTCCATTGTCCTCCTGCAGTGGCTCCAATGCTGGGGACTCCTCTGGCGTGGTTGCAGGGGTACCCCTCCGTGTGGACCCATGGGCAAGATCTTCCAGGGCCCCAAGCTCTTCCAACGTCTGGTGGCTTGGTTTCGGGGCCGGCGGACACTCAGGGATAACAGGAGGAGACACAGAGAGAATAGAGAATTAGTTTATAACTGCAGGAAAACAAATTAACCACAATAGTGTCCCAGAGCTGACATCGCTTAGAGGGCGCAGGAGAACCACGGCTAACGTAGAGTGGCTAACACGTCGTGGCACACAGTAGCACACAGATGAACATTATGATTAACAATGATCCAGCAATGCGTGACTGGCAAAGAGCTGCTTAAGTACATGCATTGCTGGCAGGGAGAGATTAGGCACACCTGAGCGAGGCGCAGGAAAGGTGATTAACGGGAGTGGGAATCAGCTGGTAGTAATGAGAGAGGGGGCGTGGTCGGACCGGCAAACAGTCAGACAGCGACCACACCAGAGTGAGCCAAAGAGGGCTGCCTCACTGCTGCCGGCCAGAAATCAGTGGCTAAGGGTAAGGAAAAATACAAGACAGTAAAATACACAGATACACAGAACCAGAGGGAGGCCAGGACCGAGCCGCGGGAACCAAGTCGGCACGGCTCCTGACATCTTTCAGTATTTAGGAGTGTCCTCTTTTATTTGGCTGAGCATATGTCCCCCAAAATGTCTTTGTATATCACTGGTCTACAGTACTAACCACTTACAACCATATCACTATTAAAGCATCACATTGATCTGAAAAATGTTTTGGTTCTAAGCCTTATTTACAAAATGCATGAGTGCATGATTTGCACTGTATCAGGCTCTAATTATCATTACCACTTCCCTTTATACACATTAGCTAAAATTGTCAGACATGGATGTTTAGCTCTGACTATCAAAATGTCAAACACTTAGCTACATGGAAAAACAAATTCACCATCCAGCATATATGTACAACCCAACCCAACCCAGCAATCACTACAGCAGACACCCCCCCTTTCCAGGAGAAAAACAGCAGTCTGGATCAAACTTTACTCTGACAGAATCATAAAATCTCTTTTTAGTGCTTCCCACCACTGATACTGATTCACAGTATTACTGTTGGATGTCTGTGATCAGCTGACCTGACTTGAAGCGACACTGTGTAAGATTTTGACTTGTAATCCATCCATCCATCCATCCATCTATTTTCTTCCTCTTAATCCTTTTCGGGTTGCGGGGAGACTGGAGCCTATCCCAGCATCTTTGGGCAAGAGGCAGGGTACACCCTGGACAGATCGCCAGTCCATCACAGGGCCAACACAGAGAGACACACAACCATTCACTCTCACAGTCATACCTAAGGACAATTTAGAATCCCCAGTTTGATGCCAATTAACCTAACTTGCATGTTTTTGGCATGTGGGAGGAAACCGGAGAAATCCCGGAGTAAACCCATGCAGACACGAGGAGAACATGCAAACTCCACACAGATCACAGTTGGTCGGGGGCTGAGATTGAATCCAGGATTCCCCGGCCAAGGGTGAGTTGCTGTGCTGCCGCAGTGCTATCCACTCTGCCACCACATTGCCCACTTATAATAATGTTTCCAAAGTAATTTTGATGGTACATCAACCTTTGACTGGGTGAATGTCACTTCCCCCCATAGCCTGAGTAGGCCTGCATTACCCTCAACAGTTCTGTTCTTAGTAGGATCACTGAAAAGACTACATCTGTGGAGACTGTGACTTCAGTCCCAACAGCCAACCACAGGGTACAACTGTAACCACCAACAACAAAGCACCCTGTGATTGGCTGTTGGGACAGCGGTCATAGCCATCATAGTTGTAGTCTTTTCAGTGTTTCTACCCAGAACAAGAAAATTACACACTGATGCTTTAACAGTTAACTTTACTCTGGTGTCTCTGGTTGGCTCTGCTGCTAACAATGTTAGCATCTACAATTAGAAGTAAAATCATAGAAAACTACATGTGCTGCTACCTAGTTTCAGTGCCAGTTGCTGATTGGCTTCCCTCCTGAGAGCACATGCTATGTCCATCTCTTTTCTGTGATCTAAAAAGGGTAATCCCCTTTTAGATCTAATATAATAAGCTTGAAAGGTTATTTCATAATAAAATAAAATTTAGCAGCCTGAACCCTAAATACTCTGTTTAAATAGATATTCTTTTTCTGCATTCTGTTGAAAAGTGTTTGTTACTATTTACCTGGTAATTGGATCTGAGCTTTTTCAAATATTGTATAGTGTCATGAATAGCCCTCTTAAGGGCAGGACGGAAGACAGCAAACTCACTGGATCATTCTGTCATGGTCTCCCAGTGCGCTTTTACGCAGTTCCCAGAGAGGGGTAGAAAGAAGGACTTACGTGCAGGGTTACACCACAACACATTTATTAACGTAATGACCAACACTTCCCTAAAAGGTGAAGACATACAAAAGACAAAGAAACTTACAACTGGCATTCCTAGGCTGGCATCGCCCAGTGAACACATGAGGAGAAACAAATTAACCACAATAGTGTCCCAGAGCTGACATCGCTTAGAGGGCGCAGGAGAACCACGGCTAACGTAGAGTGGCTAACACGTCGTGGCACACAGTAGCACACAGATGAACATTATGATTAACAATGATCCAGCAATGCGTGACTGGCAAAGAGCTGCTTAAGTACATGCATTGCTGGCAGGGAGAGATTAGGCACACCTGAGCGAGGCGCAGGAAAGGTGATTAACGGGAGTGGGAATCAGCTGGTAGTAATGAGAGAGGGGGCGTGGTCGGACTGGCAAACAGTCAGACAGCGACCACACCAGAGTGAGCCAAAGAGGGCTGCCTCACTGCTGCCAGCAAGAAAGCAGTGGCTAAGAGTAAGGAAAAACACAAAACAGCATAATACACAGATACACAGAACCAGAGGGAGGCCAGGACCGAGCCGGGGGGACCAAGTCGGGTCAGCTCCTGACAGAGCCCCCCTATCAAGGAATGGATTCCCAGACACCCAAGGTAACATCCTGAGGACCAACCCCCCTCCAGCAGGAACAACAGCAACAATAACCCCAGGGTGGGAGGCGGGAGGAACAGGTCAGGAGGGAACAAAAACAACCCCGCTCAGGGCTCACAACAGGAAAAACACTCACCCCCCCGAGTCCATGGGCGTTGGGGCTCAGGAGGTCACCCAGAGTCCCAGGCCCAGCAGAAGGTCAGGTGGATGGAGTCCGGCAGCCTGCCGGACAACATGGGCCACCCGACCCGGAGAGTTAGTCCCTCCGGCGGCCTGCCAAAGCTGAAGAGCCACCACGACCAGAGGGGTGAGGCAGGAGGTGGCCTACCCACTGGGAGGTTCACTGGTGGATGGCTGGATCGTAGGAGGGGAGCCCCCACGGCACCCGGTGGAGGGAAGCAGGGGACCATGATGGCGTCAGGCTGAGGAGAGAAGACCCGGGCGTCCTCAGACTGGCCGGTCGCACTCTCGGTGGACCCCGACCAGGCCAATGCTGCACCCTTGGTGGACCCCGACCAAGCCAATACTGCATCCTCAGTGGCTCTCGGCTGGAGCTCAGCAGCACCCACGGTGGACCCCGACCGGGCCAATGCTGCACCCACAGTGAGCGGGCCAACCTGCAGGAGCACCAAACTGAGGAGGTGGTCGATGGGGGGAGCCCTGACGACCCTGGCAGGAGAAGCTGGAGCAGCGGCATCCTCCGCTGGCCGGACTGGACCCACGACGACCTCTGGTGATGGCGCACCCTCTCCGGCGACCCTAGACGAAGGCTCAGAGACAGCAGGAGAAGAAAGGTGGTTAGGGTTGCCAGGAGGGGCGGAGCTCGGCGAAGTGAGTTCAGATGCAGCATCTGACTCCCATCACCTAGAGCCAGGCAAGATCTCTCCAATACTGACATGAGAAATTTAAGAGAGAGATCTTGCCTGAGCTGGAGCTCCAATGCCGTCCAGGACTCCATCGATGCTGGTGATGAACTCCCGGGCCCAGCCTTGAGGAGGTCCAACTCTGGCTCCCACTCCACTGCAGCAGCCTCCACAGCAGGTGAGATGGTAGTTGCAGTTCCATTGTCCTCCTGCAGTGGCTCCAATGCTGGGGACTCCTCTGGCGTGGTTGCAGGGGTACCCCTCCGTGTGGACCCATGGGCAAGATCTTCCAGGGCCCCAAGCTCTTCCAACGTCTGGTGGCTTGGTTTCGGGGCCGGCGGACACTCAGGGATAACAGGAGGAGACACAGAGAGAATAGAGAATTAGTTTATAACTGCAGGAAAACAAATTAACCACAATAGTGTCCCAGAGCTGACATCGCTTAGAGGGCGCAGGAGAACCACGGCTAACGTAGAGTGGCTAACACGTCGTGGCACACAGTAGCACACAGATGAACATTATGATTAACAATGATCCAGCAATGCGTGACTGGCAAAGAGCTGCTTAAGTACATGCATTGCTGGCAGGGAGAGATTAGGCACACCTGAGCGAGGCGCAGGAAAGGTGATTAACGGGAGTGGGAATCAGCTGGTAGTAATGAGAGAGGGGGCGTGGTCGGACCGGCAAACAGTCAGACAGCGACCACACCAGAGTGAGCCAAAGAGGGCTGCCTCACTGCTGCCGGCCAGAAATCAGTGGCTAAGGGTAAGGAAAAATACAAGACAGTAAAATACACAGATACACAGAACCAGAGGGAGGCCAGGACCGAGCCGCGGGAACCAAGTCGGCACGGCTCCTGACATCTTTCAGTATTTAGGAGTGTCCTCTTTTATTTGGCTGAGCATATGTCCCCCAAAATGTCTTTGTATATCACTGGTCTACAGTACTAACCACTTACAACCATATCACTATTAAAGCATCACATTGATCTGAAAAATGTTTTGGTTCTAAGCCTTATTTACAAAATGCATGAGTGCATGATTTGCACTGTATCAGGCTCTAATTATCATTACCACTTCCCTTTATACACATTAGCTAAAATTGTCAGACATGGATGTTTAGCTCTGACTATCAAAATGTCAAACACTTAGCTACATGGAAAAACAAATTCACCATCCAGCATATATGTACAACCCAACCCAACCCAGCAATCACTACAGCAGACACCCCCCTTTCCAGGAGAAAAACAGCAGTCTGGATCAAACTTTACTCTGACAGAATCATAAAATCTCTTTTTAGTGCTTCCCACCACTGATACTGATTCACAGTATTACTGTTGGATGTCTGTGATCAGCTGACCTGACTTGAAGCGACACTGTGTAAGATTTTGACTTGTAATCCATCCATCCATCCATCCATCTATTTTCTTCCTCTTAATCCTTTTCGGGTTGCGGGGAGACTGGAGCCTATCCCAGCATCTTTGGGCAAGAGGCAGGGTACACCCTGGACAGATCGCCAGTCCATCACAGGGCCAACACAGAGAGACACACAACCATTCACTCTCACAGTCATACCTAAGGACAATTTAGAATCCCCAGTTTGATGCCAATTAACCTAACTTGCATGTTTTTGGCATGTGGGAGGAAACCGGAGAAATCCCGGAGTAAACCCATGCAGACACGAGGAGAACATGCAAACTCCACACAGATCACAGTTGGTCGGGGGCTGAGATTGAACCCAGGATTCCCCGGCCAAGGGTGAGTTGCTGTGCTGCCGCAGTGCTATCCACTCTGCCACCACATTGCCCACTTATAATAATGTTTCCAAAGTAATTTTGATGGTACATCAACCTTTGACTGGGTGAATGTCACTTCCCCCCATAGCCTGAGTAGGCCTGCATTACCCTCAACAGTTCTGTTCTTAGTAGGATCACTGAAAAGACTACATCTGTGGAGACTGTGACTTCAGTCCCAACAGCCAACCACAGGGTACAACTGTAACCACCAACAACAAAGCACCCTGTGATTGGCTGTTGGGACAGCGGTCATAGCCATCATAGTTGTAGTCTTTTCAGTGTTTCTACCCAGAACAAGAAAATTACACACTGATGCTTTAACAGTTAACTTTACTCTGGTGTCTCTGGTTGGCTCTGCTGCTAACAATGTTAGCATCTACAATTAGAAGTAAAATCATAGAAAACTACATGTGCTGCTACCTAGTTTCAGTGCCAGTTGCTGATTGGCTTCCCTCCTGAGAGCACATGCTATGTCCATCTCTTTTCTGTGATCTAAAAAGGGTAATCCCCTTTTAGATCTAATATAATAAGCTTGAAAGGTTATTTCATAATAAAATAAAATTTAGCAACCTGAACCCTAAATACTCTGTTTAAATAGATATTCTTTTTCTGCATTCTGTTGAAAAGTGTTTGTTACTATTTACCTGGTAATTGGATCTGAGCTTTTTCAAATATTGTATAGTGTCATGAATAGCCCTCTTAAGGGCAGGACGGAAGACAGCAAACTCACGTTGTGAGTTTGCACATTTAATAACAAAAAACACAAACACGACACAAAACACTACACTTACAAACAGGGAAACTGGGAGGAAATGGTGTGTGGGACGCTGGAGAACAGGGCTCACGTCTGGGACAAAGGGAAAAAGACGAAGTCACTCCCAAAAAGAAACAGGGCTCATGTCTGGTAAAAGGGAGGACTAAAGGTTAAGTCTACAATGGAGCGCACCCGTTCCGCTCTGCAGAAAAACACCATAACCCACAGGAAAACAAACAGATGGGGACTCCGTCTGGAAACGAGAGATGGACCAGAAGGCCCCTGCGAGGAGAAAGCCTTGCAGCAGCTCTTAAATAGGGACAAACAAATGAAAGCCCCCTTCCAGCCTGCGGAGCATTCGCTGGGAGTTGGAGACTGACATGAGGAGGGACATGAGTTCCGGATAACTCCACAGACTGGGATACGCTTCTATAACTTGTGCTGCACTGTCAAAAACTTGCAAAACCTCCTCGGGAGTGTGGGCAATGTGAGCGTCCAATAAAATGTCCTCCAATAACTCCGCTGCCCAATACTCCACCCCATCCAGCCCAAAAACTAAAAATACAAGACAACTCATAAATAAACAGAAACAAATAACAACCCAGAGACAAAATGCGTGAAAACCCCCAAACTAAGAAAACCATAGTAAATACAAAATAAACAGAGATGCAAAAATACAAAAAATGACATAAAACAACTTAGAGGCTGAGCACCCCCCCCCCCCCCCGTGCTCAGAATCATGACAGTGCCCCTCCCTCAAGTGTGGATACCAGACACCCTGACGTAGCATCAAAAAAGAAAAAAGGACCCACCCACAAAGAAGACCCCCCCCCCCCCAATGAGAACAAGAAAAAACAACCCACCCTGGGAGAGAGGAGGGGGAACCCAGGTATGGAGGGACCAAAACAAGCCAGAAAAACAAGAAAAAACTCATGACCCACAACAATGGTGTCAACAGAATACCGATGATATTAAGTGAAAAATTAACACAGTTCAGGTGGTCTCCCAGAGTCCTTGAGCCACCTAAAATGGCAGAATAGCCCATCGGATGGTCTCCCAGCACTCCTGGGCCAACGGACCGTGGGGCACGACCCACCCCCTCCTGGAAGCGGTGGTTGGAACCCCTGCCTCCCACAGATCGCAGGGACTGCGGCGTGGATAGAGTGACTCAGTGATTGTGGGGAGCTGACACATGATGGAGAGGATGACTGATCAATGAAGAAACCAGGCAAACGGATGGCTAACCAGCAAGGAAACCAAGTGAAAAAGACGACTGCCCAGCAGAGAAGGCAGGCGAAGAGGGTTACTGACCAGGGTGGCTGACCAGTGAGGGAACTAAATGAAGGGAACTGATGATCACTGGCAAGCTCTAGCGAAGAAGGGGGGAACTACAGCAACCTTAGGCAGAGAAGGGGGGACTATGGCAACCTCGGGCGGAGAAGGAGGACCCACAGCGACTTCAGGCGGAGAAGGGGGAACTCTGGCAACCTCAGGCAGGGAAGGAGGACCCACAACGACCCCAGGCGAAGGTGGAGGACCCACAGTGACCTCAGGAGAAGGTGGAGGGCCCCCAGTGACCTCAGGCAAAGGCGGAGGGCCCCTGGTGACCTCAGGCAAAGGCGGAGGACCCATAGTAACCTCGGGTGGAGGCCTCACAGTGACCTCGGGCAAAGGTGGAGGACCCACGGTGACCTCAGGCGGAGATGAAGGACCCTCAGGGACCTCAGGAAAAGACTTGGACAGAGAAGAGACAACCACTGGGTCAGAATCATCTGCAGCAGTGGAGCCCAGTGAGGAAAGCTCAGAAGCAGGTGGCCGCTGCAACTGGCTCTCCCCACCCAGAGCTAATCAAGATCTCTGTAAAACAGCTACGATGAAAACAAAAAAGAGAACTTGCCTGAGCTCGAGCTCTACCGCTATCCAGGACTCTGGCAAATTAGGCTGGGATGTCTCAAATCCGGTCCTCAGGCGATCCAACCCTGGCACGGCTACCTCTGACAGGGAGGAAGAGAAAAACACCGGAACATAGTTACCGTCAGTGGTGGAGCTTGGCGAGGAGAACTCAGGAGCAGAGGACATCTGCAGCTGGTTCTCTTCACCGTGAGCCAGACAAGATTTCTCTATAACTGCGAGTGTTAAAACAGAACACAGTACTTGCCTGGACTAGGGCTCCACCACCGTCCAGGACTCTGGCGACTTTGCTGCAGTGACCCCTGCAGCAGGCGTGATGGTGGGTGCAGCCAAAGGGCCTCCAGGTGTGGCAACCAACACTGGTGGAACTCCCGGCATGGCGGCTGAAACTGGAGGTTGCCTCACCGATGGCACCGGCTCCTGTGTGGCGGAAACCAGGGGACACTGTCCTCTCGGCTCAAGTTTCAGGACACCGGTAGTGTTCTCCTCCCATCTGGGATGTGGCTGTGGGGCTGGAACGGAATCTTCCAGGGCCACAGGCTCCTCCATCATCCGGCAGCTCCATCCCAGGACTGGCAGACACTCAGGGGACACAGGAGAAGACATGAGAGGGGCAGGTGAGGATGAGACAGCAGCAGCAAATGGTGAGGACATTTCATTTTTATGTCAAGGAGAATGAAAAGAAACTTGCCTTAATTCCCGGGGCGTGATGGTTACTGGTGCTGCGGGTCCAGACGAGGTCCTTCCGGAATCTGCAGAGTTCATCTGGCAAGGAGGGCAAGGCTTCCATACCCGGGGACGCTTCCTCATCGGCACAGATATGGACGGGACACAGTGCGGAGTGGGGGCTGACTCTGGAGGTGTCTGCACCCAGGGACGCTCGCTCATCGGCTCAGGTACAGACAGTAGTAAGCTCCCTTCCAGCCTGCGGAACATTCGCTGGGAGTTGGAGACTGACATGAGGAGGGACATGAGTTCCGGATAACTCCACAGACTGGGGTACGCTTCTATAACTTGTGCTGCACTGTCAAAAACTTGCAAAACCTCCTCGGGAATGTGGGCAACGTGAGCGTCCAATAAAATGTCCTCCATTAACGCCGCTGCCCAACACTCCACCTCATCCAGTCCAAAAACTAAGAATACAAGACAACTCATAAATAAACAGAAACAAATAACAACCCAGAGACAAAATACAGAAATGCATGAAAACCCCCAAACTAAGATAACCATAGTAAATACAAAATAAACAGAGATGCAAAAATATAAAAAAAATGACATAAAACAACTTTGAGGCTGAGCCCCCCCACCCCCACCCCCCACCCCCCGTGCTCAGAATCATGACATATAGTTGTTACCAGGGCTTGACATTAACTTTTTTGCTCACTGGCTACTGTGGCTAGTGACTTTCCAAAGTTACTAGCCATTCAGCCTTTTCACTTACCACAATTTTGTGGTTGGACAATTATGTTTAATATTATCAAACTTTAGTATCAAATGCTAAAGCAGACCTTAGTCATTTGTACAGTGTAATAAATAAACAGCAGCAGGCCTATCCCGAGGGTGTTCACATCATAGCTGGTGATTTTAATCAAGCATGCTTGAAAACTGTGCTGCCTAATTTCACACAGTATGTGAAATGTGCCACCAGGGGAAAGAACTGTCTTCATCGGGTGTATCCAAACCTGAAGCATGCCTACAGAGCTGTGCCGTGTCCACATCTTGGCCTGTCAGACCATCTATCATTGCTCCTCATCCCAGCATACATCCCCCTCAGGAGAACTGCTAGACCTACTATAAAGAACATCACAACATGGCCTGAGGGAGCTCTTTCTCAGCTGCTGGACTGTTTTTCAAACACTCTATGGGATTTATTCAAGAATGAGGATCTGGAAATGTACACACAGACTGTATTATGCTACATCACCTACTGTATCAACCAGGTGACTGTGGAAAAACGCATCAGGGTTTTTCCTAACCAGAAGCCTTGGATGACAAAAGAAGTCCAGGCACTCCTCAGAGCTCATGATACAGTCTTCAGGTCAGGGGATACAGATCTGTATAGCACCACCCGGGCTAATCTGAAGAAAGGCATTAAGGAGGCTAAACAGGCCTATAAGAAGAAAGTTGAGGACCATTTTTCTGATAATGATTCAAGATGAGTATGGCAAGGCTTTCACCATATCACAAACTATAAGGGCAGCAGCATCATTTCCAGTGACATCAGCGCCTCACTGGCAGAAGAACTGAACTGCTTTTTCGCACGGTTTGAGGCAAATACACCTCGCCCGGACCCACTGACGTTATTGAATGCCAGCTCTGATGTGCTTACCCTGCAGGATCATGAGGTGAGACAGACACTGAGAGCAGTTCTCCCGAGAAAGGCTACTGGTCCCGATGGAGTTCCAGGAAAGGTGCTCGGAGCATGTGCAGATCAGCTATGCTCTGTTTTGACTGACATTTTTAATTTGTCTCTCAAGGCAGCTGTTGTTCCACAGTGTTTAAAATCTGCAGTCATTATTCCTGTGCCTAAAAAACATATTATTAGCAGTCTGAATGACTATCGACCAGTAGCATTAACACCCATTATTATGAAGTGCTTTGAGAAAATGGTATTGAAACATCTTTTGTCTAGTCTCCCCCCAGACTTTGATCTGTACCAGTTTGCCTACAGGTGGAGCAGATCCACCGAAGATGCTATTGCTATAGCTCTCCACTCGGCATTCAGCCATTTAGAAGACAAGGGGAGCTATGTAAGAATGTTGTTTGTGGACTATAGTTCAACATTTAATACAGCTATTCCCAACATTCTCATCACCAAATTGCTTCAGCTTGGTCTGCCTACTCACACTTGTAGCTGGATTAAGGACTTCCTAACAAACCGAACACAGACTGTTAGACTCGGACCCCATTCCTCCTCTACAGTCATGCTTAACACAGGCTCGCCACAGGGCTGTGTGTTGAGCCCCACTTTGTATTCATTGTACACATATGACTGCATACCAGTTCATCCCACAAACATTATAGTGAAGTTTGCAGATGACACAACAGTAGTGGGGCTCATATCAGGAGGAGATGAGTCCGCATACAGAGATGAGGTCCAGAAACTGGTGAGATGGTGCTCAGATAATAATCTGATATTGAATACAAAAAAACCAAAAGAACTCATTATTGATTTTAGGAAGCATAGCAGTGAGCTGCCTCCTCTATATATAGGCAAGAAGAGTGTGGAGAGGGTGGAGGCTTTTAAGTTTCTGGGTGTTCATATTTCTCACAATCTTACCTGGGCAGTTAACACCATAGCTACGATAAAAAAAGGCTCAACAACGTCTACACTTTCTGAGGCTCCTCAAGAAGAATGGCCTGAATGCACAGTTGCTGGTTTTATTTTATCGCTCTGCTATTGAGAGCATTTTGTCATATAGCATCACGGTTTGGTATGAGGGCTGTTCAGCCGCAGACCGCAAAACCTTCCAGAGAGTGATCGAGACTGCGCAAAAAAAATCACTGGCTGTTCTCTCCCTTCTCTGGAAGAGATTTCCAGGTCTCGGTACCTCAACAGAGCTACTGCCATCATTAAAGACTGCACTCATCCAGGCCATGATTTCTTTCACTTGCTCTCCTCAAGAAAGCAGTACAGATCTCATAAAACCCAGACTACCAGGTTTAATCATAGTTTTTTCCCAGCAGCAGTACGTATTTTGACCGGATTTATGTAACACGTACAGACTGCTGATATTATTTTATGTTATTTTAGGTTATTTTGTGGCAATAACCCTGTGTGTATAAGCTGGTCTTATATATTTATTGCTCAGTATGTTTTTATTATTGCTATGTGCATATTGTATTCAACTTTTAGGTAATATTGTTTCAAGCACTATTTATTGTTGCAATTATGAGAATGTTAAATGCATGAGTGAACTGTGAGTGTGATAGTTTGTTTTTAGGGAGCAGTATCTCAGTTTTGTTGCATTGTTTATTAGCAATGGAATGACAATAAAGGCACTTTGACTTTGACATGCTAAAATTTACTCGAACTAAATTTACAATCATTTTAAATTTAAATGACCCTTATACATACATAGAAATAGCAAGAGAAACACTGCTGAATTATTAACAGCAGTAAATGCTGTTAATAAAATGCTGCTTTCTAGTGTACAAAAATATTTGCAATATGAGAGTAAAGTACAGGTAGATTTGGGGTCCGTCCCAATTCTCATTTGTATCCCTACCTCTTCCCCTTTGCCTACTCCTATCCCTTGACCCTTGATAGAGGTTGAAAATGGCCCCTATGAATTGGGACACACGTTCAGGGCTGCACAAGGTCATTGGTAGTTGCTGATGGATTTAATCTACATTGACACTACCTGTTTTCACCAGAAAAAAGAAGATAAAGAAAAATGATGAGGAAAAAAGTTTCATCTTAAGGAGAAAAATGTCTCAAATTTATATAAACAATTCTAATCAGTAGAAAAAGTCAGAAATTTACTAGAAAGAAAGATGTAAATTCAGAGAAAAACTTGGACTCCCTGGTGGCCATTTTTGGCCTGCGGATCACATGTTTAACACCCCTGGACCAGCACATAAAAATACATAATTAGAGGTTTTACTTCCATGAAAAATATATATTATTTAATATATAACATATATTATTTAGATGTTGCTTGAGAAAACTACAACCCGCCAAAATGGCTAGTGCGACTGGCTGTCTTACCCACCACTGGTGATATCCACCCACCAGGGGCAGGTGTGCAGGTGTTAATGTCAAGCCCTGGTTGTTACCTTACAATTTACAGTACCTCGAGATGACTGATGTTATGAATTTAACCTCGTAAAATTCCAGCATTCTATCTGTGGGAAGTTTTAAATTTTCTACTGCCATTCAGTGAAGAAAGAATTTGATTTACTTCGTGTATGCTGTATCTTTAGGCATTTTTACGGAAATTGGCTGGAATGCTAAGGGGTTAAAATGTTCCAGACAAGTCATAAACAAGCTGTAGTTGAGACATTGGTCCTGATTTATCAAATGTGCATAAGACAGAAAAGTGGTTGTAAGATCATTTCAAAGCAGAGATTGGTATTTATCAATCTGGACATGATCATAGGATATGCTCAAATCTCACGACAGCTCTGAGATCGTGTACCCTGCACAAATTTTCAAGTCTCTGTATAAGCACAGTGCAGCAGAGAAACCTGGCTGTGTGAGAGAATTATTTGAGTTGGATATTTGAGCAGTGCAACCTTTCAGATGATATGTTTGACTTGTGCCCTGCGATGGACTGCCGATCTGTCCCGGGTGTACCCTGCCTCTCACCCAAAGACGCTGGGATAGGCTCCAGCCCCCCACGACCCGAAAAGGATTAAGTGGTAGAAGATGGATGGATGGATGGATGGATGTTTGACTTGTGTTATATTTAGATGAGAGTTTTAACAATTAACAAGGCTGCTTTTACTTATTATAAACATTCTTTAAACAGACAGACAGACAGACAGACAGACAGATAGATAGATAGATAGATAGATAGATAGATAGATAGATAGATAGATGTACTTTATTGATCCCAAACTGGGAAATTAGTGTAACAGCAGCATGACAGTAGACAACCAAACGACAGAAACACACGCATGACAAAGGGATTACCCATGGAAAGTAAAACTAACATGACTATAAAACCTATATACATCATAGCTTAATATATGATGACCCGTATAAACACATGAATCATCCCGTTGCACAATGAAGGACTATCAGGAGCAGAGTGAAATGTGAAGTACCAGTTAGACTGTAAAAGGTGCAGTGTGGCAACATAATTATGACCAGAATACAACATCATAGTGAGTTATTGTACAGTGAAACGGCATGTGGCAGGAAAGATTTCCTGTACCTGGCCGTTCGACAGCAAAGCTGTAGTAGTCTACTGGAGAGAGTGTTCTGCTGTTTGTCCAGTGTGTGGTGGAGGGGGTGATCAGGATTGCAGTTTTTTAGTGTTCCCCTCTCCACCACTGTCTCATAGGTCTCCGGTCTGAGACCAATTACAGAGCCAGCCCTCTTGACAATCTTGTCAAGTCTGTTGGTGTCTCTTGCCCTGATATTGCTACCCCAACAGACAGCAGAAAAGAAGATGGTGTGGAGGCCATAGTTATAACCTATGCGACTCACATGTGGCTGGCTGAATTCAGCCAAGAGAGACTTTGAGCTAGCCATGTGTATTGACTTCACACCTCAAGAGGAAGACGTGTCTGCACCCCCTGGGGACTCAGGAGAGAGGAGTAGATTACCCGGCCTGACCTTTGGGGATCAGAAAGGAGAACAGAAGGACTCTGGGTGTTCTATTACAGATGAAAGGATGTAGCTGAGTATTGAGACTTTTGTGTGATGTATTGTTACAGATGAGTGTATAAACGTATGTGTGTGACTGTGGCCTGTCTCTTTTCACTCCGATCGAGAGAGGACATAGGATGAATGAGAATTAAAACAGATACTGGAAAAATCATCCAGTCTCCTCAATTCTTGACTCCTACAATTGGTGACCTACGCATGAATCTGAGCATGCCGAGGCTGGAGGACAGCCTCGTGATCGATATGGAAGAGCTGGGAGACAGCCGCTCAGACCCGGATTCACCGGGGAATGCCAGCAGGGGCACAAGACTAATTAAGCTCCCCGAGTTCTGGCAAAGCGACCCGCACTCGTGGTTCCAGCATGTGGAGTCGCGGTTCCTGCTCGGGAGAGTTTCAGCGGATGACATTAAATTCCATAATGTCATCGCGACGCTCGACAGCCGCACAGCTCGGTGTGTGCGGAGCCTGGTGCAGCAACCACCCGCTGTCGGCAAATACGACGCGCTGAAAGCCACCCTCATCAGGAGCTTCGTGCCTTCGTCGGAGGCAAGAGCCAGGCAGCTACTGGACCTGCGCGACAGAGGTGGACGCAGGCCGACTGTCCTCATGGAGGACATGCTGCAAATGATCGGGACGGACAACGACACGTTCCTTTTCAAGCATATTTTCCTGAGAACCCTCCCAGCACACACGAGAGGTTCCCTGTCCAGCAGGAGATGTGTGACCCAGCAGGACTTCCGCGACCTGGCCCAAGAGGCGGAGCGGCTCCTCAACGCCTGCGAGGAACAAGAGGCTTCCGTGGCAGCGGCAGACCTCGGCGCGGCGGCCGGGGGCAGTGTGGAGCCAGAGACGGCAGTGACCACCTCAGCGGCGACAGCAGCGGCGAGATTCCGTGGCAGGGTTGATGACGGCCTCTGTTTTTACCATCGACGTTTCGCTGGGAAGGCGCACAAATGCATCCTGCCCTGCAAGTTCAAAAAGCAGGGAAACGACCGGGCCGGGAGCCGTTAGCAGCTTCCACTCTCGGCGAACGGAACAAGCTGCTTTATCTGACAGACGCGGGCTCCGGGTGGCAATACCTAGTGGACACCGGAGCCCAGAGGAGCTTCATCACTGCCACCTATGCTGATCGGGTCGCGGGACCCCGCGGAGACGGAGCGACAGCGGCCAACGGCTCCAGCATCAAGACGTACGGAGAAAGAACCTTGTCTCTGTCCTTCCACGGCCACACCTATGAGTGGAATTTCATCGTGGCGGCAGTGAGCTTCAATATGTTAGGTGCTGATTTTCTGTGTTCACATGGTTTGTTAGTTGATCTGGCCAACAAACGACTAGTAAATGCACTCTCTTTCTGTTCTATCCCTTGTGCAGCTCGGGTGTGCCCGCCGCCAGTTCAGACCAACGTCGCCACAGCAGGTGACAAGTTTCACGGCCTTCTACACCAGTTCCCAGCACTCACAGTTCCTACTTTTTCAGCTAAGGTGGCGAAGCACGGGGTGGAGCACTTTATTACCACGAGTGGCCCACCCGCTTTTGCGAAGGCTCGGCGCTTGGATGCAGCTAAACTCTCCATTGCGCGCGAGGAGTTCGCCAACCTGGAAAGGTTGGGCATAATTCGCCGCTCGAAGAGCGCCTGGGC
This sequence comes from Pholidichthys leucotaenia, assembly GCA_020510985.1. Lineage (NCBI taxonomy): Eukaryota > Metazoa > Chordata > Actinopteri > Cichliformes > Pholidichthyidae > Pholidichthys > Pholidichthys leucotaenia. The sequence goes on from CM035849.1 coordinate 96,554,986, forward strand.
TTCCCCCCTCCACATGGTACCTAAAGCTGACGGCTCATGGAGACCTTGTGGCGATTACCGCAGGTTCAACAATGCCACAGCGCAGGACCGGTACCCGATTCCGCATATCCAGGACTTTTCGGTGCACTTGGCGAAGGCGTGCATTTTTTCTAAAATAGACCTGGTCCGCGGTTATCACCAAGTCCCGGTCCGACCAGAGGACATCCCCAAAACAGCCGTAATAACCCCGTTCGGGCTTTTTGAGTTTTTACGAATGCCTTTTGGCCTTAAAGGCGCCGCACAAACCTTCCAACGGATGATGGATGCAGTGTTGCGTGACCTTTCTTTCGTTTTTGTCTATTTAGACGACATTTTGGTAGCCAGCACCTCCGAGGAGGAGCACGCAAAACACCTCACGACAGTTTTTCAGAGGTTAGGAGAGCATGGGTTGATAATCAACCCGGCCAAGTGCCATTTTGGCGTGGCACAAATCGATTTTTTAGGGCACCGCGTTTCCTTGGAGGGAGCAGTTCCTCTGCCGGCCAAAGTACGCGCAGTGGCAGATTTTCCCCAGCCTCGAACGGTAAAAGCGTTGCAAGAATTTTTGGGGATGGTAAATTTTTATAACCATTTCATACCCCACGCAGCGCAGCTTATGCAGCCCTTGTACACCGCGCTCAAAAAGCAGAAGCCCTCCCATGTGATTGAATGGTCCCCGGAGCGGGAGCGCGCATTCACAGAGGTTAAACGAGCACTGGCAAACGCGGCACTGTTGGCCCACCCAGACCCGGCAGCCCACATAGCGCTAACCACAGACGCGTCAGATGTGGCCATAGGGGCCGTAGTAGAACTGCAGGTTGCCGGGGTTTGGCAATCACTCGCATTCTTCAGCAGATCCCTACACAAGGCTGAGCGAAAATACAGCGCGTTTGACAGGGAGCTGCTGGCGCTCCACTTGGCTATTCGCCATTTCCAGTTCTGGCTGGAAGGGCGGTGTTTCATCGCGTTTGTCGACCACAAACCGCTCACTTTTGCAATGTCCAAAACTTCAGAACCGTGGTCAGGGCGGCAGCAGAGACAGCTGGCCGCAATTTCTGAATTTACCACCGATATTCAGCACGTAGCCGGTAAAATCAATGTGGTGGCAGACTGTCTGTCACGCGCAGTAACAGCACCCGTCCGTGCGGAAACGGATTGCGCGGCCGCTTACCCAGAGCGCGGTAACAGCGCGGACACGCGCGCGGCTCCAGTCCACGTGGGAATAGATTATGCAGCCATGGCGGCGGAGCAGAGCGAAGACGCGGACGTGCGCGCGCTCCTGTCTGGACCAACAGGGTTAAGGCTGGAACGCAGAAATCTACAAACCGGTTTCCCCCCGCTGATCTGCGATGTATCCACAGGGCGACCGTGCCCAGTGGTTCCAGCTGCGTGGTGCCGTCGCGTTTTTGATGCCGTGCACTCCCTACCGCACCCAGGGGTGCGCGCTTCGGTGAAAATGGTGGCGGAGAAGTTTGTTTGGCCGAGCCTGCGCAAGCACGTGAAGGAGTGGGCTAAAACCTGCATGGCTTGCCAGCGGGCTAAAATTCACAGGCACACTAAGGCGCCCTTAGAACCGTTACACATTCCGGCTAAAAGGTTCGATCATGTGCACGTGGACCTCGTGGGCCCCCTGCCCACTTCACAAGGATTCACGCATCTCTTGACAATGGTAGACCGAACCACTCGTTGGCCGGAAGTGGTCCCGTTAACATTGACCACAGCGGCAGAGGTGGCACGCGCTTTTTTAACAGCCTGGGTAGCGCGGTTCGGGGTCCTGTCAGATATTACGTCTGATAGGGGACCTCAATTTGCGTCGGAACTGTGGTCAGCAGTGGCCAGCGGCTTAGGAGCGGCGGTACATCGCACGACCGCTTACCATCCCCAGGCCAATGGTTTATGCGAGCGTTTTCACAGGTCTTTGAAGGCAGCCCTCAGAGCGTCACTGACGGACACAGATTGGATAAACAAACTACCATGGGTTTTATTGGGGTTGCGTTCGGCACCCAAAGAGAATCTAGATGCCTCACCAGCAGAATTGGTCTTCGTGCAACCGCTCAGGCTGCCAGGCGAGTTTTTACCCGACCACACGGCACCAGGGCCCCCCCCCCCCGATCCGGGGGTCTCTGAGTAACACAGGAGCAGAAATGCTCCCGGGCCCCGCTCATCACTCTTTCCCGCGTGTGTTCGTGCCCCAGGCTTTACGAGTTTGTTTTTGTCAGGCATGATGCGCAGCGGCATAGCCTCCGCCCACCTTACGACGGTCCATTTCGAGTGCTGGAAATCGGGGAGAAATATTTTGTGCTAGATTTGGGGGGCAGGAGGGAGACGATCAGTATCGATAGATTAAAGCCTGCTTTTGTGTTGCATAACGAGTTTGTACGGCCGGCGGGCGCGCCTCGACGCGGCAGGCCTCCGAAGGGGCAGCCCCGGGACCCCCCACGGGGGGCAAATAACCCTTCTCCCCCTCACTCCACAGATGCACAGCAGGAAGGCCCAACACAGAGCAGGAGACCTGCATACAGCAGATTCGGGAGAAGATTGAAACCTAAGCTGCATGCGGAATGATGTGTTTTTTTTGGTCAGGTTGTTTAGGCTGCTGTGAGATTCTGTTGGGGGGGTGACGTGCTGTATGACTGTTGTATGACTGTATGTGGGTACCCAGTCTTTTGCGTGGAAGGGGGGAGTGATGTGGAGCCCATAGTTATAACCTATGTGACTCACATGTGGCTGGCTGAATTCAGCCAAGAGAGACTTTGAGCTAGCCATGTGTATTAACTTCACACCTCAAGAGGAAGACGTGTCTGCACCCCCTGGGGACTCAGGAGAGAGGAGAAGATTACCCGGCCTGACCTTTGGGGGTCAGAAAGGAGAACAGAAGGACTGTGGGTGTTCTATTACAGATGAAAGGATGTAGCTGAGTATTGAGACTTTCGTGTGATGTATTGTTAGAGATGAGTGTATAAATGTATGTGTGTGACTGCGTCCTGTCTCTTTTCACTCTGATCGAGAGAGGACGTAGGATAAATGAGAATTAAAACAGATACTGGAAAAATCATCCAGTCTCCTCAATTCTTGACTCCTACAATGGCACTGGCGACGACGGTCTGGTAGAAAAGCTCCAGCATCCTGCTACACACGTTGAAGGATCTCAGCTTCTGAATCAGAATCAGAATGAGATTTATTGCCATTGTTCATGTAGTACACAAACTAGGAATTTGTCTCGGTGCAATGCTGCAACATTAAACATAGAGTAACACTAAAAATAAAAAACTAACCATGCAATAAAAGGTAGAATAAGTAATGCTAATTTATGCAGTTTTTAAATATATTAACAAGCAGCAGATATTGTGGAGTTCCACATAGTGCAGTCGGTAATGCAAAAAGAAAACAAGTGATAATTGTCATGAGTCCGGTTGAGCTGCTGTACATAGTGCACGAGAGTCTAATAAGTCACTTAGTGTTCAGCAGTCTGATGGCAGAGGGAAAGAAGCTGTTCATGTAGCGGGAGGTTTTAGTCTGAATGGACTGAAGTCTTCTGCCTGAGGGCAATGATCCGACCTGCACGCCTCCAGGTCCTGGAGATGTACAGGTCCTGGAGGGAAGGGAGCTTGCAGCCGATCACCTTCTCAGCAGTGCGCACAATGCGCTGCAGTCTTAGTCTGTCCCTGGCGGTGGCTCCTGCGTACCACACGGTGATGGAGGTGGTGAGGATGGACTCGATGATGGTCGTGTAGAACTGCACCAACATCTTGGTGGGCAGCTTGAGCTTCCTCAGCTGCCGCAGGAAGAATATCCTCTGCTGGGCCTTTTTGATGAGGGAGCTGATGGTCGGCTCCCACTTGAGGTCCCAGGTGATGGTGGTGCCCAGGAAGCGTAAGGAATCCGCAGTGGTGATGGGAGAGTCTGTGAGGGTAAGGGAGGGCAGAGGGGCTGTGATTTTTCTGAAGTCCACGATCATCTCCACTGTCTTCAGAGCGTTCAGCTGCAGGTTGTTGTGGCTGCACCAGGACGCCAGCCGGGCCACCTCTCTCCTGTAGACGGACTTGTTGCCGTTGGAGATGAGCCTGATGAGGGTGGTGTCGTCAGCAAACTTGATCAGCTTGACAGACTGGTGGCTGGAGGTGCAGGAGTTGATGTACAGGGAGAAGAGCAGGGGGTAAGTACACAGCCCTGGGGTGATCCGGTGCTGATGCTTACAGAGTCCAAGACAGTCTTTCCCAGCCGCACATGCTGCCTCCGGTCCATCAGGAAGTTGGTGATCCACCTGCAGAGGGAGTCAGGCACGTTGAGCAGGGACAGCTTGTCCTGGAGCAGAGCAGGGTGGATGGTATTGAATGCAGAGCTGAAGTCCACAAACAGGATCCTGAAGTAGGTTCCCGGGGAGTCCAGGTGCTGCAGGATGGAGTGGAGGGCCAGGTTGACTGCGTCGTCCACAGACCTGTTGGCTCTGTAGGCGAACTGCAGCGGGTCCAGGAGGGGAGTGGTGATGGTCTTGAGGTGGGGCAGGACCAGGCGCTCAAAGGACTTCATGACTACAGAGGTGAGCGCTACAGGTCTGTAGTCGTTAAGTCCAGTGATCCATTGCTTCTTGGGGACAGGGGCGATGGTAGAGGTTTTGAGGCAGGCCGGCACGTGGCATGACTTCAGGGAGGTGTAAAAAATGTCTGTGAAGACAGGAGTCAGCTCCTCCGCATAGTGTCTCAGGGTGGAGGGAGACACGCCGTCCGGACCGGGGGCCTTGCACGGGTTCAGTCTGGAGAACTGTCTGTGCACGTCCTGCTCACTGATGGCAAGGGCAGGGGGGAGGACGAGGAGGAGGGGGGGGCGCCTTTGATGAAGTGGGGACCATGGAGGCAGTGACGATGGGGGGAGGGGGGGAGTTGGACACAGCTGACGAGGTGTCAAAACGGGCATAGCGTTGGGACAGTCTTTGACAAAGGGCTTTGTCATCCTGTCCCTTAGAAGCCTGAGGCCGATAGTTGGTGATTTGCCTCAGTCATCTCCACACAGAAGCAGAGTCGTTAGCAGTGAACTGCTGCTGGAGTCTCTCAGAATACACAGATTTAGCTCTCCTCAGCTCTCTGCTAAACCGGTATTTGGCCTCCTTGTAGCAGTCCCTGTCTCCACTTTTCAACGCTGCTTCCTTCTCCTTCCTGATCTGTCTGAGCTTAGCTGTGAACCAGGGCTTGTCGTTGGAGTAACTCACCCTGGTGAGCGATGGAAGAATGCACTCCTCACAAAAGTGGATATATGAGGTCACAGTGTCCGTGTACTCATCCAGATCATGCGTGGCTCCTTTAAACATGTCCCAGTCAGTTATTTCCAAGCATGTGCGCAGCTCCTCCATAGCTTCACTGGTCCAGGAAGCTGTGGCTTCCTCAGGAAGTAGAGTCTGCTCATCCCCTTCTTGTGCGCAGCATCGCTGTTGGATCTCCAGTCCAACCCGTTGCTGATTCTGACACCCAGATATTTGTAGTCCTTAACCACTTCCACACCCCTCCCCCAATCTGCAGTGGCTGAGAAGGCGTCTTCCTCTTCCTGAAGTCAATCACATCTCTCTGGTCTTGCTGACATTCAACCTCAGGTGATTCTGCTCTGTCCACTCCACAAATCTGTCTACCAGTGCCCTGTACTCCCCCTCCTCTCCTCCTCTTATACACCCCACAGCAGCTGAGTCGTCAGAGAATTTCTGCAGGTGGCATGACTCTGTGTTGTACTGAAAGTCAGTGGTGTACAAGGTAAAGAGAAAAGGAGATAGCACAGTCCCCTGTGGAGCTTCTGTATCACTAGCCACCACTCCAGACAAGACACTGCCCAGCCAGACAAACTGTGGCCTGCCTGTCAGGTAGTCAGTAACCCAGGAGATCACACAGCTGTCAGCCCCCATCACCCACAGCTTCTCACCCAGCAGCAGTGGCTGGATGGTGTTAAAGGCACTGGAGAAATTAAAAAAAAGTGATTCTCACAGTATCTCCTCCACCATCCAGATGCAGATGGGCTCGTTGCAGCAGGTAGATGACAGCATCTTCAACTCCTAAATGGGGCTGATATGCAAACTGCAGAGGGTCCAGCCACGTCTTCACCTGTGGCCTCAGGTGGGCTAAGATCAGTCTCTCCAGGACCTTCATCACATGAGATGTGAGGGCAACTGGTCGATAGTCGTTCAGGTCCGATGGAGATGACTTCTTGGGGACAGGAACCAGGCAGGATGTCTTCCACAGCACTGGTACTCTCTCCAGACTCAGGCTCAGGTTGTACATATGTTTTAGTACTGGAGCTAGCTGGTTGGCACAGGCCCTCAGGGTCCTGGCGGAGATGCCATCAGGACCCGCCGCCTTCCGCTGACGGAGTCTCTCCAGCTGTTTCTTAACCTGGTCTGTAGTCATCGTGAAGTGAGGGAGGGTCCTGGTGTACCCCAAGGCAGAGGAGGGGGGAGATGGAGAGAGGTTCTGCACAGGAGGGTGGGTGGGGAGGGATGTGTGGGGGCCTGGCTGTGCTGTTGGGGTGACAGACTATGAGTTGAACCTATTAAAAAACAGTTTCAGTTCATCAGCTCTCTCCTGGCTCCCAGATGGCTGCCTGACTCTCCCCTTGCACCCAGTTATTTGTTTCATTCCCTCCCACACGTCTTTAGTGTTGTTTTACCTGAGTTTGTCTTCCAACTTCCTCCTATAATTGTCCTTGCACCTCCTCAGCATCTCTCTCAGCACATGCTGCACTCCCCTCAGCTTCTCCTTGTCTCCAGCCCTGAAAGCTCTCTTCTTTTTGTTCAGAAGTGCTTTCAGGTTGCTCGTGACCCATGGTTTGTTGTTGGAGAAGCAGTGTACAGTCTGAGCTGGCATGGTTGTGTCTTCACAGAATCTATTGTATTCTGTGATGCAGTCGGTCATATTGTCTATGTCCACCCCATGTGGTTCATAGAGTACGCCCCAGTCTGTCATCTCGAAGCAGTCCTGTAGTGCATCTGCAGCCTCCTGTGTCCACCTCCTCACAGTCCGTGTATAAGCAGGTTGCCTTTGCACAAGGGGAATGTACTTGGGTGTTAACATGACCATGCAGTGATCTGATTTGCCAATGGGGGGTAGAGCTGTTACACTATATGCATCTCTGACATTGGCATACAGTAAATCCAGTGTTTTGTTTTCTCTGGTGGGACAGTCCACAAACTGGTGAAAGTTTGTTAGTGTTTTTCCCACTGAGACATGATTAAAATCACCTGTGATGGCCATAAATGTGTCTGGGTGCTTCTCCAATAATGTGGCTGCAGTGGAGCTGATGATGTCACAGGCCACCGCTGTGTCAGCTAACGGAGGGATGTAGACGATAATAAATAAGGCACACTTCATTTCTCACGGCATAAAATAAGGTTGCATACTCACAGCCAGCAGTTCAATGTCTGGGCTGCAGCACTTTTCCTTCACATAAATGTGTCCAGGGTTACACCACCTTTCATGACCAAGAAGTGCCACACCTCCTCCCCCCTCTTTTTCCTGCTGCTTATCACGTCTCTGTCCCCCCGTATAGTCTTGAAGCTAAGTATCGCTATGTTAACATCCGGGATCTGTGAGTGTAACCACGTCTCTGTGAAACACATGATACTACACTCACAATACTCCCTTTGTGTCCTGACCAGTGCTGTAAGCTCATCTGTTTTATTTCTGAGCGATCACACGTTCCCAGTGATGACCATCGGTACAGCTGGCTTATGCTTCCTCCTTCTCCTCCTCACTTTAGCTCCAGCCCTTTGCTGCGGTGTCTCCTCTTTAGCTCATCTGGGATGAGGGGCTTCACTCCGGGCAGCATCGCTGGCCTCCTCAGCGCAATCAGCTGTTTACATGTGTAAACAATGCGTCCGCCCCCACCTCTGTTGATCTCCATTGCCAGAGGAAGAGAAAAAACTAGAGAAAGATCGGGCTTAAACAGAGAGAGAAAAAAAAATGACGTCACTGTGGCAAATAAAACAGATTTACAGTGGATATAAGGGGAAAATAAAAAATAAAAAACTTACAATAACCTGGTTGCATAAATATGCACACCCTCTTATAACTGGGGATGTGGCTGTGTTCAGGATTAACCAATCATATTCAAACTCATGTTAAATAGGAGTCAGCACACACCTGCCACCATTTATAGTGCCTCTGATTAACCCCAAATAAAGTTCAGCTGTTCTAGTAGGCTTTTCCTGACATTTTTCTAGTCACATCTTACAGCATAAACCATGGTCCACAGAGAGCTTCCAAAGCATCAGAGGGATCTCATTGTTCAAAGGTATCAGTCAGGAGAAGGGTATAAAACAAATTTCCAAGGCATTAAATATACCATGGAACACAGTGAAGACAGTCATCATCAAGTGGAGAAAATAAGTTACAACAGTGACATTACCAAGTACTGGACGTCCCTTCAAAATTGATGAAAAGATGAGCCTCCCCTGGTCAGGGAGGCTGCCAAGAGGCTGACAGCAACATTGAAGGAGCTGCAGGAATTTCTGGCAAGTACTGGCTGTTTAGTACATGGGATAACAATCTCTCGTCTAGGGTGGCAAGACCGAAGTCTTATCCTATGAAGAAAAACATCCAAGCCCGGCTACATTTTGCAAAAACACATTTGAAATCTCCCAAATCCATGTGAGAAAATGTGTTATGGTTGGATGAAACCAAGGTTGAACTTTTTGGCCATAATTTCAAAAGGTATATTTGGCACAAACACAACACTACTCATTACCAAAGGAACACCATACCTACAGTGAAAAATGGTGGTGGTATCATCATGCTTTGGGGCTGTTTTTCTTCAGCTGTAACTGGGGCCTTAGTCAAGGTGGAGGGAATTATGAACAGTTCCAAATACCAGTCGGTGTTGGCACAAAACCTTCAGGCTTCTGCTAGAAAGATGAAGATGAAGAGGAACTTCATCTTTCAGCACGACAATGACCCAAAGCACACATCCAAATAAACGAAAGAATGGCTTCACCAGAAGAAAATTAAGGTTTTGAAATGGCCCAGCCAGAGTCCAGACCTGAATCCGATCAAACATCTGTGGGGTAATCTGAAAATGGCTGTGCACAGGAGATGCCCTCGCAATCTGACAGATTTGGAGTGTTTTTACAAAGACGAGTAGGCAAATATTACCACATCAAGATGTGCCACCCTGATAGACTCCTACTCAAAAACACTGAGTGCTGTAGTAAAAGCCAAAGGTGCTGCAACAAAATATTAGTTTAATACTAATACCTATCGGAGTGGTGGCTCAGTTGGTAGAGCATCCGCCCCACACCCGGGAGGCAGGGGTTCAAATCCTGGCCAGGTCATGCTGAAGACCATATAAAAGCGGAACTTCCTGCCGTCCAGCTTGGTGCTCAGCAATAATGGAATGGAGGAGGGAAATCTGTGGTGGTGCCTTGCATGGCAGCGACCCCTCTGATTCTATATATGTGTGTGTGTGATTAACACTGTAGATAAGAGAACTACAATTTCATTCTACTGTACATGATTGGCTGTATGGATTGAATGACAATAAAGGGTTTGCATATTTATGCAACCAGGCTATTGTAAGTTTTTTATTTTTTATTTTTCCCCTTAAAAGATTTCAGTTTGTTTTTCAGTTGGGTTGTACAGGTTATAGGTCACATTAATAGTGGAAAAAGTTTTGAAATGATTTATCTTGGTCTCATTTTTTTACATCACAAAAACCTGGCATTTGAACAGAGGTGTGTAGACTTTTTATATCCAGTGTAAGTAGAATTTTTTAAAAAAAACCTGCAGTTATTTGATGGAATGGAGAAAACTGAATTAACCTGTCAGCTTCTTGCATATTTTTTATGGTTGTGATTGAGTTCAGGACTTCTCAAGGTGTTGTTTTATTAGTTATTTTTATATATAGGCTATATTAATATCTTTGCATTGTAGGGAGTCATCTCCTGTGTGAGTACTGTTCTAAAAAGTATGTAATTTCCCAGTTTGGGATCAATAAAGTACATCTATCTATCTATCTATCTATCTATCTATCTATCTATCTATCTATCTATCTATCTATCTATCTATCTATCTATCTATCTATCATATGTGTTATGTAGTATTTGATAATAGTTATCCCTCACATATTTTTTGCTAACTCCACTGGTTAAACTTCAGATTAAATTCTTCAGATCACCAGAGAATTCTGCTGAATACACCAGAGATAATGTAAGGACATTATTTTATTCCCCCTGTGCATTTTTTGCACAGTAATGCTGGGTGTAGTTGCGCATGTGTCTGGGCTGAGCCAAGCCAATGCACAGAGTGCACAGCTGTCCCAAAGGCAAACTTCTTTCTAGATTTCTGTAATCTAAGTCATGAATTCTTATGTTTGAAAAGTATGCTTTAAAATTGCCACATGACGTACATTTAGTCAAAAAGTTTATTCACTTATTCCCATTTCTGTCTGCAACCAATGAAGGCAGACTCACTCCTCTGTATTAAGTCTGACCACTTTTTTTTCCTCAGTATGAAACATTGCAATTATATAGATGATATAACCCAAATACACAAATAAATCATGTCTGTACAGGTTTAAATTATAACCCTTAGCTGAAGATCAGCTGGTCAATGGGTGAACGATTGTACAATGAGATTGACCAGATACGCACGGTTTCGTAAATACCATGTAGACATTTTCGTACGATCATATTTACACCAAAATATGCACCAATTTCTTTGCACTTTTGATTTTTTTTAAATTTAACCTTTATTTATACAGGGACGTTACATTGAGAGGCAACCTCTCTTTTTCAAGGACGTCCTGTTCACGTTCACACAGTTACACACTCACATGTGGAAGCTGCCCAGTACAACCACAGATTGACCTGAGGCCACTGAACAGCTCCTCATTATCTTTTGATCCCAATCAAATTTTGAAACAAGTTACACATATGATGTTTGTCAATTTAAAAGATAACTTTCCATATAATTAAAGTTGTCAGCTGTCATATACGTAATAACAGAGTAATATTTAGTTTTTGTTTAAATGACTAGCGGACAACAACTCCCATCATCCCACATCACTAAACACAGTTACATTTTAGTTATGTGAAAAGCACTGATTTCTCATAGCATTGACTCCTGCACTGACAGACAAGTCACTTGGATTAATCTTAGCCTGACTTAGCTAAATCACTATACTGTCATGATGCTGAGCACGGATCCATACCGCCCTCGGGTCTTTGTTATTATTGTGGGTAACCCCCACAACATACTGGGACAAGCAGAGCGCTCAGCTGGAGCAATTGGCAGAACAATGGCTGATATAAATAGGCAGCCTCTCTTTGTCTAGTTCAGGCGCCAGTATCCTGCTGTTATGTATGACTTCCTGCTCTGTACTCAAATGCAAATGTCCCATGCCTTCCTGCAGTTTCTTTGATGATAACATGCCTTTCATGTATTGTCTGTAACTGGGTATTTAAGTGACTGAATATCATATGCTCACTCTCTCTCATACTGCTCATCTGACTACACGCATTGCCTGAGGGCCTGAGGACCCGCTCCAGCCCGCCTGCACAGGGATGGAGTGAGTTCTATGATGGCGGGATGAATGATAATAAACACCCTTAAAAACTCTCACTTTGCCGCTTATTATATCATGCCGCCATATTATTCTTTTTCTGTGTATATATTTAGTTCTGCTCCTCTGTTGTTTGGGTTGTGCTTTTATTTTGACAGCGCCCTGACAGGACTTCCGCCTGTCAGTCTGTTTGCAGCCGGTCACAGCTGCCAATGTTTTACTGATTGCTTTCACTGGACACCTGTTGGTCTTTTGAGTTTTGTAGCACTATTTAAGCTGGCCAGCGAGGCTTATTCCTTGCTGCATCCCTGCTCCACTTGTCACGCCTGAGCGCTGATTGCCATCCACGCTCAGGTTGTCCAGTTTTCCTCCAGCTCCACCCCGTTCCGGGCCTGGTCTTATGGCCTTCACCAAGGCCCTAGTTTGACAGCGTCTCAGCTGACTTCTGGCTGTCAAGCCCAGCTGCTCCGGGACGGCTGTCTCTTATCACTGTTAATTATCTTTCCCACTCCTGATTGGCTTCTGTCCCTCATTTAAGGGAGCAGCTGAGAATCACTCCTCGCTGCGACCTAAATGAAGGAAAGACGGACATCGTGTTTCCACGACTGGAGTTCCTACATCCAACTCCAGTCTCCCCATTGTCTCTGCTCTTCACCCTTCCGTAAGTGCTGCTGCCCAGCATGTGTTTTCCCCTCATTGTCTCCCTAGCCTTTCTCCCAGGTTAGAATGCTATTTAAGTTATGAATGTGTTTTTGCCCCATGTGGCGCTTTACTTTGATATTTGTAAGTTGAGTGTCCTTTGATAATAAAGTAACGCAAACTCACTGGTCGCCTATAGCGTCTCCTTAATGGCTCGCGAGAGCCATTCATGACAGTAGGTCGCAGCCAAACTGAGATGCCGGAGACCGTGAGTTTTTGCTAATTTGGACTTGTTGTTTTTCACCCTTCTTCTGGGTACTGGCGAGCTGGAACTATGTCGTCCTTCAGGAGGCTCGTGCAGCGCCCAGGCTACGAACTCACAGAAGCCCTGGATTACGTGGATGGGACGCCTTTCACCGCGGGCCTCTATAGCCTGTTTTCCACTAGCCCAGCACACCTCGGTACAGCTCAATTCACTTCAGTACGGCTCGGAATGCTTCTGTCTCCATTAGCACGGTGTTGTGCTTGTGCTGTGATGGTTTGTGTTAGGAGGTTTTAGAAGCGAGGCGGCGCCAGATTCCCAGCGAGGCGGGGCCACACTCCCGTGACGTTACGCACCCGACTGAGTCCTTATTTACACGAGACAAAAAATGGAGGATCCAAGGATTATTGCCTTGCTCGCTCTGTGGTTTTATCTCACAATTAATTTTATCTCATAATTAAGCTGCAACAACACAAGTCACTTTTGTTTTGAATTAACTGCCAAATGACCTAGAAATAATGAGCTGAAACTTGTTTTTATTCGTATTAAATAATGAGACAGTGGCACACTGGCCAACACCAAATTGTATTATTTTTTATATCCTAGGGCATTTTGGATGTACTGAATAAAAAAATTCATGTTTTTCACCTTCAGGTCAACGTTTGGAACAACAGTATTATTATTTTCCGTTTAGATGATGCTACACTCCTTCTAAAGTATTGTAATTTTCTGAATTTAGAATGCCGATAGAACATTCAATTTACATATACTTGTACCTACTTTGACTTGGTGCTAATTTTTTATGATATTTCAATAAAAAGAACAGAAAGCTTACAAAAACATTTGTTTTTTGGTCTAGTTAAAAATTACATTACCTTTACAATGGTTGACCCCTGACAGGATGATCAGCATCATTTTCATCAGACTAGGTAATGGAATTTCTATGTAATTATACTGTTTTATAATTCAGTGTTATAACAGACAAACCACACTTTCCAAAACAATTCCATTTTATTTTATACAAAATATTAAAATAAAAAAAAACTTTGCAACACAACATGAAGGTTAACCGACATTTTATACACGCCGACCACTGAGTGCCTCTACACCAGCTTCCCAAACTGGGTCAGGAAGGCTCGGTTAAATGAATCCGGGCGGGCAGGCGCGGCGGAGGCGTGGGATGATTCTACAAGGAAAATGCACACAATAAAATACAGCACGAAAGTGCAAGATATACAGAAAAGACAGTAGTTTTTAACAAGATTACATAAGCTTATTTCAGCATATTGTTCACATGAATAATTAAAATAAAAGCTTTAGTCCGCAGTGTGCTGCAATAAAGCAGCGATCATCATCCACAAATGAACAGCTTTTTTATTGCATAAATAAACTGAGCGTCTTACCGAATATATTTGCGAAAAAACGCACAATAAAAAAAAATTAAAACTCACCGTTAAAGGACTCCGATGTCGAGACCTCCCGGTATATTTTTTCATTCCGGGCGGCTCCGTCTAACTCGCGCTGGATACGTTCGTCTGATAATGCAGTGAGCAGACACTGCACCTCCTTATTGGTCCATGGAATACCCTTATTACGCGAAGCCATTTTTGATAGAGAATAAATGAAAATAGCACAGCAATACACTGAAAATAAACCGCCAACAGTGGTTGCGTGCTGAGTAATGGCGGTCGTGAAGATTCTTTTTTTTTTTTTTTTCTAAAAACTTTATTGAGAAGGTCGTGAAGATTCGATAGAAGAGGAGGAGGAGAGGGGCGGTTACAACCTGACCAATCAGCGCCGGTTACGACCTGACCAATCAGCGGCGACCAGTCTGTTAACGTCACAACACGGCACAGCTCAGCACTGCTGTACCCTGCCCTGGAGCGGGGCTGAGAATCGCGGCTGTTAAACCATGTTGGGGCTTGTGGAAAAGCGTACAAAGCGTGCTGAGCCGTCCCGTGTCGCGCTAAAGCGTGCTAGTGGAAAAGGGCCTTATGACACTCCCAGCAATGTACGCCGGCACCTGGACCTCGCTGAGGATATTATTAACGGCCTTCCTCGCTACTTCCAACATCCCGAAGTTAAGGCGAGGAGGGCAGACATCTCTGTGCTCCGGGAGAGTCTCCGTGGGCTGGAGGAAAACCCCGGCAGAAAGCCGAAGACAAGGCACCATCGCTCCTCGCTTTGGGATCCCGCTCCAGCCTCCGATCCAGCCCAGGAGTTCGCACCACCGAGGGGTCACCCTCATGAGGCAGTAACGTCAGCCGGGATTCCCCCGGAGAGAATACAGGTGACAGCAATCTGCATTCGGGACCGAGTGGCTGCTGCTCACTCCGCCGCCCATCCCACTGCAATCATGAAGCATGTGACGGCGGCGGTCAGGCTGGTAGAGAAGAACCCTGAGCTGCATGATTATCCGGAATACGCTGACCTGCTCGCTTCAGTTTTTGCACAGGAGCGGCGTTTCCTTAACCTCACATTCACCTCACTCTCGGCCAGAAGACGTCGCTCCCAACCCTCTCAGACACCTCAGCAAGAACCCCGTCCGGATCCAGCTCCGGGTAGTCACACGAACTCTGTCTCCCTGCCAGCTGTTGCCTCTATGTCCCGCCGAAGAGGTAAATCAGCCGTTTCCGGGTTATCTCTCCCCGCTGTCCTGTCAGCTTCTGGTTCCCGGTTCGCCTCGGCTGTTTCTCCCTCCTCTTCGACGCTCACTCCAGCTGCTGTGAGGTGCATGAGTCCGTCCCCGGATGCCCCCGGTCCTGATCCAGTGCGAGAGGCTCCTCCTCGTCTTCCCAGGGGGTCCTCCACTTCCATCCAGAGGGGGAAGGGAAGACTCAAGTCCACTGCAGCGGGTTCCACCGGTTCTCCGGGAATCAGGCAAGTGCCTTTTCATTCACTACCTTTATTGGATGAATTGCCTTGTTTGATTCCTGGAGGTGGAGTTCGGGGTTCACAGTCCCCTGAGCTCTCTCCACCTGCTGCAGACATAAGATATGAACCTGTGCCCTCTGTGTCTCTCCCCCCTGAGCATTCCCCGGTTCTAGGACTACACCGCCGGACGAGGAGGGAGCCTGTGGCCCTGGAAAGCCTGATTCCAGCCCCACAGCCATGTCGTGGGCAGAGGAGGAGGTCGGACTGCCACTTGGAACCTGCGCCGACAATCAAGCGTCCCCGGGTCTCCACGGAAGAATGGTTCAGCCTAGCAGAACTCAGATCCCCTGCCACCACACCGTGCGGGCCTTCGACGTGGACCTCGGCGCCGGGAGATCTTCAAACTGTGGGAACCATCATGCCGGCTGCAGAGCCCGTCGCAGTCGAGTGGGAGCCAGAAGAGGAACTCCTGCATATTGAACCTGGATCGTCGAAGTCCTGGACGGCGTCCGAACTTGAGATCAGCCAAGTGCTCAGTGTTGTCTTTGTCTTTTCCATTATTGAGCATTTTTGCCTGTCTCTTGGGGGGGGAGGGCGAGCCGGGTACAGCCGTCTACTGCATCTGAGCTTGTCTCGGGTTCTGGCGCTACCGTTGATCCTGATCCCAGTTCCTTTTGTTCCTCTGAGCCTTTCCCCAGGGTCACCGGAGACGAATCTGCTCTGGTTGTCGCCACGGAGGTTCCGGTTCTGTACACGGAGTTCGACTCTGATGCTGCGCCGGCCCAGTCGGGGCCCATCGAGGGTGCTGCGCCAGCCCAATCGGGGCTCATCAAGGGTGCTGCGCCAGTTCGGTTAAAGGCCAGTGAGGGACCTGGGGGTTCGCTTTCCCCGGGCATTGGGCTGATCCTGTCCTGCACATCTGCCTTTTCCCCCTCGGTGAGGAAGCCGCACCTAAGCTTCTCCCTCTGCTCTCGGTGGTCTGAGGACGCGGGATGACCACCTGCGGAACCGTCTGGTTGGCTCGGTGATCTGGGTCGGCCTCCTGAGATACTGTGTTCCCAAGCCTGGGACTCGGATAGGCCGCCCCAACTGTGGATGCCGCTCCTGCCCAGGTGGAATCTGGGTCGCCCGCCGGTCGAATTGTCATCTCTTGCCCCTCTCCACCTGCTGGCGTCCCTGGAAAGATTGACTGTTTAGTAGTTTTGTGTTAGGATTGCCTTCTTTTTGTATTTGTTATTAATCAGGACACAAATTTTGCCTTGTCCTCGCCCTAAGTTGTGTTTTTTTCCCTTATTTTTCATGACTATGTCGTTATGTCCCCGCATCTTGGGTCTTGTCATTTTGCCCTGCCTTCTGTAGTTATTGTTATCAATCTTGTGGTCATTGCAGAGGGAGGGATGGCTATTTTATTTTGGACTGTCAATGTAATCGCCAGGTGCTTTTTTTTTTCTCTGCCTTTTCACCCCACAAATTTGCAGAATTTTTTTTTCTCTTGTAATTTGTAACTTTTTCTCACAAATTTGAATCTTTTTTTTCTCATGTCTGTACAGAACCCCAATGGAGACATGCATTCCTTCTTGTAAAGTTGCCCCTTTTTTGTAAATTAGCTTGGTTTTTTTGTATTCTAAATTTTCCATTTTTTCTAGTAAATTTGCTGTCTTTCACCCCAGAAATTTGCAGAATTTTGTTTTCTTGTAATTTGCTACTTTTTCTAATAAATTTGAAACCTTTTTCTCATGTCTCTGCAGAACTAAGCAGACATGCATTCCTTCTTGTAAATTTGCCCCTTTTTTTGTGTACTTTGGGTTTTGTCATGTAAACTTACTACCTTTTTCTAGTAGACTTGCTGCTTTTTCCCACAGAAATTTGCATTTTTTTCTCTTGTATATTTAACACTTCCTTCTTGTACTTTTCTCGTTTTCTCATAAATCTGCAACTTTATTTCCACAAAGCTGTGACATTTTTTTTTTCTTCATAAACTTGAGAATTTCCTTCTTGTAATTTGCAGCTTTCTCAGTGTTTGTATGGAACTTCGAAGCAGACATGCATCTCCCCTTGTGGTATACTTTGCTGTGTTCTGAGTTAGGCCTCCAGGTTCACCTTTTTATTTTCTGATTGTAAGGATCTGTTTGCCTGCTCTAGAGTACGGTATTTTTTCTTTCTCCCTTTTTGCAGTGTTTTTCGAGTATATCTGTATTTTTGTTGTGGCCTGTCGGGCAGCATGTTTCATATACCTCATTCATTCCATTGTACCTGGGTTGTTTTTTTTTTTCTTTCTTTCCTCGTTTCTCTCCCCCCTGACCTGGCCCCCCGCCACCCTCCCTGGGCCTTCCCTTGGAGGGGGGGGGGGGGGGGCTAAGCCAGCGCCAGGAGGCGCGGCTCGGGGGAGTGGGGGGGAGTACTGTCACGCCTGAGCGCTGATTGCCATCCTCGCTCAGGTTGTCCAATTTTCCTCCAGCTCCACCCCATTCCGGGCCTGGTCTTACGGCCTTCCCCGAGGCCCTAGTTTGACAGTGTCTCCGCTGACTTCTGGCTGTCAAGCCCAGCTGCTCCGGGACGGCTGTCTCTTATCACTGTTAATTATCTTCCCCGCTCCTGATTGGCTTCTGTCCCTCATTTAAGGGAGCAGCTGAGAATCACTCCTCGCTGCGACCTAAATGAAGGAAAGACGGACATCGTGTTTCCACGACTGGAGCTCCTACGTCCAACTCCAGTCTCCCCGTTGTCTCTGCTCTTCACCCTTCCGTAAGTGCTGCTGCCCAGCGTGTGTTTTCCCCTTGTTGTCTCCCTAGCCTTTCTCCCGGGTTAGAATGCTATTTAAGTTATGAGTGTGTTTTTGCCCCACGTGGCGCTTTACTTTGTTATTTGTACGTTGAGTGTCCTTTGTTAATAAAGTAACGCAAACTCACTGGTCGCCTATAGCGTCTCCTTAATGGCTCGCGAGAGCCATTCATGACACCACTCAGGCTGGAGTCTCCTACCCTGACTCCAGTCCATTTTGGCATAAGGTTTCGTCCTCACCAGTAATATGTAAGTTGTTATATTGACTCTTTATGTACTTGTTATCGCCCCACTGGGGTTCATCCTTAGTTTTTGTATATCCGCCCCTCAAGGCGAGTGTTTGTATTTACTATTATTTCCTATTAAATCACCAAACTCACTGCAGGCGAGTAGTGCCTCATTTATGCTCTGTATGGGCCAAACATAACAGTAGGACACAGCCAGATAGATGCCAGCAGCGGTGAGTTTGTGGTGTTGTTGTTTTTTTTTTCTTGGCTCTATTTTTCCCTTTGGGTGCCTGCGTTTTTTGGAGTGATGGCAAATGGTATCCAGCGAGCCTGGGTTTTGAACTCTGCCAGGCTCTTATGGAGATTGATGACCTCCTAGCCATTGCTGCTAGGTGCTAGATGCTCTATGCTAGATGCTCTATGGCATAGAGTATCTAGCATAGAGCATAGAGCATAGAGCATGGCTCTATGGTATCTGGACTTAACGGAGGCGGCTGTGCTGCGTCATCCTCACCTGTCGGAGTATGCTGAAGGAAGGGAAATTCTATCCCAGTTGTCGGCGCTTCAACAGAGGAATCGTGAGTTGGAAAAGAATGTTACCAGGAAGGCTAATTCGGCGCCGTCGGGGAGGCACTCCCAAGGCCCGGCTCAAGTAGCTCCTTGCCAGGCACCTGCTCCAGCTCCCACTACACCGGCTAACAAACGCTGCGCCCCCCCCCCCCCCCCGGCACAGAATCTTACTCCCCTCCATAACACAGCTGTACCTAAGCGGAGGGAGGAAAGCCACCAGGTGAATACTCCACGAGGTTCCCATTATTGTCCAGCCACAGGTCACCAGAAGAATTCCTCCATCTCCCAGCCAACAGTTTTTTCTCCGCCATGTCAGAAAGGTATGACAGCAGCCTCCGCCTCCTGGTTTTCCTCGTCAGCTGTTTCACCAGCTCCTTCTCCCCAGATCGTCGCAGCTGTCTCCCCCCCCCTTCCCCACGGCGCATTCTCTGGCTGCTGGGAGCCCAGCTGTTTCTTCCCAGGCTCTGCCCGTGACCGTGCCTGCTGGAGTGGCTCCTCCTCGTCTTTCAGAGGGGCCCAAAACTTCCAGACTTATGGATAGGGAGAAAATTGAGCCTGCTGCAGCAGTCACCACCGTTCCCCAGAAGAACAGGCAAGTGTTTTTTCATTCTAAATCTCATTTTGGTGAATTACCTTGTCTGATTCTTGGGGGTGAAGCTCAGGTTTTTCAGTCCACTGAGCTTTCACCACCTGCTGCAGCCACCAAAAAATTATTTGCTACCTCTGTGTCTCCTCCTATACCCCTCGAGCATCCGCCAAGTCCAGGATTGAGCCTCCGGATGGAGGAGGAGCCTGTGGGTCTGGAGAGCCTGGTTCCAGTCCCGCAGCCACGACATGGACGGAGGAGGAGGGTGGTCTGCACCCCTGTGCCTGAGCCGATGATGAAGTGTCCCCGGGTGTCACCGGAGCAGAGGTCAGCCCCAGCAAGAAGAAAACCTCCCGTCGCCGCGCCGAGTGAGCCATCGGTGTGAGTTACATCGCCGGGGGGGCTCCAGGACTGTCAAGACCATCATGCAGGCTGCGGAGGCCACCACAGTCGAGTGGGAACCCAAGATGTGCCTCCTGAGGACCGAGCCCAAATCACCGTTACTGCCCGGATCACCGGAGTCCTGGACGCGGTGGAGCTTGAAATCAGGAAAGTGCTCTATGTTGTCTTTCCGTTTTCTGTTTTGGAGCAATCTTGCCTGTCTCTTGGGGACGAGAGCCGGGTGCAGCCACCTGATGCATCTGAGCTCACCTCACCGGGCTCCACCACTGCCGGTGACCATGACCACCTTTGTCTCTCTCTTGTCTCTGAACATTCTTCCAGGGTCACCGGAGATGATCCAGCTCTGCCTGAGGTTTCCAAGGGTCCGGGTTTGCCTCTGGAGGTCGTACAGGGTGCAGCTTCCCCACTGCCCGAGGCCGTCGTTTGGGTCCCTCCTCGGGTTGAGTCGCCATGGGTGCTGCATCCAGGTCGGGGACCTTCGTGGATGCTGCGCCCCAGTGTCAGTCCTACATGGGTGCTGTGCTCCTGCATGGGCCCATCGTGGGCGCTATGCTCCAGCCCGGGTTCCACCAAGGGTGCAGCTAAGCTCCTGCCTGGAGCCACCGCGGGTGCTTCATTGGCCCAGCCGGGGTCCACCGCGGGTGCTTTGGAACTCCAGTCTGGGCCCACCGTGGATGCAGCGTTGGCCCAGTTGGAGTCCACTGAGGGTGCAGTGTTGGCCCAATCGGGGTCCACCACAGGTGCTTCGGAGCCCCAGTTGGGGGTTACCATGGGTGCAGCGTTGGCCCAGTCGGGGTCCACCATGGATGCAGCATGGGCCCAGTCGGGGTCCACCAAGGGTGCAGCTAAGCTCCTGCCTGGAGCCACCGCGGGTGCTTCATTGGCCCAGCCGGGGTCCACCGCGGGTGCTTTGGAGCTCCAGTCTGGGCTCACCGTGGATGCAGCGTTGGCCCAGTTGGAGTCCACTGAGGGTGCAGCGTTGGCCCAGTCGGGGTCCACCGTGGATGCAGCATGGGCCCAGTCGGGGTCCACCGAGGGTGCAGCTAAGCTCCAGCCTGGAGCCATCACGGGTGCTTCGGAGCTCCAGTCTGGGGTCATCGCGGGTGTTTCTTCAGCCCAGCTGGGGTCCACCATGGGTGCTGCTGAATTCCAGTCTGACGCCGTCGTGGCTCCCCTTCCTTCTCCTTCACCAGACGCCATTGGGGTCATCCTCCTCCGGTCCGGCTTCCTGCTATTCAGCCTCCCAGTGGGCAAGCTGTGTCCTGTTTCACCTCTGCAGTGCTGGTGGCTTAAGAACTCTGGCTGGCCGCTCGAAAGACTGAGCCGCCGGGTTGAGTGGTCCATGTTCTCAGGCAGGCCACCCGACTCATTCCATCCGGCCATTCGGCGGTCCTGGGATTTCGGTTGACCCTCCAAACTTTTTTCTTCTGGTCGGGGTCTGTGGGGACTTGGTTGGCCGCCTGGACTTTTCCATTTGATGGTCGGGTGGAGCCAGGACGCCAGGAGGCCACCTGAACTCTTTCTTCATTCATTATGTATGGCCCAGTTTTCTTCATATTATGTTTATTAGATTATGATTCTGGGTTTTCGAGTATGTTGTTTTTGTATCTCTCCCTCCGGGACTGGATTCCCGTACTGCCCTCCCGGGGTTGGTTTTTGTGTCTGTTGCTGTTTGGGGGGGGGGGGGGGGGTCTCCTGTTCCTTTTTGATGTTACTGTGGGTGTGTGGGGATCCACCCCTTAAAGCGTACCTGTGGTGGTCGTGAAAAAAAGATATTATATTGAGCCCCTGTCTCACGTTCTAGTTCTAGTTTAAGTTCAAATTCAAGTTCAAAGCAATGTGATAGAAATCCATTGCTGATGTGCTGGTTCAGCTATGTCAGCAAAACATGCGAGCAGCCATACTAGCGGCTACATGGCCTGCCAGGACGCTTCCTGTGACGTAATATCGTTGGCACCGCGATCTGGATCAATATTGGCTGAGCCTGGAGTGCCCGGATGAGCAGTGGCTTTTGGGATATTCAAATTCAAATTCAAACGTTTATTTCAAACTCAGGGTTCATAT
This sequence comes from Pholidichthys leucotaenia, assembly GCA_020510985.1. NCBI lineage: Eukaryota > Metazoa > Chordata > Actinopteri > Cichliformes > Pholidichthyidae > Pholidichthys > Pholidichthys leucotaenia. Next base: position 96,576,941 of record CM035849.1, read on the forward strand.
TAAATGCAGAACTAAAACGAGTAGAAAATAAATAAATAAATGCTTAAATTCAGCGGGTCGTCTCGTCTGATCTGAGGTCGTAACGGCCGCCAGACGGCAGATGATTCGGCTCCTCCCTCGCCGCTGAAAGTATATACAGAGCAGCAGACACTCGGCGCTCTTGTAACAACAAAAACATACAATGCGATATGGATATCGCAACATGGCGGAATGTAAAGCCTTTGGATGTCTCAATAATAAGCGAAAAAACAAAGATACACTTCTTTTGTGTACCCAAAGCCAGCTCACCTTGTCAGAAGATCGCAGCGGAAAAGTGATTGCGCAATCTCGGAACAGGGCACAGACGTCTCCTTTCAGATGAAATTGCGTTGTGTGTGAGGACCACTTCGTCACTTTCACCCTCAGAAGACCTTTCTGGCTCAAACCTGTAGCCATGTTGGACGAATTCTTCCTCAGAGTCCGACAATTCAGCCATAATAGAATAAAAACACTCACATAAGCACCCTAGACGCTCATACAGGCGGAGTATTGGCAACAAAGTGACGTCACATCCGCATGTGTCATGGCTGCGTGCAGAGTTTTCATTGCCTGGCCATGCCTGCGGTCGTATTTGCATATTTCTCTGGTGGTATATGGCTGGAAATAATTATTTAACCAAATAACGAATACTTTGCCTAATGTTTTCAAGTTGAATGCGTTTAGACGACCACCACAGGTACGCTTTAAGGGAGGGGCACTGTCATGATGCCGAGCACGGATCTGTACCGCCCTCGGGTCTTTGTTATTATTCTTTTTCTGTGTATATATTTAGTTCTGTTCCTCTGTTGTTTGGGTTGTGCTTTTATTTTGACAGCGCCGTGACAGGACTTCCGCCTGTCAGTCTGTTCGTGGCCGGTCACAGCTGTCAATGTTTTACTGATTGCTTTCACTGGACACCTGTTGGTCTTTTGAGTTTTGTAGCACTATTTAAGCTGGCCGGCGAGGCTTATTCCTCACTGCATCCCCGCTCCACTCAGGCTGGAGTCCCCTACCCTGACTCCAGTCCATTTTCGGCATAAGGTTTCATCCTCGCTAGTATATGTAAGTGTTATATTGACTCTCTACTCTTTATGTACTTGTTATCGCCCCACTGGGGTTCATCCTTAGTTTTTGTATATCCGCCCCTCGAGACGAGTGTTTGTATTTACTATTATTTCCTATTAAATCACCGAACTCACTGCAGGCGAGTGGTGCCTCATTTATGCTCTGTATGGGCCAAACATAACATATACAGTGATAATAACAGAATGGATTTGCCTGACTGCTGCCCTCACTCTGTGTCTCTCTGTGAGGAAATCACATGAGCAAAAAGAAAATGCCAATCACTTATCAGGACAAGTCTAAAATTAATTAATTTTGACGATCTAGTCAGCAGTCTGTTCTCTAAGGTGCAAAGTTCATTTTTTGTTGTTACCTGGTCACTTGTGCCTCCTGTGCTGCCTCACTCTCCCTCTGGTCACCTGGGCCATCTCTCTCCTCCCTCTCTCCCTCTTTGTTATCCTTGCTGCTGTCACTTTCACATTCTTGCTCCTGACATAAAATAAGCTCAATTAATGTTCAAATGGTTTAAGAGAGGTACTTCACTGACAGTTTTGGAAGATGTAATTCATGCAAGAATTTCCCACGCGAAAAACTTGGAAAGATGTAAAATGCCCCCCCCCCCCAATAGCATCTTAACAGTGCCATCAGCATGTGCATTAGGTCATATAATTTATGTTTAGATTTTTTTTTTTTATGATTTAGTATACTTTATTAATCCACAGAGGGGAAATTGAGGGTATCCACCACCTGGATGGATGAGCAGCCACGCTACGGCGCTATCCCTTAACCATTCACACACACATTCACACCTAGGGCCACTTTAGAGTCTCCAATTAACCTAACCTATGTTGATACCATGTTTATCATTCTAGCCACAGAACTGAGGTTAATGCAGCTGCTGAGTGTGGATGAGGCTTGCCACCGTGTAGCAATTTTTTGCCAAGTAGATGAACTAAGGACACTGTGTGATTTAGTCAGCTAGACTATTACAAAAGTAACAATTATCCTGCTTGCAGAGGCATTATGCACATAGCACACCACAACTTAGGTGTGTTATGTTTCACTCATTAAATGATAATAAATCTGTGAAAATTGTGACAAAATCATCCTGGTATTATTAAAAACTTACTCTGGATTCATTATCTAGACATTTAATTTTTTTACCGTGGCATTCAGTTTTCAAATTTAGGATTCAGGTATTTGCCCCCCTCCCTTCATTAAAGGTAAATAACAAATTCACCTTTACCAAATTTACCAGAAAAAAAAAATGTACAAATTTAGGAGAAAATAGTATAAATTCACAAGGAAAAAGTAGCAACTTGATGATAATCAAAAAGTTATTTTTAAAAATCTGAAATTTAAATTATTTTGCAAATATCTAAGGAAAAATGCTTATTTTCCATGACAAATTTAAGAAAACTGCTACATTTTTGTGAGAAACCGAATTTAGGGGGAAAACAACATGGGGGAAATCCTGCATTTTTATACAAAAAGTAGGCAAATTTACAAGAAAAAAATGTCTCTGATTTCCAAGAAAAGCTGTAAAACTATGACAAAAAAAGTTGCACACACAAAAAAGTGACATTAAAAACGTCACAGTGCTACATAAAACACTGATGAAGTTTACTAAGGGAGAAAAAAGATTGGAGAGAATATTCGGAGGCCCACAAATTGGTAGTGAGGACAACTCTAACTTTAAATGAGTTTATAATGTACTTTCTCTAGGTGCAGTGCAGCGTTCTGCAGAGACCCCTACTTGACAGGAAAAACAGCAGGCTGGAGGAGGTGACAAATGCTGCAAAAAAAAAAAAATGCTGAAAGAAGCTTTGCAACTTTTTAGTTAACAATTTATTTATTTAGCGCTCCCTTTATTGCAAATGGATCCTGAAACACCAACAAACTCAAACGATATAGTGTTAAGGTAATGAATCACACTAGGAACTAAATCACAATACACTGATAATATAATATCTCAAAACAATATCCCAGTGTTTGGTCACTACCTAATTTGTGTAATGCTGTCTCGTGATTAAATAAAATGGGAATTGAAAACTAGAAATGTGATTATAAGCTCCATCCATCCATCCATCCATCCATCCATCCATCTTCTACCGCTTTTCCGGAGGTCTGGGTTGCGGAGGCAGCAGTTCAAGCAGAGAAGCCCAGACTTCCCTCTCCCCAGCCATCTACTCCAGCTCTTCAGAGAGGATACCAAGCCGTTCCCAGACCAGCTGGGAGACATAGTCTATCCACCGAGTCCTGGGTCTGCCCCAGGGTCTCCTCCCAGTGGGACGTGCCTGAAACACCTCAAGTGGGAGGCGTCCAGGAGGCATCCTAATCAGATGCCCACACCACGTCAACTGACTCCTTTCAATGTGGAGGAGCAGCGGTTCTACTCTGAGCCTCTCCCGGATCACTGAGCTCCTCACCTTATCTCTGAGGGTGAGTCCAGCAATCCTACGGAGAAAGCTCATTTCAGCCGCTTGTACCCGCGATCTCGTTCTTTCGGTCATTACCCAAAGCTCATGACCATAGGTGAGAGTAGGAACGTAGATTGACTGGTAAATCGACAGCTTTGCCTTAGAACTCAGCTCCCTCTTCACCACAACAGACCGGTACAATGTCCGCATCACTGCAGATGCTGCTCCAATCCGTCTCTCAATCTCTCGCTCCATTTTCCCCTCACTCGTGAATAAGACCCCAAGATACTTAAACTTCTCCACTTGGGGCAGGAGCCTGTCCCCAACCCAGAGAGGACAATCCACCTTATTCCAGCTGAGGACCATGGACACAGACTTGGAGGTGCTGATTCTCATCCCAGCCGCTTCACACTCAGCGGCAAACCGTCCCAGCAAGAGCTGTAGGTCATTGCTGGATGAAGCCAACAGGACAACATCATCTGCAAACAACAGAGATGAGATCCTGTGGTCACCAAGCATGACACCCTCCATTCCCTGGCTGCACCTAGAAATCTTGTCCATAAAAATTATGAACAGGATCGGTGACAAAGGGCAGCCCTGGCGGAGTCCAACTCTCACTGGGAATGAGTCCGACCGAGTGTTGGCAATACGAACCAAACTCTGACAGTGGTCATACAGAGACCGAATAGCTCGTAACAACAAGCCCGATACCCCATGCTCCCGAAGTACCCCCCACAAAAAACCACGAGGGACGCGGTCAAATGCCTTCTCCAAGTCCACAAAACACATGTAAACTAGTTGGGCAAACTCCCACGAACCCTCGAGGATTCTCGAGAGGGTAAAGAGCTGGTCCGATGTGCCACGGCCAGGACGAAAACCACATTGCTCCTCCTGAATCCGAGGTTCGACCAACGGCCAGACTCTCCTCTCCAGTACCTTGGCATAGATCCTCCCAGGGAGGCTGAGGAGTGTGATCTCTCTAAAGTTGGAGCACACCCTCCGGTCCCCTTTTTTGAAGAGAGGAACCACCACCCCGGTTTGCCATGCCAAAGGCACTGCCCCCGACCTCCACGCAATGTTGCAGAGGCATGTCAACCATGACAGCCCAACAACATCCAGGGCCTTGAGGTACTCAGGGAGAATCTCGTCCACCCCTGGGGCCCGGCCACCAAGGAGATTTTTAACCACCTTGGCGACCTCAGCCCCTGTGATAGGCGAGTCATCCCCCTCGTCCACAAACCCTGCTTCCTCTGTGGAAGGCGTATCAGTGGGATTGAGGAGATCCTTGAAGTATTCCTTCCACCGCACGACGATATCCCCAGTCGAAGTCAGCAGCACCCCATCCGCACCATACACAGTGTGGACAGGAAGCTGCTTTCCGCTCCTGAGCTGCCGGACAGTTTGCCAGAATCTCTTTGAGGCTGACCGAAAGTCTTGTTCCATGCCCTCACCGAACTCCCCCCATACCCGGATTTTTGCTTCAGCAACCACCCGAGCTGCACTCCACTTGGCCTGTCGGTACACCTCGGCTGCTTCGGGAGTCCCACAAGCCAACCAAGCTTGATAGGACTCCTTCTTCAGCTTAATGGCCCTCCTCACCACTGGTGTCCACCACTTGGTTCGGGGGTTGCCACCACGAAATGTACCGACCACCTTGCGGCCGCAGCTCTGGGCTGCCACTTCAACAACAGAGGTGGAGAACATGGCCCATTCAGACTTCATGTCTCCAGACTCCCTCGGAATGTGGTTGAAGTTCTTCCAGAGGTGGGAGTTGAAGACCTCCTGGACAGGGGCCTCAACCAGACGTTCCCAGCACACCCTCACTATACGTTTGGGTCTCCCAGGTCTGAATGGCTTCCTCCCCTGCCATCGGATCCAACTCACCACCAGGTGGTGATCATTTGACAGCTCTGCACCTCTCTTTACCCGAGTGTCCAAGACATACGGTCGCAGGTCTGATGACACAATAACAAAATTGATCATCGACCTGCGACCTAGGGTGTCCTGGTGCCAGGTGCACATATGGACACCATTATGCTTGAACATGGTGTTCATTATGGACAAACTGTGGTTAGCACAGAAGTCCAATAACTGAACACCACTCGGGTTCAGATCGGGCAGGCCATTCCTCCCAATCACCCCCCTCCAGGTTTCACTGTCGTTGCAGACGTGCGCATTGAAGTCCCCCAGTAGGACAATGGAGTCTTCAAGAGGAGCACCCTCCAGCACCCCAGTCACAGACTCCAAAAAGGTACGTGACAATAAGCTCAATAATTAAATTAAATAAATAAATCAGTGATGCTGTACTGTAGTGCTTTTGAACTCGTTTTAACATGTAAAAAAGTTTATAAAACGTTTATGAATGTGAAATGCATCTATTCTTTCATTCATCTATTTGGTGTTTATTTCTTATATATTTGTGTAGATCCTCTGTCATGCAGTTGTGGTATTTTAACAGAGGATAGAAGATCTGAAAATGATCAGTAGGAAAAATAATCAATTTATTTTTGTTATGGTGCGGCCCTCACGGACCACTAATGAGACGCTATAGGCGACCAGTGAGTTTGCGTATTTATTAACACAGGACAAAAAGGTACAAAATAATGAGCCTCGAGGGGCAAAACACAAATAAGGACAAAGGCAAGAGCACACTGATGATAAACACAGTTTAAGGAATAAACTCACACTGTTGCGAGGAATAGAGGATGACTAGAGCCGGAACGTAGGGACTCCAGTCTAACGTTGGGGAGACCAGCGTTATCCATAAGCGAGGTCGCAGCCCCGAGCAAACAGAGCTGCTCCCTTAAATAGGGCTTTGACAGATTAATCAGCTGATGAAAGGTCATAAGCTGATTGGAATCTCGCCGTTCAGCGGAGCTCCACTCCGACAGCCAGAAGCCCCGCCGAGACGCTGTCAGAATAAAAGCCCGGAGGCTTAGTGGTGCGCCTGAGGAGAGAATGGAGAACAACCGGACGATCCGAGTGCCGACAAAGTCACCACACGGACCATGACAGTTGCCCCCATTCACGAAGCGGATTCCAGACGTGGCGTAACATCGAGCCCCCCCCCCCCCCCAACTGGAAGGTCAACATGACCGCCCCAGGGAGGGAGGAGGGGGAAAAAGGCCGAGGAGGGTCAGAACCAGGCGACAAAGGCAAACACAGAAAATTAACCATGGAGCAATTACAGAGCATAGAAAAAAAACAAAACACAAAACACTCCATAATGCACAGATGGCAGCCAGTCAGGACAATAAATATGAATAACAGAATATTAAGCCTACAGGTCACAAACAGAAATACCAGGTAAAAAACCCAAAATATACAGGCACAGAAGAAATAAATGGCAACATAATCAACCTTCAAACAGAGGAAGGAAGAGGAGAGAGAGAAAAAAACACGCTAACTAGTGGCGAATACATACAGTACAATGAGAAACAAGAAATGGCAGAGACAACATCAGAGCACATCTTAGACAATCGAGGAAGGAAAAAAAATACACGCAAAAGAGCGGCGATAAACAGTTCAATACAGTCCAAGACTTCATACAAAAACATCCCTACTCACTCAAAGGAGGGGACGGGGGGGAACAGGAATGACGACAGGCAGAGCGCAATTGAGAAAAAAAAAAAAACACAACAAGTTCAGGTGGCCTGCCTGCGTCTAGCGTCCAGATCACAAATGAGGGGAAAAGGAAGAGTTCGGGCGGCCTACCCCAGTCCCAGGCCCGGAGAGACAGAACCTCCGGGGGCCAAACCAGGTCGCCCAGTAGAAAGTCCAGTTCGTCGGGTGGCCGACCCAGAACGCCAAACCGGCGAAAAAGTTTCCCAGGCGGCTGACCCACATCATCAGGCCAACAGGACCACAGGGGGAAATTCGGAGACAGCCTCCTTATGGTGAGGAGCGGCGAGGGAGAGCCGAACCGATTACAGGAAATCCCTGCGGCACCCGATGGAGGGAAAGAGAAAATGGGAACAGAACGAGGGGCCAGTCCAGCTAAGATCAGTGGAGGATCTGCAGCTCCACCTCCGAACGTCACCAGAACAGGTGCTGTCCTCCTGTCGGACCCCAGGTGAGCCCATGCTGCATCCACGATGGACCCCGATCGGATCGCGGCTGCACCCACGATGGACCCCGACTGGGTCGCGGCTGCACCCACAATGGACCCCGACTGGGTCGGAACAGCACCAAGGACGACCTCCAACCCAGAACCTGGAACCTCCAGAGCAGAGACCAGGACCGACTCATCACCGGCGACCCTGGGAGAAGGCTCAGGAGAGGGAACAGAACCGGAATCAGGATCACCGGTAGCGACAGAACCCAGCGAGACAAGCTCGGATGCAGCGGATGGCTGCACCCGGCTCATCTCCCCGAGAGACAGGCAAAAATGCTCCAGAGTAGAAAGAAGGAAGACAAAGTAGAGCACTTGCCTGATCTCGAGTTCTGTCGCCATCCAGGACTTCGGCAATCCGGGCTCAGGACGAAGAAGGACCTCCCCCGGCTCCCACTCGGCCACGGCAGGCTCTGCAGCTGGCATGATGGTCACCATAGTCTGAGGACCCTCCAACACTGACGACCACGCCGACGACCTGCACGGCGTGGTGGCAGGAGATCCTCAACCTGCTGGGTCGAACCACTCCTCCATGGAGACCCGGGGACGCTTTGTCGTCGGCGCAGGCTCCAACTTGCAGTCCGCCCTCCTCCTCTGCCCGTGTCGTGGCTGCGGGGCTGGAACCAGTCTCTCCAGGCCCGCAGGCTCCCTCCTCGTCCAGCGGTGCACCCTGGCGCCGCGGAACGCTCAGGGGAAGGAGACACAAAGGTAGCAGGTCCATAATTAGTTACTGCGGCAGGTGGAGGAAGCTCAGGGGACTGTGAACCCCGAACTCCACCCCCAGGAATAAAGCAAGGCAATTCACCCAATGAAGGAAAAGAATGAAGAGTCCCTTGCCTGATCTGCTGAGGCCCAATAGAACCCGCTGCAGTGGACTTGGTTCCTCCCTTCCCCCGCTGGATGGTGATGGGGGCCCCCCCTGGGAAGATGAGGAGGAGCCGCTCACGATGGATCGATGACGGGCCTCGCCAAAGCAGAACTCGTGGCACTCACAGCAGCCGGGGAAGACGTCGAGGAGGAGGGGGTGACAGCTGAGGCGATCCGGGCACGAGGAGCTGATGGGACAGCAAGGACAAGTGACCCGGAGGGAGAGGCTGGAGGAATTCCCTCCTGACATGACGCAGAAGAAGCAGCTGACTGGGAGGCAGAGTTCCTCCGATGACCCGGAACTGGATCTGGATGGGGTTCTCGCAGAGGCTTACCGGTGGCTGTGTGATGATGTTTACCGGCAGAGGGCGAGGAGAAGCCAGGGAAATGCTGCACCTGGGCTGGACGGGCGACAGGAGCTGACTCCCGAGGCGAGGAATGGAGATGCCCCACCATCGGCCTCCTGCCGGGATTTCCTTCCAGTCCACGGATCTCCCTCCTCATCGGGGATGCCGTTCTCGGGGAAGGAGGTCATGGTTCCTTGGCTGCCCTCTCAAGCGCTCTCTCTATCCGTCCACGTTGTGACACTATCCACACCACTCGCTCCTTTCCCTCCGGAAAGGAGGTGAGATGATATTCTAATAAAGCTCTCTGAGCGAGACCCAGGGGCTCGTATGCTGCATAGGTGGGCATGAGGAGACGGGCTTCTGCCAGGTGGCCGTCTACCTCCAGAAGCGACTCGGGACAATATCCACGCTCGAGGGCGGACATACCGAGCGATACAAGCTCCCTGGAGAAGGGAAAAAACTCAAGTCCAAAAGCAAACTCACGGTCACCGGCGTCTCTCTTGGCTGCGACCTGCTGTTAAGGTGTGGCCCTCACGGACCACTAATGAGACGCTATAGGCAACCAGTGAGTTTGTGTACTTATTAACACAGGACAAAAAGGTGCAAAATAATGAGTCACGAGGGGCAAAACACAAATAAGGACAAACGCAAGAGCACACTGACGATAAACACAGGTTAAGGAATAAACTTACAGAGTGTTGCGAGGAATAGAGGATGATTGGAGCCAGAGCGTAGGGACTCCAATCTAACGTTGGGGAGACCAGCGTTATCCATAAGCAAGGTCGCAGCCCCGAGCAAACAGAGCTGCTCCCTTAAATAGGGCTTTGACAGATTAATCAGCTGATGACCTTTCATCAGCTGATTGGAATCTCGCTGTTCAGCGGAGCTCCGCTCCGACAGCCGGAAGCCCCGCCGAGACGCTGTCAGAGTAAAAGCCCGGAGGCTTAGTGGTGCGCTTGAGGAGAGAATGGAGAACAACCGGACAATCCGAGTGCCGACAAAGTCAGCACATGGACCATGACAATTTTAACGTGATATTTAAGAATAGCCTTCAGAGTGACTTAGTCTATAATCAAAAGTTGTAAAACGTGCTTTTTAACTGAATTTTATAATTATCAAAATCATGACATTTTAAAGATACAAAACAGTTTTAGGTTAACTTGAATTCTGTGGGGATGACAAGCAATATTTAAATGCATTTATATTTAAGGACCGGTGGTTGGAATAGATTTTGTTTGTACTTGATAAATGTTCGGAGCTGCTAACAACTTGATGAGAACTGAAACACATAAATTTTACTCTAACAGTTGACGAACAAATCCATTCTGATCACATTTCATCAATGGTTAATACAATGTAAAGACCAAATCTGCATGAGAAAAGCTAATCATTTCTCAGATCAGCTAAATCCTGCCAGGCAGCACATTTATTCTGTGGTGTAACTCCTATTAGCAAACTAGCAACCAGCTAACTTCACACAACAATTCACAAGCTAAATCAATAACATATTTAACTCACTTTGGACAGAGGGTTTGGTCCTTTTGTTTGACAAGCTCAACCAATTTAAAATGGTTTGTTGCCCTTGTGGAGCTCGTTTCATGTTCTCTCACTGAGCTGAATGCATCCCATACCAGCATCCGCATCTGCCCCCCCTTACATCTGACTCCTACTCAGAGAAGGTGCAAGGACCGGTTGGGCAATACCAAGTCTGCAGCAGGGTGTTTTGAGCTAAATCAGGTCTGTTGGTCAAAGCCTTAATTTAATCTAAAAATAGTTGTTGAAAATTGTGCTGTGTTTAGTCCATCTGATAAAGACCATATTTAATCCCAAAAAAATCATTGAAATTGGGCTGTGGTATATCTAACCAAAAACAGTCAGACAGTTGGGCTGTTTATTCCACAGGATTTGCCCTAAATTTATCCTCAAAATAATTTTTGACACTTAGTGATGGTGGCGGGGTCTATAGTTGCAAGAAAATTGAATTACATGCTTTTCTGCATTTATTGGTCATAAAATGGGATCTAATCTACGACTTAACACACATGCTAATGACTGGAGAGACAGTTATTGTCATGGCCACCAATCACGGCACCTGTGTGCGCACCTGCTTGTTATCTCCTGCGGCCCCTATTTATTCCCATCAGGACCAGTGCTGGGCGCGGAGTCGTCTGATTCTTTCCGTGAATCACGCCACACCCTGCCTCTGTGCTTACCTGCACTGAATTCTCCTGTCTTCGGCTTCCAAGCCCAGCAGTACGACGTCCGGGTCGGTTTCACCCGGACCAACAACCAAGTAAGCTTCATTGCTTCTTAACACCTGTCCATTCCCCTGTGCACAGGCGGAAGCTGAAACGGTGGACCTCCTTCTCCTCCAGGCGACGGACTTTTATTCCACCTCCAGCTAACCTGCCCGCAGACACTGTCTCCCTGGCTGCAGCTTCGGCGCCACCTGAAGACACTTCAACATCTGTTGACAGTAAGCACTATAACATCTGACATGCTGCATAGGTGTACTGTAAGCTAACGGCCCTTGTCTCTTTACAGGGTTGCCAGTCTGTACGGTGCTCTGCCGGCCCAGCTGGAATACACGGATTGCACTACACAACATTACACCATATAACCGCACTCACGCACCCACTCACTCACGTTAACAAAATAAAGTACGTTAATTGTGTTAATCCTGAGTCGTGTCTGCTCTGTGGGTCACCTGAACCATGTCAGTACGACTCTGCCAAAGTGACCTGGCAGACAGCACACTCGTGCGCCGTTTAACCATCTCGAGGCTCGGGTAGTCCAACTTAGCGTACCAGCAACAGGGTGATGCTAACTCCAGCTAACTCACATCACCGATAGGCTAGATCACTTAGCTAGCCAACAGGGGTTCCCCAACAGCACCAGCTAGCTCCTCAGCTCCCGCTAGTTCTACTGCTAGCTCCACCACTAGCTCTTCACCTAGCCCTCACTCTAACAGTTCCGCTAGTCGGCTCACTCCCATCCCTACTCCCGCCCCGCCTTTAAAGGGATAGTTGGGAGACGAAGCCAGGGGGTTCTACATGCCAGTGCGAAATCGTGTTCAACGGGTTCCCGGATATTTTCCCACTGACCAGAGCCGCATTGGCTAACTGATTACACTGTTAGACGGGGCTGGGCTTTAGCAATGGGTTATGCGGTTATGGCTACTGCCGCAAATGCTTCTATGACATCTGTTCCAGTTCAACACGGAATTCCAGAAGTGTTTCTTAGTCACTCGAACCCCGGGAAGATGTACTCACCTCTCGCCTGTTAAACCTTCGGCAGGGGTCGAGGGCAATCGCCGATTACGCTGTTGACTTCCGGGTCGTAGCTACGGAGGTCGGGTGGGAAGATGCCTCCCTGAGTAGTATATTCCTGAGGAGTTTGAGCCCTAGCCTGCGGGACAAGCTGGCCGGCCTGGAGAAGCCCACCACGCTGCATGAGTGTATCTCCTTGGCCATTAGCCTTGACAACCGTCTGAGGGAACGAGCTGCGGAGCGTAAGACTTCCGGCCGCATGGAAAATAGGCCACGCCGTGCTCTCCAGCCCCCCCCTACTGGCCCTCCCGTCTACTGACCTCTCTGAGGACCAAGAACCAATGATAGTGGGGGGGGGGGTCAAAACTCCCTGCAGAAGAGAGACCGCGCTGCCGTGAGTTGGGGTTGTGTGTCTATTGTGGGAGCGAGGAGCATGACCTGAATTCCTGTCCTAGGCGGCCAAAAGGGGAAGTCCGTGCATCGAAGTAGGGGGCCTCACGGACGTAAAAGATAATAATCCCCTCACCCGCTTTCTCATCCCTATTTGGTTTTGCTTTGGTCACAAAGAACATAAAACGCATGCACTCATTGACTCAGGGGCCTAGCAGAGCTTCATTTCTAGGAGTCTGGCAACCCCTCTGGGTCTACCTATGCAGCTTTTAAAAACTCCCCTTATTATTGCCCTGTCGAAGGCGGCGTTGGCTACTTTCACTCATCGGGTCGCCTCAGTGCCAGTCATCATTTCGGGTAACCATCGGGAGGAGTTGAATCTGTTTGTCCTACCAGTGTTATCATCCCCGGTCATTCTGGGCTACCCTTGGCTGCATCTGCACAACCCTTCTATTGACTGGCGTTCGGGAAGTATTGTGTCGTGGAGCCCTTTCTGCCTAAGTGCCTGTCTGCAGTCTGCTGCATGCTCGTCTGCCACGCCTTTGGATGTCCCTGCCTCTCTTCCCCTGGATCTGTCAAAAGTGCCACCGGAGTACCATGACCTTGGGGCCATCTTTAGTAAATCCCAAGCCCTTTCCCTCCCCCCTCACCGACTGTATGATTGTGCTATTAATCTGCGGGCCGGCACTCCTCTGCCATCTAGCAGACTTTACAACCTGTCTGCTCCGGAGCGTGCAGCCATGGACTCATATATTAAGAAGTCTCTCAGCTCAGGTATCATTAGACCTTCATCTTCGGCGGTGGGGGCATGGTTTTTCTTCGTGGGGAAGAAGGATGGCTCCCTCAGGCCCTGCATCGACTTCCGGGAACTTAACAACATCACTATCAAAGATAAGTACACTCTTCCCCTCCTTAACTCTGCATTCGATTCCCTCCGGGAAGCTTGCTGCTTTACCAAATTAGACCTGCGCAATGCCTATCACCTGGTGCGGATACGTGAGGGGGGATGAGTGGGAAAACGGCCTTTAGGACCCCTAGTGGGCATTTTGAATATCTGGTCATACCGTTCGGGCTGACCAATGCCCTCGGCCGTCTTCCAGCGTCTTATTAATGATGTTTTGAGAGATTTTTGGGCACCTTCGTGTTTGTCTACCTCGACAACATTTTAATCATTTCTCAGTCCATGGAGGAGCACCGCGTGCACGTCAGGCGAGTCTTGCAGCGGCCTGCTGGAGAATAAGCTCTACGTCAAGGCAGAGAAATGTGAGTTCCACGTCTCCAGGACCTCTTCTCCTCGGCTTCATTATGCCCCAAAGGAGATCATCCTGGACCCAGTAAAAGTGAAGGCGTTGGTGGACTGGCCCACCCCCGCATCGAGGAAAACAGTTGCTGCAGTTCTTGGGCTTCGCTAACTTCTATCGCCGGTTTATTAAGGACTACAGCTGCATCGCCCCCTCCCCCTCACCAACTTGACCTCCACCAAGGTTCCTTTTCGCTGGATGGAAGGGGCGGATGCCACATTTTTGGAGTTGACGGTCAGATTTTCATCTTCGCCTATTCTGACGCAGGGTGGATCCCACCCTTCAGTGCTGGTGGAGGTGGATGCCTCTGATTCTGGGGTGGGGGCTGTTGCTGTCCCAGCGTTCTCCAGCAGACGGTAAGATCCCGCCCCCTGTGCCTACTTCTCTCGCCGCCTGACCCCAGCAGAACGAAAATTATGACATCGGGGATAAGGGAGCTGCTGGCAGTGAAACTGGCCCTGGAGGAGTGGCGGCACTGGTTGGAAGGAGCGTCACAGGCCATTCATTGGTCTGGAACCGACCACAAGAACCCTGGAGTACCTTCGGACCGCCAAGAGGCTGAACGCCCAACAGGCCAGCTGGTCGCTGTTTTTTGGATGGTTTGACTTTACCATCACCTACCGCCCTGGGTCGAAGAACACCAAGCCCGACGCCCTGTCTCGTCAGTTTTTTTTTTTTTTTTTTTTTTTTTTTTTTGTTACTTATTTGTACCCGAAGGTAGACTTGGTTTGCAGTCTGGTGACAAGCCCACCGGCTGCTGGTCGCTGGCGTGCGCGAGCGCCCTAAACCAACATGTTTTTGGTGTTTGTCAGTTTGCCCAGAGACAGCAGAGAAGGCCAAGCAACCCCATCCACCCTCCAGCATGTGTCGTGGGCGCCCTCGCTTGGGGCATTTGGGACAAGGGTTATAAGGGCGCAGGTTGACGAAGCTGACCCGGGTGGGGGGGGGGGGGGTCCAGCAGGCAAATTATTTGTTCCCACAGCAGTCCGAGGGGAGGTCATCCAGTGGGGGCATACCTCTAAATTCGCCTGCCATTCGGGTAGGGCACGCACGGTGGCGCTCCTACAAAGATCATTTTGGTGGCCATCCCTCCAGAAGGACGTGGGGGAGTACATCCGCGCCTGTCCTGAGTGCTGACTACTGCGGAAGACATCCTCATCACCGCTGGCGGGCTGCTCCACCCCCTCCCCATCCTGGGTAGACCATGGTCCCACGTGGCGCTGGATTTTGTCACAGGCCTCCCCACGTCCAATAACTTCACCACCATCCTCACGCTGGTGGACAGATTTTCCAAGGTGGCTCATTTCATCCCTCTGCGGGGGTTACCGTCTGCCAAAGAGACAGCGGATCTGCTGGTTCAGCATGTAATTCGGCTGCATGGCATCCCTCAGGACATAGTATCGGGACCGAGGGGCCCCAGTTTATCTCCAAAGTTTGGAAGGGCTCTTTGCACCGCCTTAGGGGCTACGGCGAGCTTGTCCTCCGGCTATCACCCGCAATCCAACGGGCAATGTGAAAGAGCCAACCAGGAGGTGGAAGCAGCGCTGCGGTGTGTCACTGCTGCCAACCCATCATCATGGAGCACACACCTCCCTTGGATTGAATGCGCCCATAACACAGCGGTGTCCTCGGCCACTGGCATGTCCCCCTTCGAGGCGTCGCTGGGTTACAATCCCCCGCTAGTTCCCTGAAGAGGAGGGGGGACATTTGCCGTCCCATCGTTCAGGCCCATCTAAGACGCTTTAAGTTTTTCGATAATTTAGCTGTTTAACGAAAACCTCTTTCAGGATCCAATTATATAATCAATATGGGCTTAAAGTGCAGACTCTCAGCTGTAATTTGAGAGTATTCACATCCAAATTGGAGCAAGGGTTTAGGAATTACAGCTCTTTAAATATGTAGCCGCCTCTTTTTCAAAGGACCAAAAGAACCTAGAACATTGACTCAGAAGGCTGCAAAAAAAAATAACAAGGCTGCATGGGCTCTTCCATCGTTAACCTGTCATCAATTACACAGATAAAAGGTCTGGAGTTGATTCCAGGTGTGGCGTTTGCATTTGGAAGCAGTAGCTGTTGAACACACAACATGCGGTCAAAGGAGCTCTCAATGGAGGTGAAAACAGACTATCCCTGAGGCTGAAAAAAAAAGAAGAAATCCATCAGAGAGATAGCAGAACTGTTAGGAGTGGCCAAAATCAACAGTTTGGTACAATCTGAGAAAAAAGAGTGCACTGGTGAGCTAGGGAACTCAAAAGGCCTGGACGTCCACGGAAGACAACAGTGGAGGATGATCGCAGAATCCCTTCAAACATCCACTCAAGTGAAGAACACTCTCCAGGAAGTAGGTGTATCAGTATCTAAGTCTACTATAAAGAGAAGACTTCATGCGAGAAAATACAAAGGATTCACCACAAGGTGCAAACAATTAATCAGCACCTCAAACAATAGAAAGGCCCAGAACTGACTTTGCTAAAAAAACACCCGAAGAAGCCCAGCCCAGTTCTGGAACAGCATTATTTGGACAGATGAGACTAAGATCAACCTGTACCAGAATGATGGGAAGAAGAAGTTTGGAGAAGAACTGGACCAGCTCATGATCCCAAAGCAACACAATCTTCTGTAAAACATGGTGGAGGCAGTGTTGATGGCTATGGGCAATGCATGGCTTCCAATGGCACTGGGATCACTTGTTCGTGTTTATTGAATGATGTGACCACAAAAGGACAGAAGAGCAGCCCGGTATGAATTGTGAAGTGTACTAGGGACTATACTTTCTGTTCAGATCAGCCAAACGCAGCAAAGTTGATAGGACGGACGTCCTTCACCCATGTACAGAATGGACAATGATCCAAAACATACTGCAAAAGCAACCCAGGAGTTTTTTAAAGCAAAGAAGTGGAATATTCTGCAATGGCCGAGGTCAATCACCAGATCTCAATCCAATCGAGCTATGCATATCACTTGCTCAAGACAAAACTTAATGGCAGAAAGTCCCACAAACAAGCAACAACTGAAGACAGCTGCAGATAAAGGATCCTGGCAAAGCATCACAAAGGAGGAAACCCCAGCGTTGGTGCTAATCCATTGGGTTCCAGAAATCAGGCAGTCATTGCCTGCATAAGGATTCTCAAACAAAATATTGGAAAAGGAAAATTTTACTTAGGGTTATGGTTATTTGTCCATTACTTTTGCAGCCCCTGAAAATGAGGGAGTGATTTGTATAAAAATAGCCTACAATTTCCTACATGTAATATCATATATTTGTTCAACCCATAGCTAAAACTCTTAAAGTCTGCACTTCAATTCCATTGGTAGTTGTATAATTTCTACATCCATTGGGTGGCATGCAGAGCCCAAATCATGAAGATTGTATCACTGTCCAAATATTTCTGGGCCTAACTGTATGTCGAATTATTAACCCAGTGTCTGTGCGTCTAACTCCCCCCCCCCCCGCATCTGTCCAACTTTTCATGTCTCTCAGATCAAGCCTGTCTCCCTCCAGCCCCTGTGTCCCCCCCTCCCAGAGCTCCACCTCCACCAAGGGAGATCTGACAGCAACCCGGCGTGGCCCGTTTCTTCCATCCTGGACGTCTCCGCCGCCTGGGCGTGGCCTGCAGTACCTGGTTGGGACTGGGATAGAGTCGGGCCGGAGTGGAGGGTCCTGGGTGCGTCCCGCCCTCGTGCTCGACAAGCAGCTCATCAGGGACTTCCATCGGACGCACCCGGGTAGGTTGGAACGCACACCGAGAGGCGTGCTGTAGGGGGGGGAGTACTGTCATGGCGCCAATCCACGGCAGTCCTGTGTACGCCACTGCCTGTTATCTTCTGCGGCCCTATTTATTCCCATCAGGACCAGTGCTGGGCGTGGAGTCGTCTGATTATTTCCGTGAATCACGCCACACCCTGTCTCTGTGCTTACCTGCAATGAATTCTCCTGCCTTCGGCTTCCAAGCCCAGCAGTACGACGTCCGGGTCGGTTTCACCCGGACCAACAACCAAGTAAGCTTCATTGCTTCTTAACCTGTCCATTCCCCTGTGCACAGGCGGAGCCCGCAACAGCGGACCTCCTTCTCCCTCCAGGCGACGGACTTTTATTCCACCTCCAGCTAACCTGCCCGCAGACACTGTCTCCCTGGCTGCAGCTTCGGCGCCACCTGAAGACACTTCAACATCTGTTGACAGTAAGCATTATAACATCTGACGTGCTGCATAGCTGTACTGTAAGCTAACGGCCCTTGTCTCTTTACAGGGTTGCCAGTCTGTACAGTGCTCTGCCGGCCCAGCTGGAATACACGGATTGCACTACACAACATTACACCATATAACCGCACTCACGCACCCACTCACTCACGTTAACAAAATAAAGTCATTAATTGTGTATAATCCAGAGTCGTTGTCTAGTTCTGTGGGTCATCTGAGCCGTGTCAGTTATTTGGCCAAAGAGTTTTTATTTCTTTTTCTTCATTTTATTTGATGCACACACTTATCACTTATGGCTGCCAAATTAAAGGAGAAGTTTTGTACTGTACACTTAATAAGCACAGTTTGTATACAAGCGTGATTTTGCACATTTCTCTTTGTGTGCCTTTTTATTGATGCTCACACTTCAGGCTCCAGGTGTCCCTAGACACCCCCAGTCACATCTGAACTTGTTAACTGAGCAGCATCTGGCTTGGTAAATACTTGAATGGGAGACTGCCTGGGAATACTAGGTGCTGTAAGCTTTGCCCTGCGACGGACTGCTAATCTGTTATGGAAAAAAAAAGATGGCTTATTATCTTTCACTTTTTAACCACAGCTGGACAATTTTTAGCTTTGTTTTCAGCATTTTTTCAACCACTTTGTGCTGGGAGGGTTCTGTTGCCTGGTAGATACCACCACTCTACCCTATACACTGTTGACTTTGTCTGACAAAAATTGAATTTGTTCGTACACCGGTATAAGAAAACAACCCTTAAGCATTTCAGAGTCCATGACCTCAGTGGTAAGCACAACACTGACAAAGAGCAGTGGTTTGGTAAAGTTCACAAAGAAGTTTCACAGACTGCTTGTGTCTGTAGTCGTCTTGACCAGAGCAGAATCTTAAAAACAAGTTTTTTTTTCTTTGTTTTTATAGTGGAATATCACATCAGAAAAATTTTGTTGCACAGAAAAAAATTACACATTTTTACTCCACATTAATTTGGAAAACTTGTTGATTTGTGAATATTACTACATACAGTAGAAAATGTGCACTGTGGCAGTAATAATTATGATACACTGATGAGCCTTTTTTAACCTGTACAGGTGTGGTTTATTCTATCAGGTGTGTTTTGTGTGCCTCTGAATCCACAAAATAAACAGTGACGTTCCAGCTAGGCACGTGTTGCAGGTGTGTGAGCGTAGGGGGAGCTGGGGTTTTTTCCAGCAGCAGTGGACAGACGGAGGCGGTTGTGAAAAACAGACAGCAGCGGCAGACTCACAGAGCTCAGAACAGAGTATGTAGTCAGATGGAGCTGATGCATAGAGGATGATACGGTTTGACGAACACACAAACAGAACAAGGGCACGATTTGGATGCACAGTGTTCAAGTAGTTACAGAGAAGTCTGTGTGGTTACTGATGCAGCAGGAATAAAAGTGTGGATTTTATAAGTAAGAGGGGAGAAAGAAGTGTTTATATCATGCCCCACAATGATGCCGACTTAAATTCTCACATAAAAACATTCACTAAAGAACTGAAGCTTCATATTTTACTTCAAAACAAAGTAGTCTAATAGCCTGGAGGTGAAGCCCTCGTCTTATCAACTATGTCCCAGGGGTTAAATAGAGTGGGTGAACAATAGTGCTTAATGAAGCTGCTAACTATAAATGAATTACATTAGTGAGCTTGGTGTTAAGTGGCCTCTGAAGTCTAAAAAATAAAAAAAAAGTAAGGAAAACAGCTGTAAAATGTGTTTCACTTCCATGAATTATTAATCTAAACACAATGTGTTACTATCACCAGGAAAATAAACTGGTCTTTGGCTTTGTGTTCAATGGGAAGGGAAATTGGTTGTTAGGCATCAATGTGTCAGGATGCTTGAGAAGCTCAAACATGACCAGCTGAGAAAAGAGCTCTTCTTGGTTATTGTTGACGTGTTCACAGCCTTATGAGGAAAAAAGAAATTGAACCTTGTGGTGTAACGATTATTGGTTCCTTCCACAGTCCAAAGACACGCACACTGGGTTATTTGGAGATTCTAAAGTATATTTTGCCATCTTGATTCATAGAAAAAAAAAGTAGGTTCAGTTTCCACAGGAAGAGGAAGGAACTACAAGCTTTTGTTGAGATAACAGAGATATGCAACATCTGAAAAACAAAGCTTCCCTCGTTATGTTTTAGTTCCGCTATGAAGCTAAAAAAAAAAAGTTTATGATGTAAGTTCTGGAAAAGTACTAATATCCCAACCTGACAATATTCCAAAATGAGATAAAGTTCTGAATTTGATACCCCACACTGGCCAGAACATAGTTATTGATAATTTTGTTGGTTAAAGTTGGCACTTGACAATCGGATTATATCAATGAGGGTAAACAGTTTCAGCAATTCCCAACCTGGAGGGCGTAGGCTCATCAGAAGGGACCACAGTTTCAACTTTTTTGGGGGGATCTGGCAGAGCACTAAGATGGTCAACCTGCTTAGCAAGCCAATTAGGATTTGCTTTTATTGACACATCATATGTAGAATCTTTGATATCCTGATTTCCATTATCTGTTTGGGGTGTTATAACTGTGGTGCAATACTGGTATTTTTTTAAAGCACTAACAATGTATCACTTACAGTACAGTACTGTACAAAAATCTTTGAGCCACACCTCGTTTTTTTTTTAATATTTTGCTTCCAGTGAACCTGACTTTTTTAAATAATTTTTTTAAAAAGTGTTCTCAAGCCATAGTTCTTTAAGTTTTCTGAAGGTCTTTCAGAGTTTTTTTTTCTTGGGACATTAGTTTTTTTAAATTTAAATCTAGTCTTTTCATGTGACCATTGTTGAGTTTCCTTGAAAATTTAAAGTGACACTCTAGTCAAAATCAAGGTTTTTTTTCTTGTTAACATGTCTGTAAGGTGTTTTTTATGACTTACAAGACTTATCAAGAGTAAATTAAAATGTGTCATGTCTGTGGTTTTCTGCTGTTAAAGTTTCTCCCCTTGGATAAAAGCAAGTTTAGATGAACTGTTTTTGTGATGTCACTACACCAGGTGAACCAATCAGGACGAAGCACTGGCTATGGGCCTATGGGCTATGGGTGGGTCTACTTAGAATATTCATAGATCCTAGTGTTTGAAGGAGGAATAAAAGGGGAAAGATTTTCACAAGCATGAAAGGATTTTCTGTGGGGAAAAAAGGGCATAAGATACCAAATTTAGACAATGCAGATTTGTTTTTAAGGGAATTTATATCCACTGTAGTGGGTCATTAAGAAAACCAAACAAATCGGGGGGAAAAAAAGGAAAGTGGCGTGCCTAAAAACAGTCTACAGCAGGTGAATAGAAAGTCATATCTTAGAAACAGAAAGAAAATCAAACAAAGACTCTGACAATGACCTAGAGATTTCATAGAAGTAGATAGAATAGATAAATTTCTTTTCTGTCCCAAAAGAGTGGACAGAAATCTCCTTTGACAAGGCTCAACAATACATGATTCTCATCAAAAAAACATTTAAGATAGTTTATGCCACAGCTCTGTCTCCTCAGGCCCTGGCTTCTGCAGTGTGGGCGGGGTTTCCGATTGACTTGGTACTGATTTGGATAATACGTGTCATCACGACCAGTCACACAGCGCTCCGTGAAACAAAACACAAGGAAGTGAAAAGTCCACAAATTTGACTACCAAAAGATAATACTAACAGATTTATGCTTAAAAATTATACCATAAAGTTGCCGTGATTGCGTAGGTCAAAGGATAATTCAGCATATGTGGCGAACACGAGGTGCGCGAGCAGGACTGGGAGAGAGCGCCAGCGGGGAACTCTGGGTCTGACAAAGAACACCAGTGTATCCAACGCAGGACACGCCGGGAGAAGCAACGGCCCGACCGGTTGGACCGTGGTCCTTTGCGGGGAGGTAAGCCCAGCCTGCACCGGTCAGTGGTAGACGGGAGTCCCGGCTGCTGCTTCACCTGTGTTGCTACCACTGTCCATTACAGGACCGCAAGTCCCCAATGGCACTCCTCCCGCATGAGTAGCTAAAATAAAAAAATTAAATAATAATACTGCCATGACTGTGCAGTGGAATGGCACGTAAATAAATGAACAACCAAACAGAGAAACAAAATGCCCCAAGTATTGGAAATAAATCATTTTATAGTTAAATATTATTGCAAATGGGCCAACACTGATGCAGTCCAACAGGTCCTCTGCTGTGTATAATAATGATGGGTGTTTTGTAGTTAATTTAATTGATTGCAGTTTTTAAAACCTTTTAATAACAAAATATTGCTAAAATATAAAATGATGCACTAGGATGGGTCTCAAATATTTGTAAACATGTCCTGTTATAGTACTGCACGAGTTTGATGACGATACACAGAAGAAATCCAATATTACACTGAACTCCATCACTGAACAGTGATATAAACTAAAATAATTATAATGATGACTGAACAACTCCCATTCCCCAAAGAGCAAGATACACTATTATTAATATCAGTCATAAAATGTCACACAAATAAGTAATTTGACAAACACATAAACAAAGGTTCCAAAACAGTTGCTAATACTGGATGTCCCATTTGTTTTCAATAATTAGGTACTCTGTAATTAATATTCACGCAATCAAATAAATCTTAATGCCGTTCAGTCCCTTTCATATATGTCATAGTCTAACATGTAATTGCCAACATATAGGCTACACCTCTTTGTATTCAACTTTCAAACACAGCCTACATTTTTGGGCCTGTAAAGCCTAATTGGTATACTTGTTTCAGACAGGAATACTTGCGTTCTACGGGCATGCACTAGTTTTGTTTAATTTTATTTTTCTATACAGCACCAGAACACCATGATTCCTTTAAGAGTTTGTGGTTGTTGACCTTTGTGCTGCCCCCCCCCCCCCCCAAGACTGTAAACCTAGAGGAAACACTGCAGTGCTTTGTTTAATGGGATGTATCCATACGTTGAATGCCACCTACAGCCCCTCTAGCCATAGGGTTCACAAAGCTGAAAGTTGAAACCGCAGTGCTTTGCTGTTCATGCTTATGATTTCACACTTTATCTAACCAAGATCTTTCCGTCACAGGACTCAGCTGTTCTTATCAGTATAAATTTGTTTCAGTCCATATCGGACGAGAATTAAATTGGCGGCAACAACAGCAGGCAACACAAAAAGAATAATTGCTCCTGAGATCATCTCCCATCTTGCCTCTTGAAGACAGCAAAGCATGTGAAATAAATATTTTAATTTTTCTACATCAAATCAGTATTTCAACAATGAAAAGACTGATGCTCTATGCTCACGGACCTTGAGCATCTCAGAAAATTCATCACTAATCCCTCTGCTGATACCCAAGAGCATGAACCCATAAGCTTCCTCATGGTTCTGTCGGGAGGGAAGAAAAAATCAACATAATCTTCCGGTCTGGACTGAGGACTTCAGAGGCTGGTTAGCAAGCTTATTGCTATTTTGAAAAGTGACCTCGGGATCCAACATAGCTGGACTTCTTTCACTCCCAGTGACACCATTAATAGAAATAAAGCTTGCTATGTTGAGAAGATAATCCTGTACATTGTGTACA
Source organism: Pholidichthys leucotaenia (assembly GCA_020510985.1). NCBI lineage: Eukaryota > Metazoa > Chordata > Actinopteri > Cichliformes > Pholidichthyidae > Pholidichthys > Pholidichthys leucotaenia. The sequence continues at coordinate 96,600,476 of CM035849.1, forward strand.
TTCTGCTGGCAGCCTTATCAAGTGTGAACTGAGGCCAAAAACAGGAATCCGTTTGAAAAAAGACAACAGAACCGAGCCAGGAAGAAAACAAAATACATTTTCAGACCTTGGGTGTCATTTCGTATTTCAAAATGATCACATAGGATTTCCAGGATTAAAAATCTTACAGTTTATGTCCCATTAACATGTTAACTGTCTCATACACTCAGAAGCCAAGCTTAACTTTGAACTTAACTTATGGTCAATGTGAATTTTCTTCAAACATTGCTCAATGCTGAGAACAAGGCCGAGGCACCACCTGTGCAATGAGTCTGATGGGGGATGTTTATTGGATTGTCTGTTGTTGCCGGGAAGGCATAAAGTGGTTGTAAAAAATAAGGTGATTGAGGCAGCTGCATGTTAGACCAAAGACCACAGATGCAATCTTCATTTTTATATTACTGAACAAATAACACTCTGGGATCACCGTCCCGTCACTGTTAAACTGGACATCATAAAGATTCTCTACAGGAAATGGTTTGTTGATTGGTACAGGCAGGGCATAACAATAGCTTTTGTGCTCACCAGCCACTGCAAATAGTTAGACGCCACTCAATCCTTTCAAAGCCAAGGAGTCAGGTTTTTACTCTTAAATTTGAATGATTTCCTCATGTAATTTTGTGACTTCTTTTACTTAAACATATGTTGCATTTTATTCCACGTTAGCATTTGCAATTTTTATTTGTAAATTTGTGAATTCACTTGTGAACTTTTTTTAGGTAAATGTGCAATTTATTTTTTAATCATGAATTTGCTGCTTTTCTCATAAATTTGATTTTTTTTACAAATGTGTGACTTTTGGCAAATTTTTGAGTTATTGTAAATATGTATCTTTTAATTATCAGTTTGAGATTTTAAGTTTACATTTTGTTTATGATCAATTTTTGACTTGTTTTCAGTAAATTGATGACCTTTTCTATAAATGTATTAATTTCGCATTTATCATTTCGCTTCCCCAATAACCGCACTTGGATGTTTGACTGGATATGAATCACTCTGCTCCAACAGTGTAATAATAATCTTTAAAATACAGTAACTGTCGGTGGGTTCTTACAGTATGTGAGAATTGTAATTTTGGTATTCCTTAGTTTCTACAGGGAGGCTATGAAATGAAAAGACAGTCCTCAAAATAAACCCCTCCATAATCCCAATGTGCCATCCACCTTGTAAACATCTGGGTGGGGAAAAAAAAAGCCAGCATGTTGGCTCCATATTTCTAAATGTTCCATCTTTTTCCAACAAGATATAATAGCTGGATAGTTGGATTGATTATTTTGATTAACCAAACATAATACCTATGGGGTGACAGACTTTTTAGTTCATCCGAAGATGCCAAGAACAGGCAGTGTACAGAAAACTAATGCAGAAATGGGTCTATAGTTAGCCTAGAGCCAGTACCCTTGTCAGCCCGTCCATGGTTAGCAGACAGTGTTGTCTGTGGTCAGTCTGTTGAAATTGTAACCCATTACAAATATCGTGGTGTCGCAATCGATGACAAACTGAAATTCAGCAGAAACTGTGAACTTTTATGTAAAAAATGGTCAGCAGCGGCTTTATTGTCTGAGAAAGCTCACAAAATTCCAGGCTGATAAGACTCTTATGAAAATGTTTTATTGTACTTTTATTGAGTCAATTATCACTTTTTCTATTATTTGCTGATATGGTAACTTGCCAATGACAGACTAAAATTCCCTTGGGAAAATTGTTAAAATGATTTCAAAAATAGCAGGTGTCAACTTCAACAGTCTTGACCACATACGTATATAAAAAAACACGTGTTGGAAAAGGCCAAATCCATTTGTCTGGACACATCTCACCCTCTGCACATTGAGTACAAGTTGTTTCCTTCTGGCTGTTGCCTTACCGTTCCTTCAGAAATAAGAAACATATATAAATTTTCCTTTGTGCTTGTCTCTATTCAGTCACTAAATGATGAGGTTAAGAGGAAATTACCTCAACTGTTTCTGTTGTCCTGAAATTTAATATTTTTACATATTCTATTTCTTGTGATCTTAAAATTTTTAACGATTTATTGCCATTTTTAATCTATCTTATATACTCACTTTTTTAGTATTGCTATCTTTTATTTATTTATGTACAGTGGTGTGAAAAAGTGTTTGCCCCTTCCTGATTTCTCATTTTTTTCTATGTTAGTCAGACTTAAATGTTTCAGATCATCAAACAATGACATTTCATGACCTCAAGGTGAAGTGCACTTGGGTTCTGCAGCAGGACAATGATCCAAAACACACCAGCAAGTCCACCTCTGAATGGCCTGAGAAAAACAAAATGAAGACTTTGGAGTGGCCTAGTCAAAGTCCTGACCTGAATCCAATTGAGATGCTGTGGCATGACCTTAAAAAGGCGGCTCATGCTCGAAAACCCTCCAGTGTGGCTGAATTACAACAATTCTGCAAAGATGAGTGGGCCAAAATTCCTCCACAGCGCTGTAAAAGACTCACTGCCAGTTATCACAAATGCTTGATTGCAGTTGTTGCTGGTAAGGGTGGCCCAACCAGTTATTAGGTTTAGGGGGCTTGTGCCTTCCTCGGTTCATGCACACCTACCCAACAACAATTCACTAGCCTCTTTTTTTGACTCTCGGCGCCGGAGGAATGGCAGCCAGTAACAGCAGCTCTTTAACATTTTTCCTAACTTTGTGTCTTTATTTAGTGTATTCTGTCGCTAGTGTGTTCTTTTTTTTTTTTTAATCAAGGCTGGGTAATAATGGTGGTTAAGGTGAATGGTTAAGGGATAGCGCTGTACCATGGCTGCTTCATCCATCCAGGTGGATGCCCTCAATTTCCCCTCTGGGGATCAATAAAGTATACAAAATCAAAAAAAAAAAAAATAAGACTTGAGTAATCATTGGACCAAGTTTTATTATTTTTTCTATTGGTTTTCCTGCTATTTTTCTTCCTCATGGCTATGGAAAACAATACGAGCGGAGTCAAAAGGATTATTTACACACACAACCAGCTGATTGTGCTGAACAGGCCTACGCTGCTACCCTGAGCGAAGCCCCTGATCCTGAACCAGCTGAGGAGGAGACAACCTGGGGTGGAGAGCTGGAGCAAGGTTAGAATGATGGAGGAGAAAGTTTAAACCAAACAGTATCGGTGTTAATAATGGGGAACGTGAGGTCTCTCGGAATTAAGACAGACGAGCTCACAGCGCTGTTCAGATGCAAAGAGAATACAAGGAGAGCAGACATCATGTGTTTTTACAGAGACATGGCTTCTCTCACTACATCCCGACAACACGTCACTTTACCCAGCTCAAGACTATCCGGGCGGACAGGGACATAATAAGGAGCAGTAAAAGGAAGGAAGGAGGGATTAGTACTTTTTGTAAATGAGAGGTGGTGTAATCCCAGACACATCTATGTAAAAAGAACATCTCTACAGCCCAGGACTTGAAACTGCTCGCCGGTGAGCATAGCGTCCTTATTACATGCCAAGAGAGCTCACATGTGCCTTTGTATTCAGCTATTTTACATTCATCCATCAGCTGATGCAGCGGCGGGCCTGTGACATCATCAGCTCCACTACTGCCACTCTATAGCCCAGCACCCTGACACATTTATGGCCATCACAGGACATTTTAACCATGTCCTACTGGACAAAACATTACTAAACTTCCACCAGTTTGTTGACTGTCCCACCAGAGATGCATACAGCGCCACAGTTCTGCCCCCTCCCCGGCAGATTCGATCACAAACTGGTTCTCTTAACCCCCAAGTATATTCCTCTTGTGCAAAGGCAGCCTGCTCACACACAGGCTGTGAGGAGGTGGACACAGAAGACTGCTGATGCATGACAGGACTGCTTCGAGATGACGAACTGGGATGTACTCTGTGGGCCACATGCAGAGTCCATAGACAACATGACTGACCGTATCACAGAATACATCAAATTCTGTGAAAACACAACCATGCCAGCCCAGACTGTGCACTATTTCCCCAACAACAAACCATGGATCACCAGTGACCTGAAAGCACTTTTTAACCGTTTGACTGTGAGTGGTGCTAGTGTGCGCCTGTCAGCTTATCAGTCAAAACAAAGCCGGTACTACTAAATAGAGTCAGAAATGTACAAAGCGTTTAACACCACAAGATGGCAGACGGGTATAGCTTTTCACTTACCACGAAAACCGGATATGTCCAATGCAATCAGTGGTTCAAATTTCCGTTTGCAGAACGACCCGTCTCGTTTGTTGCGGACGAGACAAGATGGCGAGAAAAATGCTCTCTGCTGAAGATGTTTTAGCTCTGGTGTGGGCCAATCCCAGGTCAGATGAAGAGATTAGCCCAAGTTTGTCGTCTGAGGAAGAGTCCAGCTCAGATTATGTGCCTTCGGACAATGGCACAAGCAGTTCTGGCGAAAGTGGAGATGGCCCTTGTGCGCGCGAGACTGGAGGTGCTTTTTCTGTGTGCAGCCGAGCTCAAAATGGCACAGGAGCATCGTTTGCAGATTGTTCTGCTTTGCCAAACCGTGGCCACGGGGTGAAAAGGCCCAGAACAGTTTGTGGGTGACGTTCGGGGGCGCCCAGCACTTGGTGTTCCCCGGCGTGCGCCATTTGTGCATCGTGAGAGAACAACCACGGGCAGTCGAGATCCAACAGGAGGTTTGGACAATGATGCCTGGGAGCTTCGTACAGATGAAGACGCTTATCAGCCATGGCTCAAACCATTTGAAGAGCCAGTTGGATATCGTGGAGAGGTGGATATGAGGTGGATATGTCATCTGCATGCCCTATTGATTTTTTTGTTGCTGTTTTGGACAGAGGACTTCTGGAGGATTCTCACCGACGAAACAAACAGGTTCATCATCATCATCATCATCATCATAGCAGTCTGTCGTGGGCAACAATGACTGTTTCATTTAGGTCTGATCAGATTTCTCCACACAGCTCTGTCCTTAGCCTTCCGCTGCCAGGAACTCCTGTCTATGTCCAACTTCTTCAAGTTTCTTTTTACAGTGTCTTTAAATCTGAGCCTTGGTCTACCCTGATTGCATTTACCCTCGCATAACTGTGAGTAGAGTAACTGCCGAGGGAGACGCTGGTGGTCCATCCTCTCAACATGTCTGAGCCATCTCAGGTTCATCTGTATTAGCATGTCCTCCATTGATGGTAGACCGGCTTGTTTCAACACTTCAATGTTGGTTATCTTGTCTTTCCATGAGATGTTCATTATGGCTCAAAGGTGTCTCATCATGTACGCATGGAGTTTCTTCACCTGCACTCTGTAGACAGTCCAAGTTTCAGCACTGTACAATAGAGTAGCCAGTACTGTCACTCTGTACACTTTGCATTTCACACGGATAAACACATGTCAATTGTTCCACAGTCTCTCCCTCAAGTTTCCAAACACAGCACTCGCGCTTCCCATTCTGAGAGATGGTTCATCCTCCAGCCTAGCATTCTCTGAAACAGTACTCCCTAGATGCTTGAAAGTCTTGCACTTGACTAGTAGCTCTGTACCAATGCTGATCTCTTCTGGTAGTGATGTTGATAACTGGAACTTTGGTGGTTGATAAAGGCAATATGTCTTTTTGATGTTGATTTGGAGGCTGAATTGGCTAGCTGGTCTTGCAAATTTCTCCACTAAAGATTGCATATCTTCCACACTGTGTGCAACTAGAGCACTGTCGTCGGCAAAGAGCATTTCTCTTACTACCTTTATCGATGTCTTACTCTTGGCTTTAAACTGTGCCACATTGAACAAGTCTGCTTCTTTCCTTGTTTGAATGTATACTCCTTCTGAAGTGTCTTTAAAGGCCACCTCAAGTATGGCTGCCAGATATAGCGAGAAGAGTGTAGGTGCCAGCACACACCCTTGTTTCACCCCGTTTCTTACTGAAATGTCTTTAGATACTGAACCACTCATTACCACTTTTGCTTGCATACCTGTATGGAGTGCCTTGATCAGGCTGACAAACTTCTCTGTACAACCATATTTCTTGAGCACCTGCCAAAGTCCTTGTCGCAAAACAGTATCGAAGGCTTTGCTGAAGTCTATCGTTGTTGTCGGCCTCCATCGGTCTATGATGACCATGGAAGAGAATCCTAGATGTCTACTCTGCTGGAACAGCACTGCCTGTGGCTGAACAGGCCGATGCGCGAATGGCAGTCCCTGTCACACAGGTCGCACTTGTGGATGGTCTCCGTGCTACTGGGTCTGTGGCGGTTCTTCCTGCGGGTCCTTTTTTCATCTGCTGCAGCAGTCAGTTTCTCTTCACCCGCCTTGAGCTGTCTGGTCAGGGTGTCTCTCCATTTGGAGCGGTCCGTTGTGATGTCCATTGCGAGGTCCTCCCAGCACTCTGTGCTGATCTCCAGGGCCTTCATATCTCTCTTGCAGACGTCTCTGAAGCGCAGCTGTGGGCGGCCAGCGTTTCTCCTGCCAGTCGCCAGTTCTCCGTAGAGGACGTCTTTGGGGATTCTGCCATCCTCCATACGGTGAACATAGCCTAGCCAGCGGAGCCTGCGCTGCCTGAGTAGAGTGAACATGGAGGGAAGGCCGGCGCGAGACAGGACTTCTGTGTTGGGCACTTTGTCCTTCCAGGATATGTCCAGGATGCGGCGAATGCAGCGCAAGTGGAAGGAATTTAGTCTCTAGTCTATGAAGACTACATAAAGCAGCATGCTCTGTTCGATACACTTTTCTTGAACCTGTTTCAAGCAGAAAATCATGTCCATTGTGCTTCTTCCACTTCTAAAGCCACATTGGGTTTCCAGTAGGACATTCTGCGAGATGTGTTCATTGAGTCTAGTAAGTAGTACATGTGAGAGAATCTTACCAACAGTGGCTAGCAGTGATATACCTCGGTAATTTCCACAATCTTTCCTGTCACTTTTCTTGAGCAAAGGCACAATACTTGCATCCTTCCAGTCTTGAGGTACTTTCTGGGCATCCCATATCTCTTGGATGAGCTTGTGCAGGCAGTTGGTCAGCTGAACACCACCAAATTTCCACACTTCTGCTGGAATTTCATCCCTTCCTGGAGCTTTACCATCCTGTATTGTCCTGATAGCTGCCATTAGTCCATCAAAATTTGGTGGTTCATCCAGACTTGATACAGCTGGTCGCTGCACTAGAGCTTCTTTAGCCTCTTCAGTGAGATCTCCAGGGTTGTTTAGTAGTTGGTCAAAGTGGGCTGCAAATCTGTCCAGGATCTTGTCTTTCTCCTGCAAAACCGTTTCACCATCAATAGCCTTTAGTTGGATCAGTCCTCTTGGTTTAGGGCTGTAGATTTCTCTCAAACCTGTGAAGAATGTTTTCATGTCCTTTTTGTCTGCTGCAGTTTGAAGTTCCTCTGCTTTTTCATTCCACCAGTTGGACTTCATCTCTCTGGTGTACTTCTGTAGCTCACTCTGAGTCTTTGAGTATTTCTTCTTCTTCGACCTTGTGTTACATCGTAGGTTTTCCTGCCTAGCTGTATTCCTCGCTTCTAGTAGTTTCTTCAGGTGTTCATCATGCTCATCAAACCAATCTTGATGTTTCCTCTCAGGGTAGCCTAATACATCACTCGCAGTCTGATACACTGTATCCTTCAGTGTTGCCCATTTCTCTTCTATGTCATTCTCTGAGTTGTTGCTGTCCCAGTCTTTCAAGTTTTCATCCATTTCCTGTGTAATTTCTTCCTGCTTCTTTTGGCCTTTCAGTGAACTAGTGTTTAGCTTCCGTAGTGGCTTCACACCCGTCCTGCAGTGCTGTTTTCATCTACAAATCCTTAATCTAGATCTCAGCATAACATGATCAGTACCACAGTCCGCGCCTCTCATTGCTCTGGTGTCCAATACATCCCTTATGTCTCTCTGCCTGACTATGATGTAGTCTAATAAGTGCCAGTGCTTGGATCTTGGAGGCATCCATGTCTTCTTGTGTGTGTCCTTGTGCTTAAATAGAGCGTTGGTTATCACAAGGTTGTGCTCTGAACATAGTGCAAGTAGAAGTTCTCCATTAGCATTGCACTTGCCTACTCCATGACTGCCTAGCACTCCTTTCCATTTCTCAGTGTCCCGAACCAACTTTGGCATTAAAATCTCCAATGAGTATCAGTCTGTCGTCTGTCGGTACACGCCTGATAGTCTCACGTAAATCACTGTAGAACTCTTCCTCCGCCTCCTCTGTGTTGGTCATTGTTGGGGCATATACACTGATGAGTGTGGCATACATCTTCCGCTGTAGTGGGAGTCTCATAGTCATTATCCTGTCATTGATTGGCACTGGTTCCTCATTAAGCATTGCTGCTATCTCCTTTCTAACTGCAAAGCCCACTCCTGCTTCTCTTCTTTCTTGAGTTGATCTCTCACTCCAAAAGAAGATGTGCCCATGGTCTTCCAAGCTGTCATGTCCAGGCAATCTTATTTCACTAAGTGCAGCTATGTCTACATTGTACCTGTTCATTTCCAGAGCCACAAGTGATGTCTGTCTTTCTGGGCGCTGTGACGTTGTTCTGTCCAACAGAGTGCGTACATTCCATTCTGCTACACACAAGGCTGCTGTTTCCCTCTTCTTTTGTCTTCCTTCTCCTAGCTTACTTTTCGCTGCCTGTCGGAGTGTGAACAGATCAGCGCAGACCTTGTAAGCCCGGGCGACGTCCGAGCCAGTATGAATTGCTTTCTGATTGACCATTTCATGAAACTGCTTGCAAAGTATTTGAGTACTGCTAGCTTTTGCAGGACTAGCAGCACATTCTTGGCAGATAAAGGTATTATCAGTGGCAAGGACAAGCCAAGACAAACTGACTCCAGTATCTGTTGCAGTGACTGACCAGATGATAGGTTTGTTTATCTCTGCTCTTTGTGTAGTGCATGTCACAATGCACCGACTGGCACAGTCCACCACAGACCTTGCGACAGATGTGTTTTTCTGCCAGGATGTCCAGTCTCACCCCGTGTAACTGGGAGTGGTCCACCACAGACCTGTGGCAGATATTGTTTTTAGTTCTGTCAGGATGCCCTGTTTCACCCTCCACACCCTTGGAAGGGCGGGGATGCCGGTTGAGTTGCCAACGGCCCGACCCATGAGACAGGTAGTACCGGTTTTCATGGTTATCCGGTAGCAAGCAAGCCAATGCCTGACCTGACATCCAATAGGCTGCCACAATCAGGTGACATGGCAGACAATCTTTAAAACATTTCTGGGCTGGTTTTTTGCAGGTTTTCACACATACAGTGGTGTGAAAAAGTGTTTGCCCCCTTCCTGATCTCTCATCCCTTTGCATGTTTGTCACACTCAAATGTATAGGTGTTCACACACATACTCACATTCACACACACATGCACACACTCCATTCATTCCCATTCATACACCCATGCACGCTCTCTCACACACCAGGTCTAATCAAGTTCAGCCCATGCTTTTTCGCACCAGCAAGCTCTTTCCTCATTAGCTTCAGGAGTATTTGTTCGCTGCAATTGTGGAAAGAGATTGTCGGAGCATTCACCTCCATACGCGGCAGCTAGCTCTCCACGTATGAGTTTTCATCACCTGCTAATTATTCAGCCAGCACTTGAAGTTCGGTTAATCCCTTGGTGTGATCGGCTGACCCTGCTTACCCTTTTTATCCTCCAGACTGCACGGTTCGTCCCGGGATCGCTCCAGCCCCGTAAGTGTCATGATCGCCTTTCCTTTTGTGCTTAGCTGTCCTGCAGCACTAGGCTCCCTTTTGACCAGGCTGTAGAGCATCCGGTAGATGCCCTGTATGTCTGGTGGCCTTTCGGGTTTGTGACAGAATGCTCTGACGGTGCAGAAAAAGCCCAGCAGAGAAGAAGTGTTTTCTTTTTTCCAAACAGGTACATATTGTGGCATAAACTATGGCTTTTTTTTTCGCTTTATTTTTCTAATTTTGACAATGAATGTAAGTTGTAGCATTTTCAGGTTACAGCTGATTACAGGTTACAGCTGTTGCAAAGTTTGATTGGCACAATGTGCAGGTGTGATTGCCATAAGCAAATGTAATCACCGCATGCAAATGTGATCAACATATGCAAGATTACAGCTGTTCCAATTTCCAATTCCAAATTCCAATTTCCAATCTCTAACTTTGACCATTCTGAAGGTATAGCCATTTGAAATTTTGAGGTCAAATTCTGTGTTTTCCTGCCATATATTCCGCACAGACAAGGGGTTAACAAGAAGAAAAGGGCTTTTAGGTCTGGAGACAGGGAGGAACTGAGGAGAGTGCAGGGTGAACTGAGAGAGATGCCAAGGATGTGTAAAGACAACTACAGGAGGAAGTTAGAGGATAAACTCCAGCAGAAAAATATGAGGGATGTGTGGTCTGGAATGAAACACATCACTTGGTGTAAGGGGACAGAAAGAGACATCGGGGAGCCTTGAGAGAGCTGATGAGCTGAATCTGTTTTTTAATAAGTTCAACTCACTGTCTCTCACCCCCACAACACAACCAGACCCCCCACACCCCTCCCCCCTCACTCCCCTGTGCAGCACCTCCCCCCCCCCCCTCACCCTCCCCTTCTCCACTGAAGACATCAGCACCAACCCCCACATCACTGTGACTACAGGCCAGGTGAGGAAACAGCTGGAGAGACTTCACCAGCGGAAGGCGACGGGCCCTAATGGCATCGCCACCTGAATCCTGAGGACCTGTTCCAACCAACTAGCTCCGGCACTGAAACACCTATACAACCTGAGCCTGAGTCTGGAGAGAGTACCAGTGCTGTGGAAGACATCCTGCTTGGTTCCTGTCCCCAAGAAGTCGTCTCCATCCAACCTGAATGACTATCGACCAGTTGCCCTCACATCTCATGTGATGAAAGTCATGGAAAGACTTATCTTAGGCCCCCTGACGCTGCAGGTGAAGACGTGGCTGGACCCTCTGCAGTTTGCATATCAGTCTCATTTAGGAATTGAAGATGCGGTCATCTACCTGCTGCAATGAGCTCATTTGCACCTGGATGGAGGAGGAGACACTGTGAGAATCATACTCTTTGATTTCTCCAGTGCATTTAACACCATTCAGCCACTGCTGCTGGGTGAGAAGCTGCAGGTGATGGGGGTTAACAGCTGTGTGATCTCCTGGATTAAGGACTACCTGACAGGCAGGCCACAGTTTGGCTGGCTGGGCAGTATGTTGTCTGATGTGGTCGTTAGTGATATAGGAGCTCCACAGGGGACTGTGCTTTCTCCTTTTCTCTTTACCTTACACACCAATGACTTTCAGTACAACTCCGAGTCATGCCACCTACTGAAATTCTCTGATGACTCAGCTGTTATTGGGTGTATAAGAGGGGGGGGAGGGGGAATACAGGGCACTGGTAGGCAGATTTGTGGACTGGGCCAAGCAGAATCATCTGAGGCTGAACATCAGCAAGACTAAAGAGATGGTGATTGACTTCAGGAAGAAGAGGATGCCTTCAGAGCCATTGCAGATTAGGGGGGAGGATATAGGTGTAGTGGAGGACTACAAATACCTGGGTGTCATGATCAGCAATGGACTGGACTGGAAATCTAACACCGATGCTGTGTACAATAAGGGGATGAGCAGACTCTACTTTCTGAGAAAGCTGAGATCCTTCATTGTGTCCAGTGAGATGCTGGAGCTTTTCTACAAGACCATCATTGCCAGTGGCATCTTTTTTGCTGCTGTTTGTTGGGGTAGCAGTATCAGAGCCAGAAACACCAACAAACTTGACAAATCTGGTGCTCAACATGGACAAAACGAAGGAGATGATTATCGACTTCCGGCGGTCACAGCCTGAACACGTCCCTCTCAGCATCGGCGGCCGTTTGGTGAAGAGAGTGGAGAACATCAAGTTCCTCGGAGTGCAGATCTCGCAAGACCTGACCTGGAGCAAGAATTCCTTGGGGATCAGGAAGCGGGCCTAGCAGAGACTGCACTTCTTGAGGAAACTCAAACAGGCCTCTCTCCCCATCTGCATCCTCAGGACCTTCTACAGAGGTGTGGTGGAGAGTGTTCTGACGTACTGCATTGCAACATGGTACTCCAGCTGCAGTATGTCAGACAAAAAAGCCCTGCAGAGGATAGTTAAGGGAGCTGAGAGGGTAATTGGAGTTTCCCTCCCCTCTGTCCAAGAACTTTTTCAGAACCGTTGTAGGAGCAGGGCACTGAACATTGTCAAGGACCACTCTCACCCTCTGCATAAACACTTTGAACTTCTGCCATCTGGCAAACGATTCCGGAGCATCAGAGGCAGAACCACCAGACTGATTAACAGTTTCCTTCCACAAGCTGTTAGGATGCTGAACAGTTGATCCGGAATCTCTCATACATACTACTGCACCTGTGGACATTATGTATATTATTTGTATATTATAGTTCTGGTTAGTTTTCAAGTATGTCTTAGGGATGTGTGAATGGCTGTGTTGGGATGAGGGGTGAGGGTGTGTGTGAGTGTGTCTTAAATTATGTTCTTTTTACTTATATGGATGCTGAGAGAAACGTAATTTCATCTTGCCTGTACTGCAGCTGTATGTACAGCAATATGACAGTAAAGGTTGATTTGACTTGATTTGATAATCCTTCTTTGACAGTCGGTACTATCCATAGATTCAAAAGGATCGTCATCTGTTTAACCTAGTAGTAGCCTATGCAGTATATAAAGTTATCAAAGCATTTTTTACTTCTCTGGGTAACTCCTTTTCTATTATGCTGTGTGTATTTCTGTTGGTTTGGGTCGTCTACTGTGTCATGCTGCTGTTACACTGTAATTAACCAGTTTGAGATCAACAAAGTACATCTATCTATCTATCTAGATTCTGGAAACCTTACCTGGTCCACTCTCAGCTCTGGAAACCAGGTAAGCTCACCTCAAAAAACTCAATCATAATCTAACATTCTCTCAGCCGCAGAATCTCCAGTACTCCCCTGCCTGGAGAATCTCTGCACTTGGATCTAGAAACCTAGTGAACAAATAATACCTACCTGGATCTCCTCTTTGCTGGTTCTCCTCGTCTACTGTACTGCTCTGGGCCATTACCTACCTGTCCAGAACCCTCACCACCCATCAAGCATGCCAATAGCCTGTAAGTTCCCTCATACCATAAACAATCAGTTATACTTACCCTCATGGTGCCCCACAAACTTACATACATTCTCCTTCTCCTATTCTCTGCAGGATAAAATCCCATGTTGTGGGTTCCACTCACCTAATGCCTCAATCACTGTCTCTTTGTGCTTGTGCTCTGAAGCTGGACCCCTGTCTAGATAAATCATGACAATATCAGACTCAAAATTGTATGGTATCATGAATGTATTACTGCAGTGATATATTCATTGAAACTGCATTTGTGTTATATAGTGAATTAACTACAGGACACCCACATTCTCTGTTCCTTCACATATTTTATGTAGCTTTTACTTCGGAATCAGCCTGTAATATTTATGTGCCTTTTATTTACAGTACAATTATACCCATGATTACCCCAGGCCTGACTTCCACAGAAAACCTTAATCACTCAGCTCCGGTTCCAGCTGGCCTTGAATACAAAACACTTTTAATCTCTTCAGTTCCATTAAAGACAGTTTAGTTGTGCAACTGTGAAATGAGTTAAATATATAGAAGTGGAAGACCTAAATCTTGAAAAAAAAAAAGTCGATCTTCGGACCAAAAATGTACATCATGAAGATAAAAATGTCTGGAGAGATCCAAAAGCATAGCACTTTAGATGCATCTCATTACCGGAGCAGAGGAGAGAATCAATGGTTTTGTCAAACAGTGGGTGATTGGCAGGATGAAAGGAGCCTCCTATTGGACAAAAGCCATGAGACAAAATTCATCACACTTATCCTTAGAGGTTGATGGAACTTGAAAGTCACTATTCCTTGATTAAAGAGTGAAAATTGCTCAATAGATGCGCCTCTTCAGTGTCTTAGCATTATTATACAAGTGAGTGGAAAAGCAGCTGCACTTCCATGTTAAGGTGTGATGAAATTTTAATGACCGCTTTTGGGAATATTTGCCAACATTTGAGAGAACTAAGATGAAAAGTCAGCTGCTGATGACCTCACACTAGCACTTTACTTAAAAATGAGTAGCTCTAATTCCAATAATTACTCTTGCAGATTTCATTTCTTAAGAGACTATGAAAAGGTGAATGGAAAAGATTAATTAGTAAAAACAATTTATTATTTTAATTTGAGAGGACCCTCGCACCCAAGAGCACACCACCATACTTTTACTATGAAGAGATGGTTGTTTCCTTTAAATGGAACACATGATGAAAACTGCACCCTTTTAGTGCTTTTGCTAATCAATTTGGGTATCTGGACTGACTACTAATGACAAAAACTGAAAAAAAAAAAAAATAGTCCTGTCACCTCGTTGGGGTCCATCTTTGTCAGAATGACTCTTATTAAATAGGTAGTTTTGATTTGTTCCAGTAGTGATGTGAAACCTGGCGCTCATTGGATTGATGCCACCCCTACAGCTTTATCTCCACCCATGCTAATGACCTTTCTTGGTGACACCTATGAAGTTGTTAGAGAGTTAGCTTAGCAGATCAACTAAATTTTTTTATGACTATTCTCTAAATATATTCTACACACTCAACTATACATCCATGTTCCCAGGTGGCTCACTGATCCACAGTCAATCATATGCATGTCTTACGTCCTTCTGGTCTATTTTATTTTTTTTGTCCAGGATGGTCTAGCATAGGTAGCTTAGGCACTCCAAGTTGGCATGACCACAGTTTTTATGGCTCTTCTCTGTAAATTACAGTCACCCCGATAAACATCAGTATTCTCAGCTGGTTCAATAATGCACAACAAATATATATCTGCTTATATCACTCACATCATTCTGACTGTTTTAAATATATATTTTGGGAATGATCAGCCTGTAGTCTTACCTAATGCTTCTGGCTCACCTTCAGCTGATAGAGGTAATTACTGAGTCACCCAGAGCTGTTTCTGTGTTTAGAGCACATACCTGTCCTATCGATCACTAACCACAAACCTCTGTCCCCATTGATGCTTTATTTGAGCTTTTATTCTCCAATTTTACATGAGTTTGTATAGCCAGGCTGTCTCAGATAGCCAAAGCTAATGACTAATATTAGCATCAACCATGGATCTCAGGACTGACAAAAGAGGGAGGGTGGGGTGAAATAAGGCTCATTAGAATTTAAAGAAACATGCACTGCAATGGATCATTCTGAAGACGGGTGTTTAATCTAAGAGAAAAATGGTTTAAACATTGCTACACCTTTTTTTTTTTTTTGCACATGAGGTACATCTCCCTATCAATGTAATGCGTTACTGTAACACCACTACTTTTGCAGTAATGTGCTGTGTAACAAAATTACTGTTTAAAAATTCAGTAATGCATTAGTTACTGAAATTTGAAATTTGAAATTTGAAGTTGAGATTTGAAATTTGAAGTTATTTGAAATTTGGTTCCAAGGTTGTCATAGCCAGGAGCGGCACTGGGGTTAAGCTCCCAGTGCTCATAAAATGCTCCTTATGGCGTGCGTCTCGAAAAGCCTCTGACAACTAAGTCCAACTCCTAGCCTGCCCATGTGGTTTAGTCTCTAAGCCCGGCGGAACTGCTTTTACTAACAGGAGAAGGGGTGAGGGCGGACCTCTGGCGCCTTAAAACCAGATGCTTCGGGTAGATGGTGGCTCGTCAACCTGGGAAGGTAGCCCATCTAGGGGAAGGTAAACCCTGATTTCAAACCTCCGCTGCCTTGCGGCACACCCGGTCAAGGGAAAGGCTTCGGGAGTCAATCCTGAGGAAAAATCCAGAGTCGGAGTCCCTAAGGCAGTTCTCTGTTGTGCTCAACATCGTTCTGGCAGATCCTGCGACGGCGCTGGTGCCAAACTGTAGCAGCCCTGCTGTTCCTTTGGATTCATCAGTGACGTGGAGAGGGGGGACATGCTGCATGGGCAACATCTTGTCCTCCATATCTTCCTGCCCAGGCTTGAATCCTACCAACGCCCAACGCTGGAAGGTAGAACACCGGATCACTGGAGAGGACACTCCAGCTTCGCCTTTGGCGTAGACAAAACACGGGGAATGACAGTTACCGGTTATAAGCCACCGCTCAATTGGCGTAGAGCGCGGCGCCAGGGGTTGTTCCCGACGGTGGGAGGGATCATCGGATCTCACTGGACAGCTACCGCCCGCCTCAAGCTGGGCAGCCCCCAGCCAATAAGGTGTTGTCGCGCCACAGCTTGCTTTCCTCATTGGGTGCATGGGGATGAGGAGAAGTCCGAACGGCAGGCTGAGAACCTTCGCACCAGGCAAGACAAAAAAACAAAAGAGACCAACTCTAAAACTGGGAACTTGGAACGTCCGCACTATGATGACAGGACTCGCTGCTAACCTCAAGGACATCAACAACACCAGGAAGACTGCCATCATCAATAATGAGCTGAAGAGACTGGAAGTGGATATCGCCACTCTCCAGCAAACAAGGTTGGCTGACACAGGCACACTGAGAGAGAAGGACTACACGTTCTTCTGGCAGGGAAAGGGCAGTGACGAACACAGGGAGCACGGAGTGGGCTTCACAGTGAAGAACACCTTGCTGAAGATGGTGGAACCGGGCAGCACTGGCTCTGCACAGCTCCTCACACTCCGCCTGAACACCACTCAAGGCCCAGTCACCCTCGTCAGTGTGTATGCCCCAACACTGACAGCCACACCAAAGGCAAAAGACGAGTTCTACGAGAATCTCGCAACAACTGTCAGGATCATCCCCAACTCTGAACAACTCATTCTCCTTGGAGACTTCAATGCCAGAGTGGGTGCTGACCACGACTACTGGCCCTCCTGTCTTGGTCCATTTGGTGTGGGCAGAATGAACGACAACGGACAGCGGCTGCTCGAGTTCTGCACATATCACGATCTGTGCATCACAAACTCGTTCTTCAAGACCAAGCCCCAACACAAGGCTTCCTGGCGACATCCACGCTCAAAGCACTGGCACCAGCTGGACTTGATCCTGACCAGGCGCACCTCACTGAAGAACGTGCTAATCACCCGTTCGTTCCAGAGTGCAAATTGCAACACAGACCATTCATTGATGTGTTGCAACGTCAAGCTGCAGCTGAAGAAATTCCATCGTGCTAGACAGCCTGGAAAGGCACGGATTGACACCAGCAAGATGGCCCAACCAGAACTTGTTGAGCAGTTTGCCTCCACCTTTGAAAAGGAACTTGGTGTACCACAAGAAGGAGAATCTGCAAAGCAGAAGTGGGAAGAGCTGCGAAACACTATCCACCGCACAGCCTTGGCTACCTTTGGGAGGAAGACCTCGAAGTCACAGGACTGGTTTGATGCCAAGTTGACTGAGATGACCCCCGTCATTGAAGCCAAGCGCTCAGCACTTGCTGATTACAAGAAGTACCCAAACGAGAAGAATCTCCAGATTCTCAGGGCTGCGAGAAGCAAAGTTTAGCAGACTGCTCGGCGCTGTGCCAACGAGTACTGGACTCAGGTCAGCCAAGACATTCAAACTGCTGCCATAACAGGGAACATCCGTGGTATGTACGATGGCATCAAGAAAGCACTTGGTCCGGCTCAGAGCAAGACGGCCCCCCTCAAATCCTCCACTGGGGAGATGATCACAGAAAAGAACAAGCAGATGGAGAGATGGGTGGAACACTACTCCGACCTCTACTCCAGACAGAACACCGTGACACCATCAGCCCTTGATGCCATCGACTGCCTGCCATCCATGGATGAACTTGACGCCGAGCCAACCATCGACGAACTCAGCAAGGCCATTGATAGCTTGGCTGCTGGCAAGGCACCCGGCAACGACGGCATACCCCCCGACCTGATCAAGCACTGCAAGACCGCCCTACTGCTGCCATTGCATGACGTCCTCTGCCAGTGCTGGAAGGAAGGTGCCGTACCACAGGACATGAGGGACGCCAAGATCATCACCCTCTACAAAAACAAAGGGGAGAGAAGCGACTGCAACAATTACAGGGGCATCTCCCTCCTCAGCATTGTTGGCAAAGTCTACGCACGAGTTGTTCTCGTTCATCTACAGAAGCTTGCCGAACGTGTCTACCCCGAGTCTCAGTGTGGCTTCCGTGCTGAGCGATCGACGGTAGACATGATATTCTCCATCCGCCAACTCCAGGAGAAAAGCAGAGAACAGAACATGCCCCTGTACGTCGCCTTCATCGACCTCACCAAAGCGTTCGATCTGGTCAGCAGAAAGGGCCTTTTCAAGATCCTGCCAAAGATAGGATGCCCACCAAAGTTGCAAAGCCTCATCGAATCTTTTCACACCAACATGCAGGGGATAGTGCAGCACGACGGCAATGTCTCAGAGCCATTCAACATAAGCAGCGGGGTGAAACAGGGCTGTGTACTTGCGCCAACCCTTTTGGGGATTTTCTTTGCTATGCTCCTGAGGCATGCCTTCAGCACAGCAACAGAGGGAATCTACCTGCACACAAGATCTGACGGCAGGCTTTTCAACCTCGCCCGCCTGAAAGCCAGAGCCAAAGTACACGAGGCTCTAATCAGAGACATGCTGTTCGCAGAAGACGCTGCAGTCGCAACCCACACACAGCAGGGGCTTCAGACCCTGATGGACCGCTTCTCCCAGGCATGCAAGGACTTCGAGCTTTCCATCAGCCTGAAGAAGACTAACATCTTGGCGCAAGGCACGGAAGCACCACCAACCATCAACATCGACGACTACGAGCTGGAGGTCGTGAATCAGTTCACGTACCTGGGGTCCACGATCAGCAACAACCTCTCCCTTGATACAGAGATCGACAAGAGGATTGGAAAATCAGCCTTCACACTCACTCGCCTCACCACACGAGTGTGGGAGAATCCCAAACTCTCTGTCAAGACGAAGATGGCAGTGTACAACGCCTGCGTCATCAGCACACTGCTCTATGGGAGTGAGACGTGGACAACATACGCCCGGCAGGAAAAGAGACTGAACTCCTTCCACTTGCGCTGCATTCGCCACGTCCTGGACATATCCTGGTAGGACAAAGTGCCCAACACAGAAGTTCTGTCCCGCACCGGCCTTCCCTCCATGTTCACTCTACTCAGGCAGCGCAGGCTCCGCTGGCTAGGCCACGTTCACCGTATGGAGGATGGAAGAATCTCCAAAGATGTCCTCTATGGAGAACTGGCGACTGGCAGGAGAGACATTGGCCGCCCACAGCTGCGCTTTAGAGACGTCTGCAAGAGAGACATGAAGGCCCTGGAGATCAACACAGAGCACTGGGAGGACCTTGCAACGGACTGCTCCAAATGGAGAGACACCCTGACCAGACAGCTCAAGGCGGGTGAAGAGAGACTGACTGCTGCAGCAGATGAAAAAAGGACCCGCAGGAAGAACCGCCACAGACCCAGCAGCACGGAGACCACCCACAAGTGCGACCTGTGTGACAGGGACTGCCATTCGCGCATCGGCCTGTTCAGCCACAGGCGGTGCTGTTCCAGCAGAGTAGATATTTAGGATTCTCTTCCATGGTCATCATAGACCGACGGAGGCCGACGACAACTGAAATTTGATCAGAGGTGTTACTCGTTATACTAATATGGATAGATATTTTTAGTGCAAATAAATGAATATACAAACTGACCCTACCGCAGCTGAGACGTAGCCATCAGTCGACATGATCTGTTGCAGATAGCTGAGTTTTCACGACTGCACAGAGGAAGAGATGAGTGTTTTCCTTTGTCGCAGTTAAGGACAGCAGCATATTGGTGGGTTGCAAGCTAAAATGCTGGTTGAGACCCACTGCAATCTTGAGAAGTAAACAGCAACAAAGCTCCGACAAAGCTAGTGCTAAGTAACGGCTAGCTATGCTAACAACACTGTGTTAGTGGATTTACGCTATTTGAACAGCCACGGCTGGATGTAAAGTGGAAATACTCTTGTCTCAACAGCGACGGCTGGATTTCAACCACAGGTATGTAGCTGGACAGTTTGTGACCCGGCAAGAATTAAACTAACTGACTGCCAGACGCGTCGTTACAGACTGAAGATGTGATAACAGTCACTTTCCATCAGAAAGCTGAGACTGTGATCCACTGAAGTTACAACACATTTACTTGCTACCTGGATAAGATTATTCAAAAATGGATTTTGATTTCCAAAAGGAATGTGAGGGACTAGATCATGTCTGTCACAGCAGACATTTGGACTGTGGATAATGGACATTTTCTTTGGATCACTGCAAATCGGATTAAATCCATATCACAGTCCCTCCAGGATTTCGCAATATTGCAATTGTGTCAATTCAAGCAAAATCAGTCAATCAGGGCAACTATTGTGCAACCTTGCAACTTTGTCCAATCACTGCAACTTTCACGCAATTTTGGCCAATCCTTGTCAAATTCCACCAAATTCACCAATCAAATTTGTCTCTGACTGGTGCTCAAATGCTAAGTCTAAAAAATCAAATGCGTTGCTGTACCGCGTTCACTTCCATGTTTACAGTGAGTATTAACAGAACACATCAGCAAAAACAGAGTGTGTGATTTTAAAAAAAAACAAACCACGTACCCGCAAGGTTTCCAACGCCGTCCCTTCCTCCATCTCCCCCAGCCTGCTGATGGACGTCTCGCCACGTCTCCATCCTGACCGCGTGTACGAACCACTGGGTTTGTGTTGAAAAATGTCCGCCTGCCCCAAAAGCACCCAGTCGCGGGAGCACGCGTGAGGACAGATCCTATAAAACCACAAACAAAACGAGCAAATCTAACACTACTGCCAGTGTTTGAACATTTCATACATCTTTAGAAGTAAAGTCATTACTACATCTTGTCAATGAGCTTTAAAGCTGTGAATCTCCGGTCAGAACATGGACAAATCCCCCCCGCTCGTAAATGAAAGATGTGTGTCTGAAGAGACAAGTGTGTCGGTCAAGACGTGCAGCAGATAGACAGGTAGGAGTTTGGCATGGAAAGAGAGAGAATATTGTCTGTATTTTTTTTTTTTTTCAGAAAAACAGACTCCTATAGATAATACAGAGCAACATAATAAATTATTTACTTTTTCCTCTCCGCTCGGTACCAAGTGGTTGGGGACCATAGGGAGTTTTCCAAATGAAGGTGCTGCCAATAATTTCCAAATCTATACTCTTTAACATGTACAGTGGGGCAAAAAAGTATTTAGTCAGCCACCAATTGTGCAAGATCTCCCACTTAAAAGATGAGAGAGGTCTCCAATTTTCATCATAGGTATACCTCAACTGCCGTCGTCGGCCTCCGTCGGTCTATGATGACCATGGAAGAGAATCCTAAACGTCTACTCTGCTGGAACAGCACCGCCTGTGGCTGAACAGGCCGATGCGTGAATGGCAGTCCCTGTCACACAGGTCGCACTTGTGGGTGGTCTCCGTGCTGCTGGGTCTGTGGCGGTTCTTCCTGCGGGTCCTTTTTTCATCTGCTGCAGCAGTCAGTCTCTCTTCACCCGCCTTGAGCTGTCTGGTCAGGGTGCCTCTCCATTTGGAGCGGTCCGTTGCAAGGTCCTCCCAGCGCTCTGTGTTGATCTCCAGGGCCTTCATGTCTCTCTTGCAGACGTCTCTAAAGCGAAGCTGTGGGCGGCCAACGTCTCTCCTGCCAGTCGCCAGTTCTCCGTAGAGAACGTCTTTGGGAATTCTGCCATCCTCCATACGGTGAACGTGGCTTAGCCAGCGGAGCCTGCGCTGCCTGAGTAGAGTGAACATGGAGGGAAGGCCGGCGCGGGACAGAACTTCTGTGTTGGGCACTTTGTCCTGCCAGGATATGTCCAGGATGTGGCGAATGCAGCGCAAGTGGAAGGAGTTCAGTCTCTTTTCCTGCCGGGCGTATGTTGTCCACGTCTCACTCCCATAGAGCAGTGTGCTGATGACGCAGGCGTTGTACACTGCCATCTTCGTCTTGACAGAGAGTTTGGGATTCTCCCACACTCGTGTGGTGAGGCGAGCAAGTGTGAAGGCTGATTTTCCAATCCTTTTGTTGATCTCTGTATCAAGGGAGAGGTTGTTGCTGATCATGGACCCCAGGTACGTGAACTGATTCATGACCTCAGGCTCGTAGTCATCGATGGGGTGATGGTTGGTGGTGCTTCCGTGCCTTGCGCCAAGGGACGTTAGTCTTCTTCAGGCTGATGGTAAGCCTGAAGTCCTTGCATGCCTGGGAGAAGCGGTCCATCAGGGTCTGAAGCTCCTGCTGTGTGTGGGTTGCGACTGCAAGCGTCATCTGCGAACAGCAATGTCTCTGATTAGAGCCGTCGCGTACTTTGGTTCTGGCTTTCAGGTGGGTGAGGTTGAAAAGCCTGCCGTCAGATCTTGTGTGTAAGTAGATTTCCCTCTGTTGCTGTGCTGAAGGCATGCCTCAGGAGCATAGCAAAGAAAATCCCAAAGAGGGTTGGCGCAAGTACACAGCCCTGTTTCACACTCCCCTGCGTATATTGAATGGCTCTGAGACGATACCATCGTGCTGCACTATCCCCTGCATGTTGTGTTGAAACGATTCAATGAGCTTTGCAACTTTGGTGGGCATCCTATCTTTGGCAGGATCTTGAAAAGGCCCCTCTGCTGACCAGATCGAACGCTTTGGTGGGTGAGGTCGATGAAGGCGACGTACAGGAGGCATGTTCTGTTCTCTGCATTTCTCCTGGAGTTGGCGGATGGAGAATATCATGTCTACTACCCGTCGATCGCTCAGCGCGGAAGCCACACTGAGACTCGGGGTAGACCACTTTCGGGCAAGATTCTTGTAGATGAACGAGAACTAACTCGTGCGTAGACTTTGCCAACAACACTGCGGGAGGGAGATGCCCCTGTAGTTGTTGGCAGGTCGCTTCTCTCCCCTTTGTTTTGTAGGAGGGTGATGATCTTGGCGTCCCTCAATGTCCTGTGGTACGGCACCTTCCTTCCAGCACTGGCAGAGGACATCATGCAATGGCAGCAGTAGGGGCGGTCTTGCAGTGCTTGATCAGGTCGGGGGGTATGACTGTCGTTGCCGGGTCCTTGCCAGCGGGCCAAGCTATCAATGGCCTTGCTGGATTCGTCGATGGTTGGGCCTCGGCGTCAAGTTCATCCATGGGATGGCAGGCAGTCGATGGCATCAAGGGCTGACAGTGTCATGGTGTTCTGTCTGGAGTAGAGGTGCGGAGTAGTGTTCTCCACCCATCTCTCCATCTGCTTGTTCTTGTCTGTGATCATCTCCCCCAGTGGAGGATTTGAGGGGGGCAGTCTTGCTCTGAGCCGGACCAAGTGCTTTCTTGATGCCATCGTACATACCACGATGTTCCCTGTTATGGCAGCGGTTTGAATGTCTTGGCTGAGCTGAGTCCAGTACTCGTTGGCAACAGCGCCGAGCAGTCTGCTGAGCTTGCTTCTCGCAGCCCTGAGAATCTGGAGATTCTTCTCGTTTGGGTACTTCTTGTAATCAGCAAGTGCCTGAGCGCTTGGGCTTCAATGACGGGGGTCATCTCGGTCAACTTGGCATCAAACCAGTCCTGTGACTTCGAGGTCTTCCTCCCAAGAGGTAGCCAAGGGCTGTGCGGGATGGATGGTGTTTCGCAGCTCTTCCCACTTCTGCTTTCAGATTCTCCTTCTTTGTGTGCACCAAGTTCCTTCTCATTAAGGTGGAGGCAAACTGCTCAACAAGTTCTGGTTGAGCCCATCTGCTGGTGTCAATCCGTGCCTTTCCAGGTTGTCTAGCACGATGGAATTTCTTCAGCTGCAGCTTGATCTTGCAACACACCAATGAATGGGTCTGTGTCACAATCTAGCACTCTGGAACCGAACGGGTGATTAGCACGTTCTTCAGTGAGGTGCGCCTGGTCAGGATCAAGTCCAGCTGGGTGCCAGTGCTTTTGAGCGCGGATGTTGCCAGGAAACCTTGTGTTTGGGGCTTGGTCTTGAAGATCGAGTTTGTGATGAAAAGCATCGTGATATGTGCAGAACTCGTGCAGCTGCTGTCCGTTGTCATTCATTCTGCCCACGCCAAAAGGTCCAAGACAGGTAGGGCCAGGAGTCGTGGTCAGCACCCACTCTGGCATTGAAGTCTCCAAGGAGAATGAGTTGTTCAAGTTGGGGGATGATCCTGACAGATGTTGGCAGATTTCGTAGAACTCGTCTTTTGCCTCTGGTGTGGCTTGTCAGTGTCTGGGGAAATACACACTGACGAGGGGTGCACTGGGGCCTTGAGTGGTGTCAGGCGGAGTGCTGAGGGAGTCGTGCAGAGCCAGTGCTGCTCGGTTTCACCATCTTCAGCAACGTGTTCTTCACTGTGAAGCCCACTCCGTGTTCCCTGTGTTCGTCACTGCCCTTTCCCTGCCAGTAGAACGTGTAGTCCTTCTCTCTCAGTGTGCCTGCGTCAGCCAACCGTGTTTCCTGGAGAGTGGCAATGTCCACTCCCAGTCTCTTCAGCTCATTATTGATGATGGCAGTCTTCCTGGTGTCGTTGATGTCCTTGAGGTTAGCAGCGAGTCCTGTCATCATAGTGCGGACGTTCCAAGTTCCCAGTTTTAGAGTTGGTCTCTTTTGTTTTATTGTCTTGCCTGGTGCGAAGGTTCTCAGTCTGCTGTTCGGACTTCTCCTCATCCCCATGCACCCAATGAGGAAAGCAAGCTGTGGCGGGACAACACCTTATTGGCTGGGGGCTGCCCAGCTTGAGGTGGGCGGTAGCTGTCCAGTGAGATCCGATGATCCCTCCCACCGTCGGGAATAACCCCTGGCGCCGCGTTCTACGCCAATTGAGCGGTGGCTTATAACCGGTAACTGTCATTCCCCGTGTTTTGTCTACGCCAAAGGCGAAGCTGGAGTGTCCTCTCCAGTGATCCGGTGTTCTACCTTCCAGCATTGGGCGTTGGTAGGATTCAAGCCTGGGCAGGAAGATACGGAGGACAAGATGTTGCCCATGCAGCATGTCCCCCCTCTCCACGTCACTGATGAATCCAAAGGAACAGCAGGGCTGCTACAGTTTGGCACCAGCACCATTGCAGGAGCTGCCAGAACGATGTTGAGCACAACATAGAACTGCCTTAGGGGCTCCGACTCCGGATTTTTCCTCAGGGTTGACTCCCGAAGCCTTTCCCGTGACCGGGTATGCCGCAAGGCAGCGGAGGTTTGAAATCAGGGTTTACCTTCCCCTAGATGGGCTACCTTCCCAGGTTGACGAGCCACCATCTACCCGAAGCATCTGGTTTTAAGGCGCCAGAGATCCGCCCTCACCCCTTCTCCTATTAGTAAAAGCAGTTCCGCAGGGCTTAGAGACTAAACCCACACGGGCAGGCTAGGGAGTTGGACTTAGTTGTCAGAGGCTTTTCGAGACGCAACGCCATAAGGAGCATTTTATGAGCACTGGGAGCTTAACCCCAGTGCCGCTCCTGGCTATGACAACCTTGGAACCATACCTCAACTATGAAAGACAAAATGAGAAAAAAAAAAATCCAGAAAATCACATTGAAGGATTTTTAATGAATTAATTGGTAAATTCCTCAGTAAAATAAGTATTTTGGTCACCTACAAACAAGCAAGATTTCTGGCTCTCACTGACCTGTAACTTCTTTAAGAGGCTCCTTGGTCCTCCACTCGTTACCTGTATTGATGGCACCTGTTTGAACTCGTTATTAGTATAAAAGACATCTGTCCACAACTTCAAACAGTCAGACTCCAAATTCTACAATGGCCAAGACCAAAGAGCTGTCAAAGGACACCAGAAACAAAATTGTACACCTGCACCAGGCTGGGAAGTACTGAATCCTGCAATAGGTAAGCAGCTTGGTGTGAAGAAATCAACTGTGGGAGCAATTATTAGAAAATGGAAGACATACAAGACCACTGAAATCTCCCTCGATCTGGGGCTCCACGCAACATCTCACCCCCGTGGGGTCAAAATTATCACGAGAACGGTGAGCAAAAATCCAGAACCACATTGGGGGGACCTAGTAAATGACCTGCAGAGAGCTGGGACCAAAGTACAAAGGCTACATCAGAAACACACTCACGCCGCCAGGACTCAAATCCTGCAGTGCCAGACGTGTCCCCCTGCTTAAGCCAGTACATGTCCAGGCCTGTCTGAAGTTTGCTAGAGAGCATTTGGATGATCCAGAAGAGGATTGGGAGATGTCATATGGTCAGATGAAACCAAAATAGAACTTTTTGGTAAAAAACTCAACTTGTCGTGTTTGGAGGAGAAAGAACACCATACCTACTGTGAAGCATGGGGGTGGAAAACATGGACGACTGATCCGTTGTAAAGAAAGAATGAATGGGGCCATGTATTGTGAGATTTTGAGTGAAACCCTCCTTCCACCAGCAAGGGCATTGAAGATGAAACGTGGCTGGGTCTTTCAGCATGACAATGATCCCAAAAACACACCGCCCGGGCAATGAAGGATGTGGCTTCGTAAGAAGCATTTCAAGGTCCTGGAGTGGCCTAGCCAGTCTCCAGATCTCAACCCCATAGAAGAAGAGGAAGATATGGAGTTATGGATTCCATGCAGTTTACCAATTGCATGAATTTACCATGCAATTGGTAATTCCTCGGTAAATTTTACCGAGGAATTTACCAATTACTCATTAAAAATCCATTCAATGTGATTTTCTGGATTTTTTTTTCTTATTTTGTCTCTCATAGTTGAGGATATACCAATGATGAAAATTGGAGACCTCCCTCATCTTTTAAGTGGGAGAACATGCACAACTGGTGGCTGACTAAATACTTTTTTACCCACTGTATGGCAGGGCAGTGGATTTTTTAAACAAAAAGCACAACAACGCCACCTGGGGAATTTCACCCCAGGGAAATAGTTTTCTATAAACTAAGACCTGTAAGGTCACACAGGTTCGTTACACACACAGAGCCATAGACGTGATCCCATTAATAACAGATAATTTTATTAAACAGTAAAAAAAAAAAAAAAATCATAAGTTTGTAATTAACCTCTTGCACTCCGTTGTACCGCAGACAGGGCAAGTCTCTGCGTCCTAGAGCGCACGAGGGCGCTCTCGTGTGCTCTAGGACGCATGGTGTAGATGGTGATGTAGGTGGTGATGGTGATGTAGTGGCGTCCAAGCGCGCACTGAAAATAAAAAGCTGCAGGACACAGCCCGCGAACAGATTAGTTCATCTGATTGACCTCTCATTTGACTAATAAGAGCTTGAATTGGGTTCTGAAACCTTGAAGAACCAATGACTGAAAACCTAGCCAGAAGGACCCGCCTACCAAGGCTGTGAATGCAGTGAGCCAATTGAAGCAGACAAGTTCGCGAGCTGTTTTTTTTAAATGTTGCCGGGAAATAATACACACTGAACAACAAATGTATTATATGGGTTTTATCTGATATATAGAAAATAAAGAGGCAGCACGCTTCAGAATGAAAAGATTTACAAAAATTTTTAAATGTAATAAAAATAAAATGAAATGTCAAAAATGTCTCTTTGTATATAACTCTCACGTTTGCTGTTACAGTCTGTACTGCCTCAAACACACAGGAGGCGGATCTTAAACAAAATGGTGGGTTACTAACAAAGAAAAATACAATCTGATAAAATGCTCAGTAAACTAATGACCCAAATAAGTCCGTACAAACAGTAGTGGTGATAAACATACACACGACGCCACACCAGCGCGTGATCACTGACTGATCTTCACAGGACACCCGAGTCTCCAACGTTTCTTATGAAGATTATTCCTCGTCTTGCTTGCTTTTCAAATCCGGTCTCCTGAACCGTTTTCCCCAACCGAAAAAAAAAACCCAGATATTCAAAATCCTCTACCTGGCATATCCCGCCCACACCCTGAAGTCACTTCCTGTTGAGTCAAGTTCAAATCAAAATATTTAAACGCAAATCAATCAACAAAGATCCATAAATATGACCGGGTTACATTAAGGCTGGGTGAGACTGACTGCTGGAGCGGATCAAAAAAGGATTAGACGTTATGATTTCTTCCATGGTCATAGACCGACAGAGGCTGACGACGAAGGCTGAGGGACACACACGCCTTCGCCAGTCTTTTTTTAATTACTACTGTTATTTGTTTTGAAAAAAATCGTTCGCCAAAAACCGCAATCATGGAAGCACAAAACTGCAATAATGGGAAATATGTTTTCATCGGGTCGCGAGACCAGAACCACAGAGCGGACCAGCATCGCGTTCGTCTGACAATGGGGAAAGAGAAGTTCGCCAGGACGCTGCTGTGAAGAGGTAAGGTGTTATAAGCTAAATTATTCTTTATTCCTGACTATTCTCTCTGTAAGCGAGGGGGGGGTGGGGGGAAGGGCCGCGGCGACTGAGCTGCTGTCCCACATCCCACATGATGCTAAGCCGTCATGTAGGGCGATGGCTGATCTCCGTCCTCTGTACGAGGGGGGGGGACAACCCCCCCCCCCACACACACACACTATCAGACATCAGCCTGAATGGGACCTTTTAGTAGAGCCCCAAAGTGAAGCTTCTACATTTGAATCATTCTAAAGATTACAGACGTTTTCCCAAACTGTGCCATTTGGCACAATTTGGGGCACAGTTCCAAAACGCATGGGAAACAGCCTGAGGAAAAAGCTGATGTAATATATTCATTTTTTTGTGGTATTGTTACAAAATTTGGATCCTCAGCTGATAACACTATGGTTCTACATTCTGTTGCATTTCCAGCCCGGATCCTGAAGCTGTGTGTTTTATCTGCAGCATTTGTATCCAAAAAAAAAACACCCAGGCCAATTTATTTTCTTCAGAGTTCACTATGTTTAGATGACTGTAACTCAGTGGCTGGAGCACTTAGAGAGATATGACTGTTTTGGCAAAAAATTCGAAGTGTTTTCTTTTAAATGAGACCCAACCCCATGAAGATGCTGCAAAGGTTGAAGAACAGCTTTCGATTTACTTTGGGCACATATATTTTTTGGGCGTTTTTAGGAAAATTGACCGAGTGCAAGGGGTTAAAACCACAACACTTGCTTGTTGCCTGCAACGAGTTCAGCTTAAAATAAATTTCAGATAGGCAAAAGCATGCTAGGACCAGGGCTGGGGCTTACTGGGAGGCTAGCTGAGAAGGGGAAGAAGGGTCTTAAACTAAACACCGATGAACTGCACACCAACCATATGGACACCCCTGCGTGCATTTCAGAGGAAGTCCGTGAGGAAAACCACACCAGGGGAACCGGCTGCTGCACACTTCAGACCCACAGCTCCTGTCCTGCAACAAGAGAAATTTTGTTGCAGGATGCAGCTTGAGTACCATACCCTCTCTCTAAAAGTCCTGTGGGTTTTAGGGACACATTTTGGCCACTAAGTAAACTGCAGAGTCAGAGTCCTTCACAAAAAATGTATGTGAACAGCATTATAAGTTGGGACTACTTAGACTTTTTTCAAAGTAGGAAGAGGTAAACAGGCCACCTCCAGCACATGCAGCAGGCAGGTTTGGGTGAGACTGACCGTAGTACATCTTGGTGAATTATTTACTTGTGAGGAATGAACAAACTCCACCCTGTGCAAGACATGGAGTCCACAGTTTTACAAGCACGAAGGGGGTGATGTATTTTAGTCATATTCAACGCGGGAGAAAACTTAGCTGATGGATGGATGGATGATGGATGGATGGGTTATACATGCACACCATATCAAGGACAGATAAACAAAGCCACCATCAGCAAAGACTTGCAATGCTACTGCAGAATATGAAGAAAATGAGACACACTATATAATATACTCTGTATTACAGTATATTAAGCTTCTGCTTACTTAACCATTTTTTAGCTGACCTAGGACAAACAGCAGATTGTTATTTCAGCAAAATGTCACTTTCTTAAGATATTAAAATATATTAAATTGAGCCATTTTTAGGTGAACTCTGCAAAAAAAAAAAAAGTCAAATGTCACAGTTTAACTTCCCTGACAGCCTTCTTAACTTGAGGTCATGTAGCAAAGCAGTGGCAATTTTGAGGAGCAGAGATATTACAATACTCCCACCACAGCTTTTCGTTTTCCACCCACAGAAATAAGGTTAAAATAAAGCAGAACGTATTTGGTGCTCACAAGTCTACAACCAGCACTGCCTCTAGAACATCACTGGTTTTTCATCCATCATTTAAATGCCAGAAATAATGACAAAAAGCGAGTTGCAGAGAGTGAAGTTTGTGAATTACTTTGCCAGAAGAAAAAAAAAGTTAGGAAATTTACTAATAAAAATCGGAAAACAACAGATACAGTGCTGTGAAAAAGTATTTGCCCCCTTCCTGATTTCTTATATTTTTGCATATTTGCCACACTTTAACATTTCAGATGATCAAACAAATGTTAACATTAAACAAAGATAACCTGAGTAAATACAAAATGCAGTCTTTAAATGATGATTTCACTTATGTGAAAAAAGCTATCCAACCTACCTGGCCCTTCATGAAAAAGTAATTGCCCCCTACCTAATAACTGGTTGTGCCTCAGATTTGGATTTTGGCCCACTTTTCTTTACAGAATTGTTTAAATTCAGCCACACTGGAGGGCTTGAGCTTGAGGTCACAAACTGATGGTGCAACATTTTCCTTCCGGATTCTCTTGTAAAGAGTAGAATTCATGGTTCCATCAATAAACGGCAAGTCATCCAGGTCCTGAAGCAGCAAAGCAGCCCCAGACCATCACACTACCACCTACCATGTTTAACTGTTGGTATGATGTTCGATTTATGCAATACTGTGCGAGTTTTATGCCAGATGTAACAGGACACACACCTTCCAAAAAGTTCAACTTTTGTCTTGTCAGTCCACAGAATATTTTCCCAAAAGTCTTGGGCATCATCAAGATATTTTTTGGTAAATGTGAGACAAACCTTTGTGTTCTTGTTGGTCAGCAGTTGTTTACACCTTGGAAACTCTCCCATGGATGCCATTTTTGCCCAGTCCTCTTTCTTATTATTGAATCATCGATCACTGAGGCAGGTCAAAGTCAACTTTATTGTCAATTCTGCCATTATGTACAGCACATACAGAGAACTGAAATCATGTTACTCTGAGACCCATGGTGCAGCAAGGTAACAATTAAGTAGGAAATATGAATATAAAGTGTAACATCTAACACCAAACATTAAACATCAAACATCAAACATCAGTGCAAAGAAAACCACCCCCAACAAGAAGCTAACTAAAAATACTAAGGGTGTGATGGCTCACTCTGGGTCATTATCTCCCACAGCTGCACGCACACCGATTCACCATCATACTCGGGCTATTTAACCCACTCTGCCTTCAGACCGGCACGGAGCCGTCTGTCTCCCTGGCTGAAGAAGCTCGACTCTCGTCTTCAAAGCCCATTATCCTGTCTTCATCGCTCCTGCCTAAGCCCTCCTTGTCTCTGCTTCATCCTTTGGAAGGATTCAGCCTCGTCTACCAAGTAAGCCAGTTCCTACTCGGAACATACCGTTCCGAGACATAGTGACATACGGTCACTATGGAGAGTGAGAATATGTATGGCACATAATCATACCATGTATGATAACTAAGTAGACGGTTGTGCTGTTTCATCCCATCTAGCAACAATGCTCTGCACTGTGTGTGTTTATATATTTACATATTTATTCCATCTAGCTACAATGCTCCGCACTGGGTGTGTTTATATTTATATATCTATATATTTATTCCATCTAGCTACAATGCTCCGCACTGTGTGTTTATATATCTACATATTATTCCATCTAGCTACATTGCTCCGTACTGTGGGTGTTTATATATTCACATATTTATTCCATCTAGCTACAATGCTCCGCACTACTGTGTTTACATATTCATATATTTATTCCATTCAGCTACAATGCTCTGCACTGTGTGTCCTGTGTGTGTGTATATATATATTTTATAGTAATATGTACATATGTATATTAGCTGCTCTTGCTTGCTTGTTTTTTTTCTTGCCTTCTGATTGTTGCTCTGAGTGTTGCTATCCCTGTGCTGTTGCAATCCTGGAATTTCCCCATTGTGGGACTAATAAAGGCTTATCTTATCTTATCTTATCTTACTCACCTGTTCTAACGTTTATCCCCTGTGCACAGGCGGAATTCCGTGGCAGCGTAATCGTTCCTCCTGTCGGCAGTCCAAGCCTCCCTCGTCCCAGCGGTCCATGTCTTCACCAGCGGCGTCATGACAGCAGACACTGTCTTCCTGGCTGTAGCCTCCGGGCCAACCTGAGAGCATCTCCCCATCTGTAAAAGTAAGCCTCAGCCATTCCCTATACACTCCTTCAGTTGGACAGTGCTAACATCTGTGCCTCTGCTTTGTTCATAGGGTTGCCAGGTCAAACGGCGCTCTGCTCACCGCCAGCTACGACGTCACTGCTGACATGTACAGCCACATACACATACACTACACACACACGCATTCACACACCTCACTTCTATAAATAAAGATAACTGAATCCACTCTTGAGCCTGTGTCTGCTCCCTGGGTCTACCAAACATGTCAAAGGGTGTGCAAAATAACTAAAATACAATAGAAGTTAAGACAGTATGCAGTGACTTAAGGCACATATCAGGACACAGCGTTAAAGTGGCGGGGCCTCGTCAAGTGAGGCCTGCAGGCTCTTTAGATGTTGTTCAGGGTTTCTGATTCTCACCTGGTCTTGAATTTCTGTAAATTACAGCATGATGTGTTGTTCTTTGAGGTCTTTTAGATTACTTCAGTTTTTCAGACAGGTTCTATTTAAGTGATTTATTTATTCAATAGGTCAGGCAGTAATCAGGCCTGGGTGTGCCTAGTGACATTGAACTCAGCTTTTAAGAAAATGTGGTTAATCACAGTTAATTCATGGTATAACAAGGGACAAATACTTTTTCACATAGGGCCTAGTGTGTTTGGATAGTTTTTTCTGTAACAAATGAAATAAACATTTAAAAATACTTGTGGCTTCCAGTGGTATCCCTCAATTTCTTTCTTTGTTGTTGAGATGTAGTTATAAAATACATCAGAGATGCCATAAAATATCCATTTTAAATGGATATAGCCTTAGCTGGCGGAGGAGGTCTTCAGGTGGTATCCAGTCATCCTTTAGTGCTTCGACCCTTAACCACAACACTCTCCAGTGCGTCGGCAATGAGTGGCCAGTTCACTGCCCCGCTCCTTCCAGCTTCCAGCTGGTGTCCTCCTTCTTATGCGAGAACCAACAGGAGGCACTCTCTACCACTTCTCCCAACCTTCTAACAGCAGTTTTCTGCCTGTGGCCTCTAAAGGTGCGTTCACTCCAAACGCGAACGGGCGGCATGAATCTGTACAAAGTGAATGGAAAGAGGTGAGTACATGTGAAATTGCGCATTTGCGCGTCCAAGGCTAGCTAGCTAGCTAGCTGCTAGCTTTGAGATTCTGCCGTCACCAGAATAAAAGTATCGCCATTGCAGAGTAAACTAGTTTGAAAATGAGACTGCCACTCACCTGGAAACAGGAGGACCGGGAGTTCTACAGCCGAATCGGGATGCCAGAGTTATTTACCCACGGATTCCTGCCACGGATGTGCTAAACAAGGCTAGCAAGCTTGCAAAGGAAACACCCATCATCTTGTGAAGTTTTGGAGGCAGGGACAACATTTTCAGGTGAGCCTTCTGTCGGATAATGTAAACCTAAGCATGATGTTAATTTGGGAATTTCCACAGCAGGTTGAACACAGCTGCAGAAGTTTTAAAGGCAACTTCACCTGTCTGCATCTCACTCAGAAGGGGAATTCATGTCTGTTCGCGTGTTTACATTGAGTTATAATGTAATCGTGCAGCGCGAAAAATTCGCCCGTTCGCATTTGGTGTGAACGCACCATTACTCCTACTTTTGCCATCAGGTTCCACACAGATTGGGCTGGGAGCCCTCGACACCCCACCTCCACTGTAAATAATCACGTCATCCACCCTTTGTCTTGACATTCCCGAACCAGCTGTTGGTATTTGGCCTTCTTCCTCTCTGGTGCCTCCTCACAATTCTCCTCCTATGGGACTGTTAGTTATCTGCTCTCAGGGTTGTGGAAAGTGTCTCCTCTGGAAAGTGGAGTTTCCTCCCAAGGTCTGCCTTCATTTCCCATCCCTTGGCGGACTGCAAAAGGGTTTGTTTTGCACCTCCCAGGATGACTTGCCTCTGCACCTCTCTCACAATGCCAACGGTGTTAAGCAATGGTTGTGTTTTGGCTGGATGTTTCCTTCTTCTCTTCTGCTCCAAGATTTCCGCCAGTGTGGTCAACACCCTGTTGTGGCACCACCTATATCTCCCCTACACTAGACTGATAATGCACCCTGATAGAGTGTGCGCCATGGTCCATCTTGCTCCACACAAGCTACACAGGGGGGTTTCCCTCAGTCCCCATTTGTGCAGATTAACCAGGGTTAGAAGGGTATCTATCATACACTGCTCTGAGAAACCCGGAAAGGCTTCAGCCACCACCAGACCAGGGGCATAGCACCAAATTTTGGGCCCTGGGTGCAGCAATGTGTGTGAGCCCCTCAAACACAAACCAAATTTTGAATTTTACATTCCATGGTTTAACCTCTTGCACTCCGGTCAATTTCCCTAAAAACGCCAAAAAATAACATGCCCAAAGTAAATCGAAAGCTGTTCTTCAACCCTTTGCAACATCTTCATGGAGTTGGTCTCATTTAAAAGAAAACACTTTGAATTTTTTGGCAAAACAGTCATAATCTCTCTAAGTGCTCCAGCAACTGAGTTACAGTCGTCTAAACATACTGAACTTGAAGAAAATAAATTTGGCCTGGGTGTTTTTTTGGATACAAATGCTTGCAAATAACACACAGCTTCAGATCCGGGCTGGAAAATGCAACAGAAATGTAGAACCAAGTGTTATCCAGCTGAGGTCCAAATTTTGTAACAATACCACAAAAAATGAATATATTACACAGCTTTTTCCTCAGGTAGTTCCCAGGCATTTTTGAACTGTGCCAAATTGTGCCAAATGGCACAGTTTGGAAAAACGTCTGTAACTTTTGAATGATTCAATATAGAAGCTTCATCTTGGGCTCTAATGAAAGGTGACACTCAGGCTGTGTGTGTGTGGGGGGGGGGGGGTTGCCCCCCCCCCCTTGCTACAGAGGATGGCCACCGGCCATCGCTACATGACGGAATAGTCATGTGGCGACCACGGCGAAGTCACCGCGGCTTCCCCCCCCCTCGCTACAGAAGAGTAGCGGAGGGGAGGGGCGTTCACGGTCCGGACGCAGCACACGAACCGTGTACCGCGGCGCATGAACTTCAGACTTCGTACGCCGCACAGTTGTAATTTACCTATCGGGTCAAAAGTAATTTTTGATTTCAATTTTCAGGGATAAAGAATAATTTAGCTTATAACACTTACCTCTTCACAGCAGCAGTCTCCTGGCAAACTTCTCTTCCTCATTGTCAGACGAACGCGATGCTGGTCCCTTGTTACGGACTCGTGGTTCTGGTCTCGGCGACCCGGTCAAAACATAATTCCATTATTGCGGTTTTGCGCTTCCATGATTGCGGTTTTGGCGAATGATTTACGACCTTCATCGTCGGCCTCTGTCGGTCTATGATGACCATGGAAGAGAATCTTAAATGTCTATTCTGCTGGAATAAAAAAAAAAAAAAAGCACCGCCTGTGACTGAACAGGCCGATGCGCAAATGGCAGTTCCTGTCACACAGGTCGCACTTGTGGATGGTCTCCGTGCTGCTGGGTCTGTGACGGTTCTTCCTGCGGTTTCTTTTTTCATCTGCTGCAGCAGTCTGTCTTCACCCAGCCTTACAAAAAAGCAACTTGCGAACTTCTGTGCTTCAATTGGCTCGCTGCATTCACAGCGTTGGTAGGCGGGTCCTTCTTGCTAGGTTTTCAGTCATTGGTTCTTCAAGGTTTCAGAAACCCAATTCAAGGCTCTTATTAGTCGAATGAGCGGTCAATCAGATGAACTAATCTGTTTGCGGCTGTGTCTGTAGTGGAAGAACGGAAATGCAGCTTTTTTTTTCAGTGCGCGCTTGGACGCAGCGCCCTCGTGCGTCCTAGAGCGCACAAGGGCACTCTCCTGCGCCCTCGCGCGCTCTGGGACGCAGAGACGTGCCCGTCCGCGGTACACTGGAGTGCAAGAGGTTAAGATGGGGCCATTTCCATCGAAAGCCTTGGTTAGTAAGCTCCACTGTTATGTACAATTTGATATATTATTGTATATTACATATTATAGTATATGATTTGTGTATCCATCTTTGAGAATATATTTACTGTCATCAGTATTTCCAAATCTCTTTGTCTATAGTGCACTTTTGAGAATGGGCCTGTAAGGGATAAGGACCTGTACTTATATAGCGCTTTTTCTAGTCTCAAAGACCACTCAAAGCGCTTCACTAGTACTAACCCTCTATTCTAAGGGCCTATAGGAGACATATATCTAGGGACAATTTGGAGTCACCAATTAACCTAACATGCATGTCTTTTGGATTGTGGGAGGAAACTGGAGCCCCCGGAGTAAACCCATGCAGCACAGGGAGAACATGCAAACTCCACACAGAAAGGTTCCTACCCCTGCCAGCCTGGAGATTTGAACCTGGAACCTTCTAGCTGTAAAGCAACAGTGCTAACCCCTGCACCACCGTGCTGCCCCCTGTAGTGGTTTTCATTTACACATTTATTTATTTATTTACTTATTTATTTATTTATTTTTCCTATTCCATTGGTCTTATTATTTTGTATACTTGCAGTTTTTTGCTAGTCGAGCATCTTTAACAAACCCAGTTTCCAATTGAGATCAATATACAGTGATGTACACAGACATTTTGGGGGGCAGGCGTCCCCCCACCCCCAAAAAATAAACACTCCTAAATAATGAAAAACGGAAATTTATATACAATCGTGCAAATTTTCAAATCAAATCAAATCAAACTTTATTGTCATATTGCTGTACATACAACTGTAGTGCAGGCAAGATGAAATTGCGTTTCTCTCGGCATCCATATAAATAGAAGCAGCATGATTTAAAACACACTCACACATGGCTTCACCCCCAACCCCCACCCCCACCCCCCATCCATTCACACATCCCTGAGACATACTTGGGAAAAAAAACTAACTAACTATAATATACAAATAATATACACAATGTCCGTAGGTGCAGTAGTGTGTATGAGAGATTCCGGGTCAACTGTTCAGCATCCTGACAGCTTGTGGAAGGAAGCTGTTGATCAGTCTGGTGGTTCTGCCTCTGACGCTCCGGAATCGTTTACCAGATGGAAGAAGTTCAAAGTGTTTATGCAGAGGGTGAGAACGTTCCTTGACAATGTTCAGTGCCCTGCTCCTACAACAGTTCTGAAAAAGTTCTTGGACAGAGGGGAGGGAGACTCCAATTACCCTCTCAGCCCCCTTGACTATCCTCTGCAGGGCTTTTTTGTCTGACATACTGCAGCTGGAGTACCATGTAGCAATGCAGTACGTCAGAACACTCTCCACCACACCTCTGTAGAAGGTCCTGAGGATGCAGATGGGGAGAGAGGCCTATTTGAGTTTCCTCAAGAAGTGCAGTCTCTGCTGAGCCCGCTTTCTGATCCCCAAGGAATTCTTGCTCCAGGTCAGGTCCTGCGAGATCTGCACTCCAAGGAACTTGATGTTCTCCACTCTCTCCACTAAACGGCCGCCGATGCTGAGGGGGACGTGCTCAGGCTGTGACCGCCGGAAGTCGATAATCATCTCCTTCGTTTTGTCCACGTTGAGCACCAGATTGTTCTCCCTGCACCAGCCCTCCAGGTCTCACTTCTTCCCTGTACATTGATTCCTCATCCCTCTGAATAAGTCCCACCACCGTGGTGTCGTCTGCAAACTTAATAATGTGGTTCCCCTCGTGTCTGGATACACAGTCATGTGTTAGAAGTGTAAACAACAGTGGACTGAGTACACAGCCTTGAGGGGATCCGGTGCTCAGCGTGACAGAGTTGGAGACGTTGTTTCCAACCCGGACAGACTGAGGTCTCTCAGTCAGGAAATCCAGGATCCAGAGACATGTGGTGGTGTTCAGACGGAGAAGGAGTAATTTCTCCATCAGTCTCTGGGGAATAATGGTGTTGAATGCTGAATTGAAATCAATGTACAGGAGTCTGGCGTAGGTATCTTTCTGGTCCAAGTGGGTGATGACAGAGTGTAGGGTGGTGACTATAGCATCCTCCGTGGAGCGGTTTGAACGATATGCAAACTGGAGCGGGTCGTGTGATGCAGGGAGGCAGGCTGTAATGTGTGGTTTGACAAGCCGTTCAAAACACTTCATCACAATTGGTGTCAGTGCAACAGGACGATAGTCATTTAAACAGGACACAACTGGTTTCTTTGCCACCGGTACAATGATAGAGGTCTTGAAGCATCTGGGAACGATGGCCTGACTCAGGGAGATGTTATAAATGTCAGTCAGGATATCCGCCAACTCGCTCGTGCAGTCTCGGAGCACATGTCCCGGAATGTTGTTCGGACCTGCAGCTTTGCGTGGGTTGACTCTGGTTAGGGTCCTCTGTGCGTCCGCTGTGTTGATGGTAAAAGCTGGTCCGACCGATGGTGGGGGTGGGCCAGCCCTCCCTCTGATTGTCGAGTTTGATGCTTCAAAACGTGCAAAGAAGTCGTTAAGCCTGTCTGGAAGCAAAGCGTCATCATCATCGACCCCCTGCCTAGACTTATAGCCCGTCAGTGTCCGAACTCCCTGCCACATCTGCTTGGTGTTCCTAGTGTCACAGAGGTGTCCCTGGATTTTCTCCGCATAGGTGCGCTTTGCCACCTTAATTCCCTTTGAGAGCGCAGACCTGGCTGAGCGGAGGGCGATCCTGTCCTTCGCTCTGAAGGCTGCATCTCTGGCTGTAAGCAGCGAGTGCACCTCTGCTGTCATCCAGGGCTTATGGTTACCCTGCATAGTGATGGTCTTCACTGTAGTGACATCCTCTGTGCACTTCGCGATGTAGCTGGTGACTGTATCAGCATACTCCTCCACATCTGTCTTGTCTTCCTGGGAGGCTGCTATTTTGAAGACCTCCCAGTCTGTGTGCAGAAAACAGTCTTTCAGTGCAGAGGTTGCACTCTCTGGCCAAATTCTAATTTGTTTCACTGCTGGCCTGCTGCGCTTCAATAAAGGTTTGTAAGCAGGCAGCAGCATCACGGATATGTGATCAGAAAGGCCGAGATGGGGGCGGGGTATCGCCTTATATGCATCTGTGTTTGTGTACACTAAGTCCAACATATTCTCTCCTCTGGTCTTAAAGTCTACACATTGTTTAAACTTGGGGAGCACAGTCTTTAGGCTGGTGTGGTTAAAATCCCCCGCAACCACCACAAAACTGTCCGGGTGTGAAGTTTGGATTTCACTAATCGCATTGTGCAGTTCCCCGAGTGCCTTCTTAGCATTAGCTTTAGCGTTAGTGCTCGGCGCTATGTAAACACCAGCTACAAACACGTTGCTGAATTCCCTCGGCAAATAATATGGCCGGCAATTTACAATAAGGAACTCCGCCAACGGAGAGCAGTGTTTAGACACTAACGTGGCATTAGCGCACCAGTTCTTGTTAACATAGATGCATAGCCCACCCCCCCGGCTCTTACCGGAGCTCGCCGTTTCCCTGTCGGCACGGAACATCGCCATATCTTCCAGTTGAATGGCCTCGTCAGGGATGTTGTGGTGGAGCCATGTCTCAGTGAACGCAAGCACACAGTAATCTCTCCACTCTCTCCGGCTTTCTCTCAGCAGACGCAGCTCGTCCAGCTTGTTTTCGAGGGAGCGGACGTTAGAGAGAATGAACGACGGTACCGCTGGTCTGGAGGGGTTAGCCTTTAGCCTAGCATGGATCCCGGCCCTTTTTCCAAGCTTTTGCTTGTGTTCGCTCCGCTTACGCCTCCTTCTCTCTCGGGTAGCTTCCAGCCGGGCCTCCGCCAGAATTCCATGCTGGCATAGAATGTCCAAGTCACAACCGATCGCTGCGATTCTTGCAGCGAGCAGTACCTTGATGTTTAATAAGGTCTCACGATTGTAAGTTTTACAGAATGTATGTCTGGGAAGATCAAAACATTCAAAACTCTCACACTCTCTTTACAGTACTTGTTTGGTATATTCACTTTATTTTAATACCTATATGTTGTGTGGGGATTTGACTTTTGGGGCTTGCCGTAGCTTGGCCGGGGGGGTTGAGGGTGATGACGTCAGGCAGGCTACGGCTAGAGAATATATTGAGATGTTTTATAATAAAGTCAGTTCAGTGCTCAGTTGAACGCGGCTTCAGTCTCGCGTTATGATGTTAGGATGGGCTCAGTCTGCTGGGTGAACTGGGATTCTCCATCATGGACCCAAAGGGCTCAACGGTATTGACAGTGTTCCCCGAATGACATGTCTGTTGGCCGGTGTTGTTCATGGGCTTTGGATGCATTAAGGCGTTCTACCACCGCCCGCTTATCAATCCAAGCATGACACCAAAAATTCAAGCACTACGGCGGCTTCCCCTCGCTCTGCAGGACGATGTCATGGCAGAACTGAATAGACTGCTTGAAGCTGGCATCATCAAGAGGGTGGACAAGTCACCCTGGATATCAAACATCATGGTGGCCAGGAAAAAGATAAGATAAGATAAGATAAGATAAGATAAGCCTTTATTAGTCCCACAATGGGGAAATTCCAGGATTGCAAAAGCACAGGGATAGCAACACTCAAAGCAACAATCAAGAAGACAAGAAAAACAAGAGCAGCGAATATACATACACTACCGTTCAAAAGTTTGGGGTCACCCAGACAATTTTGTGTTTTCCATTAAAAGTCACACTTTTATTTACCACCATGAGTTGTAAAATGAATAGAAAATATAGTCAAGACATTGACAAGGTTAGAAATAATGATTTGTATTTGAAATAATAATTTTTTTCCTTCAAACTTTGCTTTCGTCAAAGAATCCTCCATTTGCAGCAATTACAGCATTGCAGACCTTTGGCATTCTAGCTGTTAATTTGTTGAGGTAATCTGGAGAATTCTGATGCAATGAGCAAACACATTGTACCATTAGAACACTGGAGTGATAGTTGCTGGAAATGGGCCTCTATACACCTATGTAGATATTGCACCAAAAACCAGACATTTGCAGCTAGAATAGTCATTTACCACATTACCAATGTATAGAGTGTATTTCTGATTAGTTTAAAGTTATCTTCATTGAAAAAAACAGTGCTTTTCTTTCAAAAATAAGGAAATTTCTAAGTGACCCCAAACTTTTGAACGGTAGTGTATGTACATATAAATATATAAATATATATACTGTACACACAGTGCGGAGCATTGTAGCTAGATGGAATAAATATATAAATATATATACACACAGTGCGGCGCATTGTAGCTAGATGGAATAAACAGCATAACCATCTACCTAGTTATCCTACATAGTATGAATATGTACCTATATATATTGTCACCCTCCGTAGCGACCGATATTGTCCTAGTTGTACACTGGAGGGGACCAATATGTAAGTCTATTGTGTCTTTTGCATTCAATACTATTAGGTTGTCATGTTTTTTTGCTATCTCTGCGAGCAGCCCTGCTTAGGTTATACAGTCTGACAGCCATAGGTAGGAAGGACCTGCGAAACCTCTCGGTTGCGCACCTAGGATGATGTAGTCTGCTGCTAAATGAGCTCCTCAGTGCGTTCAGTATGTCCTGCATAGGGTGGGACTCGGACTCCAGCAGAGATGACAGCTTAGCCACCATCCTTCTCTCTCCTATCTCCTCCACTGGGTAAAGGCGTTGCCCCAGGACAGAGCTAGCTTTCTTGATCAGTTTGTTCAGTCTCTTCCTATCGGCTGCTGTAATGCCACTGCCCCAGCAGACCACTCCAAAAGTGATGGCTGACGCCACCACCGTGTCGTAGAATGTCTTCAGCAGCGCCCCTTGTACACCAAAAGACCTGAGTCTCCTCAGCAGGAAGAGCCGGTGCTGTTCCTTCTTGTAGAGTGCATTGGTATTGTGTGACCAGTCTAGTTTATTGTTCAGCTGAACACCCAAGTACTTGTAGGATGTCACCATCTCAATGTCTGTTCCCTGTATGTTTACTGGTGCTGTGAGGGGTTGTCCTTGCCTGCGGCAGTCCACCACCAGCTCCTTAGTTTTCCTTGCGTTGATCTGGAGGCAGTTCCGATGGCACCAGTCCACGAAGTCCTGGATAAGTCCTCTGTACTCAGCTTCATCTCCATTGGAGATGAGGCCGACGATTGCAGAGTCGTCAGAGAACTTCTGTAGATGGCAGTGTGTTGTGTTGTGCGAGAAGTCCGCAGTATAAAGGGTGAACAGGAAGGGAGCCAAAACTGTTCCCTGGGGGGCCCCCATGCTACCGATGATCGTGTCGGACGCACAGTCCCGGGTTCTCACAAACTGAGGCCGGTTAGTGAGGTAGTCCAGGATCCATGATGACAGGTGCTGGTCCACCCTTGCGCACAGCAGCTTGTCCTTCAGGATCATCGGTTGGATGGTGTTGAAAGCACTGGAGAATTCAAAGAACATGATCCTCACCGCATTCCCGGGCTTCTCCAGGTGGGACAGAGAACGGTGAAGGAGGAAGATCACTGCATCCTCCACCCTAATGCCATGCTGGTAGGCGAACTGGAGTGGATCCATCGCTGGTCACACCAGGGGGCGGAGGAGAGCAAGGAGCAGTCTCTGCAGGGTCTTCATCATGTGAGACGTCAGGGCCACTGGTCTGTAGATGTTCAGGTCTTTGGGGTGGGAAGTCTTTGGTACTGGTACCACACAAGATGTTTTCCACAACTGTGGTACCCTCCAAAGCTTCAGGTTCAGGTTGAAGATGTGCTCCACGATCCCACACAGCTGGTCTGCACAGGACTTGAGGAGCTTTGCGCTGATGCCGTCCGGTCCCGACACCTTCCTCACCTTGATCTTCCTCAGCTCCGTCCTCAACTGGGTCTTAGTGAGGGTCATGTTGGGGGACTGTGTGTTGGGAGTGGGGGGGGGGTGTTGGTGGAGTGGGGTGTGGACAGCAGGTCTCGATGTCTTTAGAGGCAGCAGTGGCTGTTGTGCAGTTGGGGGGGGGGAGCGGTTGGTCAAACCTATTAAAAAACAGTTTCAGATTGTTTGCCCATTCCCTGCCCCCCGTGGCCTGGGAGGAGGTATTCTGGAGCCCAGAGATGGTTTTAAGGTTTCTCCAGACCCCGCCGATGTTGCTCTGTTGCAGCTTGTCCTCCATCTTCTTCCTGAAGCTATCCTTGCCTTCTCTGATCTTCCTCCTCAGCTCCCTCTGTACGAACTTCAGCATCTCCCTGTTCCCCGAGCTGAAGATCCTCTTCTTCTCTCTCAGAAGTGTTTTTATCTCAGGGTTGATCCAGGGTTTGTTGTTCGAGCAACACCGTATGGTCTTGGTGGGTACGGTGTTGTCCACACAGAAGCTGATGTAGTCTGTGATGGTGTGAGTGAGTGAGATGGGTTGCATCCAGCCGTGTATCGACCTTAGGATAGTGAATAAGGCAATTGTCCCGGACAAGTACCCGCTTCCCACGATGGAGGAACTCACCGCAACATTCAGCGGCTCACAGGTGTTCACAAAGCTGGATCTTCACCAGGGTTACCTGCAGGTGCCCCTAGACCCAGCCAGCAGGAACCTGACAGCGTTTGTGACCCACATGGGCATTTTCAGGTACACCCACATACCTTTTGGTCTGAGCTCAGCACCCAGCTGTTTTCAAAAGATCATGTCCACGATTCTGACCATACCTGTATGACATCGTGGTGCACGGCGCATTGCGGGAGGAGCATGATGGTCGTTTGGGCTGGGTGTTGAAGGTACTACAGGAGCACGGAGTCACATTGAATGGGGAAAAGTGCATCTTCGCGGCGGACTCCATCGAGTTTGTGGGATTCCGGCTGACGACAGAGGGTCTGAGGCCCCTACATTCGAACGTGGAGGCGGTCCTGCGCCTTCCAGATCCCAACCCACACCAGTCCATTCCGCTGTAGCTCTTGGACTCTGTTCAGGCAGGGACCTCCTGAGTCGACTGGAGTGCCACTGTGACCCGTCCGAAAGAGAATATATTGAGTTGTTTTATAATAAAGTCAGTTCAGTGCTCAGTTGAACGCGGCTTCAGTCTCTCGTTATTCCGACATAACACTATACACTCATGGAAATATTTAATACCCCATAGATTTTTAAAAATTATCAACTCACACAGAGACCATTGCCTTCACCATTAATTATGTAAAAGTCAATGACAAAAAATGGGCAGGTTCCATTAAAAAATAAATCTGTTCAAAATACAAAAAGTATTTGCCAAAATATGAAAAAGCTTGCTTTTCAGTAAATAAAATATTAAATCTCCATTCACAAAAACTTAAAGTCTATTCCCCTTGTCAGCAAAATGAGCCAAAATCCTCCCCTCTGTTACCGCCCCCCCATCCTCATGAAGACTGTAAGGATGGTTTATACAGGGAAACCATATATCATTGAGAGGGTAGGAGCAAATGGACAAGAAAAATAATGAAAATTCAACAACAAAGTAACAAATTTTATAGAAAAACTTTATTGTAAAGGTAACATGTTTACCATAAAACATTGCTAATTTATAGGAAAAAGGAGTAATACATTTATCAGGAAAAAGTTGCAAATGTCCCCCTCATGGATCGTCACCTTATCGTGGTGGTGGGGTTTGCGTGCCCCAGTGATCCCAGGAGCTGTGTTGTCCGGGGCAATTTGCCTCTGATAGGGTCACCCAAGACAAACTGGTCCTGGATGAAGGGCCAGACTAAGAACAATCCAACAGACTCTCATGATAAATTCTATATTAAGGATTCAATGTACCCCGCCCGGTATGGGGTTACCGGGGCCCCACCCTGGAGCCAGGCCTGGGGGAGGGGCTCGATGGCTAGCGTCTGGTGGCCGGGTTTCCACCCATGGGACCCGGCCGGGCTCAGCCCGAAGGAGTTACATGGGTCCGCCCTCCAGTGGGCTCACCACCTGCAGGAGGGATCATGGGGGTCC
Source organism: Pholidichthys leucotaenia (assembly GCA_020510985.1). Taxonomy (NCBI): domain Eukaryota; kingdom Metazoa; phylum Chordata; class Actinopteri; order Cichliformes; family Pholidichthyidae; genus Pholidichthys; species Pholidichthys leucotaenia. The sequence goes on from CM035849.1 coordinate 96,645,402, forward strand.
GGTGCTATGTGGATTAGGTGGCGGTCAAAGGCGGAGACCTTGGCGGACTGATCCCAAGCTTTCTAAACTGGCTTTTGGTACGTGGAATGTAACCTCTCTGGTGGGGAAGGAGCCTGGGCTGGTGTACGAGGTTGAGAGATACCAGCTAGATTTAGTCGGCCTCACCTCAACACACAGCTCCGGTTCCGGAACCAGTCTCCTGGAGAGGGGCTGGAGTGGCCTTTTCTGGAGTTTCCCCGGGCGAGAGGCGATGAGCAGGGGTGGGTATTCTTGTATCCCCCCACCTTGCTGCCTCTATATTGGAGTTTTCCCCGGTGGATGAAAGGGTTGCTTCCCTGCGCCTTCGGGTTGGGAAACGGGTCCTGACCATCATTTGTGCCTATGCACCAAATGATGTTTCAGAGTACCCACCCTTTTTGGAGTCTGTGAATGGGGTGCTGGAGGGTGCTCCTCTCGGAGATTCCATTGTCCTACTGGGGGACTTCAATGCGCACGTGGGCAATGACAGTGAAACCTGGAGGGGGGTGATTGGGAGGAACAGCCTGCCTGATCTGAACCCGAGTGGTGTTCAGTTATTGGACTTCTGTGCTAACCACAATTTGTCCATAACGAACACCATGTTCAAGCATAAGGGTGTCCATATGTGCACCTGGCGCCAGGACACCCTAGGTCGCAGGTCGATGATCGATTTTGTTATTGTGTCATCAGACCTGCGACCGTATGTCTTGGACACTCGGGTAAAGAGAGGTGCAGAGCTGTCAACTGATCACTACCTGGTGGTGGGTTGGATCCGATGGCAGGGGAGGAAGCCATTCAGACCTGGTAGACCCAAACGTATAGTGAGGGTATGCTGGGAACGTCTGGCTGAGGCCCCTGTTCGGGAGGTCTTCAACTCCCACCTCCGGAAGAACTTCAACCACATTCTGAGAGAGTCTGGAGACATGGAGTCTGAATGGGCCATGTTCTCCACCTCTGTTGTTGAAGCGGCTGCCCAGAGCTGCGGCCGCAAGGTGGTCAGTGCATCTCGTGGTGGCTGATACCAGTGGGGAGGGGGGCCATTAAGCTGAAGGAGTCCTATCAAGCTTGGTTGGCTTGTGGGACTCCTGAAGCAGCTGAGGTGTACCGGCAGGCCAAGCAGAGTTCAGCTCGGGTGGTTGCTGAAGCAAAAACCCGGGTATGGGAGGAGTTTGGTGAGGCCATGGAACAAGACTTTTGGTCGGTCTCGAAGAGATTCTGGCAAACTGTCCGGCGGCTCAGGAGGGGAAAGCAGCTCCTTGTCCACACTGTGTATGGTGCGGATGGGGCACTGATGACTTCGACTGGGGATATCGTCGGGCGGTGGAAAGAATACTTCGAGGATCTCCTCAATCCCACTGATACGCCTTCCACAGAGGAAGCAGGGTTTGTGGACGAGGGGGATGACTCGCCTATCACAGGGGCTGAGGTCGCCAAGGTGGTTAAAAATCTCCTTGGTGGCCGGGCCCCGGGGGTGGACGAGATTCGCCCTGAGTACCTCAAGGCCCTGGATGTTATTGGGCTGTCATGGTTGACACGCCTCTGCAACATTGCATGGAGGTCACGGGCAGTGCCTTTGGCATGGCAAATCGGGGTGGTGGTTCCTCTTTTCAAAAAAGGGGACCAGAGGGTGTGCTCCAACTTTAGAGGGATCACACTCCTCAGCCTCCCTGGGAAGGTCTATGCCAAGGTACTGGAGAGGAGAGTCCGGCCGTTGGTCGAACCTCGGATTCAGGAGGAGCAATGTGGTTTTCGTCCTGGCCGTGGCACATCGGACCAGCTCTTTACCCTCTCGAGAATTCTCGAGGGTTCGTGGGAGTTTGCCCAACCAGTTTACATGTGTTTTGCGGACTTGGAGAAGGCATTTGACCGCATCCCTCGTGGTTTGTTGTGGGGGGTGCTTCGGGAGTATGGGGTATCGGGCTTGTTGTTACGAGCTATTTGGTCTCTGTACGACCATTGTGAGAGTTTGGTTCATATTGCCAACACTCGGTCGGACTCATTCCCAGTGAGAATTGGACTCTGCCAGGGCTGCCCTTTGTTACCGATCCTGTTCATAATTTTTATGGACAGGATTTCTAGGCGCAGCCAGGGAATGGAGGGTATCATGCTTGGTGACCACAGGATCTCATCTCTGTTGTTTGCAGATGATGTTGTTCTGTTGGCTTCATCCAACAATGACCTACAGCTCTTGCTGGGATGGTTTGCCACTGAGTGTGAAGCAGCTGGGATGAGAATCAGCACCTCCAAGTCCGAGTCCATGGTCCTCAGCTGGAAAAAGGTGGATTGTCCTCTCTGGGTTGGGGACAGGCTCCTACCCCAAGTGGAGAAGTTTAAATATCTTGGGGTCTTATTCTCGAGTGAGGGGAAAATGGAGCGAGAGATTGACAGATGGATTGGAGCAGCATCTGCAGTGATGCGGACATTGTACCGGTCTGTTGTGGTGAAGAGGGAGCTGAGTTCTAAGGCAAAGCTGTCGATTTACCAGTCAATCTACGTTCCTACTCTCACCTATGGTCACGAGCTTTGGGTAATGACCGAAAGAACAAGATCGCGGATACAAGCGGCTGAAATGAGCTTTCTCCGTAGGATTGCTGGACTCACCCTCAGAGATAGGGTGAGGAACTCAGTCATCCAGGAGAGGCTCAGAGTAGAACCGCTGCTCCTCCACATTGAAAGGAGTCAGTTGAGGTGGTATGGGCATCTGATTTGGATGCCTCCTGGACGCCTCCCACTTGAGGTATTTCGGGCACGTCCCACTGGGAGGAGACCCCGGGGCAGACCCAGGACTCGGTGGACAGACTATGTCTCCCAGCTGGTCTGGGAACGCCTTGGTATCCTCTCTGAAGAGCTGGAGCAGGTGGCTGGGGAGAGGGAAGTCTGGGCTTCTCTGCTTGAAATGCTGCCTCCGCGACCCGGACCTCCGGAAAAGCAGTAGAAGATGGATGGATGGATGGATGGAAGTTGCAAATGTATTTTTAGAAAAGTTTGCTTTCCAAGAAAAATGTTTACAACAAAAACCTCATTAACTGGTGAGAAAATTGGACATTTATGAGAGAAAATGGTTAACATACAGCGGGGAAAATAAGTATTGAACACATCAACATTTTTCTCATTAAATATATTTCTGATGGAACCACTGACCTGAGATTTTCATCAGATATCAGTAACAACCCAAGTAATCCATACATACAAAGAAATCAAGGCAACTGTGTTCACAAACACAAGTTATATTTAAAAAAGCAGAATGACACAGGGAATAAGTATTGAACACATGAAGAAAAAGCGGTGCAAAAAGACATAGAAAGCAAAAAAAACAGCTGAAATCCATCAGAATTTAGGAAGCCATCCCATCCCATCCCCCATCAATGCAAATTAATGCAGCCCGAGTCCTACACTTCCTCACCGCTTCCCACATTGAAGGGCCGGTCCCAAAGTCCACTGTCTGACCACTCCTCACCGACACTGCAGGTAATAGAAAACCTGAGCCCGTAGAACAGGTCACAGCCCATTAGGTTGTTCCCTTCGTGAGACACCATGAACTTGATTGCGCACATACATAGAGGCCGACTTGTACCTCGCTGAGAGCCACACCGAGCCCACAATGTCCAAGGGGTTGTTACCATAGCCGTAACAGGCGATGTCAGTTCTGCTCACCCTGTAGTGTTGGAAGAAAGTCTTTCTTGGTCAGGCGGTGGACTTTGGGACCGGCCCTTCTATGTGGGAAGCGGTGAGAAAGTGTGGGACTCGGGCTGGCCCGGACAGAGTGAGGGGGGGGCCCCACCAGCACCAAGATTTGGCCCCACGGCGGGTGTCCCGTGCCAGCGTTCGTGGTACCCTGGACGAGGGACCCAAATGGCACGGTTTGATGCCCGTAGAGGCGGATGGATTCATTGGCAGGGGCAGCGTGGTTCCGGTGGCCAGTCGAGTGCCACTGTTGAGCCGGGTGCTGACGCGGCCAACTCAATGCAACAAATGAAAGCGATCGGGGCGAGACCGGATGGCACAAGCCCTAAACGTGCCCAGAATGAAAACCAGGGACAGAGCTCGGGCCAGATCGGTGGGACGCTACGACACTGTGTGGAAACCAGGTCACGACAATGTAGAACAAAGCAGCCAGTGAGTACTCCCCTGAGTGTGGGTGATAACGTGCGCCCTAGGGTTGAGTCTCGGCTTGGACGGGTCCACAATTCGAGGGAACAGCGGGGTGACCAAGGTGATCTGCGGGTGGTACGGACTAATGAGGACGGTTACCTTGAGCTAACAGATGGGTCCAGACGGCACCCAAACGAGCTGCTGCGTTTGGAGGGGAAGAAACGCCAGTGCAGCCCGTCTCCGGTGAAGAAGAGACGGAGATGCTCTAGCAGTGGGCCGCGGGTTGGATGCTCCAGAGGGAAGCCGCTGGGAGACCGATAGTGGGACTTTTATTTCTATGTTAAGGGGCTGACGGTGTGTCTTATTGAGGTGTGTTTATGGCTTATATTGCTAATGTTATTGGTTTGATGCGAAAAAAAAGAGAGATGACCACCATTGTGTGTATTCTGTGTGCCTGTGTGTGTGAGTGTGTTAGATGGGGTCATACAGAGGTGTGAACATCGTAAATGAGTGTGTGATATGCTAATGTGCTCTGTATTTTCTATCAAGGTTTGCCCATGTTGTGGGGTGGGACTGTTTTAGTGAGGAGTCCTGGGACCGTCATTGTGTGATGCATATAGTTATTTATTGTTCATAATGTCTAAAATGTTTATATTCTCTCGGGATTAATTTGTTTTTGTGAGTGGCCCTTTTATGTTCATTAACTGTTTTACTCTGATGGCGGAGTGGTCCGCCGGGCCAGTGTGGTATGTGTGGATAGGTCTGTATATTTCTGTGTTTAGAGTGTGAGTTGGGTGTAAATTTTGGGAGGGCCTAATTAGTGTATCTGCATTTTTTCAAGGGGGGGGATGTTGGATATTATATATTATATATATTAGTATGGCGGTGCCTTGAGGTGGGGGGGGGGGGTGTCACCTGGGGTATAAAAGGCCACAGCAGGAGACATCTTGTCTCTTTTCTGTGGCTTTCAGGCTGGCATAGTGACTCCTGTGTTCTTGGTATCATGTTATAATAAAACTACAAAACCTCATCTCGACTCCTCATCATTTCGAGATACAACAGTATCGGATCAGTAAGTTACTTTTAGTCCTTACCAATACCGATCCAGCCATTTTGCCTGGATTGAACTCGATACCGATACGGCGGATCAGATCGGCTCATCCCTACTTTCTACGGCATGCACTAGTAAATATAAAAGGCGAGGTATGATGCATTAACCTGGCTGAGGAAGCAGACGTGTTGCAGGAATAGGCTGCAGGTTAATGTGTGACTGGTGCTGCAGCTGAATTAACGAGGTGCAGGTGTGCAGACTAAACTATTTTGCACCTTTTTTAAAGGGGTAATAGGACTTCAGTCAACATCCATCGTTACTGTTAATGCAAAATTCAGTCTCTCAAACACTTCATTCAGCCAGGGTGAATTTTATTACGACAGTAATGAATTAGAAACTAGAAAAGCACCCATAGAGCGCATACCTCCGCCAAGGCTCCTTCTGTTTCTCATGGAGCACCTCCAAAATGTAATGGGTTTGTGTGTAGGCCTATAGCCACTTGTGTTGAAAATTGCATCAAAGTCTGTCCATCAGTTTTGGAGTATTGTGGCTGACACACTGTGAGAAGAGCCTTGGCTGAGGTATGCATTCTCAGATCATCACCAAAGTATAATGGGTTCCTCTGTAGGCCAAGAACCACCTCTGGTGAAAATGTCATCCAAATCCATCCAGTAGTTTTTGTGTAATCCTGCTGCACAAATACAAACAAAGCCCTTGGTGGAGGTATGCACTCTCAGATCATCACCAAAATCTAATCATCTGTTCCCCGTGCCATTACACACCTTTCCTGAAAATTTCATCAAAGTCTGTCCATCAGTTTTGAAGTATTGTTGCTAACACACTGTGAGAAGATAAGAGCCTTGGCTGAGGTATGCATTCTCAGATCATCACCAAAATATAATGGGTTCCTGTCTAGCCCAAGAACCACCTCTGGTGAAAATTTCATCGAAATCCATCCAGTAGTTTTTGTGTAATCCTGCAGCACAAATACAAACAAAGCCCTTGGTGGAGGTATGCACTCTTAGATCATCACCAAAATCTAATCATCTGTTCCCCGTGCCATTACACACCTTTCCTGAAAATTTTGTCAAAATTCGTTCATAACTTTTTGAGTTATGTTGGTAACAGACAGACAGACAGACAGATAGACAGATAGACAGACAGACAGACCCCAGTAAAAACATTACCTCCTTGGCGGAGGTAATTAAAAGAATGCAACACAGACATTTTGAGGGCCCCTCCCTGCAGTGGGCCCTGGGTAAAGAGTACCCCCTGTTATGTCTGTAACTGAGGGTGAATGACGAGGTTTAAGGTGGAACTGAACAAGACTTTATTATAGACTCACAGGTTATACAGAAGCACTCCCACTAGGCTGAGAGGTGGTCAAAGAGACCACCCCTCTTCCTCACAGCTCTCTTATACCCCGGATAGCGGTGGAACCGGAAAGGTGGAGCCACCACCCGTGTCACACAATAATACGTTCTATGAACAACATCACACACACCCCTTCAAAAAGGTCCAAAGCACACATACAATCAAGACTCTCCCCAATTTAGAACCCGAATCACGCACTAAAAGTAAACAGAAATATCAGGGACTACCACATTCATAAAAAAACAACTAATGCTAGGGGAAGACAGGTGGACTACCGTCCCACCCCCACACAGCTAGACGGATTATTCTGCCGTCATTGCTAAAATGCAGTCCATTAAACAGAAAATTGCTGTGTTCCTAAAATAAATAATCTAAAACAATCCCCTTATTAAAACAAACATGCATACAAACAGGTTATACCCCCTATAATAAATCCATAAACAACCTAGTTACTATTCATACCAACACAATGTAATAAACACATCACCCCAAATATCAGTCTGCTCCAGTAGAGGAACCACCCCCCGGAAAATCATCAGATGGTTCCCCTCCAGAGCACCGCCTTCTCTTCATGCCCAGGGATTGCCCGTGCCGCCATCCAAACACCCCCTTCTCCAGCTTGGCGTGCCGCAGCTCGTTGGGATGCCACCATGAGCCATCAGACAGCTGAAGGTAGCCATATTCCTGAACGGCCACCACCTGCAGCTGCCCCTGGTCCTCCTGTCGTTTGCGCTCCCTACGAACTCCTCTCGACTGGGCTTCCTCTCTTGGTTGTACCACATCAGCAACCCCTAGAGGTGCCTGACTGGGCTTCCAGTGTCCCTGAGTGGCACGTCGTTTTACCATGCCAGCTGGTCCTGTCCCGCTCGCTTTCATTTCAGATGCTCGCGAAATCGTTGTGACACCTTGCTTCTCAGTACCTCCCAGCCAAACACTGGAAGCAGAATGGGTCAGCCACTCGGCTCCACCCACCGTCACAGGCATCCTACTGCGTTGCCCAGTTCCCTCAGCTCAGGCTACTGGGGCACTGATACTGGGACCCTCCCGTGATAGCCCTGGGTGGGGCTGGTTCTGCTCATCTTCCAGAATACTAGGCCAAGGTTCATCCCATACTGCATCGTCCACCACTCGCGGAACCGGCCGGTCCCACAAGCCACAGCCCAACCACTCTTCTCCAAGACCGCTGGTGATCGAAAAGCCTAGTCCATAAAAAATGTCACAGCCCATAATATTCTCGCCATCAGCGGTCACCACAAACTGCAGGTTGGATACCTCCACCGATTTGTACCTAGCCGTCAGTCCCACCGAACCCACAATAGCTAGCCTTTTTCCTCCATACCCACACAATGGCGCTGAATGACCTCTCACTCGGTAGTATGGGAAGAAATTCCTCACGGTAGGCCAGTTCAACACGGACCTCACTGCGCCCACTGGATCCTCTGGACGATGACGTTCTCAGGGGCGCGAAAATGTCGCGCCATTAGTTCAACAATGTCCTCAAAGCTATCGCTAGCACCCAAGGTAGCAAGGATACGCTGTCCTTCCATACCCAAATTATGAACCAATATTGCCCGAGCCCATATCTTCTTCAGTTCACCAAGGTTCAGAGCCACCAAGTAATTTTGGAATGTGGTGAACCATCTCACCCAAGGGACCGGTGGCTCGCCGGGAAACTCCACAAATGGCCGAATAGGAGTGACTCCCGCGTCCATGATTTTTACCCTCGTTGCCAAATGTTCAATTCAATTCAGCTTTATTTATATAGCGCCACATCACAACAGAAGTCATCTCATAGTGCTACAAAATGCAGAGAAAACCCCACAATTTCAGAAAGACCCAGCAATCAGACAATTCCCTGTGAGCAAGCACTTAGCGACGGTGGAGAGGAAAAACTCCCATTTGACAGGAAGAAACCTCTAGCAGAACCAGGCTCAGGGAGGGGCAGTCATCTGCTGCGACTGGCTGGGGGTGAGGGGATAGAGAGGATGAAGAGGACAGACATAAAACAGAAGCGGGGTTAAGAGACACAAAATCCCTCCCTAATCGTACGCTATATTAAAAAGGAAGGATTTTACCCTGTTCTTAAAAACAGAGACCGAGTCTGACTCCCGGACCCAGAGTGGTAACTGGTTCCACAGAGAAGGAGCTTGATAGCAGAAGGCTCTGCTTCCCAATGTACTTTTGGAGATTCTGGGCATTACAAGTAATCCAGCATTTTGGGAGCGTAGTGCTCAATTAGGATGGTAAAGTAATATCAGATCGTTTATATATAAGGGGACCTGATTATTAAGAGCTTTGAAAGTGAGAAGAAGGATTTTAAACTTAATTCTAAACTCTATAGGAAGCCAATGAAGGGAGGACAGAACTGTGGAGATGTGATCTCTTTTTCTAGAACCAGTTAGAGCTCTTGCAGCAGCATTTTGGATCAACTGAAGATTTTTTAAGGATATTTTAGGACAACCTGATAATAATGAGTTACAATAATCTAATCGGGAGCCGACAAAGGCGTGGATCAGTTTCTCAACATCATTCAGAGACAAGATGCTCCTAATCTTGGCAATATTGCGCAGATGATAGAAGGCAGTCTTAGAAACAAATTTAATATGTGAATTAAATGACAGATCTTGATCAAAAATAACTCCAAGATTCCTCACAGAACTATTCAGAGTGAGAGTGGTGGCATCTAAATTAAGAGCATGATTTGGAAAGGAATTTCTAAGGTGTTTTGGGCCGACAAGAATGACTTCAGTCTTATCTGAATTTAATAGCAGAAAATTACAAGTCATCCAGGCTTTGATATCCTTAAGACAGACATCTAACTTGGCTAATTGATTACAATCATCGGGCTACACTGACAGGTATAGTTGTGTGTTGTCTGCGTAACAATGAAAATGTATACAGTGCTTTCTAATGATATTGCCTAATGGAAGCATATATAAACTAAAAAGAGTAGGGCCTAACACAGATCCCTGTGGAACTCCGTGACTGAGCTTAGAGTTGGAAGAAAATTCATCATTGATGAGAACAAACTGAAATCTATCGGACAAATAAGATCTAAACCACTGCAGCGGAGTTCCATTTAGTCCAACATAATGTTCTAATCTATCAAGTAGAATGGCATGATCGATAGTGTCAAAGGCTGCACTATGATCTAAAAGGACAAGAACAGAAACAAGTCCATTATCAGATGCGAAAAGGAGGTCATTAGTGACCTTCACTAAGGCAGTTTCAGTGCTGTGATGAACTCTGGACCCAGATTGAAACTCCTCAAACAAACCAACTCCCTGCAAGTGGTCAAACAATTGCATAGCAACAACTCTTTCCAAGATTTTTGAAATGAAAGGCAGATTAGAGATTGGTCGATAGTTAGCCAAAACTCCTGGACCGAGCGTCGGCTTTTTAAGTAAGGGTTTAATTACAGCAATTTTAAAAGCCAGTGGTACATAACCCAGAGTTAAAGAAGAATTAATTATATGAAGAATACGGCTAGCAATAATTGGGAAGACAATTTTAAATAACCTGGTAGGAATAGGGTCCAAAAGGCAAGATGAAGGCTTAGATGAGGAGATTATTTTATTCAACTCTAAGAGGTCGATTGGAGTAAACTTATCTAAACAGATATCAATTGAGGGAACTGTAGTAGTTAATGTACTTGAATTTACGGTAGGAAGAATCTGACTGATTTTTATCTCTAATAGATAAAATTTTATGTTTGAAAAAGTTCAGAAAGTCCTGACTAGAACGCTCAGGGAGTTGCGAGGATTGACCGAGTCCAGACTCTTTGTCAGCCTGGCTATAGTGTTGAAAAGAAACCTGGGGTTATTCTTATTCACTTCTATTAATGCAGAATAATAACTTGATCTAGCTTTTCTAAGAGATTTTTTTTATAAATTAAGAGATGATTTCTCCACGCTAAATAGAATTCATCTAAATTAGTAGAACACCATTTCCTTTCCAATTGACGAGTCTTCTGTTTTAAGCTACGAGTTTCTGAGTTAAACCAAGGGGTTAGAAATCTCTGGTTAGACTTTTTCTTTTTTAAAGGGGCTACCAAATCTAGAGTCCGATGCAGAGAGGCTGTAACAATATCTACCATGCTATCAATTATGAAAGGAGCAGGCTCTCCATCTTTTATTTCCGTTGTGTTGACCCATGGTATAGAGGAGATAATCTGCAAAAATTTAGTAACGTCATCTGAAAAACATCTGCTGTAGTAGTATTTTTCTTTAGGAGTCAATCAGAAATAGTGAAATCAAAGGTTAACAGACAATGGTCTGACAGTACAGGATTATGTGGAGACACTACCAGATTTTCTATATCTATACCATAAGTTAAAACAAGGTCCAATATATGGTGGAGATAATGGGTAGAATTTTCTACTTTCTGGGAAAACCCCATTGAGTCTAAAATTGAATTGAATGCCTTATTAAGACAGTCACTCTCTACATCAACATGTATATTAAAGTCCCCTACAATAATTATTCTATCTGATTTTAGCACTAAATCAGCTAAAAATTTAGCAAATTCGGATAGAAACTCTGAGTAGGCCGAGGGAGGACGGTAAACCATGACAAAGAGAATTGGGTTCAAGCCAAGATAGCCAACATGCCCCACACTGAGGACCAGGCTCTCAAAGGAATTAAAACATGATTTTTGCTTGACATTAACTAGTAATTTAGAATGGAAAATTGCCACCACTCCACCTCTATGACCAGAACCTCTGGGGTTATGACAGTTTAAATAACCAGAGGGAGTTGATTCATTCAAACCAACATAATCATCTTGCCCAAGCCAAGTCTCTGTGAGGGATAATAAATTGATCTGATGATCGATTAATAGATCATGGACTAGAAGAGACTTGGGAGTTAGAGACCTAATATTTAATAAACCACATTTAATTTTTAAATTTTGGGGAGGAACAGAGGCCAAATTATTAAATTTAGAGACTTGAAGTTTGATTTGAATTTTACCAACATTTTGTTTAATCACTTTGGGATGTTTATGCATTCTATTTCTATTAACTTTTTTATTAACTTTGGGGGGAGCAGAGAAAGGTTCTCTAAGGGAGAAGAGAGGGGTAAAGTTGGGGGGGGGTGGATGAGAAGGAGCTGCAGAAAGACGTGTATTTATCAGGCTGTGTTGTATTTGTCTTGGGTTATAATATTTTGGGTAACGGGAGACAGACACAATCTCTGTAGGGTTATAAATTGGAGGCTGATCCAAACAGTGAAGATTATTTGAATAATGGAATTAATATGAGAAGTGGAAACAGAACCAAAAAAGGGCCGATTGGCAGACTCAGGAGCTTCAGAGTGAGTAAACACACCAAGTTTCAGTCACTGTACCAAAAAACACTGAATGGAATAGAACAGATTGTCTCTTAAAACACGTGCACCAAGCCTATTTAGGTGAATGCCATCAGGCCTCATAAGTGATGAGCGGTTCCAAAACAAGTTAAAATTGTCTACAAAACCAATGTTAAAAATAGGACAAGTAAAACACAAGTATTAAGACTAAGAATTCTGCTAAAATAATTGCAGCCTCGTCTGAGAGGTGCCGAAGGCCCAGAGATAAACGCACGTCTGCCACAGTTCATAAGAGTAGACAGAAGGCTCCTGAAGTCACCCTTTAAAATATCTGACGCTTCATCTGGGATGTTATTGCATCCAACATGTACTATGACAGGTTCAGGTTCAGGTTACTTTATTTGTACCCGTAGGTAGATTTGTTTTGCAGTCTGGTGACATCCATATTTACAAGCCACAATTACATTCAACATAAACACAAACACAGGCACACATGAAGCTGACTATAAACATGTTAAAAATACTCAAGGCTCCATCAATCAGGATAAAAAGACAAAGAGATGAGAGAAAAACCAGAGATAAGAGAGAAGGGTCATATTAAAAAGTTAAAGACTAATCAAAGAGGTTAAAAACTCAAAGGTCTAAAACCCAATAAAAGATTTAGAACCCAAATAAAATCCTACAAAAATAAGTAAATATAAAATGGAGTTAATAAATAGGTACCTAAATTATGTGCAATATATTGTTACAACTTGTTCAACTCTTTGACAGCAGCAGGAACAAAGCTGTTTTTGTAGCGCTGGGTTTTACTTTTTGGGACAGCAAACCTCCGTCTTGAGGGAAGAAGCTGAAAGTTGCAGTGCAAAGGGTGGGAGTCATCATTTAAAATGGAGGTAGCAATCCTCTGTACCTGTCTGGTGTACAAGGATGTCAGGCTCAGCTGTGACTCACCAAGCAAACAACTGGACCATCTAACTACCTGATCCAAGGATTTCCTCTGTTTCAGTTTTATCTGACCAAACCATGACACTAAAGAAAAGGATAAAACAGATTCAATAAAAGCCCGATAAAACATTGTCATTATGGTTCGGTCAATTTGGAAGCGTGCAAGTTTCCTCAAACAATGCAAATGTTGCTGACCCTTTTTGCACACCCTTTCACGGTTCTCTTCAAAGTTTAAATTACTATCAATAATCATCCCAAGATATTTGTAGGATTGTACACATTCAGTGGTCTGACCTTTTAGTATGGTAACTTTGTGCCTGGGAGTTTTCCCCCTAAAGTCAATAATCATGTCTTTAGTTTTTGTTGTATTCAGCTGCAGGTAGGAATACTCACACCAATGAACAAAATCATCAACTACTGGGCCGTGGCCACTCTCACCATCCTGGAGGAGACTGACAATAACTGAATCATCAGCATACTTTATAATGTGTCTGTTGTCATGTCTGCTCCGACACATGTTTGTGTACAGGATGAAGAGTAGTGGTGACAACACACATCCCTGAGGAGAGCCAGTAGAAGAGCACTGTAGGTCAGACAATGTACCATTGACCCTTACTCTCTGCGTCCTGTTGGTTAAGAAATCCAGAATCCAACCCACCAGATTATTGCTCAAATCAAATTGTTGCAGGAGCCTTTCAACTAAAATATGAGGTTGGATTGTATTAAAGGCGGAGGAAAAGTCCACAAATAAAAGCCTGGCGTGTGTCCCATTAAAATCCAGATGTTTAAAAAGCATGTTAAACAGAGTGACAGTGGCGTCCTCCACTCCTTTGTGAGGTCTATATGCAAACTGCTTTAGGACCTCACATCTGACCAGTTTTTCAAAAATTTTCATTAAAATTGAAGTCAAAGCGACTGGTCTAAAGTCGTTTACCGTTTTAGGACAGCTGGATTTTGGAACGGGAACAACCACGGCATCTTTCCAGATCTTAGGCACATGTTGTGTCTGTAAAGACTTATTGAAAATGTAATGAAATACAGGACTCAGTTCATGTGCACAGGACTTTACCAAGCGCCCACATACACTACCGTTCAAAAGTTTGGGGTCACTTAGAAATTTCCTTATTTTTGAAAGAAAAGCACTTTTTTTCAATGAAGATAACTTTAAACTAATCAAAAATACACTCTATACATTGCTAATGTGGTAAATGACTATTCTAGCTGCAAATGTCTGGTTTTTGGTGCAATATCTACATAGGTGTATAGAGGCCCATTTCCAGCAACTATCACTCCAGTGTTCTAATGGTACAATGTGTTTGCTCATTGCGTCAGAAGTCTAATGGATGATTAGAAAACCCTTGTGCAATCATGTTAGGTCTGCAATGCTGTAATTGCTGCAAATGGAGGATTCTTTGACAAAAGCAAAGTTTGAAGGAAAAAATTATTATTTCAAATACAAATCATTATTTCTAACCTTGTCAATGTCTTGACTATATTTTCTATTCATTTTACAACTCATGGTGGTAAATAAGTGTGACTTTTTATAGAAAACACAAAATAATTGTCTGGGTGACCCCAAACTTTTGAACGGTAGTGTATATTATCAGGGCCCTGACTTTTGTTCACTTTTACAGCGCAGAACTCCCTTTTAATATCCTGCACCTCAATATTAAAGTGCTGATTGTCTTTGAGTTTCTGTTTCAAATCTTGGGTTTCTGTGCTAAAATCAAAGGAGTCAAAACGGCCATAAAAACAATTAAGAGCATTAGCCAGCTCTGTGTCTGAATTAAAACCATCTAAAAACACACGATTACTGCGCTCTGTGCTCTGAAGGCCTGCAATAGTTTTCATACTGGCCCAGGCTGAACCAAGTTTCTTTGTTGCCATCTTACTTTCCAATTCTGATTTACAATTCTGTTTTGCTCTTAAAATTTCGGACTTCAGCTCTTTTGTGGCAACCTGTAGCTCAGAAACAGACCCCTGTTTAAAGGCAAGTGCTTTCCTCTGTAAGCAGGATTTAACTGATTATGTAACCCATGGCTTGTTGTTGGGATATATTTTGACACTTTTACGTGGAACGATCATATTTTTACAGAAAGCCATGTATGAGCATGTGATGTCCACCAAAGAGTCCAAATCATCCCCGCAGGACAGTGTGAAAACCTCCCAGTCCGTACAGCTAAAGCATTCCTGAAGGCAGTGCACTGAATCCTCTGTCCACACATCTGTGTCTCTGGTCTTCACCTTGCCTCTTCTGAGAGCAGTTTTATATTTGGGCAGCAAATGTACACAGTTGTGATCTGAGGATCCTAAAGGAGGAAGGGGGAGTGATTTATAGGCCCTCTCAATGGATCCATAGCACAAGTCCAATGTCTTTTTTCGCCTGGTTGGGCAGGAGACATACTGATAAAAGTTTTTAAGTGTCTTCTTTAAAGAAATATGGTTAAAATCCCCAAGAATAAAGTTTGGAGTCTCTGGAGAAACTGACTGTAGCCACTGTACCACATCAAAGACGGTGCTGGAGGCGGAGTCAGTGTCCACCCTCGGGTGAATGTACACAGTCGTGATGAAAAGTTCGGGAAACTCGCGAGGCAGATAAAAGGGGCGTAGCGATACGGACAGCAGCTCCACATCGGGTGTACAGATGCGCTCTCTGACCGTGACAGATGTGCAGTACTGTTTATTAATATATAAACATACGCCGCCCCCCTGACTTTTCCCCGTTACCTCTTCCTGCCAATCCAAGCGAAGTGGGGCTCCAAAGCCGTCAATCCACTTGTCCACGTCCCAGTCATGCGCAGTAAGCCACGTCTCCGTGTAAGCCATGACACAGCAGTTCTTGAAGTCCTTCTGGTAGCGTACATTCCCTTGAATTTCATCTACTTTATTCCTCAGAGATTGTACGTTCCCCAAAATCATGGAAGGGAGAGGAATGCTATTAAACTGACGTCTCCTCAGGCGTAATTTCACGCCTCCACGCCTTCCGTGTTTCCTCCTCTTGTCTCTATTTTCATCGCTGTGTCCATGAACGTCTCTTAAAATAAAGTCCAGCAGTTGAGGCATAGACTCAATCACAGATGCTGCATTATCAGTGTTTAAATGCAGTAACATGTCCCTGGAATATTGTATTCTGCCCGGCATGATCACGATCGCGCTTACCTCAGAGACACAGAGCCGGTGGGAAAGAAGCAGCAGTGCAAAAATGGGGAGGAAATCCATATTGATGGAACCAGGGAGCTCTTCATTATACAGTCCACAAACATTCCAGGACAAAAACGACACAGAGAATTTCGTTAAAACACATTAACATTCACATTCACACATTCACATCCCCCCTGCCCCCCCTCACCATCACAGGCTCTCCCATCACCTTTGCAGATTCCTTCCGCTTCTTGGGCACCACCATCACCCGAGACCTCAAATGGGAGCCAACCATCAGCTCCCTCATCAAAAAGGCCCAGCAGAGGATGTTCTTTCTGCGGCAGCTGAGGAAGCTCAAGCTACCCACCAAGATGTTAGTGCAGTTCTACACGGCCATCATCGAGTCCATCCTCACCTCCTCCATAACTGTGTGGTACGCAGGAGCCACTGCCAGGGACAGACTAAGGCTGCAGCGCGTCGTGCGCACTGCTGAGAAGGTGATAGGCTGCAAGCTCCCATCTCTCCAGGACCTGTACATCTCCAGGACCCGGAGGCGTGCTGGCCGGATCATAGCCGATCCTTCACATCCTGGTCACGTGCTGTTTGCCCCCCTCCCCTCAGGTAGAAGGCTTCGGTCCATTCGGACTAAAACCTCCCGGCACATGAACAGCTTTTTCCCCTCTGCCATCAGACTGCTGAACACTAAGTGACTTTTGACTCTTGTGCACTATGTACAGCAGCTCAACCAGACTCATGTCAATCATCACTGTTTTTCTGTTGCATTATTGACTGCACTATGTGGTACTTCACATTATCTGCTACATGCTAATTTTTTTAAACTGCCTTGACTAGTACTACTCATTATTACTAGTATTATTATTATTAT
Source organism: Pholidichthys leucotaenia (assembly GCA_020510985.1). NCBI lineage: Eukaryota > Metazoa > Chordata > Actinopteri > Cichliformes > Pholidichthyidae > Pholidichthys > Pholidichthys leucotaenia. Next base: position 96,662,215 of record CM035849.1, read on the forward strand.
TACTTATTATTACTTATTTTTCTACACTTATTGCACGTTTCTAGTCCTTTAGTTTTTTAGTTTATCCCTTTTTCTCATTATGTTTTTAATGTTGCAGCATGGCACCGAAACAAATTCCTAGTTTGTGTATCACATGAACAATGGCAATAAATCTGATTCTGATTCTGATTCTGATTCTAAAGTGCGTAAAAACAGGTACACAGACGACAGACTTATTTCACAAGCTGCCGGTCGCTGCGTGCGTATGCGCCCCTCAGCGTGGGGGAATTCATTTAGCAGGTCAGTGATAAGAGCCTCAATGTCAGAGACTCTAGCCCCAGGAAAAAATTTAGTGGTACAGTACCTGCTTCTGATGTTCCTCATAATCGAGTCACCAATTACCAGCGTCGTCTGGGGGGGTTTTGTCAGTGGATTCTGACGTGGAGAATAATTTTGTCGAGGGTTTTGTTGTGAAGGCGGGGTGATGCGCTCTCTTCTATTTGGAGCTGGTGTGTAATTTGGCACACCTAGAGTAGTCTTAGTCCGGGGTTTGCGGACCTGAGCCACCGCTGAAGGAGAGGAAGGAGGAAGAGGGGCGGCCACGGGTGGAAGGCCAGCGTCCAGGTGGGGAAAATCCTCCAAAGAAAGGATGTTGAATCTATTTTCCAGGAGCAGGGGAAGAGAAGAGGCTGTCTGGCAGACCGACGATGATTGCCAGCTGGTCCAACCAAGGTCCAGGGTGCGCATTGAGTGTGAGAAGTACCAACCGGGGCTTTGGGTTTAGCCCCGAGACGAAGCCAGTGTCGATTGCTGTGATCCTGGACATCTGAAGAAGCTGGAGCCGGAGCAGGGGTGGACGTGGGCAGAGATGCGCTGGACTCCCCCAGGTAGGTAGCGGTCTCTGCCAGCTGCGAATCGGTTGCCGGAGCCATTGTTCACCTCAGTATAATGGTATTGAGAAGTTCCTCAGCCTCCCGAATCTTGTAGAGGTTGGAGAGTCTTATTTCCAGCTCAGAAACCTTACTAAGGAGGGATACACAGCGGATACATGTCGGGGATAGAGCCATGGCGTTCCAGGCGATGAGGTGGATAGCCAGTCAGCCAGCTTAAAACAGCCAAAAACAAGCTAGCTAAACACAGCTAAAAAGGCTAAAAACAGGTTAGCAGGTAGCCTAGCCCGGTAAAAACAGCCCAGCTGGGGGTCCGACCCAACCGCTCATCCAAACGGGCTTTTCAGCGAGGCCAATACCAAGCTAGTGCCAAACAAAAACTAATATCAGCAAACAGAGATAAAAAAAATAAAAACGAACTCAATAAAAACAAACAAAAGCAGACAAAATAGCACTCTGATGCAACAAAGCGCTAACAGACGCCAGCACATGCGCAGTGAATTGTTATGTCTGTAACTGAGGGTGAATGACGAGACAAGGTGGAACTGAACAAGACTTTATTATAGACTCACAGGTCATACAGAAGCACCCCCGCTAGGCTGAGAGGCGGTGAAAGAGACCGCCCCTCTTCCTCACAGCCCTCTTATACCCCGGGTGGTGACGGAACCGGAAAGGTGGAGCCACCACCCGTGTCACACAATAATACGTCCTACGAACAACATCACACATACACACACCCCACCCCCAGTCTGACGCCCCTGGCCGCCACAGGTCAGCCCATGAGATTTTTTGTGTAGGCTGTTCCCACCCAGTCCAGGATCCTTGAATTCCAAGCTTCATGGCTTTAGCTCTTCTCCTCTCCTCTTCAAGGTTTCTGACTTCTTCCTAGATTAAGGTTCTCTTTTCCTGAGGGGTAGACTTTGACCACTGCTAAAAGTGAGATGTTCCTAAGTCTTGCGGTCCAATGATCTCCCTGGTAATGCGGTAATAGCTGATGGCTTTATTGGCAGACCACTTTTGCCCTGACCTTGTTTGAATTCCCACCTCTCGAATGAGATGGTCCTGAGAGTCCCGGTATGTCAGCGAAAGTCTACACTTGGCTACCTTGAATTCCTCCATGACAGAAGACAGCAGGAGCTGAAGCTGTCCAGACCTTATGTAGAACCCCACAGATGTAAAACTCTGATGTATTCCTAACCATCTACGGAGATGCTTGCTGAATCTCCTTTCCAGTCCTTCAACACATGTTAAAGGCACTTCCTACATGGTAAGAAGCCACATAAGTCTTGGAAGCAGGCCATGCTCGTAAATCCAGCACTTGTATTTTCTGGGCAGCCCAGACTTATCGATTTTCTTCAGCCACTCCTCCATTTGATGTTCTGTATTGCAGATGTTGTTTTTGTCAGTAAGGTTGTTGTCATACCATTTTCCCAGGGTTTCCTTTTATGCTTGGAATGACTTCCTTTTGCACGAGTAGTTTGAACTTCTCTGTTTGTTTTCCCAAGGATTACCAAGCACCTTGATTTCTTAAGTTTGAAAGTCATCTTTGCCCAAGTTGCCATGTTGTCAAGTTCAGCTAAGATCCATCTTGCTTGCACATGAGTTGGAGTTGTTACAGTTAGATCATCCTTGAATCCACTGATTGCTGGCTGCTGGCTTCCTGCAGCAGTCACTGGGCGTCTTGCCTTTTTATTGGCTGTGGAAATGATCAGGTTCATCCCCATGACAAACAAGATGGGGGAGATGGTGCACCCTGTCACAATACCTTTTTCAATAGGCTGGAACTTTGTTGTGAAGATCTGGCATTGTAGTCTGATGTTTGCTAAGTAGCTGGTGATCAAGCCCTTGATTTGATCTGGAATGTGGTACTGATTCATGGCTACTTTGATTAAGCTATGGGGAATAGATTCATACGTGTTTGCGCAGTCGAGCCAGATAACTGTGAGGTTTCCTTTTGCCTCCTTTCCCTCCTGCACTAATGAGCTGATCACCCCTTTGTGTTCCAGGCATCCAGAGAACCTCTCAATGCCCCCTTTCTGTATGGAGGTGTTGACGTAACCATTCTGGATCATATATGATGTCATTGTTTTGGCTAGTATGGAGAAAAAGATTTTACCCTCCACACTAAGCAAGGAGATGGTCCAGAATTGACTGATGTGAGTTGTGTTTTGTTCTTTGGGCACAAAGCACCCATCTGCTCTCTTCCAGGCTGTCAGTACAGTTTATATGGAATTTTGACCTTCCCCTTTGACCGTGTGATCCCAAAAGTATGGTGATAGTGCAGGGTCACCCAAGTTCGAACTTGTCTGAGATTTTTCATAGATACAACTATGGTATTGATTTGAAAAGCCTACATCATTTCCTTCTCTAGTTATCACATTCACAAGGTAGGTGTCAACGCTTCCACCGCCCAGCCGCCCGATGTGGTGACGACAATACCCTTTCAGTCTTTAGACGCTGCAGGGTAAAAACTGCACTTTGTATTTACTCTGGTTATCTTTGTCAAATATTGAAATTTGTTTGATGGTCTGAAACATTTAAGCGTGACAAATATACAAAAATATAAGAAATCAGGCAGGGGCAAATACTTTTTCACAGCACTGTTGGTCTTTCTGTGTATGACTGGCAACAAATGGTGTGCAAAATTAAACTGTACAAAAATAATAATATGGAATGGAATTAAGGTTCATGGATGTCATTTACATGTATAAATCACAAATAACAATAATACTGTAACATCGGGGCTGTGTTAAGGAGGGGCAGGGATTTTCCCAACATGCGTTGCCAGCAGAGGACGTTATATTTTCGTGTATGTTTAGTGTTATTACTGCGTTATTATACTACTGTGTCATTATAACTGCATTATAATGACCCAGCAGTGTTATAGGTAGAATTAGAGCAGGAGTGATTATGTGTTGTGTAACCCTGATATAAATGGAGGTCGGTGAGAATGACCTCACCTTCCGTCTGTGTTTGTGGTTGTGTTTTAATAAAGCCTGTTGTGTCGCAGCCATCTGCTCGCTTTCTTTGTGTGAACCTCGCATACGTCACACTGGTGTCAGGAGTGGGATTCATGGAACAGATGGAAGCCAGGATCAGAATGGAGATCCAGCAGCTGGAGCGACTCATCGCTCAGCTGGCGACGGACGGCGGAGCCGAGACACCGACCCCCGGAGCCGCTCGCCAGGACGAACGAAGCAGCGGACCCGACGGGACCAGCGTACCCCGCCTTCTACCTTTTTCAAGGCAGGGTGGGCTGAGCAGAGCAAACCAGCCCCGCTCCCCGCCCTTTTCAGGGCAGGACGAGCCGGCAATTCCACTGCGACCAGGGGCGGCGATTGATCGGGAGGCGACCGGCCCATCCATCCAGCAGCGGGCCAAGATTCCCCGCTTCAACGGCGAGACCCTGCTGGACGACTACCTGATCCAGGTTGAGCTGGCTGCCTCGCTGAATGGCTAGTCACCAGAAGAAACCGCCGTGCAGGTCGCGCTGGCCTTGGAAGGGAGAGCCCTCTGCACACTGTCTGACCTCCGGTCCGAGGAGCGCCACAGCCGGCCAGCGCTACAAGGAGTGCTCCGGAGACGGTTTGGGAGAACGGCCGACGCTGAGCAAGCCCAGGAACAGCTGGCCAACCGCCGTCAAGGCAGCCAGGAGAGACTAGGAGCCTATGCGGCGGACATACGGCTGCTAACACAATGCAGATACCCGGACTTCGAACCGGAGGTAGTGGAGAAGCTCATCCTCCGGAACTTCATCCAAGGTCTCTGCCCAGCCCAGCTCCAGAACCATGTTCGGATTAACGCCCCGAGCAACTGGGAGACTGCGGTGGCAGAAGCAGAGCGGGTGGAGCCGCTGATGAATCGTACAGCCAAGTCAAGACAAAGAGCCTTCCAGGCCACGGCTGAGAGCAAGGGGGAGGAGGAGGAGTTACAGCAGACCACGGTAGCGCGTCCACGGAGAAGACAGCCACGGCAATGCGAGGAAGGGTGCTTCCACTGCGGAGAGCCAGGACACATTGCACGGTACTGCGCCGCACCCACCCCACGACAAACTGGCCCCTCGCCGACGTTAAACTAGAGCGAGGTAGCATGGACGGGGACAGGCTGCCTCCCGCAGATGTTTCCCCCGATGAGCCAGCGCCGCGCGTGGGCCGAATTGAACACTTGCCAGGGATGTATTTACAGTGCAGCCTGGAGAAGACGTCGATCTGGGCTCTGATTGACACAGGCTCTACCATATCCTTGGTCCAACCCGCTGTGCTGCCGGGCACAGACGAGACGACAACACGGGGGTGGGAACCCACTGAGCACCACGTCACCACAGCTACTGGTGAGCGTGCCAGATTGGGGGGGCGGAGAGTTCTCGTGGTGGGGATGGCCGGTCAGAACATAAAACACCCGTTCTGGCTGGCTGACATCCAAGACCCCTGTATTACTGGACTCGATCTGCTCGCAGCGTGGAACGCCAAAATCGACACCGCCGGACCGTCCCTCCAGCTGGGAACCCGGACCATCACGCTCCACAACAGGACCCAGGGAAGGAAACCGGAGGCCTGCGCAATCGAGGGAACGCCAGGACGGACAGGACCAGGCGGGCCACTGTGAGGACTGGACACAACGGCGCCACCAGCACGAGCAGAGGGAGGACGAGCACACACAGGGACAGCAAGGGGAGGGGTCAACGTGTCGGCAGAGACGCAGCAGGCGGTCGAGGAATTATTCTAGCAGAGCTGCAGCAGGCTGGAGCCGAGACAGAGACACCAGCTGCGGAAGTTATTGGACTGCTATATGGGTGTCTTCGCTGTGAAGGACAAGGAATGCAACCGGACCGGCTTGGTGCAGCACGAGATCAACACCGGTGAGACCAGGCCGATCCGGCTCCGCCCACGCTGGCTGCCTTTTTCAAGGCGGGCAGCAGCAGAACAAAAAGTGCAAGAAATGCTGGATGCAGACATCATTGAGCCCTCCAGCAGCCCCTGGGCAGCGCCAGTGGTGCTGGTCAGGAAAAAGGACGGGTCGTGGCGGTTCTGCGTGGATTACCGGCGCCTGAATGACATCACCCATAAAGACTCCTAACCCCTGCCCCACATCGATGACGCGCTGGACCACATCGCCGGCTCCAGCTGGTTCAGCTCGCTGGATCTACGCAGCGGCTATTGGCAGGTAGAACTGTCACCCGAGGCCCGCCAAAAAACAGCCTTTTCCATTGGGCAGGGACTGTATCAGTTTAAAGTGATGCCATTTGGACTTTGCAACGCCCCGCCCACCTTTGAGCGCTTGATGGAGCGAGTGCTGGCTCACGTGCCCCGTAGCCGCTGCGTTGTTTACCTGGACGACCTACTGGTGCATGCAGCTGATTTTGACAGCGCCCTGTCCAATCTCCGAGAAGTACTGGACGCCATCCGACAGGCTGGACTGCGGTTGCACCCGAGGAAGTGTCACCTATTTCGGCAGGAGACCACCTTCCTGGGCCACATCGTCAGCGCAGCGGGAGTCACCAGAAAAGGTGGCAGCGGTGCGAGACTGGCCAGTGCCGCGGAATGTGGGAGAACTGCGGAGCTTTCTTGGACTGGCCTCCTATTATAGGAGGTTTGTGAAAGACTTCGCCACCATCGCCAGCCCGCTGCATCAGCTGACGCAGAAAGGACACGCATTTCAGTGGAGTGAGGACTGTGGTGCTGCTTTTTCCCAATTTCGCGCAGCGCTCAGAGCTCCCATCCTGCAGTACCCCAACCCGAACCGCCCTTTCGTCGTGGACACAGACGCCAGCACCCAGGGCATCGGGGCGGTGCTATCCCAGGAGGGAGAGCAGGGAGAGCAGGCAGTTGCTTTTTTCAGCCGCACTCTGACATAATTCTGGACTCAGGGGACAGAAGACAGACTCGAGGGAATTACAATTAGCCTTTTATTAGTAACCCGTGTCTTGTGTATGTGTGCGTGTATGTACAGTGTGGTGTGTGTAGTGCAGGACTCGTGCTGGGGGAGAGCTGGACGCTGTTCGGCCTGGCAACCCTATGGAGACAAAGCAGAGATGTTAACTCAGCACCAGCGCTAAGGGCGTAATAATGACAGCCGCTTACTTTTGCAGATGGTGGTGGTGGACTCAGGTTTGCCTTGAGGGTGAAAGCCAGGGAGACAACGTCTGGCTCTGTGCAGGGAGGAGTGCGAGTTGCCCTGATGCTGGAGTGGAGTTGAACTGCCACCGGGGAGAGAGAATCCGCCGCCAGGGAGATCCACCTGTGCACAGGGGAGATGAACTTGACAAGGTAAGTTGAGATTAAGCTTACGTGCGGCGACGCGTTGCTCTTGGTTAGAGGATGAGCCAGGATGTGGCTGTAGATGAGAGACGTGTCCTCGGGAGTTCGACAGACGGCTCTGTGCTGAGTCACAGGCAGGTCCGGCTCTTAAAGCCTGCTGATGATTGGCAGCAGGTGTGTATGCAGCTGAGACTGATGATGGCCCTGCGGGCGCCATGACACACTCTCAGCAGAGCCGAGAGGAATTATTTTTTTACTCGCAGAGAGCTGTTGGCAATCATCTAGGGGCTGCGCCATTTCCGCCCGTATGTGTACGGGGGGAGGTTCCAGCTCAGGACGGATCATGCTTCCCTGACCTGGTTGTTGAACTTTAAGGAACCGGATGGACAGTTGGTGAGATGGCTGGAGGCACTGCAGGATTATGATTTTCAGATTGTGCATTGGGCAGGCCGCCTCCCTGCCAATGCTGACGCGCTGTCTCGGCGCCCCTGTGTGGCAGAGGATTGTCGTCACTGCCAGCGGGCTGAGGATCGAGACCAAGCCATCCCACGGGCCGCTGCTCTCCGGACTGCCGCAAGCAGAAATAACACAGCTACGCACAGCTCCTCCTCAGATGATCAGGCAGCCTCCCCCAGCGATGACGTCACAGAGGTCCTTGGCACACAGCAGCTGCACAGCGAGCAGGACAGAGACCCGGTCATTTCTCGGGTTCGGCAGTGGCTGGACGCAGGCCAGCGGCCCACCTGGGAGGTTGTGTCGGCACTGGACCCAGAAACTAAGGCCCTACACTCCCAGTGGACCAACCTCCGCTGTCACGAGGGTGTGGTGTATTGGCAGTGGCAGACTCCAGCTGGGCAGCGGCACATCTGGCAGCTGCTGGTTCCTCATTGACTCTGGCCCAACGTACTCCAGCTGGTTCATGGGGTGGTAGGAGCGGGCCACTTCGGGGTGACAAAGACTTTGCAGCGTCTTCGAGCACAGTTCTACTGGCCTGGATGTCACCGGGATGTGGAGCTCCACGTCCACTGCTGTGACACCTGCACAGCTCAGAAAGGGCCAACTCAGCGATCCCACACTCCCTTGCAGCAGTACCGGGTAAGGGAGCACCGATGGAGCGGGTGGGAGTGGACATTTTGGGCCCTTTTCCGACTACGGACCGGGGAACCGCTACGTGCTGGTCGCAATGGATTATTTTACCAAGTGGCCAGAGGCGTACGCGGTCCCGGATCAGAGCGCCGCTACGACGGCATCAAAGCTGGTGGACGAAATGTTCTGTCGGTTTGGCGTACCAGAGGAGCTGCATAGCGATCAGGGTCGGAACTTTGAGGCAGAGGTCTTTGGAGAGGTCTGCAAGCCGCTGGGCATCCGGAAGACCCGGACCACCTCGCTGAAGGAACATCTCCACACGGTGCACAAACTGGCTCGGGAGGCCCTGGCAGCGGCGGGGGGTCGGCAGAAGCGAGGCTATGACTCCCGCTGCCAGGGGAGCGACTTTGCACCGGGAGATCAAGTCTGGGTTTTCTGCCCTGAGAGGAAAAGAGGACGATCACCGAAGTTGGCGAGCCATTGGTCGGGACCGTGCGTGGTTCTGCAGAGACTGTCGGATGTGGTGTACAGGGTGAGGCTTAAGAAAAGGGACCGGGTCGTGGTACTTCACCGTGATCATCTCGCCCCGTACCAGCAATCCGCCCCGCTGGTGGTCGAACCGGAGCCTTCATCCTGACCAGATACTCTGACCGAGACTCAGATGGACACTGGCGGGCCTGTACGTGCTGGTCGTCGGCATTGAAGGCCGCCCCGACACCTGGACGGGTTCGTGTTGGACTTTTGAGTTGGACTTTCATTTTTCTGGGGACAGAAACCAGTCCGGGGGAGGCAGTGTAATGTTGGGGCTGTGTTAAGGGGGGGCAGGGATATGCATTGCCAGCAGAGGACGTTATATTTTCGTGTATGTTTAGTGTTATTACTGTGTTATTATACTGCTGTGTCATTATAACTGCGTTATAATGACCCAGCAGTGTTATAGGTAGAATTAGAGCAGAAGTGATTATGTGTTGTGTAACCCTGATATAAATGGAGGTCGGTGAGAATGACCTCCCCTCCTGTCTGTGTTTGTGGTTGTGTTTTAATAAAGCCTGTTGTGTCGCAGCCATCTGCTCCCTTTCTTTGTGTGAACCTTGCATACGTCACAATACTCATAATCATAGTGTTAGTCTGTTTTTTATATACCATATAAGGATTTATGGTAAATCAGTAAAGTGCCAGTTCCTTGATTTTGTGCTATCTCAGGACATTTGATTAACATTTCATTTTGCATTTTGTTATTCAATCTTTATAAAAACCAAAATGAAAGTCATTTGAGATTATAGCTGTGACTAAGAGTTACGCCAACACATGTGACTCAATTCGCTGACTACCCCAGTCAGAAATGCATAATGAGTTTCTCAAACATGAGATAAATTTATTACAGTTGACTAATCTGTCAATCAAGATCATGCTCACTTCCTGCTGGGGATGTAAAAGATATATTTGGAATTTTAAAGTAGTCATTGGTGAGCAGCTGAGCCTCAATAAGTAGGGCAACACAATATCAAATAACAGTAAGAATAGGTGAGGATGTAAATAAGAACCTGGTCGTTACGTAAAGAAACATACTGGCCGTAGCACACTGAGCAGAAGGGTCATCAGAAACATTATTAGGGTACCAGGTAACTTTATATAGTTTATTGTATCAAGTGTCTTGCTTTAACACCTTGCTTTTGTGATAAAATGTAACATAGTCACAACTTTGCAGATGTGAGTAATCTCTGCTGTTTCTGCATTAGTAAACACCTATACCACAAAAGTTTTTTTTTTTTTTTCTGTTATTTGAATCAAAGATAAGATGTGTTTTTGTTGTTGCATGCTTCTCAGTTACAGGAAAGTAGGCCAGTAGCATAAGGCAGTTAGAAGAAGGACATCAATCCAGCTGGATGCCATGAAAATATAGAAGCTAATGGTTGTGAGGCCTCTGTCTGGCAGCATATTTAAAGCATACTGACAGCCTGATGATTGAATGTTTGTGGCTCCTCACTGTGGGCACGTCCTGGAGTTCAAAAAGTTGTTTGTGTGATCCTAATCAGGTCTCTGATGCAGTACAAACCTACTGCACCCAACTTCACCCAGGCCATCAAAGGATAGAGGCTGAACCGAGTGAAGAAGCCAACTGTCTCTGTTCTGTGTTTTCTACCATCCTTTCCCGTGATGAACTGCACAATTAGATGAACAACACAGAGAAAGAAAACACCAGTGAGCAGTTTGTCATGCACCGTGGAAGCAGGTTTGCAACTGGATTCTTCCTCTGATCATGACACCACCAACTGGTATGTTTGGATGTTTTTAACTTTTCTATGTTCAGATGTTTGCCATTTTTTGGTTTGAATTTTCTGGCATTAAAATGGCTGTGATTACTATGGGCTACTTCTTCTGACAAGTTTGACCAAGAGTAACTAGCTCATTTAGGAACCTAAGTTTACCCTTTCTACACCAAATTTCTACCATAAATCACCCAGTACAAGAATATCACTTACCAAAACTGTAGCAGAGCATTAATGAAAAGGCTGGACCTCAGAGCAGAGCATACAGTATTTTGTCAGATATCGACATGAAATACTTCAAGAGTTTGTCAACTATGAATTAGAAAAGATAAAGGTAAGTAGGCAGTCACCACCTCTCAATAAAGCTGTCAAGACTATGGTCAAAACAAAATGGTTGTATTGTTACTGGAGCCACCTCTATCTCTTACATAGTCTATAGAGAATGGGCATTGACGTCATGCTGTGCTGCATTCTGGGCTGTTGTCGCCATCGTCATGGTCTGGCTTCTTTGTTTACCTGTAGTCTAGGTAACTGCTAACGTGAACAGACATATGTGCAATGGAATGGAGCAAACAGAAAATTCAAATTCCTTATTCAGAGAAAATGAATAAGGAAGCAAAGGAGTGCTACCTCTAAAAAAATTAAGAAATACAAAGCACCAAGGTGCTGTGCCTCGGTGCCTGTGGCATGGTAGCATGGGCGGCTGTAAAAAAGTGGAACTCCGACCTCTACTGGCCCTGCATAGTTATTACATTTCCTGTTTTCGCAGCTGCATTGACGGAAATGGTGAGTTAAATTTGTGTTTATTTTGAAAACAAAGCCTTATCTTGCAATTCTGGCAAATTAAAAGTTGAGAAAATATGGCGATGCAATGATTTAAGCCTTTAGTTCCATTTAATTTTGACCGGGCAAGCTGAAACAGAGAGGCAGACAGACAGACAGACAGACACACAGACACAAATAGATGCACTAACTGATTACTGTATGCCTCTGTAGCGGACTTGAAACTGTTATCTGCATCTGCTTTGTGTTGTGTAGGGAAATAACTCCAACAGTGGTTTCACAGCTGGCACTTTATTCTATGAAAGACAGGGATTAATCAGTGGGGCACACACAGCAGCAGCACACTCTCGTCCCGTCTGTGCAGGGTCCATGCAGTTTTTTGCCGGGAAAACCCCTGCATGCGCAATGAGCCCATTTCCTGTGTCCCACCAACTAATGACCCACTAACAAGGAAAATCGGAACCTCTAAATAATAAATTTGTTCCACTGACCCAAAATGAACTAGATTATTAATATTGTCACTTTACTCTAGTTTTGAAGAAGTTCACTTAAAAATAAACATAATAAACATAATGCCTCAACTACATACCCCCCTGAACTTCTCAAAACTTCTCAAATGGGGGGGTGTGACTGAGTATAGAGGGTAGAATAAACTGTCATTTACAGCACATTTATATGTGCAACATATTTGTCTCCCACCTCATTTGGAAAGTTAACAAAAGGAAGTGTGCCAGACTCCCAAATGTTCACTTGCAAAAAGAGTGCCTTATACACTCCCTCGAGCAAATATCATGACAGTTATTTTTTTATAATGCATGTTACCCTGAATATGAACCAATTCAAAATACATGACTTGCATTAAGATAAATGCAAATGTGTAACATAAAGACAGTATAACTGATTTGGAAACTCAGTGTTCCTTACAAAAACAAACTTCTAGCAAGCCCACTAACTACGTTGCTTGTGTGCATGTTTTTGTGTGTCATGTTCTGAATCAGTCTGCTCACTGGTTTCACTACCCTTCCAACTCTTGTTCTAATCTGATGTGTTGCATTACTCTGGGGGGCAATCTCATGAATCATAGGGGCTCCAGAGATGTTTTCACTTGTCGGCTGAGCCTGAGGTTGGGTTTGCTCTGCTGCTTTCTCAGGTAGCTCACTTCCATCATTGACCTCGTCCTCAGTGCGGACAGGCACTTCACCTTAAATATTACTGTCACTCCCATGAGACTCCTCAGAATATGACTCAACACTGGTACCATCTCCAACACTGTCACTTGTTTGGGGCTCTACAGCACCTGGCTCATCATTGATCATTTCAGCTACCCAGGAAGCTGTACGCTCTGTACGGTCACAGTTGGATTCAATGGACAAGACATTCCCTTCAGACTCATTCTCCCCTTGTTCAGTCTGTGTCACTGACAAAAGACAATTCAGCATTACGATCCATTTCAACGGGCAGGAAATTGGCCTGCAAAAGCAGATTTCTGTGGACAACCTTTTCCTGTCCATTACTGGTGTTTCTGATGTGGTATGTATGACAGTTGGGGTTTTTGGAGATCACCGTGTAGAGAATGGACTCCCACCTATCAGCCAACTTTCTGTGACCACGCTCACCCTTGTTAGCTAAGAGGACTCGATCTCCCTCTTCAATGTCGCCACCTTTTTGTCTTTTGTTATACAGGTCTGCCTGACGCCGTTGACTGGATTCAGCATTGGTTTGAGCCAGCGCAAGAGCCTCCTTGAGGTCATCTCTCATTTTTTTGGCATAGCTGTAATAGTCTGTTACATCATTGTCTCTTTCAATGTTGTGAAACATGACATCCACTGGCAGTCTGGGGATACGCCCGTACATCAAATAAAAGGGAGGATAGCCTGTAGACTCGTGAGCAGTACAGTTGTAGGCAAAAGTTAGTGTCTGCAGCATCTGTGGCCACTTGTGTTTTTCTCTGAGTGGCAGAGCTCTGATCATATTCCCCAGAGTTCTATTGAATCTTTCAGTGTGACCATTGCCCATAGGATGATAAGGCATTGGCCTTGATTTTTGCACACCAGCCACCTGCAGCAATTCTTGAATGAGCTCACTTTCGAAATTGGCACCTTGGTCTGATTGAATTCTTTGGGGGAACTCATAAACACAGAAGTATCTGTCCCACAACTGATGTGCAACTTGTTCAGCTGTTTGGTCTGAGCACTTAAAAGCATGAGCCATTTTAGTGAAGTGGTCTGTCACTACTAGAACATCAATGCTTTCCCTTTTGAGTCTTCTGCAGACCAAAAAGCTATACAAACAAGCTCAAGGGGGCTGGTTGTTTTGATACTTTCTAATGGAGCTCTTCCTTCAGGCTCAAGGGTCTTACTGGTGACACAATGTTTGCAACACCTGACATAGTCACGGACATCATGCTCCATGCTCACCCAGAAAAACCTGTGTCTCGCTAGGTACAGAGTTCTGCTTTGACCCTGATGGCCAGCATTGCCATGGATACCTGACAGGACATGACTGATCAAGGCAGAAGGAGTGATATGTACTGATGGCACCTTTTCCCAATTTGTGAATCCTTGCTCACCCTGTACAGAATACCATCCAGCATTCTTAATTTGTCCCACTGTTTCAGTGTTTTTTGCACTTTGAAGGACTGATTGGCTCACTCTCTCCGTGATGGACGTCTGTCACATTCAACAAAGGGGATAACTCTAGTTAGTGTGGGATCATTCCTCTGTTCATCTTGGAGCTCCTGAAGGGAAAACACAGGCAAAGCATGTTGACCTGGTGGCAGGAGTTGTTCCAGGTCTTTAGCTAGCCAGGAAATGACCCTTTGTTTGACCCCTGCTCCCATTCACAATGGCCTGTCAAAACTGCAGATACTTCATCATCACTCAGACAACAACATGTTAGATTTTCCAAAGGGGGTGAACACTCGATAGTCTGCTGGTTGGTGTTCAGTCTGAACGCTTCCTGAACAGAGCTCTCTTTGACCTGCTGTGACTCCTCTAGTAAAGCTGCATAGGGTTCCATCATGAGCCTCTGACTAACTCGATCGTAGACAAAGGGATGTCTACTCAGAGCGTCAGCTACAATATTTTTGCTGCCAGGGATGTACTTGATGCTGAAATTGTAGGGGGACAATTTTGACACCCACCTTTGCTCACATGCGTTGAGTTTGGGCTTTGTGAGAATATATGTTAATGGGTTATTGTCTGTCCAAACTGTAAAGTTGCGTCCCTTTAACCAATGACTAAATTTGTCACAGACAGACCATTTAAGGGCCAAAAACTCAAGACGATGGGCAGGATAATTTTTCTGAGCATGGGTGAGAGCTTTACTTGCAAAAGCAATTGGGCGTGCTTTACTGTTGCCCTCTTGGACATGAGATAATACAGTACCTAACCCATCCTGTGATGCATCTGTTGACAAGATGAACGGTTTATTAAAATCAGGGTGGGTGAGCACAACAGACTCCAGAAGTGCAGTCTTTAGCTGTTCAAATAAGTCAACGTGTTCCTTCTTCCAGTCAACTGGGCTGAGCCTCCTGAAAGAAGCAGAACCTCGAGCATTTGTTTTTCTTCCTTTAGGGGCAGCAGTCAATGTAAAGAGGGGCTTGGCAACTTTAGAGCAATCAGGCATGAACTGTTGATAGTACATCACCATGCCCAAAAATGATTTTATCTTTTTCTGAGATGGTGTAATCCCGTCCTCCATCATTAAATCAGTTTCTTTCATAGAAGTGATTGCCCTAATTTTGTCAAGGTCAGTAGAGATTCCGTTTTCATCCACAACATGGCCTAAAAATCTCACACTTCACTTTAGCAGTTGACACTTTTTGGGGGCTAGTTTCAATCCATGCGCACGCAGTCGTTCAAAAACAATCTCTAACCTCCTGAGAGCCCCGGCTTCATTGGGTGCATACACAAGGAGGTCATCCAAATAGCAAAGCGGGGTTAAGAAATTTTGGTCACCAAATATGCCCATCATGAGACGCATGAAACTGGCTGGGCTGTTGCAAAGACCCTGTGGCAGTCAGTTAAACTCATAAAGCCCCATAGGTGTTGTAAACACTCTCAGCTTCTTATCTTCTTCTGACATGGCAATATTATAGAACCCAGATGTCAAGTCCATGGCACTAAAGATTGTGTTACCACCCAGGGCTGCCAGGCAGTCGGATTGATGGGGTAAAGGATGGGCATCCTTGACTGTGTGTGCATTCAACCAGCGGTAATCCACACATATTCTGAGATCACCATTTTTCTTCCATACAAGCACTAGAGGGGATGCCCATTCACTGTTGGACTTGCGAATAAGCTCACGTTCCTCCATCTCCGTCAGCACTTGTTGCAGCTTATAATACTGGCCTGGTGGAACGCGACGGTATGGGAGTCTGAATGGTCGGTCGTCAGATAAGTGGATGCGATGAACAAAGCCTTTAGCCAGCCCACAGTCAAGTTTACTTTTTGAAAACACGTCCTCGTATTGATGTATAAGCTGTAGGAGTTGGGCTTTCCAGTGGTATGAAACCTCACAAGAGTCGATGTTTAAGTCTTCTAGCCCTAGCTTCTGCAGGCTGTCATGGAAACTTGAATGGGCAAAGGGCGATGACTGAGTTCTGCCTCAGCATACACTCTTTGACTCTGGGCCTTGAATGTCTCTGGTAGCTTTTGTTCAAGAGTCCCATCAAGGTCTTCAACAGCAACACAGGGGGATACATCTGCTACCTTAGTGCCCCTTTTTAATGTAATGGACTTATCACAGGTGTTCAGGATGCGGACGGGGACCACCTATCACCGCTCATGGAAGCCACAGTTCTGCATACAATCATATCCTTTTTGTGAACTTGTGCCTTTGGTGGTTCAATCAGGATGGCGCTGCCTTCAGAAATGGGGGATGATACAGGGAGTCTGCCCCATACCAAGTGTTCCTGCTTAGGGAGTAGAGTGACAGCCTGAGTTAATTTGATGGTACCAATAACATCTGGCATTTTGTCACCCCTCCACCTATTAATGCCTGACAGTATGTTCAAAAACTGCACCATTTCAGGAGCATTTGTTGGTTCAGGTTTACTCAAGACACGCCAGAAGTAGGGGGATAGTCTGAATTGTCTGAGGAGATGTTTGATGACATTTGTTCCTAAAATTAGCTGATCTCTTTGGCTGGGAACAATGAGGACAGGTACACTGAATGCACACTCATACACTTCCATTTCCAGGTTGTATATACACTTGCGCTCTACCTGAACTCCACCACAACCTACAAGTGTGATGCTGGTATGGGTGTCACATGGCTCTGATATAACCCCATCACTCATTAGCTTCTGTTCTGCCTCTTCATTCATGGTGCATGCCATGGAGCCTGTGTCAAGAAGAGTTTGAAGAGTGACTTTATTATTCACTAAAGCATTAGTATAAAACAGACTGTCAGTTTTTTTGAGTCGTATCATATTTTGGAGAAGTATAGCAGTACCAGATGGAGCACACTTTAGGCTTTCTCTGTATACAGTTTGCACATCATCACAGGGGTTGAGGGTTTCACATTCATCACTCACACAGTCCCCTCCCAAGTGTGAGTATACTAGTTTCCCTACATGATACTATGCTGGGTGATGGGTTCGGTGACACTAGTGCAGTCTTTTCTCTGATGACCCACTTCTAAACAGCCTAAGCATCTCCTTTCTCTCATGCAGTGGGTGCGTGTGGAGTAGGGATGGGCATAATTTACCGATTAACCGATAATTGATCATTAAGAATTTCACCGAGGAAGTTCATTTTCGTCGACAAACCATTTTTTTTTTTAAACAATCCGAGGTTTTTAGGCCTAGTGCACGGCCGTCCTCAAACAATGCAATGGCAAAATTTGGGCACCAGGGGGCAACATTACACCATCGCCATACCCTGGCGTGCCTCAGTTGATACATGTGCGCTTCTGTAGGGCAATCGCCAAATCATGAAGCGGTTACGGCGAAGTGTTGCGTGGGACCATTTCAGTTTAAAAAATGACCAGGTGTACTGCAATCACTGCAATGCAGCATACAAATATACCTCATCGACAGGGTCCATGGAACACCCTTATTACGCGAAGAAACCGCCAACAGTGGTTGCGCGCTGAGTAATGGCGGTCGTGAAGATTCTTTTTTTTTTTTTCAGAAACTTTATTGAGAAGGTCATGAAGATTCGGTAGAAGACACACACACACGTGTGTGTGTGTGTGTGTAAGTGTACATACATACGTAGATGAATGAATGAATTTATTTATTTATTTTATTTATTTTGGATAGTACATTACAGGTTAAAAGAAACTGTATAATATAACAAGGTCAAATTAGACAAAGACTCCTTCTACTATACAATTCCACGTGAGTTATCCGAAATGGGTGATGGCTGAAGCCGCAGCTTATATTGCCCACCCATATTCCATCCAAGAATTCAAAGGAGAAAAAAGAGAAAACAAGACAAGAGCAATTACAATTTAAAACAAGGCTAAGACAAAATATGACTGAGAGAAAAAGAAAACTGAGCTAGTCTAAGTTAAGCGGTTACTATTCAAAAACAAATCTAAGACATAGTGTCACAGAGAAAAAAGAAAAACTAAGCTATAACACAACACAGGCTGGAAATGTCAATCCTTATGTGAGTTTACATGTCGTCTTGTAAATATGTTTGGAGTATTTCTTCCTTTAGTTTTTGTTTAAATTGTCCAAGCTTTGTACATGGTTTTAATTCAGGTCCAAAATCGTTCCATAATCTGACACCTTGCACTGAAATACAGTGTTGCTTGGTAGTTGTTCTCACTGTAGGCTTTTGAAATATACATGTTCCTCTGAAGTGATATCGTTTCTCCCTTGTTTGGAACAACTTTTGGATATTTGCGGGCAGTGATAGATTCTTCACTTTGAACATTATTATTGCGGTTTTAAAGTCGATCAGATCTTTCAACTTGAGAGTTTTTTGTTTAAGAAAAAGTGGGTTTGTTGGTTCCCTGTAAGCTGCTTTGTTGATTATTCTAATAGCTCTCTTTTGAAGCATAAAGAGTGGATATATGTTTGTTTTATATGTATTTCCCCATACTTCATTACAATATGTCATGTATGGGAGTATTAATGAATGATACAAGGTGTATAGTGTGGGTTGATTCAGCAAATTTTTCACTCTGTGTAATATTGCAATTGATTTGGATACTTTACCTTTTATATAATTAATATGTGGCTTCCAACACAGTTTGTTATCAATTATTA
The DNA here is from genome assembly GCA_020510985.1 of Pholidichthys leucotaenia. NCBI lineage: Eukaryota > Metazoa > Chordata > Actinopteri > Cichliformes > Pholidichthyidae > Pholidichthys > Pholidichthys leucotaenia. Next base: position 96,680,705 of record CM035849.1, read on the forward strand.
CTCCAAGGAATTTAGTTTCGGATACCCTTTCAATCTCTACACCATTTACACTGAGTTTGGGTACTGGGTAGTTGTGATGGTTGTTAAAGACTATAAATTTTGTCTTGCTTAAATTGAGCGTTAATTTGTTTGAATCAAACCACAGTTTCAGCTTTCCTAATTCCTTTCCGAGTGTATCCAGAAGTTGTTCCAAGTTGTTTCCACTGCATAGCAGGTTAGTGTCATCAGCAAACAATATTAAGTCCATTTTTTCTGAAACTTTACATATATCATTTATATACATATTGAATAATAATGGTCCCAAAACTGAACCCTGTGGGACTCCACAGGTGACCTTCAGTAGCTCTGAGTTTTTGTTGTTAACACATACAAACTGATATCTATTCTTTAAGTAACTTCTTAACCAGGACTGTGCTACCCCTCTGATACCACAATTTTGTAGTTTCTTTAATAATAGATTGTGATCTACTGTATCAAATGCTTTTTTAAGATCCAGGAATACTCCAACTGAATACTCTTTATTTTCAATGGCTGTTGATATTTTTTCTGTAAATTCCATTAAGGCATATGTTGTTGTCCTTTTGTGTCTGAACCCATATTGCTGCTCACACAATAAATCATTCTTCAGTATGAAGTTGTCAATTCTCTCATAGAATATTTTTTCAAGTATCTTGGAAAATTGCGGTAATAGTGAAATTGGTCTGTAGTTGGAGAGTTCCCCTCTGTCGCCTGTCTTGTAAATCGGAATTACTTTAGCTATTTTCATTGCATTGGGAAATATACCTGATTGGAGAGACAGGTTACAGATATACGTCAGTGGTTTCACTATGCATTCGATAACAGTTTTGACTAGTAGCATATCAATACCATCGCAGTCAGTAGATGTTTTACTTTATGTAAAATGTAAATAAAGTGTACATAAATATGTTTTTAGAACTCTTTTATTCTTATAACAAGATACGTAACTCAAGATGAAAATGATTTACTGCACAGGTTAATGAGAGCTTTACTGCTCCTCAGGTGCTAGAGGCGCAGAATCGTCGAGAGAAGCAGCAGGAGGCGACGTAGTGGCTCGACGGGAAGACTATTTCGCACAAAATGGCACAAGAGAACGGCAAAAAGTTCCGCGCGGCTAGACTAAGTAACACGAGCAATAGAGCAATGAATGCGGTCTTCGTTTGTTGGGTGGCGAGCTGCACAGAAGCTGGGTAAAACGTCTCGGCCAATCAGCTTGCGGGGTGAAACGTCTCGGCCAATCAGCTTGCGAGATTCCCGAGCGAGCCAACACGAGAACAGCGAACAGAGAGAGAGAGATTTGAGAGAGAGAGGTGGATTTGAGTTGTGCGGCTCTCCGTGCACCTGATGTTCTAATGTAGTCTACCTGCCTTGTTACGTACCTAAAAATGTTAATGATTAACCGATTATTAATCATTAATTCTCCCGACGATCGGTGAAGAAAATTTCACCGAATGCCCATCCCTAGTGTGGAGTGTGAATTATTGCCACAAACTCTGCACTTAGGGAAACTGGCCTGTGGCTAGAGGATGTGCTCTTACTGTGGGGGTCGTGGGCTGCTTATTACACTCTAGCACCCTCTCTAGCATACTGAGCACACATTCCAGAGCACCTGATTCTGACATAACAGTTTCACAAGTCTTAGCTGGATCACTTTGGGCACACTTTGCTGTGTTCACAAAAGCAATGTCCAATCCAAGCTCAGGGGGACTGACATCGGTTGCTGCGGTGGCCACTAGAAGAGGCTGTGACTTAGCTGAGACAGGGGGCTTTCTTTTTGCAAAACTTTCTCTTTGATACTCAATGGCTTCTTGAACTTCTGTTATTGACCATTTACTTATGGGCTTGCACTTAAACACACAGGCAAGATTAGGGTCTGGGCAATTTCTGATAAACATCATGGCCACCTCTGCATCTCTGTTCTCCATCTTGATTCCTTGATGTTGCAAGTGCCTGTCAGCTGCTTCCGCAACAATATTTAACCTCACCCAGTAGTCTACTGGTGTTTCTTTGGCAGCTGGGTGGGCAGCATAAAAGTCAGCTAATGGCTGGGAAGACCCTGGGCTCTCACTACAATAATGCCTTATATAGCATAAATGGTTTCAGGGTTGGTGATTGCACCAGAGGACATATTACTTTTCAACCCCACTCTGACAATGTTCTTAGCTTTGCCAAGAAGATGGTTCAGGAGCTTCTCTTTTTGCATGTCACCAGAGAGCCCTCTCTTCTGTAGACAGATTTCCATCAAATCTATCCACTCTTGGACAGAGTATTTATCAGTGCCATCACCTCTATACATAGGGGGAGGTCTTTAATATTCGGCCTGACAACCAAGCTCATTTTGGAGAGGTCAAGTGTGGCTTCAGGGGTTCCAACTTTGCACGGATGGGTTGGGGGTGCCTCATTTATGGTAGGTGGGGCTTGACTTGCCAACAGGCGGTTTGCAATTGACTCCCCAGTTTGACTTCCCAACTCAGTGATAAGCTCATGTAGGTCGTTTTGGGTGCCTTCATTACTGGATGCAGGAGTGGAGGACTGGGGTCCAAATGCAAGGCTGGGTGTTATGTGATTTGATTGTGATGGCTCTTCATCGTGCAACATTATGAGAGAATGATTTCTAATAACCTCATGTGCCCCAGAAAGACCTCAACCCCTCCCAACATCTGGTGTAAACATAATGGATGTGGCTTGACTTCTACCAGTCGTATCTCAAACACAAACTTTACATTTAACACAACAGTAAATGAGAGCTAATTGGCAACACTCGAAAAAAATATGCTTATCACACAGTAAATGCAAAACATGTCAAAATCACTCAGTATACACCATTTATACAATCACAACAGAAAAAAAATACTTTTTCTGTATTCTAATTTTTTTTTTTACTTGAAAGGGATCCAGACAGAGTCAGGCTGACATCCCAGGCATCACGAGCTCACAGCTTAACCCCAGCGATCGGCAGCGGCTGATTCAGTTGATCCGGGTCACAGCACTACGTTTATGTAGAGGACTTGAAACTGTTATCTGCATCTGCATTGTGTCGTGTAGGGAAATAACTCCAACAATGGGTTCACAGCTGGCACTTTATTCTATGAAAGGCAGGGATTAATCAGTGGGGCACACACAGTAGCAGCACACTCTTGTCTCGTCTGTGCAGGGTTCACGCAGTTTTTTGCCGGGAAAACCCTTGCATGGCCAATAAGCCCATTTCCTGTGTCCCACCAATTAATGGCCCACTAACAACAAGGAAAATCGGAACCTCTAAATAATAAATTTGTTCCACTGACTCAAAATGAACTACATTATTAACATTGTTACTTTACTCTAGTTTTGAAGAAGTCCACTTAAAAATAAACATAATAAACATAATACCTCAGCTACACCTTTGTTTCACCGAGGCATAATAAACGGGATTCTCGATTCTTCAATCGATATGAGCACAAGAAATGGACCACAGATCTCAACCAACTGCCTCGAGTCACGCTGTCAGGTGTGTTTGCCTACCTGGTTTGTGGGGTGAGCACATAAGCCCATGAGCAATTTAAAAACTATAAATCATTACAGGCTCATATTCAATTAAATAGCGGATGGGGCCAGCTGCCTCAAATATTCTGGGTGAACAACCAGAAAACCATCGTTTAACACAAAGGTAAGCAGTCATTGTTTCTACAAAGTCGAAATACGTCGAGATTAATGTCTAGCGTACCCAAAAATTATTTCTAACATATGAGTAACGCTCTTTGAACCTATGTGTAACTTACTGAATGGGTTTCTAACTTATAGCTACCATATAATCAGGGCCACCTTAACTTGTCATTAGGCTCTTGGGCTGAGACGTTTTGTCAGGCCCTCCAACAGAATCTCAGTTTAAAAATATGTAATAGCTATGTTTTTAATGGCCTCTGTCAGTCAATGTTGATGATGCGCCCTCTTGGTTTGCTGTCATGGAGCTGTCTCAGCTGGTACAGTGTCAGCTGTGGCTGATCAGTCCAGTACGGGAATGGCAGTCTCTACCGCATCTGGTGCAGGTGTGGGTGGCCACAGTATTTACTTCGCAGGCACGCACCTTCCGTCTGGCTCTCTTTTCTTCGGCCAAGGTCTGGAGTTTTTCCTCTCCTGCCTTGAGTTGTTTCTGGAGAGTGCTGCGCCATCTACTGCGGTCACCTGCTGTATCCTCCCAACTCTCAGTGCTGATGCCCAGGGCTTTCATATCACTCTTACAGACATCCTTGTAGCACAGCTGGGGACGGCCAACAGATCTCTTGCCAGAGGCAAGCTCGTGTTGCCTGAGCAGCGTATACATAGTGGGAAGACCAGCGCGTGCAAGGACCTGGGCATTTGGCAGTTTGTTGCTCCATGTGATGCCGAGGATGCAACGTAGGCAGTGCAGATGGAAGCTGTTCAGCTTCTTCTCTTGCTTGACATATGTTGTCCGTGCCTCGCTGCCGTACAGCAGTGTGCTGATGATGCAGGCATTGTACACTTCCATCTTGGTTGACACTGTCAATTTGGGATTTTCCCACATGCGGGTCGTAAGTCGGCCTATCATTGTTTTTAATAATGGCTTGCATTTATATAGCACTTTTCATGGCACTCAACACTTTACAATGAGTCCATTATTCATTCACTCCGCAGACAATGATAGTGGTAAGCTACTTTTGTAGCCACAGCTGCCCTGGCGCAGACTGACAAAAATATGGCTCCCAATCCACGCCAACTGAACATTTATTCACATTCATACACCAGTGTCATGAACCATGGACACACTGGGAGCATGGTAGGTAAAATGTCTTGCCCAGGGGCACAACAGCAAGGTGGGGGGAATGGGATTCAAACTGTCAACCATCCATCAACCTATCACCATCAACCTGTCAACCTTACGGTTATTGGGCGACCTATTCTACCTCCTGAGCCACTACAGCCTCAATTTTGTTTCTCTTTGAGAAATAATGCAACTTTGAGCTAGAAAACACAACTACACTGCAAAAAGTCAAACACAAGTAAAATGAAATAATTCTTTTTGTTCGAGAATTAGTCTTTTTCTCTGACAAGATATTTATTATTGCTGTGCAGTTTATGTGTGAGAAAATTTTACATGCTTTCAGATAGTTTTAAATTGTTTTAAGCAATTTGATAAGTCAAATCTTCTTGCTCTGTTGGCAGATAATTTTACTTAAAATAAGCAAAAAATTCTGCCAATCCACCTTATTCCTGGGGGTGCTGCTGTAGGAATGATTATAGATGGAATTGCCGGTTTCGGCTGACCCAGTGTTAAATCAGTCAGTAAGAGGGCAGTTGCAGGGGCATTTAAAATAGCGTTTTTAAAAGTCTTTCAAAATCATTTTAATGTATAGTCCACATACGTGTTTTCCACTCAAGTGGCAGCTAATTTCTGCTCTTCTAGTTTTTGTGTTTTTTAAATGTTTGGTGTCGTTCTGGCATTTGCTGGTGTTCGTAGTTGTACCAGACTGGATGAATGGAGGCTTCTCAACACACGGTGACAGACGACATCCAAGCACGGTTTTGTGACTTACGTCTGCTCTAAGATAAATTTGATTATGTCCAACATATTTTAACAAAATGCAGCTGACTTTATTGCGGTGGAGACGTGTGACCCATGCTGGCAAAATGAGTCAGAATGTGTGTCGTGTCATTATGAGCTACAGGCAGAGAAGTCATAAATCATGACTCTTTCTTAGTTTGTTAGCGGCACAGTCCGAGGAAACCCCCCGAGTGTCTGGTATCATTTTAAAGCTTAGAAATTGTACTTTCTAAAGATACCAAAGTTTTTGAGGAAGACATAACTCCCGACTGATCAAACGCGAGTTTTCAACCTAGCTAAAATATTGGTTGCATTGTTAGCATCTTAGCAGCGGTGCTAACGGAGCTACTGTGTACGAGGCCACTTTTTAAGATCATCTTTCCATCCCTTGATAGTCGTGGGAAGTGGTATGATTATGTTCCTGTTTTGAGGTGCAAGAGGCCCAGTTCCCGCATTTCTGATGCAAAAGTCATTGTTTTTAACAAGGAAAAGTGTCCCATTTCAGTGACAAAAATATGTTCTAAACTAGTACCGGAAGTTGCAACCATAATTCACACAAGGCATCCTGGGACCTAGGAATAAGGTGGATGGATAATTTTAGTTAAAATTAGAAAAAAAATATCTGCCAACAAAGTAAGATTAAATTTCTTAAAACAAGTAAAACTATCTTAAAGCAAGTAAAATCTTACAGAAAACTGCACAATAAGAAGAAATTCTTGTCTTGTCAAAATTATGTTGTGAGAGAAAAACAAACATATAGCTATGATTTAGGATATTTTATATTACTAAAGTTGGATAGCATATTATATATATATATACAGTATACTGTATATACAGTGGGGCAAAAAAGTATTTAGTCAGCCACCAATTGTGCAAGTTCTCCCACTTAAAAGATGAGAGAGGTCTCCAATTTTCATCATAGGTATACCTCAACTATGAGAGACAAAATGAGAAAAAAAAAATCCACAAAATCACATTGAAGGATTTTTAATGAATTAATTGGTAAATTCCTCAGTAAAATAAGTATTTGGTCACCTAGAAACAAGCAAGATTTGTGGCTCTCACAGACCTGTAACTTCTTCTTTAAGAAGCTCCTCTGTCCTTCACTCCTTACCTGTATTAATGGCACCTGTTTGAACTCGTTATCAGTATAAAAGACACCTGTCCACAACCTCAAACAGTCAGACTCCAAACTCCACTATGGCCAAGACCAAAGAGCTGTCAAAGGACACCAGAAACAAAATTGTAGACCTGCACCAGGCTGGGAAGACTGAATCTGGAATAGGTAAGCAACTTGGTGTGAAGAAATCAACTGTGGGAGCAATTATTAGAAAGTGGAAGACATACAAGACCACTGATAATCTCCCTCGATCTGGGGATCTACACAAGATCTCACCCCGTGGGGTCAAAATTATCACGAGAACGGCGAGCAAAAATCCCAGAACCACATTGGGGGACCTAGTGAATGACCTGCAGAGAGCTGGGACCAAAGTAACAAAGGCTACATCAGAAACACACTACGCCGCCAGGGACTCAAATCCTGCAGTGCCAGACGTGTCCCCCTGCTTAGGCCAGTACATGTCCAGGCCCGTCTGAAGTTTGCTAGAGAGCATTTTGATGATCCAGAAGAGGACTGGGAGAATGTCATATGGTCAGATGAAACCAAAATAGAACTTTTTGGTAAAAACTCAACTTGTCGTGTTTGGAGGAGAAAGAACACCATACCTACTGTGAAGCATGGGGGTGGAAACATCATATTTTGGGGCTGTTTTCCTGCAAAGGGACCAGGACGACTGATCCGTGTAAAGGAAAGAATGAATGGGGCCATGTATCCTGTGATTTTGAGTGAAAACCTCCTTCCACCAGCAAGGGCATTGAAGGTGAAACGTGGCTGGGTCTTTCAGCATGACAATGATCCCAAACACACCGCCCGGGCAATGAAGGAGTGGCTTCGTAAGAAGCATTTCAAGGTCCTGGAGTGACCTAGCCAGTCTCCAGATCTCAACCCCATAGAAAATCTTTGGAGGAAGTTGAAAGTCTGTGTTGCCCAGCGACAGCCCCAAAACATCACTGCTCTAGAGGAGATCTGCATGGAGGAATGGGCCAAAATACCAGCAACAGTGTGTGAAAACATTGTGAAAACTTACAGAAAACGTTTGACCTCTGTCATTGCCAACAAAGGGTATATAACAAAGTATTGAGATGAACTTTTGTTATTGACCAAATGCTTATTTTACCGAGGAATTTACCAATTAATTCATTAAAAATCCTTCAATGTGATTTTCTGGATTTTTTTTTCTTATTTTGTCTCTCATAGTTGAGGTATACCTATGATGAAAATTGGAGACCTCTGTCATCTTTTAAGTGGGAGAACTTGCACAATTGGTGGCTGACTAAATACTTTTTTACCCCACTGTATATATATATATATATATATATATATATATATATATATATATAAGCATGGCGGTTCCCTGTAGTATAAGATAAGATAAGATAAGATAAGCCTTTATTAGTCCCACAACGGGGAAATTCCAGGATTGCAACAGCACAGGGATAGCAACACTCAGAGCAACAATCAGAAGGCAAGAAAAAAAAACAAGCAAGCAAGAGCAGCTAATATACATATGTACATATTACTATAAAATATATACAGTATATACACACACACACACAGACACACAGTGCAGAGCATTGTAGCTGGATGGAATAAATATATGAATATATGAACACACAGTGCAGAGCATTGTAGCTAGATGGAATAAATATGTAAATATATAAACACCCGCAGTACGGAGCATTGCAGCTAGGTGGAATAAATATGCAAGTATATAAACACACACAGTGCGGAGCAATGTAGCTAGATGGAATAATAATATGTAGATATATAAAAACACAGTGCGGAGCATTGTAGCTAGATGGAATAAATATATAGATATATAAATATAAACACACCCAGTGCTGAGCATTGTAGCTAGATGGAATAAATATGTAAATATATAAACACACACAGTGCAGAGCATTGTTGCTAGATGGGATGAAACAGCATAACCGTCTATTTAGTTATCCTACATGGTATGATTATGTGCCCATACATATTCTCACCCTCCATAGCGACCGGTATGTTCCTAGTTGTATGCCGGAGAGGACCATTGTGTAAGTCTATTGCATCTTTTGCATTCAAAAAAACTATTAGTTTGTTACGTCTTTTTGCTATCTCTGCGAGCAGCCCTGCTTAGGTTGTACAGTCTGACAGCCGTTGGTAGGAAGGACCTACGAAACCTCTCGGTTGTGCACCTGGGATGATGTAGTCTGCTGCTAAATGAGCTCCTCAGTGCATCCAGTATGTCCTGCATAGGGTGGAACTTGGACTCCAGCAGAGATGACAGTTTAGCCACCGTCCTTCTCTCTCCTATCTCCTCCATCGGATCAAGGCGCTGCCCCAGGACAGAGCTAGCTTTCTTAATCAGTTTGTTCAGTCTCTTCCTATCGGCTGCAGTAATGCCACTGCCCCAGCAGACCACTCCAAAAGTGATGGCTGATGCCACCACCGTGTCATAGAATGACTTCAGCAGCGCCCCTTGTACACCAAAAGACCTGAGTCTCCTCAGCAGGAACAGCCTGCGCTGTCCCTTCTTGTAGAGTGCGTCAGTATTGTGTGACCAGTCTAGTTTATTGTTCAGATGAATACCCAGGTACTTATAGGATGTCACCATCTCGATGTCTGTTCCCTGTATATTTACTGGTGCTGTGAGGGGCTGCCCATGCCTGCGGCAGTCCACCACCAGCTCCTTAGTTTTCCTCGCGTTGATCTGGAGGCAGTTCCGATGGCACCAGTCCACAAAGTCCTGGATAAGCCCTCTGTACTCAGCTTCATCTCCGTTGGAGATGAGACCAACGATCGCAGAGTCATCAGAGAACTTCTGTAGATGGCAATGTGTTGTGTTGTGTGAGAAGTCCGCAGTATAAAGAGTGAACAGGAAGGGAGCCAGCACCGTTCCCTGGGGGGCCCCCGTGCTACTGATGATCGTGTCGGAAACACAGTCCCGGGTTCTCACAAACTGAGGCCGGTTCGTGAGGTAGACCAGGATCCATGATGACAGGTGCTGGTCCACCCCTGCGCGCAGCAGCTTGTCCTTCAGGATCATCGGTTGGATGGTGTTGAAAGCACTGGAGAAGTCAAAGAACATGATCCTCACCATATTCCCGGGCTTCTCCAGGTGGGACAGAGAACGATGAAGGAGGAAGATCACCGCATCCTCCACCCCAATGCCATGCTGGTAGGCGAACTGGAGTGGATCCATCGCTGGTTCCACCAGGGGGCGGAGATGAGCAAGGAGCAGTATAGAGGGGTGATGCCCGGCCTCCAGGGGGTGGTGTCTCCTGGGGTATAAGAGGCCACAGCGGGAGCCATCTTGTCTCTTCGCTGTGGCTCTCAGGCTAGCGGTAGTGACTCCTGTGTTCTTGGCTCGTGTTCTAAATAAAACTATAAAACGTCACCTCGACTCCTCATTAATTAGAGACACAACATTTGGCAACGAGGATACACGGAAATGGAGAGAGCTGCTACCACATTTCGTCCATTTTTGGAGGCTCCGAGTGAGCCGCTGGTCCCTTGGGCCAGGTGTTATTTGGCCTTTGAGAATTATCTCACAGTGCTGGACCTCGGCGACCTGGACAAGGAGGAGGTGAAACATTCAGAGATGTCGTGAGGCTCATGGCGGGCTACTTTTGCGCCCCTGAGAACACCATAATGCGGCGCATCCAGTTCAGACAGCGGCGCCGGTGGTCCAGAGAGTCGGTTCAACAGTTTGTGGTGGACCTTCGGCAGCTGGCGGGTGAGTGCAGGTTCGGGGTTTTGGAGAAGGAGATGATCCGTGACCAGCTAGCGGAACACGTGGCCTATTCCTCCGCGAGGGTCCGCCTGGTAACTCACGCTGGTGAGCTAACACTGATAGCAGCCATGGAGCTACCGCAACAACACGAGGCAGCGGAAAAGATAACCAGGAATCTCGGTGACACGGAGGCCCTACCTAGGAACGACAAGCAGTGGAAGGCACTGGCCCTGGATCCGGAAGATGGTAGTGATGATGAGTATGCAGCCATTGTGAAGTTTAGGTCTGCCCCGGGGACACCGAGATGCTACAGCTACAGATCCAACAGGCACTGCTATACAGCGAGGGAGTGCGCAGTGAGGGGAAAGCGTTGTGGACGGTGCAGGTTGTTCCACCACGGTTTGCCGGAACTTTGAGAAGGAGGAACGGAGACCTGGAAAGGGGGCTTCGGTTAAGAAGATGCCTACAGTGGTCCACACGGTCTCGCCCAATATTTCCAACAATATTTGTGTTGGACGAGGTGCCAATACCGTTGATGGTGGACACGGGGTCAGAGGCCTCCATCTTGAATCCGGTGACAGTAGAAAAGTTCTTCCCCCATTACACCATGAGTAAAATGAACATTGCCTGTTACGGGTATGGCAACAACCATCTGGACATTGTGGGCTCGGTGTGGCTATTGGTGAGGTACAAGGTGGTCTCTATGTGTGCAGCCAAGTTCATGGTGGCCCGTACTGGTAACAACGTGATGGACTGTGATTTGTTTTACGGGCTCGGGTTCTCCATCACCTGCGGAGAAGTGGAGGAGTGGTCAGGTGGTGGACTATGGGACCGGCCATTTTATGTGGGAAGTGGTGATGAAGAGTGGGACTTAGGCTGGCTCAGTCCGTGTGAAGAGGACCACTTCCAGTACCAGAGTACGCCGCCACAGTGGGCATTCCGTGCCAGTGTTTGCGATTCCTTGGATGAGGGACCCGAACGGCATGGATTAGCACCCGTGGGGTCGGATGGTTCCAAAGAGCAGGCGCAGCGAAGTTGCGGTGACCGACCAAGTACCACCGTTGAGCCAGGTGCTGTCAGTGCCGCTCCGACGCAAGAAATGAAAACGATCGGGGCGAGACCGGATGGCATGATCCCTAGATGTGCCCAGAATGAAAACAAGGGACAAGGCTCAAGTCGGATCAGCGGGATGCCAAGGAGCCATCTGGGTACCGGTTCACGATGTCGTAGAAGAAGGAAGCCAGTGAGTACCCCCCTGGGTGTGGGGGATGATGTGCCCCCAGGGTTGAGTCTCGGCTAGGATGGGTTCGCAAGTCGAGGGAGCAGTGAGATGAAGAGGGTGGCCTTCGTGTGGTACAGACTGGCGACGATGGGTACCTGGAACTGACGGATGGGTCGAGACGGCACCTGAACGAGCTGAGGCGTTTGGAGGGGAAGAAATGCCAGTGTAGCCCGTCTCCGGTTAAGAAGAGGCGGAGACGGTCTGGGAGCGGACCGCAGGATGGACACTCCAGAGGGGAGCCTACGGGAGACCCGGGTTAAGACTGTGTTTTATTTTGGGGTTTACGGTGTGTCTAATTATAGCGTGTTGTATTGTTTCATTGCTGAAGTTAAAAAAAAAAAAAAAGAGAGAGAGAAATGACCACCGTAGTGTGTGGGTGTGGAGTGCCTGGGTGTGTGGAGTCTTGGGATCGCCATTGTATGTTGTACATAGTCCTTTATTGCATGTACTGTTTATACTGTGTATGTTTATATCGGGATTAATTTATTTTGGTGAGTGGCCCTTTTTCTTTACTGACTATTTGACTCTGAAGGCGGAGTGATCCGCCGGGCCAGTGTGATGTGAATTGATAGGTTTGTATATTTCTGTGTTTAGGGAATGAGTCGGGTGTATGTTTTGGGAGGGCCTAATCAGTGTGACTGCGTCTTTTCAAGGATGGGGGGGGAAATGTTGGATAGAATATTATATATATATACGTATATTAGTATGGTGGTGCCCTCTAGTATAGAGGGGTGATGCCCCGTCTCTCGGGGGTGGTGTCACCTGGGGTAAAAGAGGCCACAGCAGGAGCCATCTTGTCTCTTCACTGTGGCTCTCAGGCCAGCAGTAGTGACTCCTGCGTCCCTAGCTCATGTTCTAAATAAAACTATAAAACGTCACCTCGACTCCTCATTAATTAGAGACACAACAACTAAGATTTTCATTTTTACAGTGACAGATACTACTGCCTTCAGCAAAAACACAAATTAGTCTAATCTCTCTCTCTCTCCCTCTCTCTCCTGAGTGGCCTCTTTGAACTTCTCACAAAACTTTTTCATATTTTTAAGGAAGTTTTCTCTAAGCAGGTTTTCATTTGTGGTTTTATGTACAATCGTCGTTTTAAGCAGAAGTGTCAACTACTGAACTTTGTTTTAGGACAGGCAAAGTTGGCTATCTATGTAAGCCGGAGAAGAAAACTTGAGAATGTTGAGAGTGATGTTGATGTCAAAATTTTATTTGTGAGGCTACTTAAAGCCAGAATCAGGCTGGACTTTCAGTTTTTTATGGGGAATGGGGATGTGGAAGGTTTCAGGACCCTCTGGTCCCTGGAGAATGTCCTCTGTTCAGTTCATGATGGACAGCTTTTTTTGGGGCGTTTTTTGGGGGATTAATTTTCTGTGTAACATAGCATGATATAGAAATTGTATTGACTGATGGACAAGTGTGTTTATTAAAGATCTTTTAAAAATCAAAAATCTCTCTCTCTCTCTCTCTGCAATAAAGGGATTTTTTAAAACTCAAACTCTCTCTCTCTCTCTCGGTCAAGCGCGCCCGACAGGAGGAATGAATGGCGGTTGTTCCTCTGCCTGTTTTACACATTTTTGGGATATTGTTTGAACAGACTTGTATATGACATTTAATTGACTGTAATTGACTGTCACAGAACTGGATCTTTGAATAGGTGGACTGCAGGGACTGCTCTGTGTTGTGTGTGTGTGGGGGGGACATTTCAGTTTGCACTTTTTCCAATGTGACACACTTGGAGGAATGATGTTGGTGTGCTTACATTTTTTTGAAGTGTGCAATAAAAGCTTATTTTAAAAGTCAAAAGTCTCTCTTTCTCTCTCTCTCTCTCTCTCTCTCTCTGAGTGGGTGTGGTCGTGAGTGCGAGCTGAGAGCGTGTGACAGCGTGAGTGAATTATTTTCAACTTTTTCTCTATCTTTTCGTGTTTAAGGTGTTTTTTTTGTTAAATAATCTTAAGTTTTGTTGTTTTCTGTAGCTGGGGTGGGGTAGGCGTTTTGGGAGGGGGGTTTCTGCTGCCAGCTCTGCTGGTCAGCATGGTTTTGGAGCGAGGCTCCGGATTCGAGACGCTGACACGCCGGCATGCTGTCAAACTGACACCGGCTGTCAGCTGCTCAGTGGAGGAGTGTAGTCTGGCTGTGGGGGAGCTGGTCGGTTATGAAAGTGTTAGATCAGCTTCGAGAATGAATAGTGCCGTGGTGATTTTCCTCGATAGTGTGGAAAAAGTTAACCGGGTAGTGGAGAGCGGGGTTGTGATTAAAGACACGCTGGTTCCTGTTCTGTCTCTGGTAAATCCCGCGAAGAGAATTACCATCTCAAATGTCCCACCATTTTTAAAGAACGAGCTGTTGGAGAAGGAGCTGTCGAGACACGGGCAGCTTTTGTTCCCGATTAAGCACATCCCTCTCGGTTGTAAGTCCCCGCGTTTAAAACATGTCATGTCTTTTAGGCGACAGGTGCTCATGATTTTAAAGAATAGCGAGGAAAGCCTCAACCTCGTGTTTAAATACCGGATTGACGGCTTTGATTATACCATCCACGTCACCTCCGATAATATGAAGTGTTTCGGCTGCGGAATGGAGGGACACTTGATTCGATCATGCCCTCAGGGAGTGGGGGGTGATCACTCGGGGGGGGGGGGCGCTAGTGCGGCCTCGGGCCGTCTGGCGGCGGAGCGGCTTTGCCGCCCTCCGAGGCTGACGGCGCTAGCGCGCCGTCGGGCGTTTCGGCCGGAGCCGCAGGGCTGTCTGGCGGCGGCGCTTCGGCCGAGGCCGCGAGGCTGTCTGGCGGCGGGGCGGCTTCGCCGCCCTCCGCAGCCGGCCTGTCGATCATAACTGAAACAGCAACAACAGTTAAAGCACATCGCGGGGCTGCTGCACAGACCAACATTGCAGACAAGGGTGATATTACCGAGAGGGATCACGCTGAGGGTCAGACAGAGGAGCCGAATGAGGCCCAGGTAGATGGTGGGACCAGAAAGATGAATATAAAAGCACAGCACAGGGTGAGCGAAAGACAGGAAGAGACAGCTACCAGGGTGGCTGAGTCAGTGTTGGAGGATGAGGATGACATCGAATTAGATGAAGAGTTATGTAAAACCTCCATCAAGCGGAAGAATTTGGAAACCAAACAGCAGAGGAGCAAAGTAAAAAGGGTTGTTAAAGACAGTTCTGAGGTTTCTCTATCTCAGCCAGATTCTTATGCTGGGTCTGAGATAGAGAGTGATGGTGAAAGCAGTGATGATGTGGCCAGTGGAGGCGGTTACCCATTCACAAAAATACAGAAGTTTTTGCAGGACACTAAGGGGGTCAGAATGGTTAAAGTTGAAAGCTTCTTCCCTGATCTAAAACGTTTTGTTGACTCTGCTCGGGTCTACATGAAAAATAGGGGAGAGCTTGAGCAGGAAAGTTTCACTGATCAGGAGATCTACAGACTAAAAAAGCTTGTGCTAAAAGTTAAGAACCAAATTGCCCAGGATGATTAGTCTTTTATCGCTCATTCTTTCTTTTCTGTTTTTATATTGGCTTTGCCCTCTTATATACATGTGTAGTTTTAATTTTGGCACACTCAACATCAATGGGGCAAGAGAAATGTCCAAGCGAGCGAGTGTTTTTACTCTTGCAGAATGCAAGAAAATTAATGTTCTGTTTGTTCAGGAGACTCATAGTTCTGAGGACAATGCTGCTGACTGGAGGAGGGAATTTCGGGGTGAAATTATTCTTAGTCATAGAAGCAGCAAATGTGGTGGAGTGGGTATTTTATTTTCTCGAGATTTTATTCCACTTTCTTATGACATTGATGAGATAATTGCAGGCCACATTTTAAAAGTTCGAGCTGTTTTTGAGAATGTGAAAGTTGTTTTTATAAATGTGTATGCTCCAACCGTAGGCACAGAAAGATTGGCCTTTTTAAATATTTTAGATGACACGATCACAAATTGCAGTAATGATGACTTTTTATTTGTGGGAGGTGATTTTAATTGTACAGAAAATCCTCTTATGGATAGGAATCACCCAGAGCCACATGCTGCATCCAACAGAGTTTTAAAAGGTCTCATAGAAGCTCATGATCTGTGTGATGTGTGGAGGAATTTTCATGGCAAGGCTAGACAGTACACGTGGAGCCATAGAAAGGACAATATTTTGTCCTTAGCTAGACTGGATAGGGTTTACAGTTTTAAGCACCATTTTAGCATTTTTAAAAGTGCTTTTATAGTCCCTGTTGGCTTCACAGATCATTCCCTGGTTCAGTGTTGTGTTTTTATCAAGAATATAAAGTGCAGTAGTGCATACTGGCATTTTAACACGTCACTTTTATCGGATAACAGTTTTAAAACTGCTTTTATGTTTTTTTGGAGTAATTTTAAATTAACAAAATCAAATTTTAGTTCTTTGCAGCAGTGGTGGGATGTAGGGAAGAGCCAAATAAAGAATCTGTGCCTACAGTATACTCGCAATGTCTCTGGAGACTTGGCCAGGTCTGTCAGGGACCTGGAGAGAGAAGTAGTGGAGCTGCAGTCTTTGGCAGGCTCCACAGGAGAAAGAGGACATTTTGAGGCCCTCAATGGCAAAAAGTCTGTTTTAACTGACCTACTGGGAGTGGCTGCCAGGGGCGCTGTGGTACGCAGTAGGTTCCAGAACATCGCACTAATGGACGCTCCATCTCATTTTTTCTTTGGTCTGGAGAGGAAGAATGGTCAGAGGAGGATGATCCACTCTCTCAGCTCCGAGGACGGGCGGCCGATCCATGAGTCTGCGGAGATCCGTCGCTTTGCAGTTGCTTTCTACAAGGATCTCTTTAAGAAAGAATTTGTTGAGAATCCACATGCACTGAGTCATTTTTTGACGGACTTGCCAAAGGTGATGGCTAGCGTGAATGCGGAGCTGGAGAGCGGGATCACTCTGCAAGAACTGGCAGTGGCTGTCCAGTCTCTTCAGTGTGGAAAAGCCCCAGGGATAGATGGCCTACCAGCGGAGTTCTACAAGGCGTTCTGGTCTGAGATCTGTGAGGACTTGCTGGAAGTACTGTCTGACAGTCTGCGGAAGGGTCACCTGCCCCTAAGTTGTAGGAGAGCAGTCCTCACCCTCCTTCCAAAAAAAGGCGACTTGAAAGACATTAAGAACTGGCGTCCGGTGGCCCTCCTCTGTACTGACTACAAAATTCTCTCCAAAGTGTTGGCTACCAGACTGAGGAAGGCGATGGAGCAGGTCATACATGTAGACCAGACCTACTGTGTACCTGGTAGGTTGGTTACAGACAACATTTTTTTAATTCGTGATGTTTTGGACCTCTCCAGCTCATTGGTCAAAGAACTTGGTCTTATTTCAATAGACCAAGAAAAGGCGTTTGACCGAGTTGAACATCCATACCTTTGGCAGACATTAGAGGCCTTTGGTTTCAGCTCAGGGTTCATCGCCATGATCCAGGCTTTGTATAGAGACATTGAGAGTATTCTTAAGATTAATGGTGGTTTGAGTGCTCCTTTCAAAGTTGAGAGGGGTGTCCGACAGGGCTGCCCCCTCTCAGGTATGCTGTACTCTCTTGCCATTGAGCCCCTCCTTTGTAAACTAAGGCAAGGCCTCACTGGTTTTAAAGTCCCCAACTCTGACTCTGTTTTTAAAGTGTCTGCATATGCTGATGACGTTGTTGTTTTTACAAGAAATCAAAATGATGTAGACTACCTTTTAAGAACTGTCAATCTTTTTGGTGAGTGCTCCTCAGCGAGAGTGAATTGGGGTAAGAGTGAAGCTGTTGTGGTGGGGGGGAGACCACAAAAAATTGCCCTACCTGGTGGCCTCTCGTGGACACAAGGTGGTTTTAAATATCTTGGTGTGTTTTTAGGAAATCAGACTTTTACTGAGAAAAATTGGGAGTGTTTTTTAGAAAAAACTGAAGGAAGACTAAAAAAATGGAAATGGATTCTGCCAAACTTGTCCTTCAGAGGTCGTGTTTTAATTATCAACAACTTGATTGCTTCAATGCTGTGGCATCGACTGTCTTGTCTGGACCCTCCACCCAATTTGCTGGCCAGAGTGCAATCTATAGTCGTGGACTTTTTCTGGGACCGTCTTCACTGGGTTCCACAGAGTATCCTGTTTTTACCGAGGGAAGAAGGTGGTCAAGGGCTCATCCATCTGGCCAGCAGGGGGGCTGTCTTTCGCCTGCAGTTCATTCAGCGACTGCTGAGTGGCCCCCTTGACCTTGTGTGGAGACCTATTGCCAGGGCTGTCCTGGCTCGCTGTGGAGGGCTTGGACTAGAGGAGTCGCTGCTTTTAATGGATTTAAGGGGCCAAAAACTCCCAGAACTTCCCCAGTTTTACCAAAGTGCTTTTAAAATCTGGGGACTTTTTAAAAAGAACTCTCCCCAGGCTTCCTTGCCTTAAAAGGAACCACTTGTGTTCGGGACCCGTTTTGATGTGGGCAGTGTTTTAGGACCTTCTGTTTTAAAAAAGTTTATTTTTGCAAAGGTCACAACGCTGGGACACTTGGTAAATTTATGTGGTCCTAACTTGGACAATGCTGTTGCCCTGTGCTCAGCTCTTGGCGTCTCTTCAGTCAGAGTTATAATGAACTTGTTGAAAGATTGGAGAGACTGCCTGTCTGCAGAAGAACACTCTGCTATTGTTTTACACTGCGAAAACTCTGTGCAAACTGCTGATGAACCTTTTCCTTTTAGTATTTTATCTCCTGATTTTAAAGATGGCACTGGTGTGTTTTTAAACTCTGAGCACATTAACATTTGTGACTCTTCTGGTAAAAAAATGTATGGACTTTTGGTGAAAATTCTAAATGTGAATAAGTTAAAAGGTCGAGCTGATACACCATGGAGGAAACACTTGGGTCTGGGTCCAGAGGTGAGGCCTGCCTGGAGAGCACTCTATAAACCACCATTAACTAAGAAGGTTGGAGACCTACAATGGCGAGTTTTACATGGTGCTGTGGCTGTAAATGCTTTTATCTCTCTTTTAAACCCAAATGTTGTTGAGGTTTGTCCATTTTGTCCTCAGAAAGAAACTGTGTTCCATTGTTTTCTGGACTGTAACAGACTGCAATCGTTGTTTGTTTTTTTGGGGAAACTGTTTTATCTGTTTGGAGAAGTCTTTTCCCAGCAGATTTTTATCTTGGGCTTTCCATATAGACTGAGGACTAAGAAAAAGAGTGAACTCTTAAATTTCATCCTGGGTCAGGCTAAAATGGCTATTTATGTTAGTAGGAAAAGAAAAATTGAACAACTGCTGGATTGTAATGTAAAAGACATACTGGTTGGCATGATTAAGGCTCGAATAGTGATTGATTACAATTACTATCATCTGATGCAGAATGTTGAAACCTTTGAGGCTATGTGGTGCTTTAAGCACATCCTGTGTTGTGTTAAGGAGGGGAAAATTACCTATGGTATAATCCTGATGTAAGAAGCAAGTTTTTTGTTTTAGTTTTCCTTGTTTGGTTACTTGTGTCTTTGATTTCTTGTCAGTGAGACATTTTTCTTTTCCATTGCTTCTTTTAGTTGTTTTAGTTGTGTTTTTCTGTTGAATTTGTGACAATAAAGGTGTGTTGAAAAATCAAAATCTCTCTCTCTCTCTCTCTCTCTCTCTCTCTCTCTCTCTCTCAGACAGACACACACAGCACCATGGCCTAAACAACACCAGGTATCAGAGGATGACACTGATCAACAATTACAGTCTAATTATGACAGCAGAATACAAAGTTAAATCAGTCAGGTATTCCTGATTCAAACAATGCACAACAGCAGCAACTAGAAAAGAACTTAGAGAGTGTATACCTCCACCAAGGCTCCTTCAATCCCTCATGGATGACCTCTAAAATGTAATGGGTTAGTGTGTAGGCAACGAGCCAGTTCTGGTGAAAATTGCATCAAAGTCTATCCAGTAGTTTTGGAAGATTATTGTAAACACACTGTGAGAAGAGCCTTGGCGGAGGTATGCATTCTCCAATCATCACCAAAATGTAATGGGTTCCTCTCTAGGCCAAGGACCACCTCTGATAAATATTTCATCCAAATCCACCCAGTAGTTTTTGTGTAATCCTGCTGCACAAATACAATCAAGGTCCTTGGTGGAGGTATGCACTCTCAAATCATCACCAAAATTTAAAGGATTCATCCTTGGCCCAAGGGCTACATCTGGCGGAAATCTCATCAAAATCCATACAGTAGTTTTTGCGTAATCCTGGTAATAAACAGAAAAACAAACAAACCACCCCAATCACATTATCTCCTTGGCAGAGGTAATTAAAAACCTGCACAGGTGACTGGAAAGCTACAAATAACATGTCTTACCTTTTTTTGTAAAGTGCTTTCTTCTGGCCTTCTTTAATGAAAAATCCCTTATTATGTCCTTTAAGTCCAGCTCACGAATAATGTCATACTGTAGGAAACTCGAAATGAAGAGACTGAATGATTTTCAGTATTGGTTTATTCCATCTCAAGTCCTACAGCTCCTCTCTCAGTCAGGGAATGAAGAGGGTGAGCTGAGGTAAACCACATACCTTTATACTGTTACATCAGACACAAATCACATTCACATCAAACACAGAATTCCATTTATATCTAATCCTCCTGTTGTCCTCTCGGCTTCTCTGTCTGACCCTAGGAGTCAGACAGTCTCTTCAGGTCCACTCTCAGATCTTCTCACTTCGTCTCTAGTCCGCAGGGGGACCAGACTCAATGTCCGTTTGAGGCATGATGTCAATACACGCTGCGAGCTCCAAGTTCCCTCATGTCTGGGTCTCTGCCAAGGAATATGTGAGCTACATAATGTTACGCCACATCACTCCCCCCGAAACGCCCAAGAACGGACATACACCAACCTTAAGTCAATAATGGACAGTCATACACACTATGTCAAGAATGGACACACACACACCGACTTCATGTCCATAATGGGCAGTCATACACATTACACCCTTACATCACTCCCCCCTTTGCAGGATCTACAGCACAATTTACACGGGTTGATCAAAATACACATCACTCTGCCCGTTGCTTAGGCTTCAATCTCCTCCCGAATCTGCTGAACGCAGGCTTCGCAGCCTGTGTTGTGCCGTCCTGCTGTGCGCCTGTGGAATGAGGGGGAGAAGGGTTATTTGCCCCCTGCTGGGGAACTAGGGGCTGTCCCTTGGGAGGCCTGCCACGTCGAGGCGCCCCCGCCGGCCGTACAGGTTCGTCACGTAACACAAAAGCAGGCTTTAATCTGTCAACACTGATTGTCTCTTTCCTGCCCCCCAAGTCCAGTACAAAATATTTCTCCCCGGTTTCCAGTACTCGGAACGGACCATCGTAAGGTGGGCGGAGGCTGTGACGCTGGGCGTTGTGCCTGACAAAAACAAACTCTGCGTTTTGCAAAGCCTTGGGAACAAAAACCCGCGGAAAAGTGTGATGAGCAGGGCCCGGGAGCATTTCTGCCTCCGTGCCGCGTAGAGGTCCCCGCACCGGGGGGGGCTCGGGTGCTGCATGGGCTGGCAGGAATTCTCCTGGCAGCCTGAGAGGTTGAGTAAACACTAATTCAGCAGGTGAGGCATCTAAATCCTCCTTGGGTGCCGAACGCAACCCCAATAAAACCCATGGTAGTTTGTTTACCCAATTTGTATCCGTGAGCGACGCTCTGAGGGCTGCCTTCAACGACCTGTGAAAACGCTTGCATAAACCATTGGCCTGTGGGTGATAAGCGGTGGTGCGATGGGCTGTTGCCCCTAAGCGGCTGGCCATGGCTGACCATAGCTCTGAAACAAACTGCGGACCCCTATCGGACATAATGTCCGACGGGACTCCGAACCGCGCTACCCAGGCTGTTAAAAAAACGCGAGTTACCTCTGCTGCTGTGGTAGACTGCAATGGGACCACTTCCGGCCAACGCGTGGTCCGGTCCACCATTGTCAGGAGATGTGTGAACCCCTGCGAGGGCGGCAGGGGTCCCACTAGATCTACATGCACATGATCAAACCTCTTAGCCGGGATGTGGAAAGGTTCTAAAGGGGCTTTTGTGTGTCTGTGAACTTTGGCCCGCTGGCAGGACATGCAGGCTCTCGCCCACTCTTTCACGTGCTTGCGCAGGCTCGGCCAAACAAACTTCTCTGCTACCATTTTCACCGAAGCGCGTACTCCCGGGTGTGCTAGGGAGTGCACCGCGTCAAAAACACGACGGCGCCACGTGGCCGGTACCACTGGGCGAGGTCGCCCGGTGGATACATCGCAAATAAGCGGGGGTGAACCGGTTTGTAAACTTACGTTCTCCAGCCTTAACCCTGTTGGTCCAGACAGGAGCGCGTGCACGTCTGTGTCCTCGCCCTGCTCTGCTGCCATGGCTGCGTAATCTATCCCTACGTGCACCGGAGCCGCGTGCGCGTCCGCGCTGTTACCGCACTCCGCGTCTGCGGCGCTACAGCCCCCATCCACGCGGACAGGCGCTGTTACCGCTCACGAGAGGCAGTCCGCCACCACATTAAATTTACCGGCTACGTGCTGTATGTCGGTGGTGAATTCTGAAATTGCGGCCAGCTGCCTCTGCTGTCAGCCTGACCATGGTTCAGAGACTTTGGACATTGCAAAGGTTAACGGTTTGTGGTCGACAAACGCGGTGAAACGCCGCCCTTCCAACCAGAACTGGAAATGGCGAATGGCCAGGTGGAGCGCTAGCAGTTCCCTATCAAACGCGCTATATTTTCGCTCAGCCTCGCGTAGGGATCTGCTAAAAAAAGCGAGTGGTTGCCAAGCCCCGGCGACTTGCTGTTCTACCACGGCTCCTATGGCCACATCTGACGCGTCTGTGGTTAGCGCTATTCGGGCTGCCGGGTCTGGGTGAGCCAGCAGTGCTGCGTTCGCTAGTGCTTTCTTAACCTCAGTGAATGCGCGCTCCCGCTCCGGGGACCACTCAATCGCATTGGAGGGCTTTTGGTTTTTTAGCGCGACATACAACGGTTGCATGAGCTGCACCGCGTGAGGTATGAAACGGTTGTAAAAGTTTACCATACCTAAAAATTTCTGCAACGCTTTTACTGTTTGTGGCTGGGGAAACTCAGCCATTGCACGCACTTTGGAGGGCAGCGGAACTGCACCCTCTGGGGAGACGCGGTGCCCTAAAAAATCGATCTGTGCTGTGCCGAAATGGCACTTGGCTGGGTTGATTATCAACCCGTGCGCTCCCAACCTCTGAAAAACAGTTCTGAGGTGACTTTCGTGTTCCTCCTCAGAGGCGCTGGCGACTAAAATATCATCTAAGTAGACAAAAACAAAAGGGAGGTCGCGCAAAACGGCATCCATCATGCGTTGGAAGGTTTGCGCAGCACCTTTAAGGCCAAAAGGCATGCGTAAAAATTCAAAAAGCCCGAAAGGGGTTATTACCGCTGCCTTGGGAATGTCCTCTGGTCGGACCGGGACCTGATGATAACCGCGGACCAGGTCTATTTTAGAAAAAATTCGCGCCTTGGCCAAATGCACCGAAAAATCTTGGATATGCGGAATTGGGTAGCGGTCCTGCGCTGTGGCATTGTTTAACCTGCGATAATCGCCGCACGGTCTCCACGAGCCGTCCGCCTTAGGGACCATGTGGAGGGGGGAAGCCCAAGCGGACTTCGAGCGGCGAATTATGCCCAACCTTTCCAGGTTGGCGAACTCCTCACGCACAATAGAGAGCTTAGCTGCATCCAAGCGCCGAGCCTTCGCAAAAACCGGTGGGCCACTTGTGGTTATAAAGTGCTCCACCCCGTGCTTCGCCACCTTAGCTGAAAACGTGGGAACTGTGAGTGCTGGGAACTGGTTTAGGAGAGTGTGGAACTTACCTCCTGCTGCGGCGGTGTTGGCCTGTACTGACGGCGGGGACACTCGCGCTGCACAGGGAATAGAACAAAAAGAGAGTGCATTAACCAAGCGTCTATTAGCCAGATCTACCAACAAGCCATGTGAGCACAAAAAGTCGGCGCCCAACATGTTGAAACTCACCACCGCTACTATGAAGGTCCATTCATAGCTGCGGCCGTGCAAGGACAGGTGCAGAGTTCTTTCGCCAAACGTCTTGATCGACGAGCCGTTTGCGGCTGTTGCTCCATCTCCACGGGGACCGGCCGCCCGGTCCGCGTAGGTTGCGGTGATGAAACTCCTCTGTGCTCCGGTGTCAACGAGGAATTGCCGTCCGGAGCTCGCGTCTGTCAGGTAGAGCAGCTTGTTCCGTTCGCCAAGGGTCGAAGCTGCTAACGACCTCCGGCTCTTGCGTTTCCCTGCTTCCTGAAGTTGCATGGCAGGACGCATCTGTGAGCCTTGTGCGCGAATCGTCGATGGTAGAAGCACATCTCGTCCTCTCCTCTGCTCCGGGACCGCGCTGCCGCTGTTATCGCTGGGGTCGGCTCTGCTGCCACCGGTTCTCCGTCGCCCTGGGCTGCCGCGCCGAGGTCTGCTGCTGCCGCTGCCGTCTCCTGCTCGCCGCATGCGTCCAGGAGCCGCTCCGCTTCCAAAGCCAGCGCGCGGAAGTCCTGCTGGTCCACACACCTCATGCTGGACAGGGAGCCTCTCATGTGCGCTGGAAGGGTCCTCAAAAAGATGTGCTTAAATAAAAATGCATCGTTGTCTGCCCCGATCATCTGCAGCATGTCCTCCATGAGGACGGTCGGCCTGCGTCCTCCTCTGTCGCGTAGGTCCAGGAGTGTTCTGGTCCTCACCTCAGCTGATGGCACAAAGCTCCGAATGAGGGCGGCTTTCAGGGCGTCATATTTGCCAGCAGCGGGCGGCTGCTGCACCAGGCTCTGCACACACCGGACTGTGCGGCTGTCGAGTCTTGCGATGACATTGTGGAACTTAACGTCATCCTCTGATACCCCGTTAAGCACGAACCGTGATTCCACGTGTTGGAACCATGAGTGCGGGTCCTCTTGCCAGAACTCGGGGAGTCTAATGGAGTTTAGCCTTTCCATATTTCTCACGTGTGGGTCACCAATGTAGGAAACTTGAAATGAAGAGACTGAATGATTTTCAGTATTGGTTTATTCCATCTCAAGTCCTACAGCTCCTCTCTCAGTCAGGGAATGAAGAGGGTGAGCTGAGGTAAACCACATACCTTTATACTGTTACATCAGACACAAATCACATTCACATCAAACACAGAATTCCATTCATATCTAATCCTCCTATTGTCCTCTCGGCTTCTCTGTCTGACCCTAGGAGTCAGACAGTCTCTTCAGGTCCACTCTCAGATCTTCTCACTTCGTCTCTAGTCCGCAGGGGGTCCAGACTCAATGTCCGTTTGAGGCGTGATGTCAATACACACTGCGAGCTCCAAGTTCCCTCATGTCTGGGTCTCTGCCAAGGAATATGTGAGCTACATAATGTTACGCCACAATACCCTATGGACATCAATGTGAGGTCACACAGTCTGTTTAAGCAGCATGCTTGATCTACTCTACTTTTTACCAAGCTCCGAGTCTACTGTCCCACGTACAGATGTCTGATGTAAGCAATGATGGCCTTACATCAGACCTGGCTTTTCTTGTGCTGGTCTTCATCTCTCAGCTTGCCTTTTCCACTGGCCTGTTCTCTTTCGGCAGGATCTGATGGTCTTCTCCTCCAGGTGAGTGCTTTAATGGCCCACCTGTCTCCTCGGTGCAGTAATTAGCAGCCCCGCCTCTACTCATTGCTCCAGCCTAGAAAAATCCGCTACTCTAAGGGATTTTTTTGAGCAATTCATTTTCCCTAAGCTCTTTTCCTCTCAATAATTTTGTAAGCACCACTCACAAATTTTTTTCCAGAACATTTTGACCGAGCTAATTACTTCTTACCTCTCACTGGTGCTTGCATAGTCACATGTCAAAACAGTTCCTCTGATAGGCTGTTGTTACATGGTACCCATGTGGGCCACATGTAAATTGGACCAACCAGCAGCCAGCCACAGACGAATATCAAGTGATGGACATAGAATTTGACCAATTAACAACAATGTGATCTTTTTTATTGGCTCATGATAGGCCATTGATCTTCGTAGGCCCCTTGGCTTCAGCCCAGCCTAGCCCATTCATTAAGGCGGCCTTGCATATAATGGCGTATTTGCAGCATTGGTTCACAGGAAAAACCTGTACAGAGCTCTGCCTGCAGTTCATACACACACACAGACACCTAAACACACGTACTTGTTTGTATAACGGGACCTGTCGGGGATGTGTCTGAGCACTTTCTGTCATATCCGGCTCTAGGGAGCCGGGCAATCAGAGCCAGGGACAAGCCAGTGAGTCGAGATGTTTTATTCTGGGTAAGGGATAAGGGATGAGGAGAGCACAGACACTCATACAGACGTACATTCTCAGGCTGCACAGCGCAGGGGTAGGTAGCTCGTACCGGACGTGGGGGTAACAAGACGTGCATACTCACAGCGGGATACAAACACCGGAATGCTGCAAGGGGAGTTGAGGCTGACACCAGACGAAGGGGCTTCAGCCTAGCAGTGCTTATGTCGCAGCCCCGAATGATCGAAGCTGCTCCTCTTTATACTCATTAACAGCGCCCCAGCTGATGAGGATTAATTGGCCCCAGCCGTCCCGTGACACTGACAGCTGGGAACCAGCTGAGGCACTGCCCAATGAGAGGCAGGGATAAAAGGAGCATGGGCTGAGCGCCGAGCCGGCGTCTCACCCCATGGTGACAGAGCCTCCCCCTCACGGTCGGGCTCCCGAACGACCAGGAACATCCCAGCCCCCCCCCCCCCTCCCCACCTAGGGTGGGCGGAAGGGAGGCAGGACCGGAGGGGAAGATGCAAAGGGAAGGACAAAAAAAAAAAAAAAAAAAACAATAGACCAATGTAGGGCAGCAGGGCAGAGAAAAAAAACCCCCAAATACAATACCCTACAACACAGGGAAAAGGATTAACCCAGAGCACAGTTAGGGAGAAAACTGAGTTAGGACACAGGTAGGGAAAATACCAAATACGACTACAGACAGCATACAAATAACGTATAGATCGGGGCAAAAAAAAGAAAACCAAAAACCCACCAAAAAGGTGGCAGGAATGAATAAAGCAATCAGAGTATAGTTAAGGGGAACAAAACACACTACTCCATAATGCACCAACAAGACAAAGGTCAGGACAAAAAATGATGAAAAACGCTGTGTATGGATACTAAAGAAAACAAAACACACAGCACCGAATATATAAAAGATCACCTAAAGAAACAGAGGTGACAAGGACAAATGGGTAATAATGAAGTACGGTTAAGTGGGGATGAAACACATTACTTCAAACAATAACAAACACAGTCAATGTTAAAGCCGGGGCCAGGGAAGGCCCCCCACGAGGATAATAAGACAGAATGGGGTGATCACAGAGTATGGTTGAACAGGAAGCCACACGCATACTCCATGATGCACCGACGAGGCCAAGGCTAAGGTAAGGATGAATGAAAACGCTGAGTAAAGATAAGAAAATGCAATACACAGCGCGATACATAAGGTGAGTCACCAAGAGGAAAAAAGGTGACAGGGTAACAGGATAACAATACGATAAAAATGCTGAGTATGGTTAAAAAAACAACACACAGCACAAAAACATATATTCCCCTAATGGACAAAGAAACTACACCCGAGTGACCTCAATAATAATAAAAGAAGTAAAGGACACCCGAGGAGACGGCAGGCAGAGTCCAAAACAGCCGGAATTGTTCTGGTAATCTCCCCGCCCATTGTCCAGTTGGCAACCCGGGGAAGAGAAATGTTCGGACGGCGAACTCTGGGCCCAGATCCCAGGAATCCAGTCCAACGGCTGCCGAACCAGGCCGCCCAAAGGCAAACACAGACCAGTGGGGGGAAACCAGATCGCCGAACCGAAAGTTTTGTGGGTCGGGTCGTCGACCCGCATCACTCAACCACCAGGACCGTTGAGACGGACGAAGGGTCAGAGCGGATCCCGGTGGAAGAGGCTCAGGGGAGAGCCGATGACGAGGGCGGCGGGCCTCAGGGAAACGGCCACCTCCTCACCGGACCTGGACAACACTGGGGCAGCACCCACGTCGGACCCCGATTGGGTCTCGGGCGAACCCACGTTGGACACTGCACCAGAACCGACCTCCAACGTTGAACCCGGACCCTCCAGCACCACGAGGAACAGCAACTCCTCGCCGGTGACCCTGGAAGAAGGCTCAGAAGAGAAAACAGAACCGGGATCAGGATCACCGGCAGCGCCAGAACCCGGCGAGACGAGCTCAGACGCAGCGGGCGGCTGCACCCTGCTCGTCTCCCCTGGAGATAGGCTGAAGTGCTCAAAGATAAAAAGAAAGAAAAGAAAGGAGAGCACTCGCCTGATCTCGGGTTCTGACGCCGTCCAGGACTGCGAAGATCCAGGATCCGTCGTCAGGAGGTCGTTGTCAGGCTCCCATCTAGCCGCGTCGGGCCCCGCAGCCAGCACGATGGTCAGCGCAGCTTGAGATTCCTCCGGTGACCCCGCCGACGATCCACTCGGCATGAAGCCAGAAGAATCTCGTCCCGCTGGACCGAACCGCTCCTCCGTGGAGACCCAGGGACGCTCAGTCGTCAGCGTAGACTCCACGCAGCAGTCAGTCCCCCTCCTCCGTCCGCAATGTAGCAGCGGAACCACAGGCCCTCTCCATATCCCACCACGTTGACCCGGAGCCGGGGACCGCTCGGCGGAGAGAGACACAGAGGATGCGGGATTAGGCATACAGGTTACAGCAGGTGGGGAGAGTTCAGGGAGCTGCGAACCCTGAACTTCTCCTCCAGGGATGTGACAGAGCAAATCATTAAGCAGGTGTGAAAAAACAATGACTTGCCTGCCCCCTGGAGGTTGAGTATCGCCTGCTGTAGTGGAATCTGCTTCTTCCTCTCCCCGCCCGGCGATAACGGAGGACCCCCCGGGAATTCGTCTGAGGATCGCTCGCGTTGTCTCCAGCAGAGAGCTCACCAGGCCGGAATTCCAGGCACACACAGCGGTCAGGAAGCGCGTCGAGGAGGAGGGGGAAACAGCCGGGGTGAGCCAGCCCGAATGTCCAGGAATGACAGCGGGGGAACGAGGCTCAGGGGACGAGGCTGTAGAATCTCCACACTGACGAGGCGAAGGGATGACAGCTGCGTGGGAGGAACGGTCCTTACGATGACCCAGAACTGGATCCGGACGAGGTTCGTGCAGAGGTGACTCGGCGATGTGATGACGACTACTCCCAGGGGACGAAGCGAGGGGGAAACCCAGGATTCGCCGCTCCAGATCGGAGATCGAGACGAGGAAGGCGTCGAGCACGGGAAAGCTTCGTAGCCCTGAAGTCCTCACCATCAATCTCACTGCCGCCGCCACATGCCTGAAGGTGGTGACAGGGAACACAGTAGAGCTCGCGACAGCCACTCGACCCCGGACATAACTGCTGTCAGCTGCGGCTCCTTGAAGGGAATCCCGAGTGACGTGGCGCAGGTCGGGGGAAGTCCTCTGGTTGGCGCGAACTCCCGGACTGGAATGGCGGCAGGAACGGGACTCCGAAGCGGGGAAAGACGTCGCCCACTTCGACTCCCTGCCGGGATTTCCATCCACCCCGTGGAGCTTCTCTCGCTGTGTACCTGCAGCGTCTATCCTGGCACTGTCCTCCAGATGGTACAGAGAGTGAGGGTGACAGTCCAGGAGTTCCTCAGCACGGCCCGGATGCCAGCGTCTCGCGTTGGAGGCGTCGTGCAGGGTGAAGAACGTCCCGTCGACAGCCTCCGAGATGGACCTCATCTCGTCGCCCTGGCGCCGGAAGTGACTCCTGGGAAACGGCATGCTAGCAGCGCTGACACCCGGACAGAAAGGTACATTTCCACAGCGACTCACGGCCGCCGGCAACTCTTCTGGCTGCGACATACTGTCATATCCGGCTCTAGGGAGCCGGGCAATCAGAGCCAGGGACAAGCCAGTGAGTCGAGATGTTTTATTCTGGGTAAGGGATAAGGGATGAGGAGAGCACAGACACTCATACAGACGTACATTCTCAGGCTGCACAGCGCAGGGGTAGGTAGCTCGTACCGGACGTGGGGGTAACAAGACGTGCATACTCACAGCGGGATACAAACACCGGAATGCTGCAAGGGGAGTTGAGGCTGACACCAGACGAAGGGGCTTCAGCCTAGCAGTGCTTATGTCGCAGCCCCGAATGATCGAAGCTGCTCCTCTTTATACTCATTAACAGCGCCCCAGCTGATGAGGATTAATTGGCCCCAGCCGTCCCGTGACACTGACAGCTGGGAACCAGCTGAGGCACTGCCCAATGAGAGGCAGGGATAAAAGGAGCATGGGCTGAGCGCCGAGCCGGCGTCTCACCCCATGGTGACACTTTCAAGTTACAGGATAAAGATTCTGACATTTTACTGCAGTCTGTAACATCAGCTGTCCAGTGTTGTTCTGATAAATATGCCAAAATGTCAGAATACCTGAGGAGGTGGATCCAATCAGCTGATCGCCCCAAGCCAGAGCTTAACTGTTTTCCATGATAAATCACACTTTGCTGTCGGCTGTACCTCCCGGCAAAAGCACAGTCCATGTGATGATTGGGCAAGCGTGCTCCCCCTCCCCTCCTGTTCCTGTTTCCCGGCTCCGGAGTAATCTACACACCTGCATGATTCGCTGCACCTGCTGCCCCCCCAACGCATCAGCATATTTAAGGTCCAATGTGTGGATACAGTGCTGCTGGACCGCTGGGTATTGCTGCCCGTCAAGCTCATACTTTGTTTTACATTTTGGTTGACCTGTGTTCTCATTCCCCATGTCTTCTCCTTCTCCTCAGGTTTGCTGCCACTTCAGTGGTGTGTACTCTGGGGCTGATCACGCTTGCCTGACCCTCTACCTGAAGACACTGGACATTTCACCCAGGTCATCCATTTTCCCCCTGTCTTCCCCTGGATCCACGCAGGAGTTCCCCGCCGGGCTCCCCTGTTCTCCACAATAAGAGTGTTCTCCCTTCTTATTCTCCTCTTGCGGAGATTCTTGCCTCTAACATTCATTTCTAGCATTTAACAGATCTCTGCAATCTCCCCGCAGGCTGCGTGCGTTCCAACATGCTCCAGATTTTGTGTGTCAATTTAAGTGTGTGTTTTGTTTGCGCTTTTCCTTAGTTGTGCACTTTTATGTAGGTTTGTGTATTTTTAGTATTTGTTTTTTCATTAAAGTTGCAAATCCTTTTACCATCTGAGTCTGAGTGTTTATCTGGTGTGGTTGCTCAGTGCTTGAGCCTCTCTCTCTTGGGTTGAATCATGACAGAACAGTCCAGCCAAGATCAAGGCTCAGCAGGTGCTTCACTGGGTGAGCAGTCGGCACTCTGGCGCTTGGAGTCCACAGAGCACTGGGTCATGTTTTTATTTGACCAATTCCAAACCGTCACCCAGCAACTGGCAACTGTCACTGAACATTTGTGTCGGCTTCCTGGTGCGGTGTCTCCCCCCACACCTGCTGTTCTGGCGGTCTCTCCCATCCACAGGACCATTTCTGTTCCTTCACCTGCCCCCTATGGGGGGGAGATGGGGGGATACAAAGGGTTCCTGCTTCACTGCCACCTTTATTTCCAGCAGGTGAAAGGGGAGTTGAGGATGATTCAGCCAAAATTCACTTTGTGACCTTGTTGCTGCGGGACCGGGCGCTCAAGTGGACACAGTCTGCCTTGAGTTGTCTGTCCAGGTTTTCTTACACATTCGAACAGCATGTGCGGGAGTTTTCTGAGGCTTTCGACCATACGGAGAGCGAGGGGAATATTGTTAGCCAGCTGATTGGACTCCGCCAGGGGAATCGGTCCGTAGCCGATTTCTCAGTCCGGGTCGCTGCGGCGGACTCTGGATGGAATGACATTGCTCTGCACACTGCCTTCTTCTGGGGTCTGAAGGCTAACCTCTATGACAAGCTGGCTATCCTAGCTTCTCCCTCCTCTCTGAATGAGCTTATTGCACAGGCGGTGGCCCTCAATAACCGGTTTAGGGAGCACTCGAGGGAGCAGAAGGCCGCTGCTTCCGCGTTTGCTCCACGGCCGGCCCCCCGGGTCTCTGTTGCTGCTCTGCTGGCGTCGTCAGCGGAGCCAATGGTCCTTGGTAGGGCCCGTCTGATTCTGAGGGAATGCCAGCCTCGTAAGAGAGCGGGGGTGTGTATATGTTGTGGGGTCCCTGGCCACGCAATACCGAAATGCCCAATTCATCCTGAAAGATCCAGCCCATGAGTAGCCGTAGGGGTTCTGGCAGGAGGATCGTCCCAAAATTCTTCCAAATGTTTTGAACTCCTGACCCTCATTCAGTTACCGGGGACGAGTTCAAAATGCCTGCCCTGATTGATTCAGGGGCGGAGCAGAATTTCATTCACCTGGCACTGGTCCAAGAATTTCAGATTCCCACCAGGAACCTCCCAATGCCTTTGAATGTTTCAGTAGCATCAGGCGGCAGGATCGCGGCGATTGCCGACCAAACGGAACCCATTTTGGTCATTTTTGTCCCGTAATCATCGTGAGACCATTCAGTTCTATGTACTGCCTCAATCCACTACCCCCATGATCCTGGGGTATCCGTGGCTCCAAATCCATAAACCCATAATTAATTGGAGTCAGGGCTCCATTTCATCCTGGAGCCCCTTTTGTCTCTCATCGTGTCTCCACTCGGCCGCATGCTCGCCCTCTCTCCCGATCTCCTCCCCTCCAGCTGAGTCGGCAGATCTTAGCTCCATGCCCAAGGTCTATCATGACTTAGGGGAAGTCTTTAGCAAGTCTAGGGCACTATCTTTACCACCTCACCGGGCCTACGACTGTGGTATTGACCTCCTTCCAGGTGCGCGGCTGCCATCCAGCCGGCTCTACAGTTTTTCTAGGCCAGAGAGGGAGGCGGTGGAGACCTACATTAAAGACTCCCTTAGTGCTAGCCTTATTCACCAATCGTCCGCCTGTCTCGGCGCTGAGTTCTTTTTTGTAGGGAAATAGGACAGGACATTGTGGCCATGTATTGACTACCGAGAACTTAACGTGATTACCCTTAAAGATAAACATCCGCTGCCCCTGACCCTTTGAGTGTGAGAATTTGCATGCCTCTAGTGGCAGAGCGCGGCACTGCGCCTGCCTTCTCACGCTGACGTTGTCAAACGTAAGTGAGAAATTTCTGGGGTTTTTTTTAAATGTACTGATTTCTTGTTCATATTCTTTGAAGATAAGATGATGAGGTACCTCTGTACAAAAAATGGTGTCAAAAGACTGAACCATTTTTTGTGTAAATACATCCAAAGTTCAGTTTTGACTGAGTTATGGAATTTGAAGAGGTGCCGTGACATTATGCAAATTAGATGCATAAATTTATTCCTATCTGAAACTTTGGATCATATTTTACATTTTTCTATTTGACAGTAAGCAATTCTCTCTTACCACTTTCAAGTTATAGCCTTGGAAATCTGAACTATTTTATTGACAAAAAAATATTTACCACTCTTGACCACTAGAGGGTATGTCGCAGTTCTGCACCATACACACTCAGATGGTTAACTCAGCATTTGAGCTTCTCCAATGGGCGCATTATTTCACCAAGCTTAACCTCCGTAATGCGTACCATTTGGTCCGTATTTGTGATGGAGACGAGTGGAAGATGGCATTTAAAACACCTCTGGGCCAATTTGAGTATTTGGTCATGCCATTCGGGCTGACCAATGCCCCTGCCATCTTCCAGTGGTTAATCACTGACGTCTTGCAGGAAATGGTGAACCAGTTTGCTTTTGTTTATCTGGACGACATTTTGATTTTTTTTCCCGCACACTGGAGGAGCATGTAGTCCACATTCGGTCTGTCCTGCAGTGGCTGCTGGAGAATCAGCTTTTTGTGAAAGCGGGGAAGTACGAATTCACCACTCGCTGTACTTCTTTCCTGGGGTTCATTATTGTCGAGGACATGTTAAAGGCCAATCTGGCGAAAATCAAGGCGGCAGTAGACTGGCCTACCCCTCGGTCCAGGAAGCAACTCCAACGCTTCCTGGGTTTTGCCAACTTCTACCGCCGATTTATCCACGATTAGAGTAAAGGGGCATAACCTCTGATGCAGCTGACGTCGACCAAAAGCCCGTTCAAGTGGTCCAAGGGCGCTGAATGAGTTTTTGCGACCCTGAAAAGTCTCTTCACCAACACGCACATCCTGGCGCAGGTGGATCCTCAGGCACAGTTCGTGGTCGAGGTAGATGCTTCTGACTCGGTGGTGAGCACTGTCCTCTCCCAGCACTCCAGCTCCGACTAGAAGCTCCATCCGTGTGTGTGTGTTTCTCTGGGTGGCTGATGCCAGCCGAGAGGAATTACAATGTTTGGGACTGTGAAGCCAATGGTCATTGTCTGTACAGATCATAAAAATTTAGAATATCTTTGATCTGACAGATGGTTGAATTCACAGCAAGCTCGGTGGGCCCTGTTTGTTAATAGAGTCAGTCTTTCCATCTCATATGGCCCAGGGTCCCGAAATGCCAAGGCTGATGCCCTCTTTCACCAGTTCTCTCCTGACACCTTCTCGTCCACCTCCCCCTCCGCAGCTGCTGTCTTCCCCCAGAGACCATTCTCTCCTCCTCCTGCTTTCTCGGGGTGCTCTCGTGGAAGATCGAGCAGAGGATCCGGCGGGCTCAGTCCTCCAAACCCATCCTGGAGGGAGGTCCGGCCAACCGGCTGTACTGTATGTGCCCTCTCCGCTGTGCAGTAAGGTTATTAAATAGGGGCACACCAGCTTCTTTGCCTGCCATCCCGGCATTTCCCGGACCATCAAGTTACTGAGGAGAGTGTTTTGGTGGCCCACACTCGGGAGGGATGTGTGAGAGTATGTCAAGGCCTGTCACATCTGAACTACGAACAAAGTGGACTCTTCCCCTCCTGCCAGCCTCCTCCATCCCCTCCTGGTGCCGAGTCGTCCGTGGTTCCATATCACTCTGGACTTTGTTATGGGCCTCCCTTCATCCCAGGGCAACACAGTCATACTCACCATCATTGACCATTTCTCTAAGGCCACCCACCTTGTCCCTCTCCATAAGCTGCCATTGGTTGCGGAAACGGCCAACTTATTGACTGTGCATGTGATCCGCCTGCATGGGATCCCCATGGACATTGTCTCGGGCCAAGGTCCCCAGTTTACATTTCAGGCGGGGAAAGCGTTTTGTCGGTTCCTGGGTGCTACAGCCAGCCTGATGTCTGGATACCACCCACAGAGCAACGGTCAGGCCGAGTGCACTAATCAGTCCTTGGAGGCCACCCTGAGGTGCGTAGTATCCTGCAACCCTACCACCTGGAGCTCCCACCTGATCTGGGTGGAGTTTTCCCATAACTCCGCCATTTCCTCCACCACTGGGTTGACACCGTTCGAAGCCTCGATGGGCTACACTCCGCCCCTGCTTCCCGTGGTGGAGGGGGTCTCGCCACCCCATCTGTGGAGGTCCACGTGCACCGTTGCTGCCGTCTGTGGAGGGTCAAGAGAGCTGCCCTCCTTCGCTCTGCAGAGTGGAACCACCTGTACGCAAACCGCAAACATGCGCCAGCGCCAAAGTACACAGTGGGACAGAAGGTCTGGCTGTCTGCTGAGAAGATTCCGCTCAAGACAGAGTCCCAGAAGCTGTCACCGTGCTATCTGGGCTCATTCCCCATCAAGCGCATCATAAGCGATGTAACTGTTCGGCTGGACCTGCCACCGTCGATACGGATTCATATCTCCTTCCGGCATTCAGAGAGAGCAGACGCCTTTCTTCCTCCTCTCCCTCCTAATCCTCTCCCTTCTGATCCCAGCTTGCAATGTTGCGTTTTTGTCTGTGTTTAGTCGCTCTTCTTCTGCTGAATCTTAATCTAAACGGAAATTATGGCTCTGGAAAGCGGCTTAAATGTGATTATCACCACTTTAAAAGAAGATCAGGTCAAGGGGGACCCAAGGGGAAGACTCATGAACATTGGGAACACATGTGTCTGTAAGATTGGAGATGCAGAAGACATCTATTGGCTATGATCACAGGACTTTCTACTTTGGCTTTGGAGTTCCTGATGTATCAGAAATTGTGGATGGTAAAGGAGCTGTTCAATGTGGACCCAGGCAAGCTCCTTCACCAAATTCGACCAGTTGGGGAGGGCACGAACAGCGGCATGGTGAACTGAATGGTAACTGATTCAGATGGTGGAATACATCTTGCGAGTCGCTAGTGCTCTCCAGGAATGTTTTTTAAGCCTGTATATGGAAATTATGAAGCGCAGAAACGCATGAGAGAGGAAAATTCTATTCTCTGTGTGCACTGTGCAGATTTGACCTTGTTTTTTTTGGTGCCCTGCTTACATTCCTCCTCGATGAAGATAAGGCAGGAGTAGCGGCTGGCTTTAACCCAAACAATCGACAATTGCTGTTGTTTCAACAGACTGGACTCTTCAAGGACAGTGTTACCATGTGTCTTCTGCAAGCAAGAGAGAGAGACTCTGGACTGCTATAGATCACATGATTAGCATCCATCCACTGCCAGGAGGCGCCCTCTGCTGTTCACTAGCAATTGACACACCCACACTACACACTGCATACAACATTACATGACTGATACAAACATACATTGACACACACACACTCACACTCTCTCTGTACTGCTTTGTCATTGTGTGATCTCTATTGTCTGCTAATTGTGCATTAGAGAGTTTTTTTTCTTGTAATCACAATTTTGGTCATAAAATGAGCTTTATTTTGATCAACAATACTTTTTTCTCTCTGCCTATTGTGTTTCCCTACCCTCCCCCCCTCCCCCTCTTTACCCCCCACTGTTTCGACTGGCGCCTTTGGGCTGCCGCGGCCTGGGATGCACTTAGAGCGCGCCCAATGCCAAGTCAAATTTCAATTCTTCTGTATGTATTGCACGTATGGTAGTGTTGACAATAAACCTTATTCATTCATTCATTCATTCATCCCACCTTCCACATCTCCTGCATCAAACCCCTCTACCAGCCTTCTCTGTCCTCCTCTGGATCCTCCACCTCCCCCCCGGGTCATCGACGATCAAACCACCTATACCGTACAGAAGATTCTGGACATCCATCGACGGGGTCATGGCTGCCAGTACCTGGTACACTGGAAAGGGTACGGTCTGGAGGAGAGGTCCTGGATTCCAGGCTCCTACATCTTGGGCAAGCGGATGGTGTGGGCATTCCATCGGATGCACCCGCGGAAGCCCAGTGGGATGCCAGGAGGTGTCCCTCGAGGGGGGGCATTGTGATGATCATTTGAGCGTGCTCCTCCTCCCCTCCTGTTCCTGTTTCCCGGTTCCAGAGTAATCTACACACCTGCATGATTCGCTGCACCTGCTGCCCTCCAGCGCCTCAAAGTATTTAAGGTCCAGTGTGTGGATACAGTGCCACTGGACCATTGGGTATTGCTGCCCGTCAAGCTTACACATTGTTTTACATTTTGGTTGACCTGTGTTCTCATTCCCCATGTCTTCTCCTTCTCCTCAGGTTTGCTGCCACCTCAGTGGTGTGTACTCCGGGGCTGATCACACTTGACTGACCCTCTACCTGAAGACACAGGACATTCCACCCAGGTCATCCACTTTCCCCCTGTCTTCCCCTGGATCCATGCAGGAGTTCCCCGCCGGGCTCCTCTGCTCTCCACAGTAAGAGTGTTCTGCCTTCTGATTCTCCTCTTGTGGAGATTCTTGCCTCTAACAGTCTCTCTCTGCTCTTTCCCCCCAGGCTGTGTGCGTTTCAGTGTGCTCCAGATTTTGTGTGTCAATTTAAGTGTGTGTTTTGTTTGTGCTTTTCCTTAGTTGTGCACTTTTATGTAGGTTTGTGTATTTTTAGTTTTTGTGTTTTCATTAAAGTTGCAAATCCTTTTACCATCTGAGTCTGAGTGTTCGTCTGGTGTGGTTGCTCAGCATTTGAGCCTCTCCCTCTTGAGCTGAATCATAACAGTACATTCATTATCTTGTTTTTTTCCCCATTTTATTGAAAATAAAAAATTTTTTTTATCACTATCAGTTAGTGTACCTAAATCATCAAGGTGTGACAGGGCCTTAAGGGATAAGCCCAACGCTTGCGCTGGCTCACCCAAAAAAAATTGCCAGTATAATTAGCTGCTATAAAAACATACTAAATCAGGACAGTGATGTTTTATAGTCACCTGAAAGAGGAGAATCTGCTTAATTTAACGATGCCAAACATTCTATGGATTTCAGTCCCCACCTGATATTAAATTCATGCTTAATGAAGACAACAAGTAATCACAACTTCAAGAAAAATTAAAGAAAATCAACAAAACCAAA
Source organism: Pholidichthys leucotaenia (assembly GCA_020510985.1). Classification (NCBI taxonomy): domain Eukaryota; kingdom Metazoa; phylum Chordata; class Actinopteri; order Cichliformes; family Pholidichthyidae; genus Pholidichthys; species Pholidichthys leucotaenia. The sequence continues at coordinate 96,718,601 of CM035849.1, forward strand.
AAGCTCCCATTAAAAAAAAAACACTGCTCCAGATTATCAAGAGAAATTGGGAATAGCAGAGATGATGTGGGGAAATTATTTAGTTTAGTTTAGTTTAATGTTTACTTAAAAGGGACATTACATACTAATGAACATTAATACAAATGTTAGTATGCCAGATTTAGTAATACTGCTAATTTGTTCCATCAACATGGACTACCTCCCCTTTTTTGCACTGCTGCTAATTCTCCTCCGGCTCTTTGTCTCTGAAGTAAACGCGTTCGGCACCATGGCGGGCAGGATACATTATTCCAGGGACATGTTGCTGCATTTAAACACGGTTGATGCAGCGGCTGTGATTGAGCCTAAGCCGCAACTGCCAGACTTTATTTTGAGAGACGTTCATGGACACAGCGGTGAAAAGAGAGACGGAAGAAAAAAACGCGGAAAATGTGGAGGAGTGAAATTGCACCTGAGAAGACGTCAGTTTGGTAACATTCCTCTTCCTTCAATGATTTTTGGGAATGTACAGTCTCTGAGAAACAAGGTGGATGAAATTCAAGGGAAAGTACGCTACCAGAAGGACTTTAAGAACTGCCGCGTCATGGCCTTCACCGAATCTTGGCTTACTGCGCATGACCGAGATGCAGACCTGTGGATTGACGGCTTTGGAGCCCCGCTGCGCTCGGATCGGCAGGAAGAGGTAACGGGGAAACGTCAGGGGGGGCAGCCTATGTTTATACATTAATAAGCAGTACTGCACATCTATCACGGTCAGAGAGCGCATCTGTACACCCGATGTGGAGCTGCTGTCTGTGTCACTAAGCCCCTTTTATTTGCCTCGCGAGTTCCCCCAACTTTTTATCACAATTGTGTACATTCATCCGAGGGCAGACGCTGACTCCGCCTGCAGCACAATCTTTGATGTGATCCAGCAGCTGCAATCAATTTCTCCAGAGGCGCCAAACTTCATTCTTGGGGAGTTTAACCATGTTTCTTTAAAGAAGACACTTAAAAACTTTTATCAGTATGTCTCCTGCCCAACCAGGCGAAAAAAGACATTGGATCTGTGCTATGGATCCATAGAGAGGGCCTATAAATCACTCCCCCTTCCTCCTTTAGGATCCTCAGATCACAACTGTGTACATTTGCTGCCCACATATAATACCCACATGTTTGCGCTCTGATTCCTGCTGCGTGTTGGACACTTGCACAGAGAAGAAATGGCAGAAGAAGCACCAGCCGCTGCTCCGGTTAAACCAGCAAAGAAGAAGGCATCCAAGCCCAGGAAGGCTGGACCCAGCGTTGGAGAGCTGATCGTTAAAGCGGTGACAGCTTCCAAAGAGAAGAAGGGCATGTCGCTGGCCGCCATCAAGAAGAGTCTGGCTGGTGGGGGCTACGATGTGGACAAGAACAAGTCCCGCGTTAACATCGCTATCAAGAGCTTGGTCAACAAGGGAACCCTCAGCCAGACCAAGGGAACCGGGGCTTCTGGATCCTTCAAGGTGGCAAAGGCAGAGAGCAAGGCCAAGAAGCCCGCAAAGAAAGGCCCTGCTAAAGCCAAGAAACCTGCTGCCAAGAAACCAGCAGCGGCTAAAAATCCCAAAGCAGCAGGAGCCAAGAAGGCTGCAGCTGCTAAGAAGTCCAAAACTGCTCTCAGAAGAGACAAGGTGGAGACGAGAGACATTGATGTGTGGACAGAAGATTCAGTGCACAGCCTCCAGGAATGCTTTGACTGTACAGACTGGGAGATGTTCACACTGGCCTGTGGGGATGATTTGGACTCTTTGGTGGACGTCACATGCTCATACATGGCTTTCTGTAAAAATAAGATCGTTCCATGTAAACGTGTCAAAATATATCCCAACAACAAACCATGGGTTACAAAATCAGTTAAATCCTGCTTACAGAGCAAAGCACTTGCCTTTAAACAGGGGTCTGTTTCTGAGCTACAGGTTGCCACAAAAGAGCTGAAATCCGAAATTTTAAGAGCAAAACAGAATTATAAATCAGAACTGGAAAGCAAGATGGCAACAAAGAAACTTGGTTCAGCCTGGGCCAGTATGAAAACTATTGCAGGCCTTCAGAGCACAGAGTGCAGTAATCGTGTGTTTTTAGATGGTTTTAATTCAGACACAGAGCTGGCTAATGCTCTTAATTGTTTTTATGGTCATTTTGACTCCTTTGATTTTAGCACAGAAACCCAAGATTTGAAACAGAAACTCAAAGACAATCAGCACTTTAATATTGAGGTGCAGGATGTTAAAAGGGAGTTCTGCGCTGTAAAAGTGAACAAAAGTCAGGGCCCTGATAATATATGTGGGCACTTGGTAAAGTCCTGTGCACATGAACTGAGTCCTATATTTCATTACATTTTCAATAAGTCCTTACAGACACAACATGTGCCTAAGATCTGGAAAGAAGCCATGGTTGCTCCCATTCCAAAATCCAGCTGTCCTAAAATGGTAAATGACTTTAGACCAGTTGCTTTGACTTCAATTTTAATGAAATTTTTTGAAAAACTGGTCAGATGTGAGGTCCTAAAGCAGACTGAGCATGCATTGGATCCTCTGCAGTTTGCCTATAGGCCTCACAGAGGAGTGGAGGATGCCACTGTCACTCTGTTTAACATGCTTTTTAAACATCTGGATTTTAATGGGACACACGCCAGGCTTTTATTTGTGGACTTTTCCTCCGCCTTTAATACAATCCAACCTCATAGCTTTGCTGAAAGGCTCCTGCAACAATTTGATTTGAGCAATAATCTGGTGGGTTGGATTCTGGATTTCTTAACCAACAGGACGCAGAGAGTAAGGGTCAATGGTACATTGTCTGACCCAAAGTGCTCTTCTGCTGGCTCTCTTCAGGGGTGTGTGTTGTCACCACTACTCTTCATCCTGTACACAAACGTGTCGGAGCAGACATGACAACAGACATATCATAAAGTATGCTGATGATTCAGTTATTGTCAGTCTCCTCCAGGATGGTGAGTGTGGCCACGGCCCAGTAGTTGATGATTTTGTTCACTGGTGTGAGGATTCCTACCTGCAGCTGAATACGACAAAAACTAAAGACATGATTATTGACTTTAGGAGGAAAACTCCCAGGCACAAAGTCACCATACTAAAAGGCTAGACCACCGAATGTGTACAATCCTACAAATATCTTGGGACGATTATTGATAGTAATTTAAAGTTTGAGGAGAACTGTGAAAGGGTGTGCAAAAAGGGTCAGCAACATTTGCATTGCTTGAGAAAACTTGCACGCTTCCAAATTGACCGAACCATAATGACAATGTTTTATCGGGCTTTTATTGAATCTGTTTTATCCTTTTCTTTAGTGTCATGGTTTGGTCAGATAAAACTGAAACAGAGGAAATCCTTGGATCAGGTAGTTAGATGGTCCAGTCGTTTGCTTGGTGAGTCACAGCTGAGCCTGACATCCCTGTACACCAGACAAGTACAGAGGATGGCTACCTCCATTTTAAATGATGACTCCCACCCTTTGCACTGCAACTTTCAGCTTCTTCTCTCAAGACGGAGGTTTGCTGTCCCAAAAAGTAAAACCCAGCGCTACAAAAACAGCTTTATGCCTGCTGCTGTCAAAGAGTTGAACAAGCTGTAACAATATATTGCACATAATTTAGGTACCTATTTATTAACTCCATTTTATATTTACTTATTTTTGTAGGATGTTACTTGGGTTCTAAATATTTTATTGAGTTTTAGACCTTTGAGTTTTTAACCTCTTTGACTAGTTTTTAACTTTTAATATGACTCTTCTCTCTTACCTCTGGTTTTTCTCTCATCTCTTTGTCTTTTTATACCCTGATTGATGGAGCATTGAGTATTTTTATCATGTTCATAGTCAATTTCATGTGTGCCTGTGTTTGTGTCTATGTTGAATGTAATTTGTGGCTTGTAAATATGGATATCACCAGACTGCAAAACAAATCTACCTACGGGTACAAATAAAGTAACCTGAACCTAATTTGCATCTGTAGTCCCTCGGCAGGTCACAAAAACACACAAACAATCATACACAAGCAGAACAACTGCAATGAAACTGTACAAAGTATATATGCTAAAGGGAAAGAGTTAAGGTGCTACAAAACAAAACATTCAAATGTCACACGAGTGAAGTGCTGCATATGCGTACACACACATGCACCCAGGCACCTCACAGCAACAACAGACAGCAACAGACAAGAGGCGGGGCATATGTGTGTGACGCACGTGGACATACATACAGTGGTGTGAAAAAGTGTTTGCCCCCTTCCTCATTTCTCATTTTTTGTATGTTTGTCACACTTAAATGTTTCAGATCATCAAACAAATTTAAATAATAGATAAAAAAAAAAAAACACAAATAAACACAATGCAGTTTTTAAATGGTGTTTATTATTAAGGGTTAAAAAAAATCCAAACCTACAGTACATGGCCCTGTGTGAAAAAGTGATCACCCCCCCCCCCGTTAAAATATAAATTAACTGTGGTTTATCACATCTTTGGAAAGCTGAGTTCAATTTCTCTAGACACACCCAGGCCTGATTACTGCCACACCTGTTCTCAATCAAGAAATCACTTAAATAGGACCTGCTTGACAAAGTGAAGTAGACCAAAAGATCCTCAAAAGCTAGACACCATGCTGTGATCCAAAGAAATTCAGGAACAAATGAGAAACAAAGTAACTGAGATCTATCAGAATGGAAAAGGTTATAAAGCCATTTCTAAAGCTTTGGGACTCCAGCAAACCACAGTGCTAGCCATTATCCACAAATGGCGAAAACATGGAACACTGGTGAACCTTCCCAGGAATGACCAGCCGACCAAAATTACTCCAAGAGCGCAGTGACAACTCATCCAAAAGGTCACAAAAGACCCCACAACAACAGCCAAAGAACTGCAGGCCTCACTTGCCTCAGTTAAGGTCAGTGTCCATGACTCCACCATAAGAAAGAGACTGGGCAAAAATGGCCTGCATGGCAGAGTTCCAAGACGAAAACCACTGCTGAGCAAAAAGAACATATAAGCTCTGTTATGTCTTGACAAAGCGAGGCATGAGCCATGTTGTGCCAAGCAACAAACTGAACTTTATTAAAAATCTGCCTCAATATACATACTGACCGTAGCCCGCCTGACATCACCACGTTGATTCCCTGGTGTGTCGGCTACGGCAAGCCCCAAAGGCCAAATCCACACACATCCCCCTCCCCCTTTACAAAACGTGAGAACATAATTCAAACCCCTCCCCCCCTTAAATTTATTAAGAAAACCCCTTTTCAACACAGAACATTTTTTTTAAACCACACACAAACTAACAAGCCTAGTGGGCTAAATGGGCACTTGGGTGGACTACCAGAGTACCTCCCATGTTGGGGCGGATTATTCTGCCGCCCATAACCAATACGCATCAGCTAAAGCTAGGCCTACAACAAAGTCATCGAGGTGTCTGGGCCTCTGACGTATCCTAGCCGAGCACCTCACAGGCCGAGGACCTGCTCCAGGCTCCGTCGGCCGCACCTGAGTGTCCCCAAAAACGCTATCAGCCAAGTCCCAAATCTCATCAATCACATTCGCTGCAGGTCCCGGACCCTGAGCCGGCAACGACTTCCTGAGACGGCTGGAATGCCACTGTGACCCGTCCGAGAGCCGGAACATGTCCAGGCCCAGCCACTTGATGATCTGCAGTGGTCCCATCCATAAAGGTTGCAGCTTATGCATACGGTTGGGGTGCTCGATCCTGACCCAGTCTGACACATCAAGTCCATGAGCCCTCGCCCTGTGCTTTTTGTTGAAACGTCATTTCATTATCCGCTGTTGAGCGATGACCCAGTCTCATGACGGTTCCATGTCCGCCGGAAGAGAGTCCATGGGGGGCCACAGCTGGTCCAGGGGTAGATGTAATTCACACCCCAGCATGAGCTTTGCCGGGGAGCACTCTGTCTTGGTGTGGGCTGTTGCCCTGTAGTGGAGGAGTGTGTTCTGAAGGGTGTCAGAGAATGTAAAGCTGTCCACCAGATGGGCCTGCAGACCATTTTTCAGCATCTTGTTGAAACGTTCCACACCCCCATTAGCCTGCGGATAGTAGAACGCGCTCCTAATGTGCTCCACGCCCCTTTCTCCCAAAAACTCCTCAAACCCTCCAGAGGTGAATTGGGGCCCACTGTCTGTTGTGATGGCGTCCGGAACCCCCCACCTGGCGAACAGTGACAAGAGGAAACCAGTGACCACATCTGTCGTGACCGAACCAGAGGGCAACACTTCTGGCCATTTTGAAAACAGATCGTATGCCACTAGCAGAAAACGGCTGTTCGCGGGGACTGTGTGCTAGCTTATCACGGATTAGCTCTTCCTCTAATGACCCAAAGGCACATGTGCTCGCTAGGTTACGGAGCTCCATAACACTTGCTGACAGTGGTCGAAGAATCCGGTTCTTCATGCCGTGATGGTGCACTGATCAACAAAAAATTTGTCCGTCACGTCCAAACACTCTTCCAATGAGTCCTTGCTACCAAAACACACGTTGACCTTCTTTACCAAGGCAGTGGATTAGCATGCTCTTCCATCTCTTTTCGTCGGCGCCACCCAAGCCAGCCATGACAATGTATTCATCAAATACCTACAACCAGCGGTGCCACAGTGTAGCTGGCACACCTGGAGACTCCAAGAATGGAGGAGGGGGTCTTGCGCATGCCCCCATGGTTTAATCTGACGTCGCCAAATGTTATGTCTTAACAAAGCAAGACGTGAGCCATGTTGTGCCGTGCAACGAACTGAACTTTAATGAGAATCTGCCTCAATAACCATACTGGCCGTAGCCCGCCTAATGTCACCACGTCGACTCCCTGGCATCGGCTACAGCAAACCCCAAGGGCCAAATCTCCACACAACAGGCTCATGTCAGTTTTGCCAGAAAATATCTTGATGATCCCCAAGACTTTTGGGAAAATACTCTGTGGACTGACGAGACAAAGGTTGAACTTTTTAGAAGGTGTATGTCCCATTACATCTGGCATAAAAGTAACACAGCATTTCAGAAAAGGAACGTCATACCAACAGTAAAATATGGTGGTGGTAGTGTGATGGTCTGGGGCTGTTTTGCTGCTTCAGGACCTGGAAGACTTGCAGTGGTAAATGGAACCATGAATTCTGCTGTCTACCAAAAAATCCTGAAGGAGAATGTCCGGCCATCTGTTTGTGACCTCAGGCTGAAGCACACTTGGGTTCTGCAGCAGGGCAATGATCCAAAGCACACAAGCAAGTCCACCTCTGAATGGCTTAAGAAAAACAAAATGAAGACTTTGGAGTGGCCTAGTCAAAGTCCTGACCTGAATCCGACTGAGATGCTGTGGCATGAACTTAAAAAGGCAGTTCATGCTCGAAAACCCTCCAGTGTGGCTGAATTACAACAATTCTGCAAAGATGAGTAGGCCAAAATTCCTCCACAGCGCTGTAGAAGACTCACTGCCAGTTACTGCAAATGCTTGATTGCAGTTGTTGCTGCTAAGGGTGGCCCAACCAGTTATTAGGTTTAGGGGGCAATCACTTTTTTACACAGGGCCATGTAGGTTTGGATGTTTTTTTCTCTCAATAATAAACACCTTCATTTAAAAACTGCATGTTGTGTTTACTTATATTATCTTTGTCTAATACTTAAATTTGTTTGATGATCTGAAACATTTAAGTGTGACAAACATACAAAAAAAAGAGAAATAGGAAGGGGGAAAACACTTTTTCACACCACTGTATATGCGTATGCCGCAGAGCAACCACTAGTTATGGGTACAGTTTTGGTTGTTTAAAAGCCAGTTTTTACAATGCGTCTTGAAAGTGTTTATTGTGGTACATTCTCTGATTGCAAGTGGTATATTATTCCAGATCTTGGTGCCCCTCACTGATAGCACAGATTGAGAAAATGTGGTGTGTCTGTGGGGGACCTCACAGTCTCCTCTCGTGATTGCTCTGGTGTTTGTACCGGTGACAGTTCTCAGTTTAACATATTCTCCCCAGTGTGTGGGGGGGTGCATAGCCATTTAATATTTTATAAATTGAACGGCCAAATTTGAGAGTTTTATAATTTTCAAAAGACAGAAGATTGTATTTCTTGTAAATGTAACAGTAATGATATGTGGGATTTTTCTTATCAAAGATTTTTATGGCTTTTTTGTATAAAGATTCAATGGGTTCGATTATGGCTACACCAGTGAGTGACCAGTTGGTAAAACAGTAATCAGTAATAAACAGTAAGATGTGAGATCATTGCATGCAGAAACATTTTGGCCGCACAAACTGTCAGCGATGCTCTAATTTTTAAAAAATTTCTCAGAATTGATTATGTTGGAGATTTTTTTGATGTGTTTTTAAAGGTTAATGAGGAATCTAAAGTCATGCTGAGGTACTTAAATTCCTTGACTAGTTGCAGCTCCTCCCCTTTTAAGAAAATGTTTGAGTCTGTAATATTTGATCATTGTTTGGCAAACATCATGCAAACTGTTTTTTTAGTGTTTAGTAGGAGACATGAATTATTCAGCCAGTCATGGATTTGGGTCATCGCTGTTGTAAGAATACAGGCGGCTTCTTGTGTGTTTTTTGCAGCTGTGAATGTTACCGTGTCATCTACATACATTTGTAGGTGAATGTTTCAGAATGCATTTCATAAATCATTTATGTATAGCGAGACTAATATTGGTCCCAAGTATGGAGCCTTGTGGGACACCCATTTGACATCTCAGATATGGTGATTTGACAGTGTTGACCACTGCACATTGCTGTCTGTTGGTTAAATAGGATTTCATCCATTTGATAGCATATTCTGAAAAATTAAACTGAGTAAGTTTGATTTAAAGGATGTTGTGGTCAACGGTATCAAACGCGTTCTTCAGATCAAAAAACACAGCACCTACACAATTGCACTTATCTAAGAAAGATTTAGTTTTCTCTAAGAGCAAGCTTGCTTATTGCTTATTGCGGGCACAGAACCCAAATTGTGCGTGGCAACACCCCCCTGCGATGCAGGGGGGTGTTGCCATAATTCAGATGTTCACATAATAGTGTGGCCACCCATTTTTCATTTGTTTTGGAGATGACAGGTAAGATGCTGATTGGTCTGTAGTTGTTTATATCTGTTTTACTCCCTGTTTTGAAAATTGGTCTGACCACTCCTACCTTCCAAGCAGTTGGGACGACAGCATGTTTGATTGACAGATTGATTAAATGAGTAACTGGACAAATGATTTAAAAAAAATTGGTGTTAAGACCATGTTCATCTGTTACTTTTGAGCTATTCAATGAGCTGATGATATTTGCGACTTTTCAATTATTTCTAATATATTAAAAACTGGTTGTGAGGGGTTAATAGGACTAGAATTATCATCAGGTGTATTAAATGAGTTGGATATTTCTAGCACGGAGTTTATAAAAAAGTTGTTAAACTCTGTAGCAATGACTGTGGGATTTGATTTTGCCCTGTGCGTTGAGAGATGACAGAGAGCCATAGCTGAGGTGCAGCCAAAGCTCATGGCGCACAAGACAGTTGCTCTTGAGAGGGGACTGTCATGTGTGGTTTTGGTCCTTTGGGCTTGTTGTAACCAGCATTGAGCGTCAGATGGGATGATGTTAGGCGGGCTGCGGCCGCTGTAAGTATATCTGCCTTTTCTGTAATAATAGTCAGTTCGTTGTTCAGCATAAGATGGCTCACGGCTCATTCATTTCATATATAACATTTGACGACTAAAAGACTAAGAATTAAACCATGGAAGCATGTGTGAGACCACCTCCTCCGTTCCTGGAGTCACCGGGTGTGCCAGCCACACCGTGGCGCTGCTGACTGGACTCGTTCAATGACTATATTATCGCGATCGGCATGGACGGCGCTGACGAAGAAAGACGGAAGAGCATCCTGATTCATTATCTAGGCAAAGAGGGACAGGGAGTGCTTTGCACTATGGGCTGTACGGACTCCTTGGACAAGTGTTTGAGTCTAATGGACAACTTTTTCGTCAAAAAGTGTGACATCACGGCATGAAGATACAGATTCTTCGACCGCTGCCAAGAAGTGGGTGAGTCCACGCAATATTTTGCTATGGAGCTCCATAACCTAGCGAGCACGTGCGCCTTTGAGCCTTTAGAAGAGGAGCTAATTCGTGACAAGCTAGCACACAGCACAAAGAATGAGTGGTTAAAGGAGAAGCTACTGCTAACAAAGGACAATTGCGGGCTAAGCCAGGTGATGCAGATGACTAGCCAAATAGAATCCACCACTAAGCTAGGGAAACAGCTACTAGCTAATGAACAGCTAACCAGCCAAGCATCCTCTCTACGCCAGGCTGATAGCAACACAGCTAGCGACTTGGGGCGGACTTCCACGCGGAGGCAGACCATGGCACGGGCAGGAGCAGGAACCCGGGAACCGTGTGGCGGCTGTGGTTCCTCCCATCACTGAACGAGCTCGTCCATCTGCCCCACTAGAGGGAAGAGGTGCTACAACTGTGGCCAAGCTAACCACCTGGCTAGAGTTTGTCCTGCAGCCCACAAGAAAGCTGATGCAGGACCCATGAGCATAGCCTCAGTATATGTAGCAGGTGCCAAGAATTGGCCGCTGAAATGGTACGTTGTACAAACTTTCCCCAGAAAAGACAATTGTAGCGGGGACTGATAATATGTTTGGCTATGGACATGTGAAAATTGACATGGTGGGCACAGTCAGTTTTTTGGTGTCGTGCAGACCAAAGAAAATTCCCGCGTTCACCTTTCAGGTTTCACACCATGGGGTGGACTTGTTGGGTACTGACTTGTTGGGTGAGTTGGGGTTCTCCATTATGGACCCGACGGGCTCCACGGTGCTAACGGTTTCACCAGCCTGGCATGTTCGCTGGCCGGGGTTGTTTGCAGGCCGGGGTTGCATGGCAGCTGTCAATCGCTCATTGACCCAGGGGTGACGTTTAAGATTCAACCCCTCCGCCAGTTACCCCTCATGCTGCGGGACAACGTCACAGCAGAACTGAACAGACTTCTGGGCGCTGGCATCATTAAAAGAGTGGACGCCTCGTCATGGATCTCGAATATCGTGGTGGCTAAAAAGAAGTCAGGTGGCATCTGACCATGCATCAACCTCAGAATGGTCAACAAAGCGATCATTCCAGATAAGTACCCCCTACCCATGATGGAAGAGCTCACGGCAATGTTCAGCAGCTCCAGGGTGTTTGTGAAGCTGGACCTCCGTCAGGGCTACTTGCAAGTGCCTCTTCACCCGGCTAGCCTCAACCTGACGGTGTTTGTGACCCACATGGGCGTTTTCAGATATACCCACATGCCTTTTGGCCTCAGCTCATCCCCAAGTTGCTTCCAGAAAATCATGTACACAATTCTTGCCGGCCTCAGGGGTGTGGTGGTATATGTGAATGACATTGTGGTGCATGGCAAGTCACGGGCCACACACGACAAACATCTGGAACGAGTAATGGAGGTGCTACTGGATCACGGAATCACGCTGAATGAGGGAAAGTGCATCTTTACAACTGAGACCATCGAATTTGTGGGGGTTTCACCTGTCTGCTGAGGGCCTGAGCCCCCTGCACTCGAACATGGAGGTGGTCCTGCTACTTCCAGACCCCACCACGCCCGCGCAAATTTTGTCGTTCCTGGGCATGGTGAATTTCTACGGACGTTTCATTCCTTGATATTCAGAGACCATAGAACCACTCCGTTCTCTCCTGAAACAGAATGCTCCGTGGGAACAGAGTCTGGCCTGCTCAGCTGCCATCACTAAACTGAAATCTCAGCTCACCTCCCCGTCAGTGTTGGCCCATTTTGACCCATGATGCCCCACTTTTGTAACCTGTGATGCATCTGGCTCGGCAGTGGGGGCAGTCATGTCTCAACTTCAGAATGGGGCGGAGCGCCCAGTGGCGTTCACATCAAGGTCCCTCACATCGACGGAACAGAGGTACGCAGTGGGTGAGAGACAGGCGCTCGCGTGTTTTTGGGCGTGCAAACAGTGGCACATCTACCTCTGTGGATGCCACTTCACCCTGCAAATGGATCACAGGGCGCTGATGACCTTCCTGGAAATGACCGGATCGGGACACAGGCCCCTGCAGATCCACAGGTGGACAGAAAGGCTGCAGACCTACAACTTCACGACCCAGTTCACTCCGGGCAGAGAGAATGTAGTGGCGGACCTCCTGTCCCGTGCCACACTTACCACCATACAGACTGGCGATTGTGATCCCCTGGAGGTGGACTTGATCAATGCGTTGCACAACCCCCTCCGGAATGCTGTGTCTCTCCAGGAACTCCAGGCAGAGTCGAAGCAGGATTCAACGTTGTCCCAGTTACGCTTGTTCATCGGGGTGGGGGTGGGGGTGCACGAAGATGCGTGGTGAGCTGGTGCCTTTCCACTGGGTCAGGGATGAGCTGAGCTGCTGGAACGACATGTGTGTGGTGAGAGGTCATTGCACAGTGGTTCCGGTGTCGTTAAGAGCTCACTTTTTGGCCATGCTTCTTGAGGGCCACCTGGGGGTAGTTAGGGTTAAACAATGCTGCAGAGACTCGGTTTGGTGGCCAGGTTTTGGCAAGGACATTGAGGTTATGGTAAAAGACTGTGTGCCATACTTGGAGAGTGGAAAAACTGGGACGCCACCACCCTTGCCTCTGCGGTCATTACAGTATCCGGAGGGCCCCTGGAAGCACATCCAGCTGGACATTTGCCGCGAGTTACACACGGCCCCCGCAAACAGCCGTTTCCTGTTGGTGACCTATGATCTGTATTCAAAATGGCCGGAGGTGCTGCCCACTGGATCAGTCACAACCAATGTGGTCATTGGTTTCCTAACTTCGCTCTTCACTTGGTGGGGTGTTCCAAATGCCATTACGACGGACCATGGGCTGCAATTCATCTCTGGGGGGTTTGAGGAGTTTTGGGGGAAGAGGGGCATGGAGCACATTAGAACTGCTTTCTATCATCCTCAGGCTAATGGGGGGGGGGGGGGGGGTGGAACGTTTCAACAGACATTGAAGAATGACCTAAGAGCATACCTGGCGGATGGCTTCAAGTTCATTGACACTCTTCAGAGCGCCACACTCCTCCATTACACAGGGACGTCCCACGCCACGACGGGGTATTCCCCAGCGAAGCTCATGCTGGGACACAAATTACACCTTCCCCTGGACCGGTTGCAGCCTCCCGCAGCCACCCCTTCGGCAGACGCTATGTCACCAAGGGGGCAGGTTCTTGAACAACAGCGGCGAATGAAAGAACGCTTCAACAAGAGGCACAGGGCGAGAACACAAGGACTCAGAGTGGCAGACTGGGTTAGGATCAAACACCCCAACTGCACGCACAAGCTGCAGCCGTTCTGGACGGGACCACTGCAGATCACGGAACAGCTGAGTCCAGACACGTTTCGCCTCTTGGACGGGTCACGGTGGCATACTAGCTGCCTCAGGAAAGCATCACTGGTCCAGGACCTGAGAACACCGACGGTCGAGATGGACACCGGCTGGGACTTGGTTGACGAGGCACTGGAGGGTGCACGAGAACAGTCAGTGGGGCCAGCAGCAGGACCTCAACCAGTGAGGCGCTCAGAGAGAACCCGTCAGAGGCCAAGCTATCTGAGAGACTTTGTTGTGGGACTTGGATAGCCAGGACATGTTGGTTAACAGGTGGCAGAATAATCCTCAACACCTGGGCACCTTAGTAGTCCACCCAAGTGCCCAGTTAGTTACTGGTGGTCCCTAATTAGGGATGTTCACGTTCTAAAGTTGTGGGTATTTGATTCACTATTTTTTTGGGGGGGGTGTTAATTGGCTAAAGTTATTTGTTGTTCTGCATTTTCTGAAGGGGGGTGTCATGTGTGGTTTTGGCCCTTGGGGTTTGCCGTAGCCGACATTGGGCGTCAGACGGGATGATGTCAGGTGGGCTGTGGCCGCTGTATGTACAGTATAGCTGCCTTTTCTGTAATAAAGGTCAGTTTGTTGTTTGGCATAAGATGGCTCATGGCTCGCTCATTTCATACATAACAGGGACATCTTTCTGCACTTCTAAATATTTTATAAATCACAACTTATCTTCGTGAAAATGCCGTAAACACACAACCATGTGTGCAGGAATATTGAGCTGATGTCTTTCCTTCTGACAGCTGCAATCCATACCATCCAACGCCTCTTTGTTAACTCAGAGACCCAATTCTCTCCACTTTTCTTCCAAGTCGGGAAGTTAAAAAAAGCATACGCCGTTATCAGTCTTTTTCCACGCCAATCATGAGAGCAGTTGTTGCATTTGATAACGCAGCAATACTTCCCCATTCTAATGTTGCGTGGTATTCCGAGGAATTATAATGTGATTGAAAGGACCATATTGAAAATAAGTGTTTTCACTTTCTTGTGTCATCCTGGATTTTGTATGACATTTTATATGTATATTTACATTTCCTATGTTTGAATAACTTATTCAGTGTCATTTTTATCCAAATAAATAACAAATAAATAACAGACTGAAGCAACCCTCTCAAAAACTTCAGCTTAACTGCATTTGTTGCTCACTACAAAGCACAAACAGGCAGAACACGTTTCCCACAATTGCTTGTGGTTTTTTCCTTTGGGCGACGTCACGTGCCCATTCTTAAAATACTTTTTAAAAGATTCTTGAAGTTATAGTGATACGGTATGTCGATGTAGGGCAGGTGATGTGTTGCGCCACAGGGTGGCACTCCAACCCTGTTTTGTTGCCAAGAGTTGTATTGTTTTGGTGCCTTTTGTTCCTTCTAGCATACTGTAGGGTTGACTCTGTTATGTCCACAAACCTGGTAATGAAGACAAATGTGTAGGCTGTGCTGGAACTAAACTTTATTACAACGAATGTCAATAGTACATTACATGTGACTGAGCCCTGAGCTCCTATCTGTGCCTAGCAGAAGAGAGCACAACGTGGCCAGCTCCTCTCTTAAGTATGTCAGCGTGATGATGGCACCAGCCGACTGCGTCATCACGTCGCTCACTGTTATAAATCCCTTTCATAACATTCACACACCCCCTTGGAAAAACACGGAACACTTTATTAATTATTACCCTTCCCCAGTTTAGCATAAACATTAACTTCCTGAACTAGGGTCAGCAGGTGGACTGCCACTGGACCCGACGCGGCTGAGTGGATTATTCTGCCACCTTTTCAGCTGTGCTCCTACTTAAACAGTCTTTTTTTTTTACAATCTTCCATGGGGAAGGCAGTTCTGCTGGAGGTGCCTTGTAGTGGGCCCACAGCGGACGCGCCCCTGGAGATGCTGGGCCCTCGAAGCCAGGACTGATCTTCATAATGTTGGGATCCGGGTCCCACACTGCATCAGCTAACTCCCGTGAAGCCTTGCCGTCTGAAGCCATCACTTGGACATGCCGGATATGGTTTGCATGCTGAACCAAACCATCCGTCAGCCTGAAGCACGGTGGTCCCAGCTGTGCCACGATCCTCAACAGCGTCCACGGTCTTGTCAACTGTGTCTTGTCCTGCCGTTGTCCCGGTCTCTCATTGGTGCAGACTCAAACCCAGTCCATGACTTTGAGAGGCGCCTTGCTCGGCCTTACATGCCATTGCAATCGTGGTGGTGCTGCATGTCCATCCGTCGCTATCGTGTTGGTCATGGGCTCTTCACCCAACACCCCCGCAGCCGTCTCTGGGATCCAAAGCTGGTCATGGGTATTGAAGACGTCTCGTGTCTCTCCTGTGTCACTTATCATCACGGACCTTTTACCCATCAGCTCAGCTGTGGCTCCCGTAGACTGGTGCTGAGCGAGGATATTGAAGCGGTCCAGCTCCCTTTCTCCTTTGCCTAGTGTGCTTTGTTGTTGTTGTTCCATGTCGTGGATAATGTTCATGCCTGGTTGTTGCGCCTCGAGGTTCTCTGCGTGAACGGGCTTCCTCTCCTGCAACTCCGCAGTGGCCACTGTATTCTCCAGCTAGGCGAGGATCTGAGGTGATTCCAGCTGCTGCCCCCTCCTCCTCTGGGTGGATTCACCAATTCCCTGTCGCCTCTGGTGGAATCTTATATGGTGCGCTAGCACGTTGTCCGGCGCAGCAAAGTTGTGTTTCTACATACGAGTCTGTCGGACCAAGCGTGTGAAAAATCCTCGGACCTTCTAAGCCCAGGTTGTGGACAAGCAGTGCCCACTTCCTTCCTTTGTCCAACTTTCCTAGGTCCAATGCTGCAACATAGGTATCAAATGCGTCCAGCCAACATGGCCATGGGACGACTGGTTCACCTGGAGACTCGAGGAAAGGCCTCAGCGGTCTTACTCACACTTCCATGGTTCGTAAATTCTCGTCGCCAAATGTTATTTTTTTTTGTTTATTTTGTATACTTTATTGATCCCCAGAGGGAAATTGAGGGCATCCACCTGGATGGATGAAGCAGCCATGGTACGGCGCTATCCCTTTACCATTCACACACATTCACACCTAGGGCCACTTTTAGAGTCTCCAATTAACCTAACCTGCATGTTTTTGGCCTGTGGGAGGAAACCGGAGAAATTCCGGAGTAAACCCACGCAGACACGGGGAGAACATGCAAACTCCACACAGATCACTGTTGATCAGGGGCTGGGATCGAACCAGGGATCCCATGGCCAAGGGTGAGTTGCTGTGCTACTGCAGTGCTAACCACTGCACCACCGCACCGCCCCAAACCTGGTAATGAAGACAGACGAGTAGGCTGTGCTGGAAGTGAACTTTATTACACCATATGTTAATAGTACATTGCATCAGAATCAGAATCAGAAAAAGATTTATTGCCAAGTACATTAACAGATCACTGATAACATACGAGAGAATTTGACTTGACACAGTAATGAACCTGCATTTCCGTGCCGCGGCGCATCTGCAACGCGCCTGTCAGCAGGAGGGTACAGGTCGCATAAAGATGATACAATAGGAAGGAGCAAAAAAATCATTGATTCAAAATACTGGTTACATACTTAATCAATATTAAGAGTCCAAGGAAAAAAAAAGCTCAATGCACATATATTCGCTACACACAGAATTCACAGGACACAAGAGAGCAGTGTTATCTTTATTCAGTTCATGGATCAATGTGTGTGCGGTGTTGAGCAGTGTTGATGATAATAAGAGAGACCCAAGGACCCTTGGCAGAAGATGCTTTGTCTGTCTGGCGCCAGTGTTATCTGGCGCTGCAGCTGGCTGTCCAAGGCCTTGTGCTCATGATTTTGAAAAAACACAGTCTGCAGACAGCCAGGAGGAATTTTCATGGGGAATAATAATGCCAAATAGGACTGATCACAGAGAAGACTTGTATTTCTTCTGTAGATTCAGTACATTAATCCTTCATTGCGCAGCTTTGAATTCGTCGTGGAAAGACCTGAGCGAACCCATGATGTAATCCACCTTACGAGACAGTTCGCCAGTAGTCGCTATCAGGGTCTTCTCCAGTTTTTCAATTTGTTGGATGCACCTCGCCTGGCCAGCATTTTGATAGGTTGAATCCATCTTCAGCAATTTGCGGTAAACCAAGACAATTCCCGTCCCAATCAGAATTATCCCAATCACCAAGATTACGAAGATAAACAAATCTTCAATATCTTCGATAGAGAGATTAGAGAGACACAGCATTTTCCAATTACCTGTGTCACGTAAATAGCCCACTGGAGCCGTTCCAGCGGGGCAGACAGCTTCCCCCGGAGCACTTTTCCTTGTTGAAAAAATAGTGTCAATTGTGTTCAAAGCCCAGCTTATTAACTCCATAATTTCTTTTCGGCGGTCGCAGTTGGACGCAGACAGACAACAGCAAGCTGGGATCCAGTAGTTAGGAGGGGAGGAAAAGTCAGAGCAGGAGAGAAGAAAAAAGCGTCTACTCTCTTGGGAGGGCGGAAGTGAAAAATGACTGAGCCCTGAGCTCCTATCTTTGCCTATCATTGAGAGTGCCGGCAGAAGAGACCATAACGTGGCTGGCTGCTCCCTTACTGTTATAAATCCCTTTTATAACAGATTTTGTTTAGCTCTGGATGCCATTTTGTCTTTAGAATGCTATATCAACCCTGATAAATGCTGTGCTGGAAATAAATGTCTCGCCACCATTCCCAAGCAACTACGTCTCAGTGCCCATTCCTTTCGAAGCACAACAGCCCGCACCAATAGACTAACAACAACAACACAATGCAGAGCAGCAACGGGTCATTGGAGAGCAAGAAAGAGAGAGCTACATATATTTGGCAAAAAAAAAAAAAAAAAGAAAACTCTTACTAAAAGGAAATTTCAGTAAACTTTAATTCCACCCTGGAGTGTGTTTATAGTGTGCTGGATTCATAGGTATAATATGGAAAGACCTCTAAGACCTCTACATGAATCAAGAGATTCACAATAAACCTTCCAGTGTCCCCACTGTAATGGTGCATCCGAGCTAGCTCATAGTTTTAGTGACTCCTGCCTCTCCCCAGTTTTTGCACAATCATCTTTCTTTTTGCTGCTGATGCTGAATTTGTGCTGCAGCACATGGCTTAATTATGAGAACTATCTGCACTGCAATTCGAAGAATGGACTTTTTCCTTTGAACACCAAATATGGCTGTAGACTAGACTGGACAGTTTTCACATCTGGTTTCAGGTTACAAAAAGGGAACCTCTGTTTCATTTATATAAATAGTGACATAATGCACGGCTCAGGAGACACACACGCAGGCTCAGAATAGGTTTAACAGTTTATTGAACAACAAGTGTGTGTGTGGTTGCGTGTCTGTGATATGTGGATGTATTGGTGGTGGCGTCTGCGTCAGGCACGGGGGCAGGAGGCCATTCAGCCGGACAACCCTATGGGAGAAGCAGAGGGAGAAGGGTAACGGGCACCACACCAATACAGGAGATTGTAGCAATGACAGCTGGCTTACTTGGTTTAGGCAGGTGGCTGGCGTAGCAAGGGCGTAGCCGGGTAGACAGCGACCTGGTGCGCCTGATGCAACAGCGAGGAGATGACGGCTGGAGAATGTTGTCCGCCGCCGGGGAATCCACCTGTGCACAGGGGAGGAGAACTGGAAGAAGAAGGGTAGGATGCTTACTTGTGATCTTGCTTAGTTGAAGGGAGTTCCTTGCAGCAAGCGTAGCCGATGTGATCAGACGGCTTCAGGCCGAAGCCCAGGGTGAGGCAGCTTAAATCCCTCGCCGCTGACGAGGCGCAGGTGTGCATGCAGCTGGCGCCGCTGATGAGCGGCGAGGCGTGACAGTACTCCCCCCTCTAGCAGCGCCTCCTGGCGATGGTTTCTCCGGGTGCGCTCGGTGGAACTCAGAAATGAGGGATGGATCCAACACAAACGACGAGGGTACCCATTGCCGATGTTCAGGTCCATAGCCCTCCCAGTCCACCAAGTACTGCAACCCGCGACCCCGGCGCCGGGAGTCCAGGATGGAAGAGACAGGCCAGGCCGGATGACTATCAATCATCCGGGGCGCGGGCTGCGCAGCAGGAGGAGGGCAAAGGGGGTCGGAGACTGCCAGCTTCACCTTGGAAACGTGGAAGGTGGGATGGATGCGAAGGGAGGGGGGAATAGCCACACGCACAGCCACCGGGTTGATAATCCTGGTAATGGGGTATGGGCCCATGAAACGCTGTGCCAGCTTCCTCCTCTCACCCTTTAAAACGACGTTGTGGGTAGAGACGTAGACACGTTGGCCTACCTGGTAGGCTGGAGCAGGTCTTCTGTGCCAGTCCGCCGTTGACTTATTGCGCTCCGCCGTGCGTAAAAGCGCATTGCGCGCCGACACCCAGATGGAGCGGCACCGCCTGAGGTGCGCCTGAACTGAGAGAACAGTCACCCCACTCTCCTGCGTAGGGAACAGAGGGGGGTCGTAACCTAGGGACGCCTTAAAAGGAGACATCCCAGTGGCAGAAGAGCGGGCGGTGTTATGGGCGTACTCAACCCAGGCGAGGTGGGTGCTCCAGGACGCAGGCTTGGATGTTGTGACGCAGCGGAGCGCAGCCTCCAGCTCCTGATTGGTCCGCTCACACTGCCCGTTGGTTTGGGGGTGATGGCCGGAGGAGAGGCTTACCTTGGCTCCCAGGGCGTTGCAGAAGGATCTCCAAACCTCTGAGGAAAACTGGGGGCCCCGGTCCGAGACCACGTCCACCGGAATCCCGTGCAGCCTGACCACGTGCTGGATAAGGAGGTCCGCCGTCTCCAAGGCAGATGGAAGCCCTCGTAGTGGGATGAAGTGAGCGGCCTTGGAGAAACGATCTACAATGGTCAGGACTGTGTCGAAGGTGTTAGAGACCGGGAGACCGGTGACGAAATCCAGGGCGATATGCGACCAGGGCCTGCCAGGGATAGGCAGAGGCTGGAGCAAACCCGCTGGAGGGGCATTACCTGATTTACTGGTGGCGCAGATGGGGCAGGCCCGGACGTAGCGGGCAGCGTCCTTCCGCAGGCCCGGCCACCAGAAGGATCGTTGAAGAAGATCAATCATCTGGGAGGACCCAGGGTGGCAGGTGAGCTTTGAAGTGTGCAGCCAGTGGATAACCTCCCCCCGGACCGTGGACGGCACAAAAAGCCTCCCCTCCGGTCCGCCGCCAGGGTCTGGTTCCAATTCCTGCGCCTTCCGGATCTTACTCTCGATGTCCCAAGTGACGGCTCCCACGATGCACGACCTGGGCAAGATGGTGTGGGCTGTGTCCTCAGACGCCTCAGGGGCAAATTGCCTAGAGAGGACGTCAGGTAGGCCGTTCTTGGAGCCAGGTCTGAAGGTGATGTTGAAGCAGAACCTGGCGAAGAACAAGGACCAATGCGCCTGGCGGGCGTTCAGACGCTTGGCAGATCTTAAATACTCCAAGTTCTTGTGGTTGGTGAGAACCACGAATGGCAGGGCCGCCCCCTCTAGCCAGTGACGCCACTCCTGCAGCGCGAGCTTGATGGCGAGGAGCTCTCTGTCCCCCACGTCGTAATTCCGTTCCGCCGGGGACAAGCGCCGGGAGAAGAAGGCGCAGGGCCATTTGACTCCGTCGTCAGGTGACCGCTGAGATAGAACCGCCCCCACCCCCGTGTCCGAAGCGTCCACCTCCACGATGCATTGCAGCGAGGGATCGACTTGGCTGAGGACCCGGGAGGAGGAGAACTCCGCCTTCAGCACCTGGAAAGCAGCTGCGGCCTCTTCAGTCCACCGGAACGGGACCTTAGGAGACGTGAGGTGGGTCAGAGGGCCGATGATGGTACCAAAGTTCGGGACAAAGCGGCGGTAGAAGTTGGCAAACCCAATAAACTGCTGTACCTGTTTCCTAGACGTAGGAGTGGGCCATTCCACCACTGCTTTCACCTTAGCTGGGTCCGGGAGCACCTGGTCGTGGGAGATGACGAACCCGAGGAAGGACGTAGTCTTAGCGTAAAACTCACACTTCTCAGCCTTGACATACAACCGGTTCTCCAGCAGCCTCTGGAGGACCCGCCTCACATGGACCCGGTGCTCGTCCCTGGATCTGGAGAAGATGAGGATGTCATCCAGGTAGACGAACACGAACAGGCCGATGAAGTCCCGGAGGATGTCATTTATAAGGCGCTGAAAGACGGCTGGAGCGTTGGTCAACCCGAACGGCATAACCAGGTACTCGAAATGGCCGTTCGGGGTACGGAAGGCTGTCTTCCACTCGTCTCCCTCCCGGATCCGGACGAGGTGGTATGTGCTGCGAAGATCCAGCTTGGTGAACCAAGTCGCCCCCTGGAGGGAGTGGAAGGTGGTGTCCATTAGGGGCAAGGTGTAGTGGTCCTTCTCCGTGATGTCATTCAGGGCGCGATAGTCAATGCAAGGACGGAGGGAGCCGTCCTTCTTGCCCACGAAGAAGAACCCAGCGCCTAATGGTGATGACGAGGGACGGATGATACCAGCACTCAGCGATTCCTTAAGATACGAATTCATAGCCTCCTTCTCCGGCGCAGACAGGCTGTAGAGTCGCCCCGAGGGTAAGGGTGCCCCCTGGCGGATGTTTATAGCACAGTCGTAGGGCCTGTGCGGAGGAAGAGACATCGCCTTGGACTTGCTGAATACCATACCCAGGTCGTGAAACTCCGATGGCACCAGGGTGAGATCTGGAGGCGCGGCGTCCTTGGGAGTTGAAGGCGAGGATGGGGCGCAGGCAGCGGATTGGAGGCAGGTGCTCATACAGAAGGAGCTCCAGGCGGACACTCTGCCAGACCTCCAGTCCAGGACAGGGCTGTGGAGGCGGAGCCATGGGTATCCGAGAATGACGGGAGATACTGAGTTTGGTAGGACGAAAAAGGTGATCTCCTCCCGATGGTTTCCAGAAATAATAACAGGGACGGGGATGGTCTGGTGTGTTACCTTTCCCAGGGAAACACGGGAGAGATTAACTAGGGCGAGAGGAGTCTTGAAGGTATGGCAACGGATGCCCAATCGGGTTGCCAGGCTCTGTGAAATAAAGCTGCCCTCCGCGCCTGAATCCACCAGTGCATGAGTGAGGTGCCCAGTGGAGTTATGACAGAAACGGATGGGCAGCGTCAATTGAGTGAGGGGACTCGACCGGTTAGAATCTGCAAGGCCCCCTACAGTGATTCGCGGACCCCTAACCGGCCTCTCTGGACAATGCTCCACAGAGTGTTGACTGCCTCCGCAATACATGCAGAGGCCCAACTCCCGGCGGCGTTGTTTCTCCGCTAGATGGAGCTTTGACCGGACCACCGCCTTCGCCTCCGACTTCTCGGAGGAGTCTGGCGGTGGTGACGCCAGGGGGCGAGCTTGGGACAGGCGAGACGAGCCTCCCCACGAGCAAGAAGCAAACTTCCGCTCTGAAGACCGCTCGCGAAGCCTGTTATCCAAACTAATTGCTAGTGATATCAGCCCTGAAAGCCTCCCTGGAATATCGCAACCAGCCAGCTCATCCCTCAGACCAGAGTTCAGACTGCGGAGGAAGATGCCGCAGAGCGAGGGCTCATCCCAGCCAACCTCCTCCGCGATGACCCGGAAGTCGATCGAGTAGTCTGCAGCTGACCGACCTCCCTGCTGAAGACAGAGAAGACGATCTACTAACACACTATCTCGTCGGCTATGATCAAACACGTCAAGGAACTGTTGCATGAATTGGCCGTAGGAGAGGTTGGCATAGCTGGGCTTCGCCATGACGGCGTAAGCCCAAGTGAGTGCCCGCCCCTCCAGGAGGTTACCTATATAGCCAATTCGGCTGTGGTCTGAGGGAAAATCCCCAGGGACGCGGGAGAACACCGACTCACACTGCATGATGAACCCCCGCGCTCCGCCGAGCTGTCCGCAAAAGCGGGCGGGGGTCGAAATAGGTGTGAGCCGGGTTGGCGACCCGGGATCAGTCTGACCGGCCACCGGAGAGGTAGGAGCTGCACCTCCCTGACGAGCCGGGGGGAACGGCTGCAGGAGATCCAGGCGATCTAACCGGTGAGTAATCTTAACTAATTGATTCAGCATCACCTGTTGCTGATAAACTATCAAATCTACTTGAGCCTCGAGAGTGGTGAGACGGCGTATGAGCCCGCTGTCCGCCGAGCCGCTCTGCTGAAGCCGTACTGACATAATGCACATCTCAGGAGACACACACGCAGGCTCAGAATAGGTTTAACAGTTTATTGAACAACAAGTGTGTGTGTGGTTGCGTGTCTGTGATATGTGGATGTATTGGTGGTGGCGTCTGCGTCAGGCATGGGGGCAGGAGGCCGTTCAGCCGGACAACCCTATATGAGAAGCAGAGGGAGAAGGGTAACGGGCACCACACCAATACAGGAGATTGTAGCAATGACAGCTGGCTTACTTGGTTTAGGCAGGTGGCTGGCGTAGCAAGGGCGTAGCCGGGTAGACAGCGACCTGGTGCGCCTGATGCAACAGCGAGGAGATGACGGCTGGAGAATGTTGTCCGCCGCCGGGGAATCCACCTGTGCACAGGGGAGGAGAACTGGAAGAAGAAGGGTAGGATGCTTACTTGTGATCTTGCTTGGTTGAAGGGAGTTCCTTGCAGCAAGCGTAGCCGATGTGATCAGACGGCTTCAGGCCGAAGCCCAGGGCGAGGTGGCTTAAATCCCTCGCTGCTGACGAGGCGCAGGTGTGCGTGCAGCTGGCGCCGCTGATGAGTGGCGAGGCGTGACAAATAGTGGGTGCGATCACCATCACTGTTTTGAGGTACTGATGTCTACATGCAGTTTTGGTATCACTTCTGTAAAGCCAAGCTGTGCCATCTTCTTCTGGCATGGAGAGAACAAGCAAAGTTTACTCAGTTCTCTCTTTATAAAGCAGAACATTTCTCCATTGTGTCACTAGCATATGGGGGGGTTGAAAAATTCTTAGTGGTCAAATTTGACCAAACATGGTTTATTTTTCAATCGCAGGGATCCAAGCGCTGCAACACTGATGGAAAAAGCGTGTGGGCCGAAGGGGAGACTATGTTGAAAAATAAACAACAGTTGGTCAAATTTGATCACTAAGAACGTTTCAGCCCCCCGTACACACACTGCATTTGTTGCTACTACAGTCATGTGAAAAAATTAGGACACCCTATGAAAAGCCAGTGTGTGTTTTTTTTTTTTACATATTTGGATATATAGATATTTAATATCAATTTTAACAATTTCCAGAGATTCAAGTAATATAACTAAACAATTAAAAAGGAAGAAAATACTTTTTAAAATTTTCTGTAAAATGTAATACTAAAAATTTGCAATTTCTGGTAGGGAAAAAATTAGGTCACCCCCACATTTATTCCCACTTAAAATGGCTAAAATCACACACAGGTGTATCACATCAGGTGCACATGATTAGAAGATCATTACTCAGCATTTCCAAGGAGGCTTATCCTATTTAAACCTCAGACATTTAATTTGGTGTGCTCCTGACTGTTTAAGTGAGAGTGAACACAATGGTGAACTCGAAAGAGCTGTCTGAGACCTTCAGAAAGAAGACTGTAGCAGCTTATGAATCTGGTAAGGGATTTAAAAAGATCTCAAAAGAATTTGAAATCAGCCATTCCACTGTCCAGAAAATAGTCTACAAGTGGAGGACATTCAAAACAGTTGCCAACATGCCCAGGTCTGGTCACTCAAGCAGCTGTAACTCTGAGCACAGTTCCACAAGGACCGTCCATGGAAACCTAAAACGGCTGACAAGCCAGTCATCATCCTGAGCCAGAAAATCTTCACTGTCTCTACATACCCTTTCTCTTCTTACTGCGCAATTTGCAATATCCTCTAATAATGTTAACGCCATTGTTGTTAGAGGCATTTTCTGCACTTCTTTGTGCTTGCTTTTATATCTACTCATCTAATTGTGCACACTTGGATGTTTGTTAATCATGTGTCTCTGGTGTCTACAATAATTTTCACGTCATTATCAGTCTTCCAACATCACCTCTAAGTGTCGCCAACAGACCAATAACAGTAGAAATGTACGTACACCAGCCGTGAAGTTGACGTGGGGATGTGCATATTTCCACAGTCATTTCATTCTTGATACATCTGAAATTTTCCATGGAAAAGGACGTACACCATGTTTTTGTGCGTAAATACCCTTTGTACATGAGGCCCCTGGAGTTCTGGAATAATGTTCTTTGGACAGATGAGTCTAAAACTGAATTATTTGAACACCAGAACAGAGGACGTGTTTGGCGTAGACCAAATATCATTCCAGGAAAAGAACCTCATACCATCTGTGAAGCATGGAGGTGGAAGTGTCATGGTTTGGGGATGCTTTGCTGCTGCAGGACCTGGCCAGCTCACCATCATAGAATCCACCATGAATTCTATCGTGTATCAGAGGATGCTTGAGGACCACGTGAGACCATCTGTAAAAAAATTAAAGCTGAAGCGGAACTGGACCCTACAACATGACAATGACCCAAAACATACCAGTAAATCCACCAAGGACTGGCTAAAAACTAAGAAATAGAGAGTCCTGGAATGGCCGAGTCAAAGCCCAGGTCTTAATCCCATTGAGATGTTGTGGGGTGACTTGAAATGGGCTGTACATGCAAGAAACCCCTCAAACATCTCAATGCTGAAAGAATTCTGCATTGAGGAGAGGGGCAAACTTTCCTGAGACCAATGTCAGAGACTGGTAGATGGCTACAAGGTGGTAGTGTGATGGTCTGGGGCTGTTTTAGTGCTTCAGGACCTTGAAGACTTGCAGTGGTAAATGGAACCATGAATTCTGCTGTCTACCAAAAAATCCTGAAGGAGAATGTCCGGCCATCTGTTCGTGACCTTAAGCTGAAGCACACTTGGGTTCTGCAGCAGGACAATGATCCAAAACACACCAGAAAGTCCACCTCTGAATGGCTAAATGAAGACTTTGGAGTGGCCTAGTCAAAGTCCTGACCTGAATCTGATTGAGATACTGTGGCATGAACTTAAAAAGGTGGTTCATGCTCGAAAACCCTCCAATGTGGCTGAATTACAACAATTCTGCAAAGATGAGTGGGACAAAATTCTTCCACAGTGCTGTAAAAGACTCATTGCCAGTTATCACAAACGCTTGATTGCGGTTGTTGCTGCTAAGGGTGGCCTAACCAGTTATTAAGTTTAGGGGGCAATCATTTTTTCCACACAGGAGGTTTGGATTTTTTTTCCCTTAATAATAAGCACCTTCATTTAAAAACTGCATTTTGTGTTTACTAGTGTTATCTTTGTCTATTATTTAAATTTGTTTGATGATCTGAAGCATTTAAGTATGACAAACAGAAAAAAATGAGAAATCAGGAAGGGGGCAAACACTTTTCACACCACTGCATACAGTGGAGATCAAAATTAGAGAGCAATGTATTAATACTTCATTTATTCTGAAATATTGTTATTCTGCAGAATTTGACAGAATATCAGCTGTGGCTATACCACTGCTGTACTGGCATTTTTTTTTTTTTTAAATAACCAAGGCACTTCAATACAAACATTTATTTTGCCAAAAAAAAAAAAAAAAACTGAGCAAAATTAGAGAACAGTGACCACTGTGTCAGAAGAGAAGATTTAAACAATGTTTGTGTCAATTATGGGGCTGTTGTTTCCTGCCCCGTTTCATGACCTATGGCTCTAGCCTCTGATCGCTATTATCAATTCCAGCTGGCAGATTATTGGTTCCTCTGCCAGTCCTCAGCCACAGCCCTCCTCTCACCTCTCTCTGCCAGGCACCTATCTGCTGATTGCCATCACCTGGGGTTTTCACACACACACACACACTCATCCTGACACACACTCATACACAGACTCCCGCCGCACACCTGCGTCCACTGTCACTCATTAGCCTGCTTGGTATTTATTGGGTGACAGTGGGGGCATTCAGTGTTGAGGCATAAGTCTACACCACACAGTTCAGTCTGTAGTCACTGGCCTATGTTAATTCCCTGGAGCTGTTGGCACCCTTTGCCTTTGGACTACTTCAGTATTGTTTCCCTGAGCCCGCTGAGCTCCGACGCCCTATGTAAGTCTCCCTCTTGTTTTCATTCGCCCTTCCTATCCGCTGCCCAGTTCCGCCCTGGGAGCGTGTGGGGCTTCCTCCCCTGCCAACTGAGCTCGGGCGTCCATTGCTTGTGTGCCAGACTGTATTGTTCTACTGAACATTTTCTTGTATTTTGTGTATTTTTGAGTTCCCCCTTTCTGTTATTAAACATGTCCTCTTCACCTGCATTTTGGGCTCAAACTAAATTATTTGTTCGCTGCGAAGTTATGCAGTGGACATGACAGTTTGTTTGTTTTTTTTAAGGCTATAGGATTCAAAAATTAATAGGAAGTGTAGAGGCCCTTGCTTTGAATGACTTCAGCACATTTGCACCCACAGGACATCACTAGTTTCTCACACTGCTCTGGTTTGGGGGACAGGATTATACAAAGACTCTCAATGGGGAATCGGTTCAACACTGCAGCTTGAATTGCTGTTTTTTGGGGGGGTTTTTTGAGGACAGTACAAGTTGATGAACATTGATATCAATGTAAGCTTGTCAGATTGTAGCCAGTGGCTAATTTCCATCTGTTTTCTGTGGGTTACAATTTTTCCTTCCCCCATCCTGTTATGCTGAACACCAAGCTAGAAGGTGGGAAGTACCATTTTTATATGCAGTACCATATAAAAAATGGCTTCTTCTGACACCATCTATTTTTGTTGAAGACATGTGCCCTGTGCCCTTTTTATAGTGCTTGTAACAAACCTGATTAGTGTGTCTATAATTATGCACCTGTGTGTGTGTGTACACCAGGTGGCTGTGTTTAACAATTTTTTTTCATGGTTGTGTTTATTTGAAAGCCTTTGCTTTGAAATTGCAAGGAAGTGACATCAATAATTTATTTCTGTATCAAATGTACACAGCTGTGTGTAGTGTTTTGTAAGAAGTGTGAAGCTGACAATGTGTTTACAATTGTGTAAATCTGGGCTGGTATTTTGCTCCTTGAATGTCAGGTTTTGCTAATGGTGGGACAGTTTTAATTTTTAGCATGTAGGCAATTCCAAAAACTAATTGTTCTCTAATTTTGATCTCAACTGTATATTTGACTTGTCTCTACTGCTTTTCTACCCCCTTTGCACAAGGAAGGAGATCAATGGGGGAAATGGCAAGATCTCTAAATGATCTTTCAGTTATCTCTCAGCGATCACCAAGATCTCTCAATGATTTCATAATGATTTTCCAGTGACTTCCACGGTCACTACGGTTGAGCGATTGTTTTGACTCGGTGCAGAACTCTCTCAATGATCACCAAAGAAAAGCGATCTCTCAGCAAACTCCCAATGAACTCTCAAAGAGCACTCGACGATCTTGTCAATCTCCCAATGATCTCTCAGCGATTTTTCAGTGAACTCTATTGGTCTTTCATCAAACACTCAGCAATCCCTCACTGATCTTCAGCCATCTCTGCCTTTGAAAGATCGTTGAAACTTTAAGGACTGTGGAGCTCACTAAAGATCATTCAGAGATCATTGAGAGATTCTGGCGATTGCTGTGGATCACTGAAAGATCATTTGGAGATTTTGTCATCACTCAGGAATCTCTCAATGATCTCCATTCTTGTTTAAAGGGGGTATTGCGACATAACCGCTAGTGGTCAAGAGTGGTAAATATTTTTTGTCAATAAAATAGTTCAGATTTCCAAGGCTATAACTTGAAAGTGGTAAGAGATAATGGCTTACTGTCAATTAGAAAGATGTAAAATATGATCCAAAGTTTCAAATAGGAGTGATTTTACGCATCTAATTTGCATAATGCCACAGTAGCTATATTGAATTACATAACTCAGTCAAAAGCTGGGCTGCACGGTGGCGCAGTGGTTAGCACTGTGGCAGCACAATTTACCCTCGGCTGGGGATCGCGGGGACCGTGAGATCGTGGGTTTGATCCCTGCCCCCGGCCAACAGTGATCTGTGTGGAGTTTGCATGTTCTCCCCGTGTTTGCGTGGGTTTACTCCGGGATTTCTCCAGTTTTCTCCCACATGTCAAAAAAACATGCAGGTTAGGGAGTTAAGGGGCGCTTGCGCACGCAGCGACTGGCAGCTGGTGGCTTGTCACCAGACTGCAAAACAAATCTACCTACGGGTACAAAATAAGTAATAAAAAAAAAAAAGCGGACTTTGGACATATTTACACAAAGAATGGTTCAGTCTTTTGACACCATTTTTTGTGCAGGAGTATGTTATCTTATCTTCAAAGTATATAAACAAGAAATCAATACAATGCAAAAAAAAAAAACAAAAAAAAAAACAAAGAAATTCGTCACTTACCAGCGGCTAAGGGGACTCGCTCGCTGCTGTGGTTGGTGCGTTTTAGTCCATTGTGTTCATTATTTTGCATTCTGTCGGTCATTTAAGCTCTCTACCACATCTACAAAGTCTTAAGATTATCCCACATATATTTTGCTTGTATCCCGTGGCTGTTTTCCATGTACGAAGCCATCTAAGTGAAAGTGCACAACGATGGAGGGCGGCTATATTAGCTTTCTGAGCTAAAAGAAGGGAATACAGGAAAAGGAAATAAGGAGTTCTTCTTCTTTGGGGGCGGCAGTGGCTCAGGAGGTAGAGCAGGTTGTCCAATAGCCGCATGGTTGGTGGTTCGAATCCCGCTCTCCCCAGATATCCTGCTGTTTTGTCCCTGGGCAAGACACTTTACCCCCAGTTGCTCCTGGTGGGTCTGGAAGTGCCATGTTAGGTAGCATGCCGCCATCAGTGTGTGAATGGGTGGATAGCAGGATCTGTAAAGCGATTTGGTTATCAAGAGATGAGAATAAAAGCGCTATATAAGTGAATGCCATTTACCATTTTCTTTGGTGTATTACATGTCAGCCATGATTCCTCCAACACGTGTCTGCCAACCTCTGTACTGCCATGATCAGTACAAGTCATCAGTATAGCTAGCAAACTCCACACAGATCACTGCTGGTCGGGGGCTGGGATCGAACCCAGGATCCCCCAACCAAGGGTGAGTTTCTGTGCTACCGCAGTGCTAACCACTCCTCCACAGCGCCGCCCGACAGTAAATTTATTGCTCAATATCAATAGAACACCCTTCCTCGATATGACAGAGAAAGCATGTTGTAAATACTACACACAACATGATACGCCCAGTTGATTAAAGAAAAGATTACGCTAGAACACAAAACCTTTTGAAGTTACTGTGTTTGATATGAACCCCTGAAGGCAGCGGCTCACCTTTAAGCATTTATAAACAAGAGTGTGACAACTGAGGACTCCCTTGCTGCAGCACATTAAGGTTCCTTTTTCTACCTTTTATTCTTCTTAGGTGGATTGCAGACAAAAATAGCATTGCCTATGGCTTGTGTTTTAATTTCAGCACAAAGTTGCACAGATGGTGAAGGCCTCGAGGTGGACGGGGGGGAGGATACCATGACAGATCAATAGGAGTCAAAAATCCTCTCACATGGCTCCCCCTTGTGGGTGAGGATGCGTGGAGTCTGTGTGGCTGCCTGTGATTTACATTTTAGATGCTCCCATTGACAGCGATTTACAGTTAGTGAACTGCTGGGGATTCACAGTCCCGGTCAAGGGCATGTGGAAGGGAGAGATGGCTGCTGCTATAAATTCAGTCACACTGTCAGGCTCCTTCCCCCCCCCTCCCTTTAGTTGTCCTGTGAGCAAAGTTTAATCATAAATTTGTTTCATCTCATATTCCTCTGACACTCATATTCGTCTGCTGTATCACTGATGGGGTCAGTGCTCAGCAGCGGGGATTCCATGTCTTGCCCAAGGACACTCTGACAGGGATGGACGTGGTGAATTCAGAGGGCTTTGCGATTTGTTTCTGTGATCGTGTGACTTAGGAGGACTATCGGGCCCGACCTGCTTTCTTTTCCTTTCCCCCGTGATGGTGCAGGACTAAATGGCCATCAGTGCTGTGGAAAAGAAAGGAAGTATCATCAGTTTTTACTCACTTAGGGCGAAGTCACTTTAATAGGACCATATTCGGTCTGGGCTTTATAGTGGCTCCTGTTTTATTTTCCAGACTGTAAAATGTCATCAATTCTGCAGAAATATGGGCACCTGCTGAGCTATACAGAATCTAAATTAAGAGTGGATTAGGATTATATTGGCCATCTTGTGGTGTTCAGGTTTCCTGTGTGGATATAATGCAGTCTCCCGAGTGAAATCAACTCCGGCTCCCTGCGCACATGTGTCAGAAACAGACTCTCCACTGCAATCTGACAAGCACCAAAATGAGCATTCATCAATACTAAAAAAAAAAAAAAAAAATTGCCCTCTTTGCACACGCAGCACTTGAGTTATGTTTTCCTTTAATTTATGCCTCCAAAGGGATGCGTAAACAATTACAATTACTTGCGGCAGTCACAGTAAATCACTGTAAATCAGTATACTGAAACAACACAAGCAGATTTACATGCAAATTGGCCAAGGAAAGGTGGCGTCATAAGCTTTTTAGGTTTCCCGGGCTGAGAGCTGGAAGACTGCAAAGCGTCTTGCAATTTCGCTTGAGTCGTTTAGGCCATAAACAACACGCTTCCCCGCAAAGACGGCGAGCACCGCAGAGTGTACAAAAGGTACTTCATTTGTAAAACCGCTCCAAACTTTTCATAAATCACAGCTCTCAGCTGGAAGCGGTAGGCATCGCTGTAACCCATTCTGGTACCAGATACTCAAACGCACTCCATCTCCACTCATTACAGTGCTAGACTACTGTGAAGTGTCTCCAGTAGTGAGCAGCAGGCCTGTTCATCAGAGGTGACGCACAAGTGGGAGCAGGGGATTGGGAGACTGATGGAGCTGCGATCCAAACACAGGCGCTGCACCTCCGCAGCGAGCAGAAGGAACAGATTTATCTGAGCAGAATCAACAACAGCACTCGGTGTACACGGGCGCCATGAATAATTAGCACTATAGACACAGTGAGCAGAAATATGCTCAGACTGCAAACAGCGCTCTGATTCAGAGGAACACCAGAATAAATGGGTGCTTTTGTGGATTGGCTCACTGTCTGTGCACATGAGGAGGTATTTTGTAGTGTAAATAAAGGAAAATCAAGGTCCTCATGTCAGGAAGATGTGAAATAAACTTCTGGGGAGAGGTGGGCTGCGTAAATACTAGAAATTGTACTCAAGTAAAAGTATTGTAACTTTATGATAAAGAGTAGCTAAAGAAACATCACTTGATTAGGACATCTGTGGTGTGGGTGTGTGTGTTTGTATGTGGCAGAAACGTTGTCCCCCTACTCACTCAGAAGCCACTTGACCGCAGGCTCTCATCTCTTGCATGGCGATGCCACAATACCTGAAGAGTGCAGGGAGTGGGCGAACAATCTGAACCTGTTTTTTAATAGGTTTGTCCAACCCCCCCCCCCCCGACTGCACAACAACCACTGCTGCCTCTAAAGACATCGAGTCCTGCTGCCCACACCCCATTCCACCAACATCCCCCCACTCCCAACACACAGCCCCCCAACATGACCCTCACTAAGACCCAGGTGAGGACGGAGCTGAGGAAGATCAAGGCGAGGAAGGTGTCGGGACCGGACGGCATCAGCGCAAAGCTCCTCAAGTCCTGTGCAGACCAGCTGTGTGGGATTGTGGAGCACATCTTCAACCTGAGCCTGAAGCTGGGGAGGGTGCCACAGTTGTGGAAAACATCTTGTGTGGTACCTGTACCAAAGACTTCCCACCCCAAAGACCTGAACAGCTACAGACCAGTGACCCTGATGTCTCACATGATGAAGACCCTGGAGAGACTGTTCCTTGCTCACCTCCGCCCCCTGGTGGGACCAGCGATGGATCCACTCCAGTTCGCCTACCAGCATGGCATTGGGGTGGAGGATGCAGTGATCTTCCTCCTTCACCGTTCTCTGTCCCACCTGGAGAAGCCCGGGAATGCGGTGAGGATCATGTTCTTTGACTTCTCCAGTGCTTTCAACACCATCCAACCGATGATCCTGAAGGACAAGCTGCTGTGCGCAGGGGTGGACCAGCACCTGTCATCATGGATCCTGGACTACCTCACTAACCGGCCACAGTTTGTGAGAACCCGGGACTGTGTGTCCGACACGATCATCGGTAGCACGGGGGGGCCCCCAGGGAACGGTTTTGGCTCCCTTCCTGTTCACCCTTTATACTGCGGACTTCTCACACAACACAACACACTGCCATCTACAGAAGTTCTCTGACGACTCTGCGATCGTCAGCCTCATCTCCAACGGAGATGAAGCTGAGTACAAAGGACTTATCCAGGACTTTGTGGACTGGTGCCATCGGAACTGCCTCCAGATCAACGCGAGGACAACTAAGGAGCTGGTGGTGGATTGCCGCAGGCAAGGACAACCCCTCACAGCACCAGTAAACATACAGGGAACAGACATTGAGATGGTTACATCCTACAAGTACCTGGGTTTTCATCTGAACAATAATCTAGACTGGTCACACAATACCAATGCACTCTACAAGAAGGGACAGCGTAGGCTGTTCCTACTGAGGAGACTCAGGTTTTTTGGTGTACAAGGGGTGCTGCTGAAGACATTGTACGACACGGTGGTGGCATCAGCCATCACTTTTGGAGTGGTCTGCTGGGGCAGTGGCATTACAGCAGCCGATAGGAAGAGACTGAACAAACTGATCAAGAAAGCTAGCTCTGTCCTGGGGCAATGCCTTGACCCAGTGGAGGAGATAGGAGAGAGAAGGATGGTGGATTAACTGTCATCTCTGCTGGAGTCCAAGTCCCACCCTATGCAGGACATACTGAACGCACTGAGGAGCTCATTTAGCAGCAGACTACATCATCCTAGGTGCGCAACTGAGAGGTTTCACAGGTCCTTCCTACCTACAGCTGTCAGACTGTATAACCTAAGCAGGGCTGCTCGCAGAGATAGCAAAAAAAAAGTGACGACCTAACAGTATTGAAAGCAAAAGACGCAATAGACTTATACAATGGTCCCCTCCAGTATAAAACTAGGACAATATCAGTCGCTACGGAGGATGACAATATGTATGGGTACATATTCATACTATGCAGGATAACTAAGTGGACGGTTATGCTGTTTATTCCATCTAGCTACAATGCTCCGCACTGTGTGTATATATATTTATATATTTATTCCATCTAGCTACAATGCTCCGCACTGTGGGTATATATATTTATATATTTATATGTCCATCCATCCATCCATCCATCTTCTACCGCTTTTCCGGAGGTCCGGGTCGCGGAGGCAGCAGTTCAAGCAGAGAAGCCCAGACTTCCCTCTCCCCCGCCACCTGCTCCAGCTCTTCAGAGAGGATACCAAGGCATTCCCAGACCAGCTGGGAGACATAGTCTCTCCACCGGGTCCTGGGTCTGCCCCGGGGTCGTCTCCCAGTGGGACGTGCCTGAAACACCTCAAGTGGGAGGCGTCCAGGAGGCATCCTAATCAGATGCCCATACCACCTCAACTGACTCCTTTCAATGTGGAGGAGCAGCGGTTCTACTCTGAGCCTCTCCCGGATGACTGAGCTCCTCACTCTATCTCTGAGAGTGAGTCCAGCAATCCTACGGAGAAAGCTCATTTCAGCCGCTTGTATCCGTGATCTTGTTCTTTCGGTCATTACCCAAAGCTCGTGACCATAGGTGAGAGTAGGAACGTAGATTGACTGGTAAATCGACAGCTTTGCCTTAGAACTCAGCTCCCTCTTCACCACAACAGACCGGTACAACGTCCGCATCACTGCAGATGCTGCTCCAATCCGTCTGTCGATCTCTCACTCCATTTTCCCCTCACTCGTGAACAAGACCCCAAGATACTTAAATTCCTCCACTTGAGGCAGGAGCCTGTCCCCAACCCAGAGAGGACAATCCACCTTTTTTCCGGCTGAGGACCATGGACTTGGACTTGGAGGTGCTGATTCTCATCCCAGCCGCTTCACACTCAGTGGAAAACCATCCCAGCAAGAGCTGTAGGTCATTGCTGGATGAAGCCAACAGGACAACATCATCTGCAAACAACAGAGATGAGATCCTGTGGTCACCAAGCATGACACCCTCCATTCCCTGGCTGCGCCTAGAAATCCTGTCCATAAAAAATTATGAACAGGATCGGTGACAAAGGGCAGCCCTGGCGGAGTCCAACTCTCACTGGGAATGACTCCGACTGAGTGTTGGCAATACAAACCAAACTCTCACAACGGTTGTACAGAGACCGAATAGCTCGTAACAACAAGCCCGATACCCCATACTCCTGAAGCACCCCCCACAAAAATCCACGAGGGACGTGGTCATATTTATATGTACATATGTATATTCACTGCTCTTGTTTTTCTTGTCTTCTTGATTGTTGCTCTGAGTGTTGCTATCCTGTGCTGTTGCAATCCTGGAATTTCCCCATTGTGGGACTAATAAAGGCTTATCTTTTCTTATCTTATACACTTGCTGGTGGAGTGTCGTCAGATGAGGAATCAGAGATGACACTGCTCTCTCTCTGTTCATACACTTGCAGTGGGAGTGTCATTGGATGGGGAAACGGACATGTAAGGTGCTGGTGGGCATCCCAACCAGAAAACAGCCTGTGGATTGCAGTTAAAGCCTGATTTATGCCTCTCTGTGGAACTTACTACCAGGAGCATATTGTGCAAATAGGCTGTCCAAACTGCTTTTCCAACACAGCTGGAAGGAAATACAATGCACATACTAACATACTGTTAGTATTTCTGTTTTAGGTCGTTTCCCCTTTGTTTTGACCTACTGTTATTATGATGACTTCTACTATAAAGCCCCATTCCCAGCTTTAGTTTTGTTTTTTTGTTTTTTTTTAATTTTGACATTTCCATTACGTTGGTGTCCAGAACTCACAACGAGGTGTCCAAAAACACACGATAGATATAATCTGGTTAAGTCCCTGGCTCTCATCATTTTGTATCATGAACATACTCAGCGCCCACCTCCCATATACCTGTAGGCTGCCCCCAACTAAAAAATTGTTTCCCATGGTGCCTTGCGTGAATTATGCGCGCAACTTCCGGTACTAGTTTAGAACATGGATTTGTCATTGAAATGGGACGCTTTTCCTTGTTTTAAAAAAAAAAAAAAAAAAAAAAAATGACTTTGGCATCAGAAATGTGGGAACACGATCTTTTACGCCTCAGAAACAGTAACATAATCATACCACTTCCCACGACTATCGGGGGGGATGGGAAGATGGCCTTAAAAAGTGGCATGGCAGACTGCAGCTCCGTTAGTTAGCTCCGCTGCTAAGATGCTAACGCTGTAAACGAATAAAAGCGCTGAGATATATCAATATCTCCACCGCAATAAAGTTGGTCACATTTTGTTAAAAGATGTTGGACATCATTTTAATTTACCTTACAGCAGTCGTAGAATCTAGTCAGAGCCATAAAGAACCACAACACTGTGTTTGGATGTCGTAGTAGCTGACATTAAAATGTTCATGCTGCTGTCATGCCGCGAATGCTTGTTATTTAACTTAACATGTACACGCCAGTTGTTGAAAATTTTATTGATCTATATTTTGTGATAATTTAAAAATTTATTAATGCATGCTGAAGCAGCTAATATCAAGTCCACATTGTTGCACACCAAAATTGAGCAGTAGTGCAACAAAAAACTATTTGATATCTTTCCTTAATCATTAAGCCTTAGGAAGCAAACTGATAACTACTTTTATTTATTTATTTATTATTTTACTTCATACAGCCTTGCATGAAGTAAATAGCTGTACAATCTGTGACATTCATACAAAGTGAAAACGTACAGTCCTTTTCAGTTTATGATCCATTGCTGTTGAAGCCACAGATTTAAATTAATTAAATCACCCTTTATTGTCATTCAACTGTACAACCAATCATGTACAGTAGAACGAGATTGTGCTTCACCAATGACACACACCCCAAGTGTAGAATCAGAGGACCGCTGCCATGCAAGGCGCCGCCACAAATTTCCCTCCTCCATTCCATTATTGCTGAGCACCAAGCTGGACGGCAGGAAGTTCCACTTTTATATGGTCTTCGGCATGACCCGGCCGGGATTTGAACCCCTGCCTCCCGGGTGTGGGGCAGATGCTCTACCAACTAAGCCACCACTCCAGTCTGGTTTAGCTGTGCTTGTTTGTCAGGAGCCTCCATTTATCCAGTTTATGGCACAAACACCAGCAGCAACAAGTCAGTGTTGCCAGGTTTCATGAGAGAAACAACCCAACCAGCTTTGTGGAAACAAGCCCAAAAAAGCCCAACAGGCAACCTACCACATTGTGTAAGAGAGGCTGCTTGACAACATACTGTATATCAATATATAGATTTATTTTTGTTTGCAGTGAATTGACTGTAAACACAGTCAGCATTGAATAACGGAATTTTATAAAGGCTAATTAAAGGAAAATACATATGCATTCTGTAGTGTAATTATTTATAATATAATGTGAGACACGGGGTGGCGGCTCCGCCTCCCGGTTACGCCACCGCCCGTGACTATAAAAGGGCTGCAGGCAGGAGGGGCGGCCTCTTTGCCATCCTCTGCCTGGTGGCTGTGTGTTGCACCTGTGCCTCTTCAATAAACGTGTGTTTGGTTCTATACCTGGCCTCACTCTTGGCTCCATATCAGACATAACACATTCTGCATAAGTAACAGCACACTAAACACAATTACAGTTTAGTGATGTGGGAGGATGGGAGTTGTCCGCTAGTCCTTTAAACAAAAACTAAATATTACATGACAGCCAACAATTATGTGGAAAATTATCTTTTAAACTGACAAACATCATATGTGTAACTCGTGGCAAAATTTGATCGGGACCAACAGATAATTTTGCTCTTGCCATTCATTTCAATGGAGAGGTTTTTTTTCCAAGTTAAGGTCCCATATGCACTGAACTGTATAAAAAAAACCTGGATATGTCATGCCCCATTAGCGAGTACAGAGCCGAGCGAAGTCAGGTGGGCCACTGATCTCTATAGAAAAACTGGATGGATCATTGGCCGCCTGAAGTGAAGCCCCGGGCCGGCCACTTTTACCTCAATAATTTCCCCAAAAATTAAGAGATTTTGAACTTCTTGGTATGGAGACACAGCTTACTGTCATGTTTAGTGTATGAGCAGCTCACGAGCAGAATGCAACACCAGAGAAAAGCACTCCCGACACTGGAAGCATGTTCAACAGTTTATGAAATTTCAAAAGGAGGAGCACAGCTAGGGAAAACGTCACTCGCTAGAGGAAGGCAGCCTGTGGAGGGAGAGACGAGAGCTGTCAATAGGAGAAGGGAGACAGGGAGGTGGAAAATGCAAACTGGCCACTTACGTGAGCCGAGCACAAGAGACAAACCAGCAGGATGACGCTGATGGGGAGTAGAGAGGAGATGAGCTGGGGAGTGCCTGACCGGGTGGAGGTTAATAGCTGCAGTGGGATGGGGATGATGGGACAGGTGAGCGCACAACAGTCCTCGGAGACGCACCACACAAATGGCAGCAACCTGAAAGAGAAAGGAGAGAGCAAGAGGGTGAATGGCGAGAATTCACCTAGAACTCAAGTTTACTTAGTTTAGTCGTTGCTGAAGGCAGTATACCCAACGAGCCAGCGCTGAGACGTTGAAGATCAGATCCTTATAAGCGCTGGCAAGGCAGAGGTAGCAGGTACGTCTAATCTCTCAGGTGTGCTGATTGCCTGAGGAGCAGGAGAATCAGAAAGAAGGGGGCGCACGCTCACCTGAATATGATACTTATAATCTTGCGCAACCAAGTGGTAGAGCTTGGTATATATCCAAATGTGTCTCAGGGATATGAGAATGGCTGTCGGGGTGGGGGGCGAGGGGGGGTGTGAGTGTGTTTTTAAATTATGTTCTTTTTACAATACGGATGCCTAGAGAAATGCAATTTCATCTTGCTTGCACTACAGTTGTATCCATAGCATCATGACAATAAAGGTTGATTGATTGATTGATTGAGAGTTGTCACACAGACAGCAAAGCAAGCCCAAATAAGCAACTACACGTTAAAAAACAAGGCCAAAAACCCACAAGCCACGACTGACAAGACTTGCAAACGACTTTAGAAAAAAAAACAAGTTCAAAGTCACTTATAATAAGCGGACTTGGCAACTATGCAACAAGTACCAGAACTACCCAAAAACATTCAAAAATACAAAAACGACAAGCGTGGAAATTAGCTGCCATTTGACAGCAAAACACATATGTGGACTATACATAAAATTAATTTAAATTTTTTTAAAAATGCTATTTTAAATGCCCCGCTACTCCACTATTGCTGACTGACTTAACACTACTTCTGGCTGAAAGCAGAAGTTGCACACATAATCATTTCTACAGCAGCACCCTTAGGAATAAGGTGGATTGGGAACCACAGTATACAACAAAAATAATAAACCGTTCATATATGTGTATATATGTAGCCTAAACTTGCTTATCTGCTATTGTAGTTTCATTACAACTAAACAATGCATGCCACATCCAAGGGGTATTGTATCTAGTATATCATATAAAGAAATGGAGAAAAGAACCAGAATAGATTTGAACTCTGATTCAAGTTAAATAAGCAACCCGATCTCACTAAAAACATACCTTAAAAAAAAATGTTTTCCACCCCTCAAAAAACGTACCTGGATACGTTTTACAGTCCATGCCTGTGCATGTGTAAATGCATAGAAAAAGGAACACACCATACTCACATGACCAGAACAACACTTGTTTTAGGCAGTCTTCCAACACTCACTGAGGGCAGCTGTGGCACAGATGCAGTGTGGCAGATTACTGATCAAAGGATCGGTGATTTGATTCCTGCTCATTCTGCATGTCAAAGTGTCCTTGAGCAAGACACCAAACCCCCAGTTGCTCCTGGAGGGTCAGGCCAGTGCTTGTGCATGGCAGCCCCGCCGCCATCAGGGTATCCTGAGATGAGTAAAAAGTGCTGTCTAACACCATTTACCATTTGGGTGTGGGCGTGGCTGATTAGAGCTGAGACAGATAGTCAGTGTCTGACAATCAGAGATGGGTGGAGGAGCAAGAAATTGTACTCACGTAAAAGTAATGGCACCTTAACAAATTAATTACTCAAGCATAGTGACTAGAAAAAAATTACTACCTGCTTCACTTCTGCTAATTTCAGGTTTTTAAATTGGCATTTCCCCATAAATGCGATTTTTATTTCTAAACAAATTTACTGATTTCTCATAACTTTAGAACTATTATGTCATGAATGTGCAGTTTTCTCACCAAGTTTTCCTCATAAACTTGACATATTTCTTATAAATGCATGATTTTTTTTTTCCTGATAAATTTTCATTTTTTTTCATCATAAATTGACTTTAAAAATATTTTTCCTGTGCAACTTTTTGTGCTAATTTGGCCCTTATTATACTAATTTATCAATTATATCATAAAACCTCTTCTCCATTTTTTCTCATAAACTTGACATATTTCTTATAGATGTATTGTGGCGGGTTTGGAATAACCCCCACAACAGACTAAGGACAGTCAGCTCACTACTTCTGGTTTTTTCCACTGCACTACTGAGATGTAATGTGCCATTCATGCATTGTGATGTTAATGTGCCATTCATGCATTGTGTTCATGCGTCCTGTCCTTACTGTGACCTAGAGACTGAGATCAATATGTAGATGTGCCTTGTAACCTCTTTGTCCTGCAGCTGGAGCAGAGGCCAGCAATCTACCTATTGTTATGTATGTCTCTCATATGCTAATGCCCATACCAACTGCTGTGAATGCTCTTTCATGTATTGTTGTAACTGGGTATATATGCTGCACGATTCTGTAACTCATTCTCTCACTCCTGCATCTGCTGCTGACACGCACACGCTGTGTCTCTTCTCTGAGAGCCTGAGGATCCCGCTCCGGTCTGCTCACACTTGGGCTGGAGCGGGGATCCTGTGACGGTGGTGTGATTTAATAAACCTGCTTAAAACCTTCACCAACGCTGCTTTATTTCATGCCGCCGCGGTATGACTATTTTACTACCGATAGCACATATTTCCTTATAGATTTGATTTTTTTATAATAAATTTTTTTTCTTATATATTTTCAACTTTTTTGTAACCTGGCCCTTATTACACCAATTTCCAAATTTTCTCATCCATTTGCAACCTTGCTTTAATCAGTTTGTTTTTTCTTAGATTTGTTAGTCTGAAGAAAATATCCAAACTAGAAGGCAATCAGAAAGTGCATACCTCCACCAAGGTCTGTGTCTGATTGTGAGCAGGATTACGGAAAAGTACTGGATGGATTTTGATGAAATTTTTAGCCAAGGTGGAACTTGGGCTGCAGATGAACCCATTACATTTTGGAGTTGATCTGGGTCTGGATGCAGATTCTGAATCACTTTTTCATTAACATTTTTCAGTAACATCACTGAGATATGCACTTTCAGATCACCCCCAAAACCTAACGGGTTCGTCTGTAGGCCAAGGGCTACCTCTGGTAAATCCATAATTTTTTGTTGTTGTTTTGCCTAACAAACAAATGCCCCAATCACATTACTTCCTTTGTGGATGTAATCATCTATCTATAAATGCAACAAATCGCTGTCTGTGTGTGTGTCTGTTCCTCAGATATCTCCCAAACCGTTCATCAGCCTGGCCTCAGATTTTATAAGTGCTTTGCTGAGGTTAGGAAGGTGTGCAACCCCAAGTATGGAGTTGCTCAGTCAAAATATGTCATTTTTATCAATAAAAGTTTAGCCACTGCTCTGTTTCCTCATGCTCTGGCTTCTAGGAGTGTGGGCGGGGTTTTGGATTGACTCCGTACTGATTGGATAATATGCAGCATCACGATCAGTCACCAGAGTACTCTGTAAACAAAACAAGGAAGTGAAAAGCCACAAATTTGACCAGAAAACAAGAATACTAAATATTTAATGCTTAAAAAATTATACTATAATGTTGCTGTGATTGCATAGCTCTGAAGGATAATTCAGCATATGTGGAAAACATGAGGTGCACGGGTAAGCTGCGGGTGGGGGTGGGGGGGGGGCAGCAGCCAGCCCGCCTTACCACAGTCCTTCGGAGGGAGCCAAGCCCAGCCTGCCCGAATAACGAGAATCTCAGCTGCTGCTTCACCCATATGCCACCGCTGTCCTTTGCGGAACCATGGGTTCAACATGGCGCACCTCCCGGTGCTGGTATGCTCACATAGCTATCTAAAAATTAAAAGTTAATAATAATTCCACCATGATTGTGGAGTGGAATGGCCAGATCAATTGCATATCATATGCGGACACATATGCATGCTTTGACTAAACGACGACCTTGACCAAACACACAAAAATGCCCAAATAATGAAATCAATCATTTTTTTATTTACTCACAAATGGGCAACACTGGTGCAACAGTTGTAGCCAAACAGGTAATTTTGCTGTGTATAATAATGTCCGGTGTTTTGTATTTATAATATTCCTAAAATATAAAAGGAAGCACTACAGTGGGTCTCAAATATTTGTAAACGTGTCCTGTTATAGTACTGCATGAGTCTACTGATGATAGACTATAAACTACACATATAAACTAAAACAATTTTAATGGTGACTGAACAACTCCCATTCCCTAAAGTGCAAGATACAACACTTATGAATAGAAGTCATAAAAGATCAAACAAATAAGTGACCTGACAAACAAATAAACAAGTGGTTCTTCAACAGTCGCTAATATTGGAGGTCCCATTCGTTTTCAATAATTACATATTCTGTAATATTTACACAATCAAATAAATCTTAGTCCCTTTCATATTTGTCAGTCAAACATGTGTGATTGCCTACATACAGTATAGGCTACTCCTCTGTCTTCCACTTTCAAATACAGCCTACATTTGGGCCTGTAAAGCCTGATTGGTCTACCTGTTTTCAGACGAGAATACTTGCTTTCTACAGGTATGCACTAGTACTGTATAAAGAAGCAGTAAGCAGGAATCAACATTTCCAGAATCAGAAAAGGAAAAAAGGGGGATTTCAGATCTGACTAGAAAAACCATCGTCATATTGTTGACTAAAAGTATAGGGTTTTTCTTCAAAAACTTACTTAAAAGTATCCAGTAATAAACTACTCATAAAAGTGCAATTTTGTGAAAACCAGTAAATGTAACAGAGGAAAAGGGCCTACAGCAGTTATCTCTGCTCCTGTGCTGTGACAGTATTAAACGGCCAGTGAGACAAACACACTATAACAGCGCCACATCTTTATTGTCATTGACAAAATAAGACTATAAAACAATTCATAAATCCCTGCTGATGTACGAAATCAAATCCCTTCCAACAAGCAAATGTAAATACTGCACTTTTAGCATCTCACTTGCATCTGTGAGCTTTTCACTTGCATAAATTATCCAAAAACAGAAACTGATTTTTCAGAACAGTGAAACACATGCTCCAGATGTTTGCTCAGAGCTTTTGGATGCATTCTGTCTGATATTTTGGTATTGAAGGATGGGATGGGGAATG
Source organism: Pholidichthys leucotaenia (assembly GCA_020510985.1). NCBI lineage: Eukaryota > Metazoa > Chordata > Actinopteri > Cichliformes > Pholidichthyidae > Pholidichthys > Pholidichthys leucotaenia. Next base: position 96,762,449 of record CM035849.1, read on the forward strand.
TTTTCTGGGTTTTATTTATCGTCAATATGCTCCAAAAACCCCTGAATGTTGCTTCCCTTCAACGGATTTCCTTCCCCTGTTTGATCCTCAAGCCCCATGTCAGTTTGCGTCTGGTGAAACTCTCGGTCTCACTGTTCATCACACAGCAGTAAGTAGTTCCTTCTTTGAAGACTTATTTTTTCATTAATAAACATTTCAACTCCAGTGTGGCTTTACAACATGATAGCATATTTGCTTTTCTAAAGTAAGCTATTGTACCCAAGTCTTCGGTAATGCTCCAGTGCAACTCAGTGATAAGTATTTTTTTTTTTTTCTCAATCTTTTAGTTTTTGGACAACAATTGAGCTTCACAGCCAAGAGAAATGTGCTGCATCTCATTTTGGCTTCACTGTTGTGCTTTATTTTTCATGACTGCTTTTGCCCTCGCCCTTGGACTTTGTTCACAAAGAGAAATATTTAAAAAAAAAAAAAAAAACAAACATATCCTTGACAATAAAGACAGCAAATATCAAATGATGCAACATAAATCATCAGTGCACATATAAACCCCTGAGTTAAGAAAATAAATTCAACAAAAATGTTCTGATAATAATAATGGATTAGATTTATGACGCTTTACATGCCAAGTGACATCTCATGCACTTAGTGATTCTTTTGATATACAATGCAATCATTGTATATCAACAACATATATAATCTATTACAGTAATAATGGCATTAACTCATTTTTAATGTGCCGTTCCATGAACGGTAAATCGCTACGGTGCCTTTTCAGCAGAAACGTGGCGGCCAAGGTCTTTGTGCTGACCTCATTCATGCACGGGTGTGATTATTTTCCAAGTCATTTAAGTGACATAAAAGCTTTTAATTAATAAGCGCCCATCCGTTGGCGGGAACCCCCTCGCAGTGAGCCGAGCATTATTTCCCAACTCCACTGAGGCGAATCTCTTTAATTGAGAAGTGTCATAAGAGGCATCTGTAAACAGAAGTCACAAAATAAATAGCTCAAGAAATCAAGACCACCCCCGGCTGCTAATTTCAGCTTCCATAACAGCTCCCGGTGGCCAAGTCCATCTCCTGAAGGGTCCCTGCTCATTAACGGCCCGTCACTGCAGGCTCAGGTAGTCACAGATACTCACTCGGCTACCTCAAGTGCGTTTTATCCAGGGAGTGTTGTTCAGTTCCGTTGACGAATGGATGAAAGGATGTGAACTTGGTCAGGAGCCATGGATCACTGCTCTTTTCCTGACCAGACTCTTGGCAGCTTTCTGATACATGACTGGTGCTTCAGAAGTCAAAACAGTACAAACAACATGGGTCTGGGAAATGATATGTATAACTGAATTTCTGTTTAAAGGTCACATATAATGAGGTGAGCGTGTGTATGAGTAATCCCATGCATGCAAAAGCTTAGGCTGCAGGCCCCGCTGAATGCTAAGGGTCCTATTATGACGGTCTGGAGCGGGCATTTGTGCCGGTGCTTTATTAGTTTCTGTCAACACATTGTCTGGTTTCCCACTGCGCATACTTGCCCCCAATTAGGAAATGGCTGCGTGCGACTTGCAGTTAGGAGGGGACTGACATAAAGTGGGTGAGGTTTGGCGGCAAGTTTGAGGGTTGGTATTAAAGTGCATTTTATTCCAATGTGCTTTTGATCGGCAAAAAACAGGTCGAAATTAAAAGGCATGAACGCACCCATATGCCTGTTTCTACACTGGGGCTAGAATTTCTCAGTGTCTGTTATTTTAACGAAATCAGTCATAATCCCGTACCTGATCTTTCATTGGCATTTTGTCCAGGGTGTACCTTACCTCTCACCGAGAGATGCTTGGATAGGCTCCAACCACCCCCAACCCATAAAAGGACCGTTAAGATGAATGAATGAATTATAAACTTACAGACAAGTACACACATTATTATTATTATTATTCATTTACCCTCTCTTTAGCTTACTAGAATGTGGCTCACTTTTTTTTTTTTTTTTTTTTAATTTAACCACTGGACACTTGCGCAGCGGAAACGGCTGTCATCTAATCTGAGGGAGTGATGCGTGGTTGCAGGGATGGCATTTTCATTCATGATTATTTGCCTGTTCCAATAACACCATTAATTCAGATGTATCTAATTTCATCTTGTGTTTGCAAGTCAGTTTTTGAAAAACATGAAGTGAGGCACGGAAAATTACTCCTCAAGTTTGCACCTGTTGTTAAAGACAAAATTTTTCCTCAGTACAGCCCCTAAAAAAAATGCCCACTAAACACACAATTTTCCAGCTGGTACCCACTGTTTGGAATTGTTGTAAATGAGGCCAGCGGCATGGCCAATCCTTAAACACATTTTCACTTTGTGAATGAGCCCACATTCTCCCCAGCACAAAACAGGTTTGTCCTCCCATTTTAATGCCATAATATTAGTATTACGCCCTAGATCTTGCACCCCCATTAAAGGGAATGAGAGCAAAGACAGCAGTGGGTTTATTGCAAGTTACGCCCAAAACACACCTATGAATAATTAAGAGTACTAGACCGCTTTATACTTTCAACCAGGCGAAGAATTCTTTTTTTCATTTCTGCAATAGCAAAATGGCCACAACATGCCCATAAATGAGCTTTGCACCTTAGAGAACAGACTGTTGACTAGATCGTCGTAATAGGGCCCTAAAACGTGGCTTTCAGCCAGTTTGTGTTTGCTCAAGCATCTGAATGATATCATAGAAAGGGAAAGTCCTCTATGTGGTTATATATTATATTAAACTGAACAGCTCATATACAATTAGTCAATCATAAAAAAGGGTTGGTTGCCCTTTTCACACAATAAAAGCTCAGTATATGGTGATTGGCATTATTTTGAACTGATTAACTCCAAGCTACCCTAAAAACATTCAGGTATAAAATATTGAGCTAGAAGAAAGCATGATAAGTCCCCTTCTTGTTATTTAAATAGCTTATTGGGCAAATTCTTCAAAAGGAAGCTCAAGCCCCCTTTATAGTACTAAAAACACTTTAATATCCCCATGGGAGATATGTTCAGTTCTTCTTCATAAAACATTTGACTTCAGGACTGAGATACCAGTCTATGACAGCTTTGCTTGAGTGCCAAACATTGTGCAGTCAGTCTTGCTTGGTGGTATATTGGATCACGTCTGTCAGCTGTTTGTTCGTGTCAGTGCATGTGGGACAGTTGCGGAGTGTAGTTTGCTGACATCTGTCATCATCTCGGTCTCCCTCTGTGAGTGTGTTGCTGGAAAGACACAACAAGGCCTTCATTGCCAACATGTCACGCTGGAAAAGAAGCAGAACATCTGACACACACAATGCTACGCTTAAAAAATGAAAAAAAAAACAAAACACCACTGTGTCACAGACACTCAAGGCTGCATGCATTTTTACAGAATTGAAATGACTGTCAATCAAAATATATACAGTGTATCCACACAAAGAGGATCCGTTTAAAAAGGTACTGTCAAGGATTTTTTTTTTTTTCCCAACAGATACTGGCAAAAGCACCAACTGCTGTGCAGACAGTTGAATGATGACAAACATGCAAGTGCACAGAAAGCACAGCGTGACAGCAGTAAGTGCACATCAGAGGGAAGCGCATGTTCGTAATTGTAAATCAAACACATGCACCCTGTCAGCTGCTGTTTAAAAGTACCCCGCTGCCTGTCACACTCACCTGCCCGTGGTGGGGAGTGTGCCCGTGACCTCGGGTGGGGGCATGCCTGTGCCCAGTCCTAGGATGGTGATGGTGGTTAACAGGCGCCGCGGCGGGATGGTGCTGCCCGTTGGTTCGCTTCTGGGGTCGCTGAGCCACTGGCATGTTGGCAGGAGGTCTCAGGGGCTGTGGGCCTCTGATTGGGGATCTGTGCTGGACACGCTCCTTAGGGAGGGTCTCAAATTCTGCGAGGGGGATCACAGGAGGGGGGGGAGGGGGGTGCTGAGCCCCAGCAGCCGCAACTCGGGTCTGTTGTCCATGGTGAAGCAGGGCCGCCTGGGTCTGCTCTCTGCGATTTTGAAATGTCTGAGCTCTTGCAGTGTGTGCTTGAAGTGCAGCCTGGGTTAGGTTACTGGGATTTGGGGCTGGAGCTGTGTTGGCTTGGTGTGGCTGGCCGGCACTGTGTGTGGCAGGCTGTGTGCCCAGGCCTTGTGGTGGTGTCTGAATCGGCACTGCTCTCTGTTGCTGTGCCATGTGTGTCTGCTGAAGATGATTAGGATCAGCCAAAGCTCTTGTATCTCTACCCTGCGGTGCTGTCAGCCCTTGTTGTGTGGTGGGTCCTAGTAGCAGAGCAGAGTGTCCTACAGGGGTAGTGAGAGGCTGTGCCTGGGGGTTATTGCTGTGAGTGGCTTCCTGCCTGGGGGCAGTCTCGTTTCTAGGCAGTCCTCTGATTTCCCTCTGTGTGCCGGGGCTTCTCTGTGCCAGGAGTGAATTCACCAGATGTGTCACGTGGTTAGATTCTGGGCGCAGATGATCAACTGAACGGCTCCGTGTCTCCCTTTCCACTGATGGTGCGTTTCGTCTGGGTGGAGTTCTACTGCGGGTTTGATCTCGAGTGTGAGAATGAGATCTGTTGTGCCTTCTTCCCTCGCGTATAGGGGGATGGCTTGTGTAATCTGAAGTGTAAGAGGTGTGCTCCGATGGTATCTGTCCTCTTTGAGGCATGCCACTCGGATACGCTGGGGTCCCTCTGAGGCGGTCCCAAGGCATCTGTCGAAGGGTGGGGGTGGCAGTTTCTTCGGGCCTTCTAGAGTTCCCGTCAGACCTCCTGTGAGGCTCTGGGTGCTGTTGGTACGTCTGTGTGTTGGCATTCCTTTGAACTGTGTTGTTACGGTTGTGATGTGTGTATCCAGTTGGGATAAGTCCAGGCTGATTTATGATGTCACCATACACCTGAGAATCAAAGGGAATATACTGGCCGCTTTGCATTCTGGGATGTGATTGCCTGTGCGGGGGATTATTATTGGCTGTATTAGTCAGAGGAAATGAGCCATTTTGCTGTGTTTGTTGGCCGTTGGTTGGATACGAGTTAAGATTTACATTGATGGTGGGCATTTGTGCATTGTTGTTTGGCTGTGGCGGGTTAAGGCTGACTTGAACCGCTGGCTGCTGGGCGCCTCCCGTGCCGGTGCCAGTCTGTATGAGAACGTTAGGATTTTGCTGCTGTGTGTTTGGGAGCGTGCTTGCATTCGGAGCTTCAGCGTGTGTGAAAGCTGGGTTGTCAATTCCATTGTGCAGGTTTGAATGAGTGTTCTGCAAAGCATTGTGTAGGAGTCCATTCGTGATAGCAAGCTCATTGTGTGTTGGACGTGCGTCGGAGTGGTTTAGGCCATTCAGCGGCAGAGTCTGTAGGTTGTTACGGTTTTCGCGTGGGGCTCTGTATGAGTGCTCAGGGTTGTGTTGATTGAGGGGAGGGTTGGGACCTCGATCCAAATCCCTCACACCATTAGGTTGTGGATCTGGAGGCTTAATGAGAGTAAAGGAAAAATGAGGGCATGGAGAGACAGAAAAAAGATGGAATGAGGCAGTTAATTTGTGAAAAGCCCTTCAGCATCATCACATAGACCAGTGGCTCCCAACCTGGGGTCTGGGCCCCACCCTAGATGGTTGCTTTGTCTGCTTTGAGGTTGTGAAGATTATTTTTGTGCATGTAAATACAAAAAAAGAAAAAAAAATCACAGCAACAGATAATCAGTAGTCTGTAAAAAAAAAAAAAACAAACTTAAAATTAGAGCTGTCCTTGATACCAGTTTTGGCACTCCAAATATTCTGTACATTTATAAATTTGTGATATTTTTTTGTTTTTGGAATTCTTACATTTTTTTCTTCAAAAATTTCTGATTTTTATTTTTTGAGATTAACAGCTTTTCATGATAAACATGCAACTTTTTTTTCTTGTATATTTGCAACTTTTTCCTACCTCTGTAAACTGCATCAGCATCATTGTTTTTTAGAAATGTGACTTTTCTTATGAATATGTAATTTTTCATGCATCTGCAACTTTTTAATGCAACTTTTCTTGTAAATTTGAGACTGTTTCTCCTAAATATACAGTTTTCATTGCACATACAGTATTTTCCCCTTAAATGTGCAGTTTCTCTCATAAATCTAGCATTTTTTCTGGTAAGTTTTAATTTTTGTCATTTATATTTGAGGTTTTTTTGTTTTATACTTAAAGAATTATTAGTTTAAATCTCAGACTTCTTTGTCAATTTTGGGGTATTGCTACTTTTTTCTTGTGAAATTATGAGATTTTTCTCCTAAATTTTAAGTTTTTTTTTTTTTTTTAATCTAGTAAATTTGTAATTTATCTTCATTATAATCAAGCATTTAGGCGGGGACCTAATTTCTAGGTCGTTTCCTTCCCCGGTCCTTTCACCCACGTTTGTTCAAGACAGAATTGCATTATTATCAACAGAAGTCATTTCATATGTACTCTCATGGTGGATTCACACGACAATGTTTGGACCGATGTTTTGAAAATCAAAGATATGAGTCCAAACATCAGTGAAATTATATTCGCAAACAGGATTTTTTTTAAATTCAGAGTACACCACCTTTTGCCAACGTTTGCTAGCATTTGCCAGCGTTGCGTTCATTTTCTATTAAAGCAGGGGTGTCAAACTCATTCCATTCCAGGCCAAGACCCTGCAGGTTTTACCTCCACCCAGTGTCTTCCACAGGTGATTTAACTGAATTTCTTCCCACTGATTGCTGATTAGCAAAAACACCTGCTGAAGAGACTGGGTGGAAGTAAAATGTGCAGGCTCTTGGCCCAGAATGGATCGAGTTTGACATCCCTGCATTAGAGGAAGCAAACTTTTGCCAACTTAGGCTATGTGCAGTGGTTACCAACTTAGGTCAACTTAAGCAAACGAATATATATATATATATATATATATATATATATATATATATATATAAAAAAAAAAGAAGAGAGAGAGAGAGAGAGAGAGAGAGAGAGAGAAGCCCATTTTCACTGAAGCAAGAAAAGTTTATACAAAACAATGGCTCAAGGAAATATAACATGGCACACTGTGGGGTTTTTTTGTTTTTTTAATTGCGTTAAATGTCCTTTACTTTTTGGCATCACATCAATGCTTTTTGATCCCCACAACTGAAGCTGAACCAATAAATCCTGGAGGCTTACACACGGAGCAGAAAATGAAAAAAGTAAATTTTGCAGCAAGGAGATTTTTTTTTCTTCTTTTGAGCCATTACATTATTTTTTATTTCCCCTTTTGCTCCTCTGGGCTTTTGGCATTGCTTCAGCAGTTCTCCTGAAATTTTGACACATTCGCTATGCCATCTGTGTCCGTGCATGTATGAAAAGTGAGTTTTGTCTAAAAACATCTGCTTCCGCCATCATTTCAGTCGATGCTCACTAATGGAGCCCAACTTAGGCCAACCTAAGCTAGATTCATGCTGCACCTCTGCTGTCCGCGTACGTGCAACCGGAAACCTTGTGTGACGAAATTTACATCAACATCTCCAGTCCGCTAGTGTACGCAGGGCTCTACTGCGGATGACAGCGTGCTGCCCAAATTTTATGACTGCGCAACCTGCCCACGACCTGAACGCGCTGACAGAGCATGCACAAGACTGAACATCCCATTCACGAGGTGGCTCCACCAATGCAGCATACAAAGACAAAGTAGACGGGGAAGACAACGAGGACACGGAAGACGAGAATAAACATACATGAGTCCTTTTGCAGCACCAGGAGCTTCAGCAGAGAAAAGCACTGGAAAACGGTAATTCATCCTTTTCCTTGAAATGTCGCCATTGAAGAAAAATGTGTGTCGCTTGTGTGTTTATAGCCAGTGAACAAACTAACGTGTTAGCGCATTTGCACTACCCATAGGGCTGGGGTGAAACTACAAATAACAGTTGTGCGCATCCGTCAACTGCTTGGCCTGGTAGACAAAAAAAAGTTGAGCATGTACAACGCCGTGTGCGCGCCGGGCTCATCCAAAGCGCACGTGGACCAAAGCGGAGCAGAGGGGAAATGCAGCACGAATAAGGCTTTAGGCTAGCTCTGCACAACTTAGCTCAGCACTCAGGAACTTTTACAAACTGAGCACAACTTTCACCAACGTTTATTTCCAAATGTCATTAAATTTTCAGCATGATGAAAATTTTCACCAGCGTTTGCCAATGAACACCAACTATCATTAACTTTGGCCAACTTTTGCCAGCAGAGCCAGACGTTTGCCAGAACGTCAGTAAACGCTGGTCCAAGCGTTGTAGTGTGAATCCAGCTTTAGTCTTGTTCTGGGGGAAGGCAGACCATGTGGGATCGGACGAGGGGAGAAAAGGCCTGAAACCAAAAGCAAGTACCCAAATACCAAATTTGAAAACTGGCCACCAATGTAACCCACAACTATTAGGGTAATTGAATATTTGAGTACAGTCCTGCTTAAACATATTAAAACATATTATTGGTTTGCATGTGAAGATTTTTAATGAAACATTATATTCTTTTGGTGTGTGTGCAGGTTAGGGTGGAAGGGCCTGGCTTACCCTGGACACAAGACAGGAAGGGCTGCATGGAAAAAAGGTTGAGAACCACTGGCATAGGCATTATAATAAAATAAAACAAAACTCAAATCATATGTGTGTAAAGTTGATAGTGGCTTACTGCAGGTCTCTGATTCTTGTTGGTCTGCTGAAGAAACACATTCTCCCTTTGTCTTTGCTTTACTGCAATGACATAAAAATAAAACTGGACAAATATATCTGGGCTATTTTCTAAAGTAAACATTGATAAAAGGAATTGAGAGTTTGTTTTCAACAAACAAACTAAGACGACACACACAAACGTACCCCTCCTCCTCCGCACGACACAGCAGATGAGCACGATGAGCAGGATGATGATTAACAGGCCCAGGAAGGAGCCAATCACGATCCCCGCCACTTCTCCTCCACTAAAACATACATCTGAAAAAGAAAGAATGGTGTCAAAGGAGGGAAATTAATAAAGATAATAAGCCTGGAAGCTCTGGCAAACAAGAGGGGAAAATAAAGAAAAGCCATAAGAGAGGACGGGGTGATCTAAAAAAAAGGATGATGAAGTAATTGCAATGAAGAAACAAGTTGAAATGAAGGGAGGAGGTCATTGAATGACTTTGAGCACATTCTCACCAGATCAATCTCCCGGAATACTTGCCGTCCCTCTCCTGTCGTGAAGACAGATATGGGGACGGCGTCCAAAACCAACCGCCATCATTATCAGGCAGAGAGAGGTCAGTGTTCGCCATAACTCACCGACGACGGACAAGACCGTGTCCTCCTCAGACGTGTCTGTGGTGATGCTGTTTCTGGCCGTGCAGACGTATCGCCCACTGTCAGTGGAGGACGTCTGGAAGCTGAGCACCCCGCTGTCCGGCTGGCCGGATGCAACAGTCTGTCCATCACGTGTCCACGTGAAGAGGGCAGCAGGCAGCGAGTCAGATGTGCAGGTGATGCGCACCGTCTGTCCCGCCTCCAGATCACCTCCACCAACGCACTCTTTCGGGACATTTTTGGTCAGCACTGGAGTGTCAGGCCCATCTGGTGTGAGGATGATTAGAGGACATTTTTTTTTTAATTTGATTTTGTGTACTTTATCGATCCCCAGAGGGAATACAACATAGTCTGGGACATAGTCAAAATTCAAAAATATTTGATACCGTACACAAGCATTTGATGAAGTACACATTTATTTTTGCTATAGAAGTTTTTCTGTCAGCACTCAGTCTAAGTCAACTTTCAAACCTCAGGCAATAAGTAAGCGAAGCCATACAAGATGGTAAAAAGTAGCTCACAAATAATTTTTTCTTTTTAACTTGCACTAAAAACTAAAGTTCGAGGTCACTGTCAGAGGAGCACATTGGGCTCTTTTATACTCAACTTATGTATAAAAATAGATACAATGCTGGGAAAAAGTGTCCCCCCCCCACACTTTTTTGCATATTTGTCACACTTAAATGTTTCAGATCATCAAACAAATGTTAATATTAGACAAAGATAACCCAAGTAAATACAAAATGCAGTTTTTAAATGATGACTTTATTTATTAATGGAAAAAAGCTATCCAAATCTAACTGGCCCTATGTGAAAAAGTAATTGCCCCCTTTGTTACATCATGAATTAACTGTGATTAACCAAAAAAGCTGAGTTTTACTAGCCACACACACACACCTGATTACTGCCAGACCTGTTGAATCAAGAAATCACTTAAATAGAAACTGTCTGACAAAGTGAAGTAGGCTAAAAGATCTCAAAAAGCAACACAAAAATTCAAGAACCGATGGGAAACAAAACCCAGAATAACATCTAAAGAACTGCAGGCCACACTTGCCTCAGTTTGGACACTGGTCCATGATTCAACAATAAGAAAGAGACTGGGCAAAAATGGCATCCATGGGAGAGTTCCAAGGCAAAAACAACTGCTGACCAAAAAGAACAAAGGCTCATCTCACATTTGCCAAAAAACATCCTGATGATCCCCAAGACTTTTGGGAAAATATTCTGTGGACTGATGAGACAAAAGTTGAACCTTCTGGAAGACCCGCTCCCCGAAGACATCTGGCATAAAACTAACAGCATTTCATTTAAAAAGAGCATGATACCAATAGTCAAACATGGTGGTGGTAGTGTGATGGTTTGGGGCTGCTTTGCCGCTTCAGGACCTGGATGACCTGGACGACTAGTTGATGGAATCATGAATTGTGCTCTCTACCAGAAAATCCTGAAGGAGAATGTCCAGCCATCAGTTCATGACTTCAAGCTCAAGCCCTCCAGTGTGGCTGAATTAAAACAATTCTGCAGAGAAGAGTTGGCCAAAATTCCTCAACGGCGATGTAAAAGACTCATTGCCAGTTATCGCAAATGCTTGATTGCATTTGTTGCCCTTAAGGGTAGCAGAAGCAATTATGATGTTTGTGGGGCAATTACTTTTTCCACATAGGGCCAGGTAGATTTGGAAAACTGCATCTTGTATTTACTCAGGTTATTTTTGTCTAATATTAAAATTGTTTGATCTGAAACATTTAAGTGTGACAAATATGAAAAAAATAGAAGAAATCAGGAAGGGGCAAACACTTTTTCACAGCACTGTACCTTCCAGACATTATAACCATTACTGCTATTACATTCACATGCATACTTAACATTGCTTGTCTTAGAACTCTACAGTATCTATTAAGAAAGAGTCAAAATTGGAAGTAAGAGCATAAATGTGCTTGTAGTTGCCTAATAAAAAGGTTCTGTCATTTGTCATAGTTGTCTTCATTATGTTTCACTGGTCTTTCTTGAACTCTTGGCAACACAAACAAGATTTCTGGTGATTCTGCGCCATTTGATCCCTATCCGTTACCTCTCAGAAAGCATGCAGAAAATTTGTCTGTCCATTTCCATATGTGTATCTACTATAGAGCATAAAAGAGCTTTGATTCAACATGGATCAAAAATCATTCGTGGCTTTTAACAAAACAGCTACTGCATATAGGCGTGTTGTGATTAAGATATCTGAATACTTAAGCGGCTACAGGAAGTGGAGACTCAAAATTAGCCACTTATATTTAGGCACAGGAATCTGTTTTAGAGCTAAGAGGCCTTTTGATGCAGAGGCTGTCATATCACAAATAATGATGTGATCAAGACAAAGGCAGAGCCAACACAATAAGCTTATGGATGAATGTCCTGTGCAATCCAGTGCATTCCAGCACACTCTGCGCAGTGCAATGTGGGTAAGCCGATAAGCTACAGCTATTTGCAGTGGCTACAACAGATTAGCTGCTTCTTGTCTTGATCAGTGCAAACTCACAGTACACAGTGAGGGTCGCTGTGGCAGTTGAGGCGCTGACACGGTTGTCGGCGGTACATGTGTACTCCCCAGCATCAGTGCGGCTGGCCGGGTTAATGATCAGAGAGCCTTCAGAGATGGTGATCCTGGAGTCGGAGGTGAGGACCGAGCCTCCTTTGTCCCACTGGACCGTAACCCCTGTCCCAGTGGTCCAGGTACAACTCAGAGACACATTCCCCCCCTCGAGTGCCACCGAAGGAACAGAGAGGCTCACCCCGGTAATCGCATCTACAAGAGAGTATAAAGAGACCTTTAGCACAGACCTGCAAAAGGAGAATTGGTGTGAAAGCATCTTTAAAGTATTGCAGGTATAGAGGCTGAGTGTATAACAGTGAGCGCACTTCAAAAGTTGGAGTGACAGTACAATAGATGGCAGTTTTACGTTTCTGTTGAGGATAATTTGTTGTAATCAAAGCAAGTTGAGAGCTGAGAAGGGACAGCGTTCAGATAGAAGCACAGATGGTGAATAAGGGGGCAGACGGTGTGAGTGGTAGCAGAGATGCCTCTTGGCGAGCAGCCCGAGTTAAATAATTGGAAAGGGAGAAGACGGGGTGTGTGGACGGAGGAGGCTGCTGTGACTAAGAGAGAACCGCAGCATCAACAGCAGACAAACAAAAACATTTGAGCAGCTACTAAACGGCCCTAATCACTTCCATTTTTTTCCCCAGATCACCTGCTGCCTGTGACTCAGTAGCAGCATTTTTATGTTTTAGGATTTTAGCCGCTTTTCATTTTTAAGTGGAAGTTTGGAGCGAGTAAGTAGGAGGTTGAGAGTCGTGCTCAAGGACTCAGCTGCTCCATGACACAAACCAGCAATAGCAAGTTTGGAGGATGTGACCTTTCTGCGATAATAGACTAGTGGCTCAAACAATTCGGTCTCGCTGCCACCCTATTAGCAGTGGTTGTGAGAAAGATGAGAAAATCTGTACAACGCCCCTCCAGCGTGGGCTGATAACTGAAAATAAGGAGAGACACTCAGCTGTTCAGACTCCATTACTGTTCTGAATACAAATGAATGCAAATACAGTATGTACTGTATGTAAATGCAACGCTACATTTAGACCTACAATATCAAACATCTAAGAGCATGAGCATGCTGCATTTTAAATGAGTTTTAATTAGCATAAAGCCTTGAGCCACTTGCTTCATCCCCTCCTCCTTTTTCATTAATTTTACCTCGCCTACTATGGGTCACTAATTTCATTATACCTCCCAGACTAATTCTCTTACTCACCGAATCCTCCCTCCTGTTTCTGCTTAACATTATCGCTTCCCTGAAAACCTCCCTCCCTCACACACTCAGCCACCACTCCCACCTTCCCTAACTTAGACGTGCACTCAAAGGCACACTTCTTACCAAACACACTCAGCTCTACTGATTTGGAGTTAGCAGACAGGCCCGTGGAAGCAGTGGGGTCCACCTCCACCGTGTACGTCCCTGCATCTCGCAGCTCGGCGCTTTGAATTCTGAGCTGGGTGGCAGTGATGGTGGTCCTGCCCTCAAACTGGGTCCCTTGGTTAACCGATGAACCTGCAGGAGTCCACCTTCCCAGAGTGACTCCTTGGTAGTCCCATGTCGCAGCGAAGATATTACTCTGGGTGAGCCCAGTGACTACAGTGAACACTATTTCAGTGCCAGTTTGAATCAGCACTGGATCAGGGGTGAACGTGATCTCCACTTGGTTCTGAGCCAACACACTGGTGGAGAGGAGAACTAAACAGAAAACACAAAGATTACTGTGTTAATTTAAGGGTGGAAGCACAAAACACAAAACCAAAAGACAATCTGTTTTGTTTTGGACAGAAAAATCCGACTGTACAAGAGTAACTTAACAATTAGAAATGGTTACATTAAGGCTGGGCGATTAACTGAAATAAAACCAGAACCGACATTCGTGAGTGTAGAACCAACGTAATCTTGCTCATATCATCCCCCCCACTTGTGTGCGTGTATGTGAGAACTTTTCATGTACTGCCCCTTTTAAGACGTGCCTGCAGAGTTACAGGCGTGGGCACGTAACTCCGGAAGCAGCACAGTCACCACTGTTCAGATGCAGCAGAACATGGACTGAACAATTAAAGACGACTTGTAGCAAAAACAAGCGTGGTCTCCATCTACGCAATATGTGGTGACTGACTCTTTATTTTATCTGAAGATGCCAAGAAAAAGTGAGAAAAGTGCAGGGATACTAACACCAAAAGGCGCAGAAGCTAAGTTGCTGTTAGCCTCTGACAGATATCTGCATCATCTCAACTGTTTTCCAAGGGGAAAACAAGCTAAGGCTGTATATATGAACCTGATGAGAGATTCATAATCACTATGTGGTGGTAACACCATCATGAGTGTGTAAAGGACTACCCCAATGCAGCTAACAAGCTAATAAGTCGCTTATGTGACATAACCCACAAACCTGAGGAGGTACTGTATGTGTTGTAAACACTGAACCATGTTTATTTTGTGTATGAAATGACAATATGTCTGTTCGTTTTTATATTATGCTCATTTACTACTGCACCGCAGTGATGATATCACACGCTTGTGTAATATTGCTTAATTACAAGTCTTGTAAGAGAAGAAGGAGGGGGAAAAATAACCAAAAAAAGAAAACTGACATGAAAGGGTCACTTAACCGTGATGCTGACTTAAGGTCAAATTCCCCTGCCCTAGGTTACATAAACCATTTAAAGCTTAACTTAACTGAATAATTGAATCGGTGAATTCAAAAAGGGCCCAAGTCCACACTTTTTCAAAGGGGACTTGGGCCCCTTTTGAATTCACCGATTCAATTGTGTACAAATGTGAAAATAAAACAATTATGATCCTGTAGTAATTTGAAATGCAAGTGGTCTAGCAGGACAACTACAACACAGCCTCTCCTCTGGGTTCTGTTAAGCCTGCAGAAGGTTGAACATCCGTGATCATTTGTTTGCAAAATCACAGGTCTTGTCAGTCAGATGCTTTACTATTCGCCGCTCTACAAAAGCTGACACACCTCATAGACATGTATTTGAATGGGGAGGGGGAGCTGCATTAGGAAAACAGGGTTTTTCAGATTTTAGGCAGGTTTTTGTGGCTTCTCCGATTTCTGCCTACTTTAGCTTTAAAATCAGATTTACATATTCTACTTCTACCCTGAATTTTGTAAGAGCTACAGCATGTGCCACTGGCAGTGAGACAGGCTGCAAACGGTGACGGTGCCCCTCATGCTACACACTTTATTTGCAGCTTAGCAAAAATAATAAAATGAAAGAATAACAAAATGAAAGAGACTTTTTCAAAATGTTTTAAATGCTCCCTTTGCCTTCCCATCTATTTTTACACAGATTGGGAGCTTGATCCTGTTAGTTTACTTTTTTCAGCTTTTGTTATTCCCTTTTCAATCTGCAGTTCCAAAGAAAAAAGATCATATCCCTCTTGAAGCCTCTTTAAATAAGCAATCATTTTAATTTAATTTAATTATTTATGTGTCAATCATTAAACCATCCTGAAAATTTTGTTTGTTGTCAAAGCATCTCATCGCTTTTCAGTTGCTGATGTGCCACATCATTTGACACAGTTAAAATTTAAATGGGTTTAAATGGGTCTGTCACTGCCAAGGGTAATTGTTCTTGCTAAGTGTATTTTAACCTCAAGTACAGTCTCTCCCTACACATACACAGACAAGTAAATTTTAGTGCCCATACCTCATCAGCAAATGCAAGTGAAAAAAAATGCAAGGGAATAGTGGACTCTATAGGCATAATTCAACACAATCTGTATTCTAATATATGTAGGCAGTTATGTCCTCATGTGTTCTATTCGGGCACTTTAGTGGGCAGCTAAGGGGGCTATAGGGTTTGGGAGGGGAAAAAGAGCTAGCAGCATTAGCTTTTATACTAGTGGATGAAGAAATAAATGACACATGCTTGTGTAGTAAAAACAATTCCTTATTCCTGCTATTTTTACAGGGGCTAGACAGAAGGATCAGACTGTTCCGTTACAATTATCAAAGTTATCAAGTTGGACTTACATGGGAAATTATCAGAAAGACTAATACTTAACATAAAAATACAACATTATACAACCATTAACTCTGACCGGGCAATCTGATTGGACAACAGGGATTCCAGGAGTTACTGTATTCCCCGATAATTGCACTTAGACATTTCACAGAATATGCGTCATTCCACTTCAGCAGTGTTCCAATATTCGTTAAATTATAATTAATAGCAGTGGCTTCTTATAATATGTGAAAATTTTAATACTGTGTTGGATGCCTTCATTTCCACAGTGAGGCACTGTTTGAAAAGAGATGGTCCTAAAAATCCTGACCTCCGTGACCCGAAAGTCCCAGCCTTGTTATCAGCTAGCAGGATATTTCATGTCTGTTTACAACAAAACATACAAGCTAAAATTGGATTTACTGTCTCGACTAGTCAACCATAACGCCTTTGTAGTGGACTCTATTTCATCTGAAACTGCCAAGAAAAAGTGAGCAAAGTGCACAGAAACTAAAACGGAAATGCACCAAAGCTAATTATGGTCGCCAACTAGCCACCAGCTCAAGTAATGTGACCCAAAAACCCTCTGGAGATGACTGGTACGTACATATGCACTGGACAACATTTAATTTGGTTACATGTGTGTGAAATGACAATGGTCCTATTCTTTTCTATGTTATGGTCATTGAGGTGCTTAGCAACAGTTAACTGGGTATATTAGGAAGGGGCTAGTTTTCTTAACAGAGCAAAATAACTGGTTAAACAAACAAAAATCATAATATTTCCCCTGTATTGATAACATTTAATAAACTGTGCTTGTGTAATTGTTGTATGAAAGTAATACTGCACTCAAGGTCATGCTGTATCATAATTGCGGTGATGTCTTCGGCCCGATGCGAATCACCTCATATACAGTATACAGTATATTATTACTTAAATACTATCAATGTTCTATCTAATTTGAAATTTCATGGTTATTTAACCCATGTGACAATAAGGCACAGACAGCACCTGAGAGTCTAAAAGTTCAGACAAAGATCAGATTAATGATTCCTAAAATACTCAAAGACTGCATTAAATGCAGATGAAACAGGCTTCAAATCAAGCAGCTCCAACATTAAAATGCTGCTGACAGTCGCATGTTGACACCTCATGCATCATTTGTGAAGGTGTGGGTTCAGCCTGAACCAGGGAAGGTACTGATCAGCACAGAGGGAGAGAGGCTGAACAAACATGTAGATGAAAATGGAGCCGAAGCTGAACTTACTCAACCGAAGATGCAACCTCAAAGAGTGAGGCAAATGCACAGCCATCTAACAGAATATTTTACTTTGAAATTCCTATGAATGAACAGGTCAAGTTCAGGTTATGCTTCTGTATGATAAACAGTGTTATGGTGTTACAGCTTTGGTTGAGTGTCTCTTTCACAGCTGAATTTTGTTTTAGGTGCATTTCTGTAAAAAAAAAAAAAAAAATTCAAGTCTTCTAACTAATGTGTGAAAATCTGTTGTGTTCCTCATTAGACACAAACTTTTTTTTCCCCTCATTGACATTAAATCACACTAAACTTTTCCTGTTTTAGGTCAGTTAGGATTACCAAAATTATTTCTATTTGCTTATTTTTTTTTAATTTGCTCAATATTTTTTGTGAGAATTTTATTTACTTCCTTCAAAGTCAGAAGTTTACATACATTTCCTTGGTATTTGGTAGCATTGCCTTTAAACTTTATGACTTGAGTCAAACGTTCTGGGTATCTTTCAACAAGCTTCTCATAATAGTTTGCTGCAATTTTGTCTCATTTCTCCTGACAGAACTGGTGCAACCGAGTCAGGTTTGTAGGCTGCCTTTCTTGCACGTCTTTTCAGTTCTGCCCACAAATTTTGTATGGAACTGAGATCAGGGCTTTGTGATGGCCACTCCGAAACATTGACTTTATTGTCCTTAAGCCACTTTGTAACTAATTTGGTGGTATGCTTAGGGTATTTGGAAAACCCATTTGCACCTAAACTCCAACTTCCTTGCTGATGTCTTTAGGTGGTGCTTCAGTATTTCCACATAATGTTGTTTCCTCCTGATGCCATCTATTTTGTGAAGTGCACCAGTTCCTCCTGCAGCAAAACACCTTATATTGGACGAGAAGGCCTGGCTTATAGTCTCCATTCTAATCCAAGGTGTTCTATCGAGTTGATCGCCACAGTTTCCTCAAAGTTTTGACTCAGTCCAAAACCCCTAAGGATCTCCCTATTGTTTACACAGAAACGGCTTTTTCAAGGCTTTAGGAGATCGTTGAGCGATTGGGCCAATTTTTGATCTCTCAATACTCTCCAAGGACCTCTGTGCTGTGTAAAGGGGCCCTAACATGTTGCGATCAAGACTTCATAAACTGTATCCCTGGTAATACTGTTAAGCCACTGATCATTACAGTAAAACAACTTAGTTCAGCTTTATGTTTACAGCAAAATATCACAATAATAAAATACTGGTGGCTGCCAGTGGTACCCCTCAGCTTCTGCTTGTTGTTGAGATGTAATTTATATGGCATTTTGACCTTGACCTTCTAATTGCAAAACCACAGGCAGATGTAAGGATGACAGGGTGAACCTGTGTACAAAGTTTGGTGACCCTAGCTTTATTTGTTCTACAGCAATAGGGTATAGGGCATGGATGGGCAACTGGCAGCCCCCACCCACATTCAGTGTGGCCCACAACTCCATTTCCAAAACCCATTTATTTATATTACATTTGACCGTATTTGGAACTGCATTCTTAAATGCAATTATGGTGTCCACCAACAGAGGGAGCTCTAATCAAAACCTTGGTGCTGCTCTGTACGAGTGGTCGAGTGAGAGTGAGGGAGCAGTGTGCACTAAAGCACCGGAGTTTGTGTTAAGGTATGTGTTGCATGTTGAGACTGGAAAAGAACAGAGCTGGCGATCAGAGCAAGAGTAAAGTTAGCATTAACAGGCTGTAAATGTACAAGGTAGACTGCTTTTTGTCAGTAGTGATGGGCAGGTGAAGCCTAAATGAAGCTCTGAGGTTTTCCTTCTAATTGTGCCAAAAAAGATTCAAAATTTCAAGGCTTCAGTCAAACTAAGAACAGTGATATCTGGTGGTGAATTGAAGCCATAACAACCTTTCAAGATCATGACTGAAGCACTGACACCATTTCAATCCCATGTCAGCAATAAAAGTTCAGAGAATATTGTGTGGTCATTTTAATCTGCAGAAGTTTTTGTTCATTTATACCAGTGGAATTTTAAATTCCAATTTAATGATAAAACGATAAACCTAACATGCAGGTTAGGTTAATTGGAGACTCTAAAGTGGCCCTAGGTGTGAATGTGTGTGTGAATGGTTAAGGGATAGCGCCGTATCGTGGCCGCTTCATCCATCCAGGTGGTGGATGACCCTCAATTTCCCCTCTGGAGATCAATAAAGTATACTAAATCTAAAAAAAAAAAAAAAAAAAAAAAAATCTAAAACAGTGAGTAGCTTTTATTTTCATGAGCATCAACTTTAATTTTACAACAGTTAGTTTCGACCGAGTAATTTGACTGGACAATAGGGATTCCAGGAGTTACTAAACTCCACGATAATTGCACTCCAACTTTCACTGGATATGTATCACTCCACTTCAAAGGTGTTCATGTAATCGTTAATTACTAATAGGAATTTACTATCAACTCTGAGAATTGCAGTACTGTTTTGGATACCTTAACCTTTTAACTGTCCACATTTCATGGATGGGTCATGCACCCCCAGTGGCACAGCGCAGCAACTGCGCCTGTCAACTCACTGACGTCCCCCAGCTATACTGACAATTTGTACTGATCTGTACTGATCTGACAGTTCAAAAGGTGGCAGGGACGCATCGGAGGAATCATATCTGACATGGAATACAGCAAAGAAGAAGAAATCCTCACTATTATTCTTCCTTTTTCCACTCTGAGCTCACAACACCAATGTGGCCGCCGCCATGATCAGTCATGGCAGCGGCAATCTTGACAGAAACTGCATGATACGGGAAGAATAGCCACGTGCGCCACCACTGCACGGTGGCGCAGTGGTTAGCACCGCGGCAGCACAGTTTACCCTCGGCCGGGGGATCACGGGGATCATGAGATCGTGGGTTCGATCCCTGCCCCCGGCCAACAGTGATCTGTGTGGAGTTTGCATGTTCTCCCCGTGTTTGCGTGGGTTTACTCCGAGATTTCTCCGGTTTCCTCCCACATGCTAAAAACATGCAGGTTAGGGAGTTAAGGGGCGCTTGCGCACGCAGCGACCGGCAGCTGGTGGCTTGTCACCAGACTGCCCAGATGATAGGTTTGTTTATCTCTGCTCTTTGTGTAGTGTCATGATGCACCGACTGGTAAAAGTCCACCAGGCCTGGACAAAAATGATGGTACCCTTAACTTAATATTTTGTTGCACAATCTTTTGAGGCAATCACTGTAATCAAACGATTTCTGTAACTGTCAATGAGACTTCTGCACCTCTCAGCAGGTATTTTGGCCCACTCCTCATGAGCAAACTGCTCCAGTTGTCTCAGGTTTGAAGGGTGCCTCCTCCAGACGGCATGTTTCAGCTCCTTCCACAGATGTTCAATAGGATTTAGATCAGGGCTCATAGAAGGCCACTTTAGAATAGTCCAATGTTTCGCTCTTAGCCATTCTTGGGTGTTTTTAGCTGTGTGTTTTGGGTCATTATCCTGTTGCAAGACCCATGACCTGCGACTGAGACCAAGCTGTCTGACACTGGGCAGCACATTTCTCTCTTGAATACCTTGATAGTCTTGAGATTTCATTGTACTCTGCACAGATTCAAGACACCCTGTGCCAGATGCAACAAAGCAGCCCCAGAACATAACACAACCTCCTCCATGTTTCACAGTAGGGACAGTGTTCTTTTCTTGGTATGCTTCATTTTTGTGTCTGTGAACATAGAGCTGATGTGCCTTGCCAAAAAGTTCCAGTTTTGTCTCAACTGTCCATAGGACATTCTCCCAGAAGCTTTGTGGCTTGTCAATATGCAGTTTGACAAATTCCAGTCTGGCTTTTTTATGATTTGTTTTCAACAGTGGTGTCCTCCTTGGTCGTCTCCCATGAAGTCCACTTTAGCTCAAACAATGACGGATGGTGCGATCGGACACTGATGTACCTTTACCTTAGAGTTCACCATGAATGTGTTTAGAGGTTGTTCTGGGCTCTTTTGTTACCATTTGTATTATCCGTCTCCTCCTGCGGCCACGTCCAGGGAGGTTGGCTACAGTCCCGCGGATCTTAAATTTCTGAATAATATGTGCAACTGTAGTCACAGGAACATCAAGCTGCTTGGAGATAGTCTTATAGCCTTTACCTTTAACATACGTGTCTATAATATTCTTTCTAATCTCCTGAGACAGCTCTCTCCTTTGTTTCCTCTGGTCCATGTTTAGTGTGGTACACACCATGTCAACAAACAGCACAGTGATTTCTTGTCACCCTTTAAATAGGCCGACTGACTGATTACAAGTTTGTAGACACCTGTGATGTTAATTAGAGGACACATCTTGGTTGAACATGTCCCTATGGTCACATTATTTTCAATCTTTTCTAGGGGTACCATCATTTTTGTCCAGGCCTGTTTCATGAGTTTGTTTTTTAAAATAATTCTGTTGAACCACAATTCAAAAGCATTGTCTGATTTTCATTGGTTAATTTTCATAGAATTTTTATTTATTACCACTTTTGTCAGATTCAAGTTATTTCTGTGACCATTGTGGGTTTTCATTAACAGAGGGGTACCAACAATTTTGTCCATGTCTGTACTACATTCATTGATACTGTACTCCCCCTCGTGTAGTATTGCTTAATTGTGAAACTTCTGACTTTTGAAGAAACGTCTGGAGAAAGTACCCCCCACTCCATTGAAGGTTTATATGTAAATCTGGCTCTTGGGAAGTGAGGGATAAATTTTGCGGCACTCACTACCACCAAAGTTGCCCATCCCTGGCGTAGAGGAAGCTAACCACGACCTTTGACCTTTTGACCCCATACCCATAGTCAGAGGTAAGGATGTCAGGGTGAACATGTGTACAAAGTTTGGTGACCGAGCTTTACTCATTCTATAGTAACAGAGCAAAGGGAATGTTAACAATGACCTTTGATCTTCTGACCCCAAACCCAAAGTTAGAGGGCAGGGTCTAAGCCATTGGTCTGCAACCTTTGCCAACCAAAGAGCCATTTTGCCTGTCTCTGACTAAAATAGAAATGGGTGAGGGCCGCAATGGCAATTTGACCTTTAACATAAAGATTATGCTGCTTGTAAAGTTTTTTATATATATATTGCTCTGAATATTATGTGGCATTAATGAATTCATACTACAACAGTGGAAAAAACTGTCAAGCTTTATATATAACTTCATTTGTGAAATAAAAGTATTAGAAATATTACAAATTGTTTTGTGCTGAAAAATAAATTTCTGAATATCTGACCATAATTTTTTGTATAGTTTTTTTTTTAGTTATCAGCACATTCATAAATTGTTTAAATCTGAAAAATATCATCCATCTCCTACTTTCAACAGTGATCACACAGCTTTAGTTCCTGATATTTTAATAAATTATAGTTTTATTTAGAAGAAGCTACTTTTCATCCTTTTTATGTTTACTCATAATGCTCCTTATTCAAATGTATTAATACAATATAAATCTATATCCTTCCCCTATTCTCCAGACTCTCAATTTGACAACTAGTGGACTGGTTGTCTGATAATTGGTTGTCTGATATTCTTCTTTATTTTGGAATAAAACAAAAATAATTCTAAACAACTTTCTAAATATAATTTTAAAATCATTTGGTGCAAATTAAGCCAATTATAAAAAAAATCACAACAAAGTGGAAAAACATTTTTAAAAAAAAAAAAAAAAAATCTTCTTCCGCTGAGCTAAATATTGGTCATAATTTTTTTTAAAAATGTGTGACATTAATAGACAATCAGCACATATAATTCACTGTCCAAAACCCCACAGATAACAAACAAGCAGTTATCCTACAGACAAAAAGCTGAAAACATCCTTAAAATAAAAGGCTCACCTCTACATCACTGTCACAGAATCGCTCCTCTGTTTTTTTCTTTTTTATTAACAAATTGTGAGGAAAAACTGTTGGCTGTGATTTCAGACAAGTATATCCGGTTGACGGCGTTTCATAATAAAAGCACATAACAGACACAACCATTCTGAAAATTGAATCGCTGTAGAGGGCTTTTATTTTTACATCACTCAGGAAGTATTGAGCTGTAACGGTGAAAATAAATTTACACTAATTCAGACCGGTCATGTCTGGTGAATCCAGCATTTATAGCACAGGCGACTATAAGGTTATTGAGCAGGAATTCGAGGAGTGTTTCTCATTTTTAAGGATAGTTAAGGCATTATTTTAGATAATCACATTTAAGACTTTTTATGGACCTGTAGAAACTGAGGCAGCTGTTTTTCTCCTTGTTTGTGTTCTCACGGAATTGTCACCACAACAACCATACATGAACACAAATTAATCTGTCCATACAGAATTAAACTCTCCATTTTCATCTGTGATTTTAATTCTTCTGGATTTGTTCATGTCTTACCGAGAGTGGCAGTAAGCGGCTGCTGTCCGTGCTCTCTCTCCACATGCACTGAGGACAGAGAGGCTGAGCGGCTCTCTGTGCAGCCGCCGTCAGATGTGACACAGTCACGCATGGTTGACAACAAAATAATTAAAGATGTATATATTTTACGTTCATAAAAGTATGCGTTTCCAATGAGAAAGTATGTGTTTCCTCCCACAGGCCAAAACCATGCAGGTTAGGTTAATTGGAAACTCAAGGTTGTTTTTGTTGTTTTTTTGTTTTTTTTTCCTACGATCATAATCAACGTTCATCGGCCGGGATCATGGCTCCCAGGAAAACTCTGCAGACTGAGGAGGTGGACGAAATAAAAAAAGCGCTGGATTTCTTGGCGGAAGAGATTTCTGCTGTTAAGACGCAGCAAAGAACCATTCTGGACCTGGTAGAGGAGATAAAAGCGCTGCGGAGCCAGAACGCTGAGAAGGAAAAGAGGCTGGCGTATCTGGACAGCAGAATGTCGGAAATGGAGCAGAACACTTGGGTGAACGACGTGATCATCACGGGGCTTCACATTAAACCCCGATCATACACGAGAGCAGTGGCCGCGGACAGCAGTGGAAGTGAGCTAGAAGAGGAATCCACGGAGCAACAAGTGGCGGCCTTCATGCAGTCCAAAGGAATTCAGCTGGACTGCAACAACATTGAGTCCTGCCACCCTCTGCCCAGGAAAAACAGCGACAAACCGGCTGTGATCATGAGGTTTGTGAACAGAAAACACAAGACTGCGCTGCTGAAACAAGGTAGGAAATTGAAAAGAACGAACATTTACATAAACGAGCACCTCACGAAGGAAAACGGAGAAATAGCCAGAAAAGCAAGATGCATGAAAAAGCAGAAAAAGATTCAAAACACCTGGACATCAAACTGTAAAATATTCATCAAATTAAACGGATCACCTGAAGAAGCCAAGGTCATTAACATCCGTAATATTATGGAACTGGACAAATATCAATGAATATTATGAACTGGAGTCACAGTAACAATCAGACAACTGTAGGACACTGAAGGATTATACTCATCTGCTACAAGACATTCAACAACATGAATCAAAAGATCAACAAACAGGAACAATGGGAACTGAAAGTTTTTGAATATACAGATCACAACCCACAGGACGTAGAATATAACATAGACCCTGATAATAATTTATTTAGCTCCATCAATAATGACTGTAATTACTACACAGATGATCAGTTTAACACAATGGTCACATCTGATTTCAATATTTCTATGATCCACTTCAACAGCAGAAGTCTCTATGCCAACTTTAATAACGTTAAAGATTATTTACATCAATTTAAAGAGCCATTCAATATTGTGGCAATATCAGAGACATGGCTCAGTGAAGAGAAAGGAGTGGATTTTACCATGGATGGCTATGAATTAATTATATAAATAGAAAAGTGAAAAAAGGAGGAGGAGTTGCAATTTATGTTGACAAGAGCTTGAAATACAAGGTTGTTGAAAATCTGTCAGTAACTGTGGATGATTTATTTGAATGTATTACAATAGAAATCTGTCTGGACAATGTGAAGAATGTAGTAGTGAGCTGTGTATATAGAACACCTGGATCAAACATTGACTTATTTAAGGACTGGACGGAAAAAATGTATGCAAAACTAACTCATAAAGTTATGTTCATCTGTGGGGATTTCAATATAGATCTGATGAACTCAAAACAACATAGTTTGACAGAAGAATTTATCAACACAATGTACAGTATGGGCTTACATCCAACAATTACTGGACCTAGCAGAATCACGTCACACAGTGCCACACTAATAGATAACACATTCACAAACATTATGGAAAATAATATCAGGAGTGGGCTTTTATTGAATGATATCAGTGACCACCTGCCGATTTTTGTTGTCTATCAATGTGATTATAGGAAGAAAAAGCATACCAAAAATATTAAATCTAAAAGAATAAGAACCGAAGAATCAATGCATTTACTGACAAAGGAATTATTAATACAAGATTGGAAGATAGTTTATGATGAAAATGACATAAAAAAAAGCATATGATAATTTTTTACAAATATTTCAATCATTGTACAATAAAAACTGTCCTATAAAACAATACAGTGACAGACAACAAAAAAAAAAATATTCCTTGGGTCACCAAGGGGTTAATAAATGCATGTAAAAAGAAGAATACATTATATAAACAATTCATTAAATGCAGAATGGTGGAAGCTGAGATCAAATATAAAAGATATAAAAATAAGCTTATTAATATAATGAGGACCTGTAAGAAAGAATATTACAACAGAATATTTGAGGATAACAAAAATAACAAGAGGAATATGGCAAGTACTCAATGGGATTATTAGTAATCGTCCTAAGAATGCTAATTATCCAGAATATTTTATTGAAAATGGCAATTTGATAAATAATATGGAAGATGTGGTCAGTGGTTTCAATAAATTTTTTGTAAACGTTGGTCCTGAATTAGCAAAAATCAATAGTGACACCAGAAACAAACTACAGTGGTTCTGTGAATGAAATAGAAGATAGAAATCCAAACACAATCTTTTTGGGTGCAGTTACTGAAAAGGAAATTATTGAGACTGTGAGTAAATTTAAGAACAAAAAATCAACGGACTGGAATGAAATTGACATGACAATAGTGAAAAAAGTAATTGAAGGAATTGTTAAGCCACTCACCCACATCTGTAACCTGTCATTTCAAACTGGCACATTTCCAGACAAAATGAAAATAGCAAAAGTAATACCTCTATACAAAACAGGAGACAGTCATCGTTTCACAAATTACAGGCCAGTCTCTTTACTCTCACAGTTCTCCAAAATACTTGAAAAAATCTTCACTAAGAGACTGGATGATTTCACTGAAAAACACAACCTCCTTACAGATAGCCAGTATGGTTTTAGAGCAGATAAATCTACATCTTTGGCACTGATCGAACTTATAGAAGAAATTACTAGTTGTATAGATTAAAAAAAAGGTTGCTGTAGGAGTTTTTATAGATTTAAAGAAAGCTTTTGACACCATTGACCACAGAATACTACTAAGGAAACTGGAAAGGTATGGGATAAGAAGGGTAGGACTGAGTTGGGTGGAAAGTTATTTAAGTAACAGACAACAATTTGTACAGATTGGTGAGCACAAATCACCCTTCATGGACATCACTTGCGGTGTGCCCCAGGGGTCAGTTTTGGGACCCAAACTCTTTATTTTGTATATAAATGACATATGCCAAGTATCAAAAATTCTGAAATTTATTTTGTTTGCAGATGACACAAATATCCTTTGCACTGGTGAGAATTTGCAGCAGGTTTTAGAGGTGGTCACAACTGAAATGGAAAAGTTAACGCAGTGGTTCAACAAAAAGAAATTATCTCTAAATCTAAAAAAAACAAAGATTATGTTGTTTGGAAATTATAAAATAAATCATGAAATAATGGTAACGATAGATGATACCAGAATAGAAACAGTACAGGAAAATAAGTTTCTGGGGGTGACGCTAGACAATAAAATCTGCTGGAAACCTCACATCAGTCACATCCGGGCCAAGTTAGCAAAATGTATAGGCATACTGGGGAAGACAAGACACATCTTAGACTGTAAATCATTGGTCTTATTGTACAATTCACTGTTTTTACCTTATCTTAACTATTGTGTAGAAGTCTGGGGAAACACCTACAAGACCAACCTACAGTCAATATGCACATTACAAAAAAGAGCTATAAGGATAATAAACAATGCAGGATATAGAGACCATACCAATTCATTGTTTTTAAAGTCACATGTCATAAAGTTCATCGATTTAGTTAAATTTAATACAGCACAAGTAATGTACAGGGCAATTAATAATCAACTCCCAACTAATATACAAAAAATATTTTAAAAAAAGAGACAACGATCATAATTTGAGAGGAGACTTAAACTTTACAAAACCCAAGATACGAACAACCAAGAAAAGTATCTGCATATCTGTCTGTGGGGTGGATTTGTGGAACAGTATGGAGCCGGAACTGAAACTATGTACAAACAGAAATCAATTCAAAAAGAGGTATAAACACCATTTGCTGAAAGGATATATGTTAGAAGGGTAGTATTTATATGTACGATTTATTATGTTCACTCTGGGACATTATGGGACACTATGGAATGGTGGGTGGGACAGCACTGTGTATATCTGTGTTGTTTGAGGCTGGTTTTGATGTATGGACATCAATGTATGTTAGGATGGATGGGTGTTAATGTTGATTTGTAAAAAATACAGTAAATTGTTTACTTGGGGTCTTAAAGGTGGTAATTTGTATAAAATTCACATGGGTGTATTTATGGAAAAGAGGAGATGGAATTAAGTGTTCACTTCTTCCTTCTCCCTTTCGAACAGTGTATACTGTTACTTTATTGCATTTGTCATTTGTTTGTTTTTGTTATACTTTTTTGTTCGAAATAAAGTATCTATCTATCTATCTATCTATCTAAAGTGGTCCTAGGTGTGAATGTGTGTGTGAATGGTTAAGGGATAGCGCAGTACCGTGGCTGCTTCATCCATCCAGGTGGATGTCCTCAATTTCCCCTCTGGGAATCAATAAAGTATACAAAATCAAAAAAAAAATGTCCAATTGCAATAAACACAAATTTAAAAAATAAAATAATTAAAATAAGCTTCATTAATTTCCATGTGTTTTGAAATATAACTGCAGGGAGCCACAGCATGGGGGCTGAAGGGCCGCGGGTTGTCGACCCCTGGTCTAAGCCATCCAAGACTTGTCTTAGACATGATATTGATTTGAAAAGCTACATCATTCATTTGTGTAGTTATCACGTTACAAGATTTAGGGAAAACTGACCTCTGAGGTCAGAGGTTACCCAAAGGTCAGAGGTCACCCGAATTCAA
Source organism: Pholidichthys leucotaenia (assembly GCA_020510985.1). Taxonomy (NCBI): domain Eukaryota; kingdom Metazoa; phylum Chordata; class Actinopteri; order Cichliformes; family Pholidichthyidae; genus Pholidichthys; species Pholidichthys leucotaenia. The sequence goes on from CM035849.1 coordinate 96,790,796, forward strand.
ACTTGTCCGAGATTTGTCATAGATACACCTATGGTATCAATTTGAAAAGCCCACATCACTTCTTTCTCTAGTTCACAAGGTTGGTGTTGACGGGACTACTGCTGCCAATGCCGCCGCCCATCCACCCAGCGGGGTGACAACAATACCCCTTCTTCCTTTAGAGGCTGAGGGGTAAAAAGTACAACAAATGTGTTATTTTGGGCAAATAAAAATATTTTTGACTTGACTGAGTTCTACATCTGGCCCTTCAAATAGTTAGGTACTCTAACTTAGACAATGAATGTAGTGTACATGACAGAAGAAAAAGGTCATTCCATTGAACAACAAAAGACTGCCATTTACAAAAATATTTAAGTGTTTCCTCAACTGACAAGTACATTTATTTAATAATCACAACACATACTTCTGTACTTTTACTTTGAATCTTGAATTATGTGTGGAAGGTTATCTTTTAATTTGTATTTATACACAAGTACAGGATCAGAACACATCTTTCCCCGCTGCACTGAAGAAAATCTATAGATACACAGTCGGGGCTCCGGGGGTAAAAACCCATTAGTAAAGTACACACGCTCTCTCTCCTCAATGATTTCACACAATGTTTTTTAGACTGTAAGTCATCCCAAGTTAAACATCTATTTTGTGTTTTTGTTAGCCTGACTTAACATAAGCCATTCCGTAATCATATTTCCCATCCCTCTTTGCAAGAATCAGTGGGGTACAGACAACTATTTTATGAAGATCTACCAATCTGATGCATCCACTAATTAACATGATGTCCATTTGTAGTCTGCACGGGAATGAAGAAGAAAATCTGTGGGTTTTTTTGTATTTGGCTGCCGGTCCTCCCTCCCGTTTGCAGTGTGTTGTGTTGGTGTTATAGATTTAGGCTGGGAATGCCCAGTTGAATTTGGGTGCCATTTTACTGGCATATAAAGCACTGCACAAAACCTCACAGGCAAATGAATTAAATTAATATAGTCCCAATCAGCCTCGTTGGACTGCCTTCACACGATTTTCACAGCAGAGCTGAGAACTGGCTCACACTCAGGTTTCCACCTTGATTTGTTTAAAACAACAAAAGTGTCATTAGAATAAAAAGTAATGAGTCAGAAGTGAGAAATGGTCCTGAATGACACAGCAATGTTCACTAAACTGTTTTTAAAAGGGTGGGACACAAAAGCAAGTCAAATAAGTTGCATTTACAACAAAACTACAAGACTAAAGTAGTAAATAACTACCAATTTATGAATATAAAACTATTATTTAACTATGAAAAAGATTTCGGGCAACATGTGCACTAAATGAACTGTGTTTGAGAGCATAAAAGCCATGCCATCTGTAGTAAAAGTTAATTGATCAAGCTGTAATGGTTGTTTGTGTCAGCCAGAAAAGCTTATGGCTTGCTGAACTTCATAGCTGTGTAGCTTGGTCCAGAGTTAAATTGTTTATTCTGACAATCAATCCCCTCAGCTTAGCTCAAACTAAACACCTTTTTCTTGAGCTGTAAAATAAATATTTTTGAGACACACCAAAGACCAAAGGACTTATCAGAAGATCTTCCCGGAGGGAGGAAGCAAAAGGCGATCATGTGCAGTACAGGTTATATCACTGTGCAATGCCAACTGCTGATAGGAGCAAAATTAATATTTAATCACAGGAAAGTGGGGAATCAGTAAATTGGAAATATCCTTTCATGCATGAATAACATGCCTTAACGTAATTTGAATTCCTGCTGTTAATTTTCCATCCATCCATCCATCTTCTACCGCTTTTCCGGAGGTCCGGGTCGCGGAGGCAGCAGTTCAAGCAGAGAAGCCCAGACTTCCCTCTCCCCAGCCACCTGCTCCAGCTCTTCAGAGGGGATACCAAGGCGTTCCCAGACTAGCTGGGAGACATAGTCTCTCCACCGAGTCCTGGGTCTGCCCCGGGGTCTCCTCCCAGTGGGACGTGCCTGAAACACCTCAAGTGGGAGGCGTCCAGGAGGCATCCTAATCAGATGCCCATACCACCTCAACTGACTCCTTTCAATGTGGAGGAGCAGCGGTTCTACTCTGAGCCTCTCCCGGATGACTGAGCTCCTCACCCTATCTCTGAGGGTGAGTCCAGCAATCCTACGGAGAAAGCTCATTTCAGCCGCTTGTATCCGCGATCTCGTTCTTTCGGTCATTACCCAAAGCTCGTGACCATAGGTGAGAGTAGGAACGTAGATTGACTGGTAAATCGACAGCTTTGCCTTAGAACTAAGCTCCCTCTTCACCACAACAGACCGGTACAACGTCCGCATCACTGCAGATGCTGCTCCAATCCGTCTGTCGATCTCTCGCTCCATTTTCCCCTCACTCGTGAACAAGACCCCAAGATACTTAAACTCCTCCACTTGGGGCAGGAGCCTGTCCCCAACCCGGAGAGGACAATCCACCTTTTTCCGGCTGAGGACCATGGACTCGGACTTGGAGGTGCTGATTCTCATCCCAGCCGCTTCACACTCAGCGGCAAACCGTCCCAGCAAGAGCTGTAGGTCATTGCTGGATGAAGCCAACAGGACAACATCATCTGCAAACAACAGAGATGAGATCCTGTGGTCACCAAGCATGACACCCTCCATTCCCTGGCTGCGCCTAGAAATCCTGTCCATAAAAATTATGAACAGGACCGGTGACAAAGGGCAGCCCTGGCGGAGTCCAACTCTCACTGGGAATGACTCCGACCGAGTGTTGGCAATGCGAACTAAACTCTCACAACGGTCGTACAGAGACCGAATAGCTCGTAACAACAAGCCCGATACCCCATACTCCCGAAGCACCCCCCCACAAAAATCCACGAGGGACGCGGTCAAATGCCTTCTCCAAGTCCACAAAACACATGTAAACTGGTTGGGCAAACTCCCACGAACCCTCAAGAATTCTCGAGAGGGTAAAGAGCTGATCCGATGTGCCACGGCCAGGACGAAAACCACATTGCTCCTCCTGAATCCGAGGTTCGACCAACGGCCGGACTCTCCTCTCCAGTACCTTGGCATAGACCTTCCCAGGGAGGCTGAGGAGTGTGATCCCTCTAAAGTTGGAGCACACCCTCCGGTCCCCTTTTTTGAAGAGAGGAACCACCACCCCGGTTTGCCATGCCAAAGGCACTGCCCCCCGACCTCCACGCAATGTTGCAGAGGCGTGTCAACCATGACAACCCAACAACATCCAGGGCCTTGAGGTACTCGGGGCGAATCTCGTCCACCCCCGGGGCCCGGCCACCAAGGAGATTTTTAACCACCTTGGCGACCTCAGCCCCTGTGATAGGCGAGTCATCCCCCTCGTCCCCAAACCCTGCTTCCTCTGTGGAAGGCGTATCAGTGGGATTGAGGAGATCCTCGAAGTATTCCTTCCACCGCCCAACGATATCCCCAGTTGAAGTCAACAGTGTCCCATCCGCACCATACACAGTGTGGACGGGGAGCTGCTTTCCCCTCCTGAGCCGCCGAACAGTTTGCCAGAATCTCTTTGAAGCCGACCGAAAGTCTTGTTCCATGGCCTCACCGAACTCCTCCCATACCCGGGTTTTTGCTTCAGCAACCACCCGAGCTGCACTCCGCTTGGCCTGCCGGTACACCTCAGCTGCTTCGGGAGTCCCACAAGCCTTTCATGCATGAATAACATGCCTTAACGTAATTTGAATTCCTGCTGTTAATTTTCCATCCATCCATCCATCTTCTACCGCTTTTCCGGAGGTCCGGGTCGCGGAGGCAGCAGTTCAAGCAGAGAAGCCCAGACTTCCCTCTCCCCAGCCACCTGCTCCAGCTCTTCAGAGGGGATACCAAGGCGTTCCCAGACTAGCTGGGAGACATAGTCTCTCCACCGAGTCCTGGGTCTGCCCCGGGGTCTCCTCCCAGTGGGACGTGCCTGAAACACCTCAAGTGGGAGGCGTCCAGGAGGCATCCTAATCAGATGCCCATACCACCTCAACTGACTCCTTTCAATGGTGGAGGAGCAGCGGTTCTACTCTGAGCCTCTCCCGGATGACTGAGCTCCTCACCCTATCTCTGAGGGTGAGTCCAGCAATCCTACGGAGAAAGCTCATTTCAGCCGCTTGTATCCGCGATCTCGTTCTTTCGGTCATTACCCAAAGCTCGTGACCATAGGTGAGAGTAGGAACGTAGATTGACTGGTAAATCGACAGCTTTGCCTTAGAACTAAGCTCCCTCTTCACCACAACAGACCGGTACAACGTCCGCATCACTGCAGATGCTGCTCCAATCCGTCTGTCGATCTCTCGCTCCATTTTCCCCTCACTCGTGAACAAGACCCCAAGATACTTAAACTCCTCCACTTGGGGCAGGAGCCTGTCCCCAACCCGGAGAGGACAATCCACCTTTTTCCGGCTGAGGACCATGGACTCGGACTTGGAGGTGCTGATTCTCATCCCAGCCGCTTCACACTCAGCGGCAAACCGTCCCAGCAAGAGCTGTAGGTCATTGCTGGATGAAGCCAACAGGACAACATCATCTGCAAACAACAGAGATGAGATCCTGTGGTCACCAAGCATGACACCCTCCATTCCCTGGCTGCGCCTAGAAATCCTGTCCATAAAAATTATGAACAGGACCGGTGACAAAGGGCAGCCCTGGCGGAGTCCAACTCTCACTGGGAATGACTCCGACCGAGTGTTGGCAATGCGAACTAAACTCTCACAACGGTCGTACAGAGACCGAATAGCTCGTAACAACAAGCCCGATACCCCATACTCCCGAAGCACCCCCCACAAAAATCCACGAGGGACGCGGTCAAATGCCTTCTCCAAGTCCACAAAACACATGTAAACTGGTTGGGCAAACTCCCACGAACCCTCAAGAATTCTCGAGAGGGTAAAGAGCTGATCCGATGTGCCACGGCCAGGACGAAAACCACATTGCTCCTCCTGAATCCGAGGTTCGACCAACGGCCGGACTCTCCTCTCCAGTACCTTGGCATAGACCTTCCCAGGGAGGCTGAGGAGTGTGATCCCTCTAAAGTTGGAGCACACCCTCCGGTCCCCTTTTTTGAAGAGAGGAACCACCACCCCGGTTTGCCATGCCAAAGGCACTGCCCCCGACCTCCACGCAATGTTGCAGAGGCGTGTCAACCATGACAACCCAACAACATCCAGGGCCTTGAGGTACTCGGGGCGAATCTCGTCCACCCCCGGGGCCCGGCCACCAAGGAGATTTTTAACCACCTTGGCGACCTCAGCCCCTGTGATAGGCGAGTCATCCCCCTCGTCCCCAAACCCTGCTTCCTCTGTGGAAGGCGTATCAGTGGGATTGAGGAGATCCTCGAAGTATTCCTTCCACCGCCCGACGATATCCCCAGTTGAAGTCAACAGTGTCCCATCCGCACCATACACAGTGTGGACGGGGAGCTGCTTTCCCCCTCCTGAGCCGCCGAACAGTTTGCCAGAATCTCTTTGAAGCCGACCGAAAGTCTTGTTCCATGGCCTCACCGAACTCCTCCCATACCCGGGTTTTTGCTTCAGCAACCACCCGAGCTGCACTCCGCTTGGCCTGCCGGTACACCTCAGCTGCTTCGGGAGTCCCACAAGCCAACCAAGCTTGATAGGACTCCTTCTTCAGGAGTCCTATCCTATGTTAATTTTCCTTCAAAGATTACTGCAGAAGCACACATTTTTAATTATATTTGAGGCATAGACTCAAAACATAGTGCACAAAAAATTATTTTGTATATATATAAAGGTCAACAGCCACAAAAAATATGTTATTCTGCCACCACTATTTTCCGACAGAGCCCATTTGTTCCAGCTGAAGACAAAATTCTTCTCTGAAAGTGACAAATCTACTGACAGTCTCTCTTTTTTTTTTTACAAACTATAACTAAATTCGCTTGTATAGAAGTGTCTTCATCAGCTGAGTCCTAGTCATATTTGTTTTTGTATAACGGGGGTCTGCAACCTGTAGCTGTGGAGCCATAACCAGTAACACGATAGATTCAAACTGGTTTACAGCTCGGCAGAGGCTACGCTACACTTTCTCGTTATCAGTCACTTTGACAGACAGGGTTGTAAAAATTGTGTTACCGATCTTTTCAATTTTATATAATAAAATGCCAAACAGTATTTGTTTTGGTTCACACATTCAGTTTTATATGAACCTACATGATACATCATCCAGATTATGCATTTTTTTTATATTTAATTGAACTGATAAACAGAGACTGGCGAGACAGTTTTTGATAATTACCTCCGCCAAGGAGGTAATGTTTTTGCCGGGGTTTGTCTGTTTGTCTGTTGGTTAGCAAGATAACTCAAAAAGTTTTGGACGGATTTCGATGAAACTTTCAGGCGTTGTTGGAAATGGTACAAGGAAGAACTGATTAAATTTTGGTGGTGATCCGGATCACCGTCCAGAAGAAAACCGCCATTACGGAAAATGCCATTTTCATGAATAACTAGAAAAGCACTCGGAGAGCGCAGACCTCCGCCAAGCGCCACAATTCCCCCCATACAGTGTTTGTGTGTACGTTGTCAGATTCCTTGAGCATGTAAACATATGACTAGCAATTGGATTCACAATGATTATTTGTTTATTTGACAGGGACAGTGCAATAAACACACAATTAATCAATGACAATCAATCTGATAGTGATAGGATTAGTGGTTCAGTAGTAAAAGCATTGCCTCCTTGGCGGAGGTAATAAACTGAAGTGTTGCTGTTGTGTCCATCTCCTCCACTGACGGATGCAAATTGGGTAGACAGGTTGCCGTGGGTTTTATATTATATTATTTTGGGGTTGCGCTCCGCGGCAAACGAGAATTTAGAAGCTTCGCCGGCAGAGAGCTTGTTTTTGCGCAGCGCCTATGGCTGGCCGGGGAATTTCTGCCAAAGAATCCGTCGGCGGACAGCTGCCCGTGTGAGGTTTTGCAGTTGCGCGCAAACACAGGCACGCTGGCGGGCCCAGGCCAGCAGTGTTTTCCGCGTGCTTTTGTGCCTAAAACGTTGAAGAACGCGGAGTTTGTGTTGCAGACACGACGACCAGCGCCCTCCATTGCGCCTGCACACATGTTGAAAATGGCTGTATGTCACAGTGTTGAAAAATGCTTTAAAAAATTCCTGTATCCAGACGGTGAACCGGATCACCCCCAAAATTTAATCAGTTCTTCCTTGTACCATTTGCAACAACGCCTGAAAGTTTCATGGAAATCTGTCCAAGACTTTTTGAGTTATCTTGCTAACCAACAGACAGACAGACAGACAGACAAACACACAGACAAACCCCGGCAAAAACATAACCTCCTCCTGGCCTTTTCGGCCTGGCGGAGGTAACTACTGAACCACTAATCCTATCATTGTCAATCCAATTGCTAGTCATATGTTCTCATGGTCAAGGAATCTGAAAACGTACACACAAACACTATATGGGGGGAACTGTGACCGCCATTACGGAAAATGCCATTTTCCTGAATAACTACTGAAACACTAATCTTATCATTGTCAATTCAATTGCTAGTCATATGTTCTCATGGTCAACGAATCTGAAAATGTACACACAAACTCTGTATGGGGGAACTGTGGCCACCATTACGGAAAATGCCATTCTCCTGAATAACTACTGAACCACTAATCCTATCATTGTCAATCCAATTGCTAGTCATACGTTCCCATGGTCAAGGAATCTGAAAACGTACACACAAACACTGTATGGGGGGAAATGTGGCCGCCATTACAAAAAATGCCATTTTCCTGAATAACTACTGAAACACTAATCCTATCATTGTCAATCCAATTGCTAGTCATATGTTTTCGTGGTCAAGGAAGCTGAAAATGTACACACAAACACTGTATGGGGGGAACTGTGGCTGCCATTACAAAAAATGCCATTTTCCTGAATAACTACTGAAACACTAATCCTATCATTGTCAATCCAATTGCTAGTCATATGTTTTCGTGGTCAAGGAAGCTGAAAAAGTACACACAAACACTGTATGGGGGGAACTGTGGCCGCCATTACAAAAAATGCCATTTTCCTGAATAACTACTGAAACACTAATCCTATCATTGTCAATCCAATTGCTAGTCATATGTTTTCGTGGTCAAGGAAGCCGAAAACGTACACACAAACACTGTATGGGGGGGAACTGTGGCCGCCATTACAGAACATGTCATTTTCGTGAATAACTACTGAACCACTAATCATATCATTGTCAATCAAATTGCTAGTCATATGTTTTCGTGGTCAAGGAATCTGAAAACGTAAACACAAACACTGTATGGGGGGGAACTGTGGCGCTTGGCGGAGGTCTGCGCTCTCTGAGTGCTTTTCTAGTTGCAATTTAATATGTGGTCTAAAGTGGAAAATACGCTTTAGATCATCTTCAGTCTTTTTTTTTTTTTTTGTCTTTCAGCCACAGTGTATCACCCTATATCGCAATGATTATTACGATTATTATTATTTTTTTTAATGTAAAGGGGCAGTCTGCAAATTGTGGTCCCAAATGAAAAAAGTTTGGAGTGTTGCAAATTTATGGGGAAAATGTCAAAAAATTACATTTATGCAAAAAATTACCATAAATTTGCAAGATATAGTTGTTAACTTACAGTCAAAAGGTCTCAAATTCATAGAAAAAGTCTGAAAAGTCCCTTATGCACTGAAGACTAAGAAAAAAAAACCCGTAATGTTGAAAAGCCACTTCATACTTGTGATTGAGCTGCTTTACCTCCATTATAATGCTCACATAAGTTTGATACTTTTCAACAAACTTGCTCCATACCCTTTTCCATAGTGTAATTTTCTGGTGCGAGTCATATTTTCTAAATGACAATCACGTTTAAAAGTTGACTGCAAGTACCCATTACTCATAACACCGCTGTAACCGAAACCTGTAGAGCCGCCCATCCCATCAAAATAACAAACAGCATGCATATTCCTATTGCAGGAATCGGAGGCCCCCGAAGGCATCTCATCACTCAGCAGTCGGCGCACAGACGGGAATGCAGCCGTGCGGGTTTAAGACGAGCTTTCTGCCTCAGATGCAATTGTTTTAATACGTGCCTGGAATAGCTCGCCTGTGTTTTTCATACTCGGAGTACAGGCTCAGCCGAAACTCTTTCGACTTCAGAGGCTGTTTGAACCGTGCGCGGCTACAGTGGGAGCAGCAGGGGCGCGCGGCTGTCAGGGTGTTTTGTCTTACCTGCCAGAGACAGACCGACCAAGAGCAAAGGTTGCCTCATGTCTTCAGTCAGGCCGCTCTGTGGAGAAATTAAGCACTTTAATAGACTAAATCGCCTCATACTATGAAGTCTGGTGGTTTTAGCAATTTGTTTCTTGTCTGTTCAGCGCTGTTTACTCCTAACACAAGTAAATTCATTCACAAATAATAAATGGATCTTACCAGAGTATTTTCCCCTAGTCCTCTTGTTCATTTTGAGCTGTCAAACCTGTCTGTTTCGCTTGAGTTTGCTAATGTGTCCTCTTCCTGTTACCGCTGTTATTACCTGTGTGACAGACACACCTGTCCCCTTAAAGAGACAGCAGCCGGTGTAGCCCGGGGGAGGCGACCTCTGCTCACGGCAAAGTCCGTCAAACACACCCCAACATTAAAATGAAGGTAAGATTGTCAGTATTGCCAAAAGATTTAATCCTTATTCTGTGATACATTCTGTTACTTTTCAGTCATAATTTCCCTACTTTGAGAATAGAACAGGCTTTATTGTCATTGTGCAGTTGTACAGCACAGGGTTCCAAGCAGCTGTGCTGTGGGAAACCTGTTGTTTTGGTTCTACTTATTCTTATTCTTCTCCACTAAAAGTGCATAGGGAGCAAAACGGTAATAAGTAGAAACTTGAAATTTTACAGTCTGATCAGAAATTCTCCCCACTACTCAGACCAAAAACCAAGGCACTTGTACATAGGTGGCACTATATCCATCCATCCATCCATCTTCTACCGCTTTTCCGGAGGTCCGGGTAGCGGAGGCAGCATTTAATTAAGCAATATTACATGAGAGGGAGTACAGTATCAATGAATATGGTGACTGCAGGTGTGATACGTCTAATGCCCGACTCGTAGCGGACGGTGTTAGATGTTAATACCCACAGTTACTGTGTGATTTTTTTTTTTTTTTTTTTAAGTCGTAGCTTTAAAAGTGTGAGAGGAGTTTTCTGGGCAAGTCGGACAGACGGGCATCCATCCATCCATCTTCTTCTGCTTAATCCTTTTTGGGTCGTGGGGGGGGGTTGGAGCCTATCCCAGCATATTTGAGCAAGAGGCAGGGTACACCCTGGACAGATTGCCAGTCCATCACAGGGCCAACACAGAGAGACAGACAACCATTCACTCTCATCATACCATAATACATCCTGTCTTTAGAGAAGGGCGTATTAAAAAAAACTCAGCAATGTGCTTGCACAATTACAAAGAAAACTATACAAAATTAAGAACAAAAATGAAAATTTATGCAAAAATATCTCAACTTTGTATTAAAATGCCACTTTTTTAAAAATTATTACATAGGAACATGTTACTAAACCTGAACTAGATTAGACTAGATAAGATTAGTTTAAGGTTTATTAAAAGTGAGCTAATAAGATTTACACACAACGACATTTATTGTCCAAGTTTAGTGCAATGCCTGTTATGAAATTTAAACTAAATAGAAATAAAAACAATACATACACAAGGGTTATTAAAAATAAATAAATAAGAAGACAAGCACAAAAAATGATCCACAAGGTTGGGTGTTGGATCAATAGACAAACCAGATAGACAAACTAGTCTTGTCAATAGACAAACTAGGTTTAGTCAGCCGGGGGACCTCCAGTAATGCACTGGGCCTCACTCCTTTCCTCACTCTCTATGAAATATTTTTTTTTGCTGGTCATTAACATTTGTTTGTTCTCTCCCATAGATTGAGTCCCCATCGTGCTGTTTGCTCTCTACATGTCTGTTCTTTTCATCTTCTCTGTCCCCTCACCCCCCAGCCAGTCGCAGCAGATGACTGCCCCTCCCTGAGCCTGGTTCTGCTGGAGGTTTCTTCCTGTTAAAAGGGAGTTTTTCCTCTCCACCGTCGCCAAGTGCTTGCTCACAGGGGATCACCTGATTGCTGGGGTCTTTCCGCAACTGTGGGGGTTCCCCCCTACAGTTGATAGTGCTATGAGATGACTGTTGTTGTGAAATGGCGCTATATAAATAAAGTTGAATTGAATTGAATTGAATAGATAACCAAAAGAGTCACAAAAGATCCACAAAACGAGAAGTTCTCATTCAGTATTTTTTTTATTTAGAGCAACGCTTTGAGCACACCACCCTTACTCAGACTCTGAGGGTAGAAGCTTCTTAGTGTGTGGATTTTCTTTTTGACTCTTGATCATCTTATTAAATACACACACACACACACACACACAATATTTAAAATCTACAAAGCTTGCAATTAAAAAAAAAATACAGAAAGAATAATCAAAGATTGCATCATAAAACAAAAGTATCAGCTAATGCTACACAGCTGATCACTCTCTCAGATAAATGCTTTATTTTGACTTTCCACTAAATTCTGTGGTACAGTGGCAGAGTGGCTTCATCACACATGGGCAAAATAATGTCATGGATGGCCCTCACGAGCCATCAAAAGACGCCACATATCAACCAGTGAGTTTGCACAGTTTTTTAAAGGAACAGAAAGATGACAAAATAACAAGCCACAGGGGGCTAAAACACACTATAACGATAACTTAGTCAATGACAAGAAGAACGGATTCATAATGAAACACAATAACGACAATAGAAGAGGGGTTGTAAACCTCTGACCAGAGGGATGCTCAATGATGTCAGACAAGGGGTTGGCTGACGAGACTGCCGCACATTTCGCTCTCAGCTGCCATCTTAAGTAGGGAAGAGTTGATGAGGCGAAATGCAGCTCAGCTGTCAGGGCCTCAGCTCTGACAGCCAGAAGCCCCTCCGAACGCTGTCACAATAAAAGCTCGGAGAGCCATAGGAACATACACATGAGCTGGGAGGAAAATACTGCATGGCCCGAGCGTGGACGAGATCGGTGCTCGAACCACGACAGTACCTCTCCCCGAGGTGGCGACCTCCGAGCACCGTATGACACCCAGCCCCCACCCCCCACCCCACCCCCCACCCCACCCAGGGTGGGAGGATGGGGGAAAGGCCTGGAGGGTGCGAACCAGAAAAGACCAGAAAACACCAAGACGATGACAGGGAACAAACGAAGCAATTACAGAGTATAGTAGGGGGAAAAAAACACAATACTCCATAAAATGCAGATGATACATAGACGGAACCCAAAAAATGCAACAACAGTAGGAGACCTAAAACTAAACATACAGGCCTATAAGACATAATGTGAAAAATACAAGCCATCCCTCAGACAGGGGAGGGGAGAAAAAAAAAAACACTCTAAACAGCGGTAATACACAGATCAAAATAAGGCATATGACAACACACCAAAAGTGACCTTAACATCTGGGGATGACGGCAGGCAGAGTCCAATAATACACACAGTTCTGGTGGTCTCCCTGCGTCCAATGTCCAAATAGGTGATATTAGGGAAAAGGAGCGTTCGGGCGGCCTACCCCAGTCCCAGGCCCGGGAAAACAGGATCTCTGGCAGCCGGACAAGGTCGCCAAGCAAACAGTCCAGTTGGTCGGGCCGCCGACCCAGAACGCCAAACGGGCGAGGCAGTCTTTCAGGCGGCCGACCCGCATCGCTCAGCCACCAGGACCGCAGGGGAGAGAACGGCAACGGCTTCCCTGTAGAGGGGAATAGCACAGGAGAGCCGGGCTGAATATGGCGAACCCCAACAGCACCCAGTGGAGAAGGTTTGGAGGAAAGATGAGGGACCAGTCTGGCGCCGCTCAGCAGAGGATCTGCATCTCCATCTCCGAACGTTATCAGCATAGGCGCTGTCCTCCTGTTGGACCCAGGGTGAGCCCGTGCTGCACCCACGTCGGACCCCGATTGGGTCTCGGCTGCACCCACGTTGGACCCTGACTGGGTCGGAACAGCTCCATAGACGGCCTTCACCCCCGAACCCGGAACCTCCAGAACAGCGACCGGGGTTGACTCCGCACCGGTGACCCTGGGAGAAGGCTCAGGAGAAGAAGAAGAACCGGGATCAGGATCACCGGTAGCGACAGAGCCCAGCGAGACGAGCTCGGGTGCAGCGGACGGCTGCCCCTGGCTCGTCTCCCCAAGAGACAGGCAAAAATGCTCCAAAATAGAAAGAAGGAAAACAAAGTAGAGCACTTGCCTGCACTCGAGTTCTGTCGCCGTCCAGGACTTCGACGATCCGGACTCAGGATGAAGAAGGACGTCTTCTGGCTCCCACTCGGCTACGGCGGGCTCTGCAGCCAGCATGATGTTCTCCGCAGCCTGAGGACCCTCCAGCACTGACGTCCATGCCAACGACCCGCACGGCATGGTGGCAGGGGATCCTCGACCCGCTGGATTGAACCGCTCATCGGTGGAGACCCGGGGACATTTCGTTGTCGGCGCAGGCTCCACGCTGCAGTCCGCTCTCCTCCTCTGCCCATGACACGGCTACGGGGCTGGAACCAGGCTCTCCAGGACCGCAGGCCCCCTCCTCGTCCGGCGATGTAGGCCTGGCATCATGTACCGCTCAGCAGAGGGAGACACAGAGGCAGCAGGTTCAATGACAGAAGCTACAGCAGGTGGCGGGAGCTTGGGGGACTGCGAACCCTGAACTCCACCCCCAGGAGTCAGACAAGGCAAATCACAACAACGAGGAGAAGAATGAACTTGCACTTGCCTGTTTCCCGGAGGGCTGATGGTGCCTGCTGTGGTGGACGTTGTTCCTCCCTTTCCCTGCTGGATGGTGACAGAGGGCCCCCTGGGAGGACAAGGAGGAGCCGCTCGCGATGGTCCAATAACGGGCTTCGCCAAAGCAGGACTCGTGGCACTCACAGCAGCCAGGGAAGACGTCGAGGAGGAGGGGATGACAGCCGAGGCGATCCGGGCACGAGGAGCTGATGGGACAACAGGGAAAGATGACCCGGGGGAGGCTGCAGAAATTCCCTCCTGACGAGACACCGGAGAGGCAGCTGACTTGGAGGTAGAGTTCCTCCGATGTCCCGGAACAGGGTCCGGACGGGGTTCTCGCTGAGTCTTGGTGTAGGCTGTGTGACGACGGTTATCGGCAGAGGGCAAGGCGAAGGAGAGGTTCGGGAAGCGCCGCTCCTGCAAGGAAACAGAGGCGAGCAGGTCGGCGTACTCTGGATAATCAGTTAACGCCAGATTCCTCTCCACCAGCCTGACTGCCACCGTCACATGCTTAATAACCTGCGTGGGGTGGACAGCGGAGCGCGCTGCCGCCACTCGGTCCCGGATGGAAACAGCTGACTGTTGTAGTTTCTCCGGGGGAATTCCGACTGACGTGTCACTCCTTAGGGGATCACCCCTGGGCGGTGTGACCTCCTGGCCTGGAGCGGGGACAGGAATGGGATCCCGAAGCGAGGAGCAAGGATGCCTCCTCTTCGGCTTCCTGCCGGAGTTTCCCTCCAGCCCACGGAGTATCTCCCGTTGCGCAGCGATGTCTGCCTTCCTCGCACTGACTTCAGGGTGGTTGGAGTAGCGAGGAAGGCAATTAATGATGTCCTCAGCGAGGTCCAGGTGCCGGCGTACATCGCTGGGAGAGTTGTAGAGGCTAGTAGTGATGAGAGTTCCATCAACGTAGTCCAGGGCCTCCGCCAGCTCGTAGCACAGGCTCCGAGCGCGGCTCCTGAACGACGACATGACCTCCCAGCATACAGGTACCCAGACAGGGAAAAACAAGTCCAATTCAGGCAAAACTCACGGCAACAGGCGTCTCAGTCTGGCAGCAGTCTACTGTCATGGATGGCCCTCACGAGCCATCAAAAGACGCCACGTATCAACCAGTGAATTTGCACAGTTTATTAAAGGAACAGAAAGATGACAAAATAACAAGCCATGGGGGGCTAAAACACACTATAATGATAACTTAGTCAATGACAAGAAGAACGGATTCATAATGAAACACACTTACGACAATAGAAGAGGGGTTGTAAACGTCTGACCAGAGGGATGCTCGATGATGACAGACGAGGGGTTGTCCGATGAGACTGCCGCACATTTCGCTCTCAGCTGCCCTCATAAGTAGGGAAGAGCTGATGAGGCGAAATGCAGCTCAGCTGTCAGGGCCTCAGCTCTGACAGCTGAGGCCCTGACAGTGTTAACTGTCGGTTAACACCGGTGCTGTTAACCGACAGTGTGCTGGTGGAAAATGAGCTACTGTTGGTTGAAGATCGAGGAGAAGGAGAGGGGGAAGGCATGTTAAGAGGGAGAGAGAGAAAAGGAAAGGTAGAAGTGTGGAGGTGAGAGTAGGGACATTAAATGTAGGGACTATGACTGGTAAAGGCAGAGAGTTGGCTGATATGATAGAGAGAAGAAAGGTAGATATAATGTGTGTTCAAGAAACCAGATGGAAAGGAAGCAAGGCTAGGAGCATTGGAAGTGAATTTAAATTGTTCTACCATGGTGTGGATAGGAAGACAAATGGAGTAGGAGTAATCTTGAAGGAAGAGTATGTGAAGAGTGTTCAGGAGGTGAAGAGGCAGTCAGACAGAATCATGAGTTTGAAGCCAGAAGTCAAAGGTGTGATGTTGAATGTTGTCAGTGTGTATGCCCCACAAGTTGGATGTCAGGTAGAACAGAAAGAGGAATTCTGGAGTAAGTTGGATGAAGTGGTAGAGTGTCCCCAGCAGGGAAAAGTGGTGATTGGAGCAGACTTTAATGGACATGTAGGTGAAGGGAACGGAGGTGATGAGGAGGTCCTGGGTAGGTATGTTCTTAAGGAGAGAAATATGGAAGGACAGATGGTTGTAAATTTTGCTAAAAGGATGGAAATGGCTGTGCTGAATACATACTTCAAGAAGAGAGAGGAACATCAGGTGACTTACAAGAGTGGAGGAAGGTGCACACCGGTGGACTACATCTTATGCAGAAGGAGAAATCTGAAAGAGACAGGAGACTGCAAGGTGGTGGCAGGGGAGAATGTAGCTAGACAGCATCAGATGGTAGTCTGTAGGATGACTTTGCGATGCAAGAAGAGGAAAACAGTGAAGGCAGAGCCAAAGATTAAGTGGGGGAAGTTACAGAAGGAAGAAGGTCGCACAGAGTTCAGGAAGGATACAGGCTCTGGGTGGTTGGGAAGATTTACCAGATGACTGGGAAAGTACAGCAAAAGTATTGAGGGAAACGGGTAGAAAGGTATGTGGTGTATCCACTGGACAGAGGAAGGAAGACAAGGAGACTTGGTGGTGGAATGAGGAGGTACAGGAAAGTGTCCAAAGGAAGACGTTAGCAAAGAAAAAGTGGGATAGTCAGGGAGATGAAGAAAATAGACAGAAGTATTTGGAATCTAGGCACATGGCAAAGAGAGGTGGAAAAGGAAAAGGCATATAGTGAGTTGTATGAGAGGCTGGACACTAAGGAGAAAGGGACTTGTATCAATTGGCTAGACAGAGAGATCGAGCTGGAAAGGATGTACAGCAGGTTAGGCTGATTAAGGACAGAAATGGTAAAGTGCTAACAAATGACAAGAATGTGTTCAGAAGGTAGAAGGAATACTTTGAAGAGCTGATGAATAAAGAAAATGAGAGAGAGAAGGATGGATGGATGGATGGATGGATGGATGGATGGAGGAAAGATGGTGAACAAGGAAGTCCCAAGGATTAGCAAGGCAGAAGTGAGGGCTACTTTGAAGAGGATGAAGATTGGAAAGGCAGTTGGTCCAGATGACATACCTGTGGAGATACTGAGATGTTTCGGAGAAATGGCAGTGGACTTTTTAACCAGATTGTTTAACACAATCTTGGAGAGTGAGAGGATGCCTGAGGAGTGGAGAAGAAGTGTTTTGGTACCAATTTTCAAGAGCAAAGGTGATGCTCAGAGCTGTATTAACCCTTTAAATGCCCAGATTAAATGGACGGGTTGCACACCCCCAGTGGCACAGCGCAGCAACTGCACGTGTCAACTTATTGACACGTGCATATTGATTAGTTTAGAAGGTGGCAGACGCGCCGAAGGAATCATGGCTGACATGAAATATAGCAAATAAGAAGAAATCCTCATTATTATTATTCTTTTTTCTGCTTTGAGCTCACACACCAATGTAGATGCCGCCATGTTTGGTCATCTCTGCCGCGATGATGACTGAAACTGCGTGAAACAGAGAAAATAGCCACAAATACAAACAAAAAATGGCGAAACATCGACAACGATGGACAAAAACGGACCGGTCACATGGGCGAGCGAGCCCCTCCACCCGGAAACAGGTAAGATAAATATATGTTGGTTTTTTTTACATTTTATTGATTTTCTGGTTCATATACTTTGAAGATTAGATAAAAGCATACCCCTGTAGACAAATCGACATAAAAAAACAGACCATTCTTTATGTAAATGTGTCCAAAGTCCACTTTTGACTGAGTTATGTAATTTATATAGCTGCCACGACATTATGCAAATTAGATGCATAAATGTATTCTTGTCTGAAACTTTGGATCATATTCTACATCTTTCTAATTGACAGTAAGCCATTATCTCTTGTAACTTTCAAGTTATAGCTTTAGAAATCTGAACTATTTTATTGAGAAAAATTTTTACCACTCTTGACCATTAGGGGGGACCTTGAGTTGCCTTGCGTTGCCCCAGGTGCCACATGGCACCTAGGGCAGTTAAAGGGTTAACTACAGAGGCATACTGTAAAGTTGATCAGCCGCACTATGAAGATATGGGAAAGAGTTGTTGAAGCCAGGTAAAGATGAGAGGTGACAATCAGTGAGCAGCAGTATGGTTTCATGCCAAGAAAGAGTACTAAAGATACGTTTGCTGTAAGAGTGTTGATGGAGAAGTATAGAGAAGGTCAGAAGTAATTTCACTATGTCTTTGTGGATCTTGACAAAGCATACGATAGGGTGCCAAGAGAGGAATTGTGGTACTGTATGAGAATTTCAGGAGTGACAGAAAAGTATGTGAGGGTGGTGCAGGACATGTATGAGGACAGCGAGATGGTGGTGAGGTGCGCTGTAGGAGTGACTGATGGATTCAAGGTGGGGGTGGGATTACATCAGGGATCGGCTCTGAGCCCCTTCTTTTTTGCCATGATGATGGACAGGCTGACAGATGAGGTCAAGCAGGAGTCCCCATGGACCATGATGTTTGCAGACAACATTGTGATCTGTAGTGAGAATAGGGAGCAGGTGGAAGAGAACCTGGAGAGATGGAAGTATGCTCTGGAGAGCAGAGGAATGAAAGTCAGTAAAAGCAAGACGGAATACATGAGTGTGAATGAGAAGGAGGCAGATGTAACGGTGAAGATGGAAGGAGCAGAGGTGGTGAAAGTAGAGGAGTTTAAATACCTGGGGTCAACCATCCAAAGCAATGGAAAATGCACAAGAGAGGTGGAGAGTGCAGGCAGGGTGGAGTGGGTGGAGACGAGTGTCATGGGTGATTGTGACAGAAGGATAGCAGCTAGAGTGAAAGGGAAGATTTACAAGATGGTAGTGAGACCTGCTATGATGTATGGTTTGAAGAAGGTGGCACTGACAAAAAGACAGGAGGTGGAGCTGGAGGTGGCAGAGTTGAAGATGCTAAGATTTTCATTGGGAGTAACTAGGAGGGACAGGTGCAGAGGAGGGATAGTGGATATATTGGACGAAGGATGTTGAAGATAGAGCTGACAGGCAGGAGGAAAAGAGGAAGACCACAGAGAAGATTCATGTAGTGAAGGAGGACATGGAGAGGGTTGGTGTTACAGAGGACGATGCAAGGGACAGGGTGAGATGGAGGCAGATGATCTGCTGTGGCGACCCCTAAAGAGAGCAGCCGAAAGAGGAACTAGAAGAAGTTTGTTTGATCTCTGTCCACTTCTCATCTGTTCCATTTCTCCTTAATGTGAGCAGAGATAATCAGTCATTCATGAATGACAAGAACTCAAGATTCATTCCTCCATCTAGGAAAGAGGGACAGTGATCAGGCAAGCAAGAGTCTGAACGCAGAGAGGGTGCAGCGTTAGTGAGGAATTTCATGGCCAATATTGGGCTCTCCCAGCACCTGTCTCCTATTTTTGAAAATAAATAAAAAGAACAATGAGCTATTCTTTTGAACAGCTCTTTGAATGGAATGAAGCCAAAAATTCTCTTTCTAAAGATTTATGGTAATGCCACCCTTGGTGACAACAACTGCAATCTAGCATTTGCAATAACTGGCAATGAGTCTCTTACATCACTGTTGAGGAATTTTGACCCACTCTTCTTTTCAGCCGCATTGGAGGGCTTGAGCTTGAGGTCATGAACTGATGGGTGGACATCCTCCCTCAGGATTTTCTGGTAGAGAGCAGAAATGATGGTTCCATCAATTGTGGCAGGTTGCCCAGGTCCTGAAGCAGCAAAGCAGCCCCAAACCATCACACTACCACCACCATGTTTGACTGTTGGTATGATGAGCTTTTTATGAAATGCTGTGTTAGTTTTATGCCAGATGTAATGGGACACACACTTTCCAGAAAGTTCAACTTTTGTCTCATCAGTCCACAGAATATATTCCCAAAAGTCTTGGGCATCATCAAGATGTTTGGTTTTGTTGTTGCTGTTGTTGTTGTTGTTGTTGTTGTTGTTTTGACAAATGTGAGATGAGCCTTTGAGTTCTTTTTGGCAGCAGTGGTTTTCACCTTGGAACTCTCCCATGGATGCCATTTTTGCCCAGTCTCTTTCTTATTGTTGAATCATGGACTAGTGTCCAAACTGAGACAAGTGAGGCCTGCAGTTCTTAGTTGTTCTGGATTTTTATTTCTCATCTGTTCTTGAATTTCTTTTGATTTCTTTTGATTCTTGATTAAACAGGTCTGGCAGTAATCAGACCTGGGTGTGGCTAGTGAAATTGAACTCAGCTTTCCCCAAAATTTGATTAATCACAGTTAAATTCATGATGTAATGGGGGAGGGGGGGCAATTACTTTTTTCACAGAGGGCCAGGCTGGTTTGGATAGCTTTTTCCCCGAGTTGCTCCTGGTGGGTCAGGCCAGCGCCTGTGCATGGCAGCTCCACCGCCATCAGTGTGGGAATGTGTGTGTGAATAGGTGGATAGCAGGATCTGTAAAGCACTTTGGTCATCTAGAGATGAGAAAGCACTATATAAGTGAGCACCATTTACCATTTAATAAATTAAATCATCATTTAAATACTGCATTTTGTATTTATTCACTGATCGGAGCAAAGGGGAATTATGTCCATCCGTTTGTCCCACAAAAAGTACCTGTTTTGTGAAATCAACTTGTATAGTTTTGTTCCAAATGTTTTTAAACTTGGTACCAGGGTGTGATATACATTGATAATGCACATATTGCAATTTGGCTCCAATCAGATGTTTGGCAGGCATGGATCTGGGCATGAGCTTCCCTCCTGTTCTCTTGGTATCACGCATGGATCTCTGAAAGCACTTTTTCATTCTTTTGTTGCATTTTTCTTGCTCCCTTTTCAGTGCTTTCTCTCGCTTCCTTCTGGGCTCCATGTGCTCTAACTGCATAGTTAGCTTCTCTTCTTCCTTTATTAATTTTCTGTGACATTCTGATCAGTCACTGCAACAGATACTGGAGTCAGTTTGTCTTGGCCTGTCCTTGCCACTGATAATACCTCTATCTGCCAAGAATGTGCTGCTAGTCCAGCAAAAGCTAGCGGTACTCAAATACTTTGCAAGCAGTTTCATGAAATGGTCAGTCAGAAAGCAGCTCATACCGGCTCGGATGTTGCCCGGGTTTGCAGGGTCAGGAGTTCCTGGCAGCGGAGGGCGGGGGACAGAGCTGTGTAGAGGAATCTGATCAGACCTAAATGAAATAGTCATCGTCGCCTGCGACAGACTGCTATGGTGGGTGGTGGTGATCTTTGTCTAAGATTAAAATTTGTTTGATGATCTGAAACATTTAAGTGTGACAAATATGCAAAAATAAAAGAAATCAGGAAGGGGGTGAAGTACTTTTTCACAGCACTGTGTATATCAGACACCTGACAAAAGCCTTTTCCAATATGGCAACACCTATGTGGACTTTTTACCCTATTGTAATATAGGGTGTCCATAAAGTCTTTTTACAATTTAACAAATTTATTACAAAAGCAAATGAATTGACAAATCTGTGGAAATTATGACAAAATGAGGAGTACATATTGACTTTTTTTTGCCTCATTTAATATACCTCTATATGGGCACCATCAGTTGCACGAAGCACATAGAGACAGTACTCGATTTCTTGCCATGTTTGCTGTAACATAGCCTCATCAGTGGTAGCAATGGCATCAATGATCTTTTGCTTCAGGTCATTGATGTCCCATACCTTTGTTCGAAACATGATATCGTTAACATAACCCCATAGAAAGAAGTCCAGGGGAGTGATATCTGGTGAACGAGGTGGCCAGGGAATTGGGCCATCCCTTCCAATCCACCGGTCTGGAAATGTTTGATTTAGGAACCCAAGAACATTGAAATACACAAATGCAATGTGGTTAAAAACTTTGATAACCACTAAGTTCATAGAACAGATCTGATTAACATATCTCATCACTTGCTTTTGTAATATTTTTTTTTTAAATTGCAAAGAGACTTTGTGGACACCCTGTATATAACAATATTTGGACAGCTATGTGGCATGTCTCCCTTATCTCAGTTTATCTGAAACATTGTGGCCATGTGGGGAAAAAAAAAGTTGTCCAGAGAAGCTCCTACTTTGAATCAGCTGGGTGAAGTCTGCCTCTGCCAGTGTGGGTTCTGTTATGTAATGTAATAACACCAATACACAGCACGGACATGATGGCGCAAACACGGGCAACATCATCACACGGTGCCTACCTATAATAGGAGGCTGACAGCAGCAGCTCATGCTCTTTGGCACTCCTCCTCTAGCCGACACACAGCCTGTACCCCTGCACCCTGCTAACATTAGCTTGTTTGTACTATTCCATGTGCTACAAGCTCTTTTAATAAAACCACTGTTCAGCACAGCCACTGCCTCTGCTGTCCCTCTTTTCCAGACATAACAGGTTTGTATGGAGCTATTATTGTTGCAAAACTATTTGTAAGCGTATGCACAGTTCCACAAATGCGTGCACGGATCCACAAATGCATGCACATTTCCACAAATGTGTAAAAAATATTTGCAAATGCGTGCACAGATCTACGAAATGCATGCAAAGTTCCATACATGCGTGCACAGATCTACAAATGTGTGCACTGATCTACATATGTGTGCAAAGTTCCACAAATGTGTACACAGTTCCACAAATGTGTGCACAGATCTACAAATGCATGCAAAGTTCCACAAATGCATACACAGTTCCACAAATGCGTGCACTGTGTTATGTCTGGATGTGGACCCAAAGGACGAGGCCAGGTGTAGAACAGGACGGACATTTATTAACTGGTAGCACACACACACTACACTACGACTGCCAGGCAGAGGGGGTGGCAAAGAGTCCCGCCCCTCCTGCCTGCTGCCCTTTATAGGCACGGATGGTGGCGAGACCGAAGTCAGAGCCACTACACCATGCCTCACAGATAAAAGCCTAAGAACAATAACACTGAAAAAAAGAACATTGACTGCACATACAATATCTCACAAAAGTGAGTACACCCCTCACATTTTTGTAAATATTTTATTATATCTTTTCATGGGACAACACTGAAGATATGACACTTTGACACAATGTAAAGTAGTCAGTGTACAGCTTGTATAACTGTGTAAATTTGCTGTCCCCTCAAAATAACTCAACACACAGCCATTAATGTTTAAACCGCTGGCAACAAAAATGAGTACACCCGTAAGTGAAAATGTCCAAATTGTGCCCAAGTGTCAATATTTTGTGTGGCCACCATTATTTTCCAGCACTGCTTTAACTCTCTTGGGCATGGAGTTCACTAGAGCGTCACAGGTTGCCACTGGAATCCTCTTCCACTCCTCCATGACAACATCATGTTAGAGACCTTACGCTCCTCCACCTTCAGTTTGAGGATGCCCCATAGATGCTCAACAGGGTTTAAGTCTGGAGACATGCTTGGCTACTCCATCACCTTTACCCTCAGTTTCTTTAGCAAGGCAGTGGTTGTCTTGGAGGTGTGTTTGGGGTCACTATCATGTTGGAATACTGCCCTGCGGCCCAGTTTCCAAAGAGAGGGGATCATGCTCTGCTATACAGGTACATCTCAAAAAATTAGAATATCGTGAAAAAGTTCAATATTTTTGTCACTCATTTCAGAAAGTGAAATCCATATATTATATAGATGCATTACACAGACAGTGATATATTTCAAGTGTTTATTTATTTTAATTTTGATGATTATGGCTTGCAGCCCATGAAAACCCCAAATTCAGTTTCTCAAAAAATTTGAATATTACATAAAATTAATTTTTTTAAAAATAGTTTTTTAATAGAAATGTTGGCCGACTGAAAAGTATGTCCATGTACACACTCAATACTTGGCCGGGTCTCCTTTTGGATTAATTACTGTATCAATGTGGCGTGGCATGGAGGTGATCAGCCTGTGTTACTGCTGAAGGTCCAGGTTGCTTTGATAGTGACCTTCAGCTCGTTTGCATTGTTGGGCCTGGTGTCTCTCATTTTCCTCTTGACAATACTCCATAGATTCTCTATGGGGTTTAGGTCAGGAGAGCTTTCTGGCCAATCAAACACAGTGATGCCACGGTCATTAAACCAGGTTTTGATACTTTTGGCAGTGTGTGGGGGGTGCCAAATCCTGCTGGAAAATGAAATCAGCTTCTCCATAAAATGGGCAGGTACCTCCACACCATCCAACTCCACCGTGCAGAATGTGTACCCATTGGTGTTCGGGGACACAGTGTGGACAACCGTCGGGGCGGGAGGGGTTGATTTCTTCTCCGGGCTCCCCTGCTCGAACATGCGGCACACCCTGGCATAATGGTTCAAGCGGCCACACCTGCTGTAGCGCTTCCCTCTTGCTGGATAGTTCCTGGCCTTGAAGCAGTGCTTCGCGGACCCGCAGCCCAAACACATGGGCTTCCCCGGGGCAGACCTCAACTCCATAGCGTTGCCATCTCCGGCATCGTCCTCCACACTCTCATCGCTGTCCTGGTCCGCTACTTGTGTGGTCATGAGGGATCCTAGCTGTCGGTGTGATAAATGCTCACTCAGCTCCCATGTCAGCCTATCTGCTGCTTCCAGCTGGAGAGCTAACTCAGTGGCCCTGGATAGCATCAAGTCACCCGGAAAAGTGGGCAGCTTCGACCTTATTGCAGCGCAGTTGGTATGCTCCGCCAACTGGTCGCGAACCATCTCTTCCTCCAACAGTCCGAACCGACACTCACTAGCCAGTAGCCTCGAGTCTGCCATGAACCGCTGAATGGACTCACCCACCTGTTGGCGGCGCTGCCAAAACTTGATCCTCCAAACGATAACATTGTCCGGGGCGCAAAAATGGCGCACCATCAGCTCAACCACATCGTTGAAGCT
Organism: Pholidichthys leucotaenia; assembly: GCA_020510985.1. NCBI lineage: Eukaryota > Metazoa > Chordata > Actinopteri > Cichliformes > Pholidichthyidae > Pholidichthys > Pholidichthys leucotaenia. The sequence goes on from CM035849.1 coordinate 96,815,306, forward strand.
GTCAGAGTCGCCGAGCGTGCTCAAAATTCGTGCTCAAAATATGGGCTGCACGGTGGCGCAGTGGTTAGCACTGTGGCAGCACAGTTTTACCCTCGGCCGGGGGATCGCGGGGACCGTGAGATCGTGGGTTCGATCCCTGCCCCCGGCCAACAGTGATCTGTGTGGAGTTTGCCTGTTCTCCCCGTGTTTGCGTGGGTTTACTCCGGGATTTCTCCGGTTTCCTCCCACATGCCAAAAACATGCAGGTTAGGGAGTTAAGGGGCGCTTGCGAATGCAGTGACCGGCAGTTGGTGGTTTGTCACCAGACTGCAAAACAAATCTACCTACGGGTACAAAATAAGTAATAAAAAAAAAAAAAAAAAAAATTTGTTGTCCCTCCATCCCTAAGTTAGCGCCACCATGTACGTCTGGAACACGGCGTACCACCTCGGCCAGGGGACAGGTGGCTCATCCGGAAGCTCCAGAAACAGCCAAATAGGAGACTCCCACGCTTCCATACCTTGTTTATCCTTGTTGCCAAAATGTTATGTCTGGATGTGGATCCAAAGGACGAGGCCAGGTGTAGAACAGGACGAATGTTTATTAACTGGTAGCACACACACACCACATTACGACCGCCAGGCAGAGGAGATGACAAAGAGTCCCGTCCATCCTGTCTGCTGCCTTTTATAGGCACGGGTGGTGGCGAGACCGGAAGTCAGAGCCACCACACCGTGCCTCACAAATAAAAGCCTAAGAACAATAACACTATACATAACTATACAACACACTAGCCACGGTTACCTGTGCAAAATTTCTTCAAATTGATTACAATTCAGATCAGAACTTTACTGTTTACATGGATCCTGAAAAAGCTGATCTAATTAGGACGTGCGTTTCCATGTGTCACACGTTTGAACGGACTAAATAATTTTGACATGCGCATAATTATCCAACATTCCAGAAATAGTAGAAGAAGCAACTTCCGATGTAAACAAACCCCACTTTGTGTCTTTCTCTGTTATGACCCGAGCGCCGGTTCTGATCGCGCGCGGGCTAAGTTCTTCTCGCTGCCGGCCTTGACAGCTGCGGGCTGTATTCTGGCCTCACCGGGCTCTTATTGTGAAAGTGCTCGGTGGGGCTTCCACCTGTCAAGGGCCGGTCAGCTGATTGTCATTACCGTCGTTAGTGCTTCGCCCTTTTAAGCCCGGCACTGACGACGGTAAGACGCAGGAGTATCAGTCGACATTGGGTCAACGTTACGTGAGGATTGTTTGTGTATCTTCATCCTGCCAAGCCCTGGGTCTGCGCCTCGTCTTACCTGTGAGTGCCGCAGACCTTCATGTCAGGTTCGTCATCATAGCTTTGTCACAGTTAGCTTGTAGCGGCTGGGTTAGCCCTACGAGCCCAAGTCTAGTTCTTGTGTGTATTTGCCCTAAGGGGTTCATAGTTGTGTTTTTTCACGTCTGAAAATAAATAACATCTTAGCCAAACTCTCTGGTGAACTCTGTGGCGTCTCTTGGTGATCCACAAGGATCACCACATGACAGTATACTCCTGCCAGGTCGCCTAAACGGAGGCGCCGCACCGAGACGCCGTTTCACCGTGAGTTTGTGCCATTTTGGACTGTTTGTTCTTCCCTGTCTGGATGCCTGTTGCTGGGAGAATGCCGTCATCCAGGGGTCGCGGTCGGCGCCTGGACAGAAGGCTAGCGGAGGTCCTGGAGTACGTGGACTGCACGTTATTCTCCGCTACGCTGTGGGACACTCCCAGCGACGTGTGCAGGCATTTGGACTACGCTGAGGAGCTTTTGGACAACCTTCCCCTCGATAGTTACGACCACCTGGAGGTGATAACGAGGTGGGAGGAACTCGCCATTCAGCGCGAGTTACTTCATGGGCTGGAAGAGAAGAGCAGGAAGCAGGGGAGGAGGAATCCCCACTCCCCGCGTTGGTGTCCCGTCCTGGAGCAGGTCCAGGAGTACACGCCGTCTGGGGGCCGACGAGGACGTCGGCGTAATGGCGCGGGCAACCCTCAACGGAATCCCCGGCTGGACTCACTGCCGGTGTATCCCGTCAGCGAATCTCCGAGAGCGGCCCCACCTCGTCTTCCCAGGGGGCCCTCTGTCACCATCCAGTGGGGAGAAGGAGGAACGACGTCCCTCACAGCAGGAACCATCTCTGCCCCGGGAGGAAGGCAAGTGCACGATAATTTCTCACATCATGATATTATTCTGCCTTGTCTGACTCCTGGGGATGGAGTTCGGGGTTTGCAGCCCCCCGAGCTCCCTCCCGCTGCTGTGGATAAAATTATTAAACCTACTGCCTCTGTGTTCTCCCCCGTTGAGCGGTCCGCGACGCCAGGCCAGTGTCGCCGGACGAAGAGGGCCCCTGCAGTGCTGGATAGCCTGCATCCCGCCCTGCAGTCACGTCTTGGACGGAGGAGAGGAGCAGACTGCGGCCCGGAGCCTGAGCCGATGAAGAAGCGTCCCTGGGTCTCCTCGCCGGAGCAGTCCGAGCCAGTGGGTCAAGGGTTCCCTGCCCCCACGCCAAACGGGTCGTCGGTGTGGATAGCAGCGTGGGAGGAACCTGAGGCAGCAGATGACATCGTGCCAGCTGCGGAGCCCGACGCAGCTGAGTCCGAGCCGGCTGACGAGAGTCGCCCTGAACCCGGATCGTCAGAGTCCTGGGTGGCAACGGAACCCGAGTGCAGGCAAGTGCTCCCTTTTCTGTCTCTGTCCCCTGTTGAGCATTTTTGCCTGCCTCTCGGGGAGGCGAGTGAGGAGCAGCCGTCTGCTGCGCCCGAGCTCGTCTCACTGGGTTCCGTTGCTACCGGTGATACTGATCCCGGTTTTCCTGTCCTCGAGCTTTATTTCAGTGTCGCCGGCGTGGAACGGGTCGGTGTCACCGAGTTGGAGGTCCCAGGTTTGAGGGCGGAGTTCGTCAGCGGAGCTGCACCGAAGGCCCAATCGGGGCCCACCGCGGGGGCGGTTTCGGCCCAATCGGGGTCCAACGGGGGTGCACCGGGGGCCCAATCGGGGTCCACCGCGGGTGCGGATTCGACCCAATTGGGGTCCAATAAGGGTGCACCGGAGGCTTGATCGGGGTCCACCGCAGGTGTGGTTCTGGCCCAATCAGGGCCCAACGAGGGTGCAGCTGGGACCCAATCTGGGTCCAGTGGTGATGCAGCGCGAGCGTGGTCCATAGGCGGGGGAGGAGCTGCAGACCCTTCTTCGCGGAGCGGATTCTTGGCTCGCCCTGCTCATCGATTCCCTATGAGTCACCGCCCCTATACATCATCGCCAGGGGCCATGGGGGTCCATGTTCGCTCGCCCCGGTTCTCCCGAGTTTTGTTCTTGTCTGGGAGGCCGCTGCGGGTTGTTGATGCCCTGGACTGGTGGCTGAGGGACACAGGTCAGCCGCCGGAGAGACTGTTTCGCCGGTTCGGCTCCTTGGTTCGGCCACCCGACCTGTTGTGTGTGCCATGGGGCTACCTAGTTCGACCACCGGAGAAGCGGACGTGCGGGACTTTGGACTCTGGTGAGCCGCTTGGTCCGCCTCCTGTGACCACCGGCCGACATAAACTGTCGGGGGGGGGGGGGTAGTGGTGGTCCCTGGGTTTGTCTCAGTATTTGTGTTTTTTCTTTGTCCTGGTTATTTTGTATCTGGCATATGTATAGTCTGGGTTGAGTGGGTATGCTCCGTTTTTGTTTCATGTATAGTTTGGTTTGAGCGAGTAATGCTCTGTTTTTGTTTCATATAGCCTGGTATGAGCGAGTAATGCTCTGTTTTTGTTTCATATAGTCTGGTTTGAGCGAGTAATGCTCTGTTTTTGTTTCATATAGTCTGGTATGAGCGGGTAATGCTCTGTTTTTGTTATGTATAGTCTGGTATGAGCGAGTAGTGCTCTGTTTTTTTTTTGTTTCATGTTAAGTCTGGTATGAGCGGGTAATGTTTTGTTCTTGTATTTAGTTTATCTGGCTCTGTAGTTCTGGTCCTTATTCTTCCCCATGTGTATTTGTTCTCTTGTGTTTATCTGAGTTTTTTTCAGGTCATCGCTCTGTTTTTTGAATATTTGGTGTGTTTTTTTCAGTAGTCTGTGATTTTGGTCTGAGTTGTTGCCATGTCATTGTCCTGTATGGGTTTTTTTTTCTGTCTGTCTTGTTCCTGGGTTGGTTTCTCTCCCTCCGCACCTGTCCCCAGCCTCCCGCCATGGGGGGGGGGCGGGGGGGGCAGGGTGGTTCCTTGGGGCGTTCGGAGTCCGCCCGTGGAGGGAGGGTACTGTTATGACCCGAGCGCCGGTTCTGATCGCGCTCGGGCTAAGTTCTTCTCGCTGCCGGCCTTGACAGCTGCGGGCTGTATTCTGGCCTCACCGGGCTCTTATTGTGAAAGTGCTCGGTGGGGCTTCCGCCTGTCAAGGGCCGGTCAGCTGATTGTCATTACCGTCGTTAGTGCTTCACCCTTTTAAGCCCGGCACTGACGACGACAGTAAGACGCAGGAGTATCAGTCGACATTGGGTCAACGTTACGTGAGGATTGTTTGTGTATCTTCATCCTGCCAAGCCCTGGGTCTGCGCCTCATCTTACCTGTGAGTGCCGCAGACCTTCATGTCAGGTTCGTCATCATAGCTTTGTCACAGTTAGCTCGTAGCGGCTGGGTTAGCCCTACAAGCCCAAGTCTAGTTCTTGTGTGTATTTGCCCTAAGGGGTTCATAGTTGTGTTTTGTCACGTCTGAAAATAAATAACATCTTAGCCAAACTCTCTGGTGAACTCTGTGGCGTCTCTTGGTGATCCGCGAGGATCACCACATGACATTCTCTTCTTGAAGTGGACCTGTATTGTGTTATTCAGACTGTACTTTTGCTTCTGCTGGTCTCCATAATGAAGTTACAAGCCCAGCAGTACATATTTCTGCATATGACAAACAGCGGGAAACAGCAGAACAATACAGACCAGATTTGTTTTATTCCCCCCATATCTTCCGCTAGCTGCTGTAAAGGCGGAAATGCGTCACGTCGATGTGTGGCTGACGTACAGACATGCACAGTAAACATTTTTTCTACCCAAACTTCAGAATAAGTGTTTATATGCGCACCAATTGTATTAACAATTGGCATAACCCACCCGTCTCAATCGGAAGGAAATTTTGATCCGAATGAGTGTGATCGGGTCAGAATATTCAGACTGGCGTGTTTACATGAAGCATTTTTATTCCGATCAGGCTTTTAATCCGGTTACTTGTGTCCATGTAAACATGGCTACTGATCCACAAATATGTACAAAATATTTGTAAATGTGTACACAGATTCACAAATATGTAAAAAGATCGAGAAATGTGTAAAAAGATTTTGTATTTGTGTAATTAGTTAAAAACTGCTTGAAAAGACCACAGCTGTGTCTCAATTGGCTGTCCAGGTACATGTGACTTTTGCAACAGTTGTGGCGTGTGTCGATGGTCTGGAGACGCAAATGTGTAGACCAGGGGTCACCAACACGGTGCCCACGGGCACCAAGTCGCCCGCAAGGACCACATGAGTCGCCCGCAGGCCTGTTCTAAAAATAGCACAACTCGCAAGTGAGCTGCGTCTAAGACGTAATTTTTTCTGCTGCTATTTTTTTAAAATCACACTTGCATTTATATAGATTTTAAAATGACAATGTCTTAAAAATAAAAAAAATAAAAATATGTTTATTATATGTAAAGTTAAGGTGAACTCTGACCTAGTTCAAAGGTCAGTATTGTGCGCATGACAAAACCTTTGTGCTTGTGGAGAGTAAGCTAGCGGCCAGTGAAGATGGTGAGCGGAGTGCAGTTTCCTACCCCAGAAACATGGCAAAAAAAAAGACAGAAAATTTGTCATTTTCAAAGTGAATGGGAGGAAGAGTTCTTTTTTACTACCGTGAAAGGAAGCTACGTGTGTTTCATTTGCGGGGCAACTGTGGCAACGGCGAAGCAGCACAATGTGGAGCGACACTTCACTACGCGTCATGAAAGCTACAATGCTAACTACCCACCGGGAAGCATTCTACGGTCAGTCAAAAACAAACACAGAACACGCCTCACTGATGCACATCTGCAAGATTCACTCAGAGTTACAGTGTCAAGTTACACACCTGACTACGATACACTGGTAAGCAACATACAATGCCAGTCTTTGTCATGCGCTGGCCCTCACGAGCCAGCATAAGACGCACACAGTCACCAGTGAGTTTACAGTGAGTTTTATTACGGTGAAAAGTTAACAACACAAGATGCAGGGGCAATGACACATGAGTCTACACACTTCCGGAGGCGTAAGGCTAGACAGCTCACTTACGAGTCCATAGGAGGAGACAGTCATACACAGGCAAAGGTTGTTTAAATAATTAGCTACACAGGCTGCTGAAGCAAAGACACACAAAGGTCCACTCTCACCGGGAGGAGCAAGGCTAACAGCTAACTTACTGGTGCCGGAGAGGCGACGGTCAACCACAAGCATGCGAGGTAGATAATGGTCCAAGTCATCCGTAGCTCAGACGTATAACGACTGACACTGCTGCGTCTTACCGTCGCCAGTGGTGGGCTTATATGGCGAAACACTAACGACGGTAATGACACTCAGCTGGCCGACCGTTGACAGGCGGAAACCCCACCGAGCACCTTCACAATAAGAACCCGGTGAGGCCAGAATACAGCCCGCAGCTGTCAAGGCCGGCAGCGAAACATAACTTTAACCCGAGCGCGATCAGAACCGGCGCTCGGGTCATAACAGTCTTCTCACTAAAAAAGAAACGGATACCAGATGTTGTCAGTGGCAACATGGTAGTGTCATAGAAAAGGTGAATTAAAATGTTGAAAAACTGTGTTTAATTCAAGGCTACAAACCATCAGTTAATCACCTGGTTGAATCTGAGGATCATTTTGTTGTTTTTTGGTTCTGTGTGATGTGTAAATTGCACTGCACTATATTGCTTTCTGATACTGCAGCATATGGACAATCCTATTCAAATCAGGAGATGCACTCAGAGTGTGAACTGTGAAACTGCTGCCCACTCTCAGGGCTGTTTAGCTTCTTCTCGTGCAAGGACAGTGCTGGTTATTACTCAAGCATGATTCTTGGCAAGAACTGTATGGATATAATTCCAGTGAAGAAGAACACACAAAAGTGTGTTTATAAAATGTAACAGATTTTGAGCAGAATTGCAGCAGATTTGTTCAGTTAAAAATGTGATAAGATTTATTTAATATGAAAGTTGATTTTTCTTAAATGTTGCATAACTTTTTCAAATATGGTTCAACATAGTTCATGAATTGTTAAAAGGGTTTAGTTTTTTATGGTTAAAAGGGACTGGTGAAAACTGGACATTTTTTTTAATGAAATGTAGAAGTGATCATCTGAACAATTGCTGAGATTAATAAAAATAAAGTGTTGAATATTGATCTTATCTGTTACCCACTGTAAGTTATTGATAATTAACTATTTATTTATATATATATATACTGTATATATATATATATATATATATATATATATATATATATATATATATATATACAATTTGTTATTTTACAGGAGTGTGTCAAGCTGGTAGCCCTTCACATGACTCGGTACCCATGAAGTAGCTCATGGTTTCAAAAAGGTTGGTGACCCCGGTGTAGACAGATCTACAAATGGCAGTAAACTGGGTTTTTGTTACCCTGAACTTCGCCTGACAGGCTGCCTGCAGGACTTCGTTGTTCCTTTCTACCGGTTTGGCTGCAACCCTCCTTCGCCAGACTTACACTGCAGACACAGAACTTCGCATGGATGGAGCTGGACTGTAATGGCTACTACTGACCCATTTCTTTTTCTTTCTGTGTGTCTCTGAGTTTGCTGTGAGTAAATGACTGCTGCACCCGCAATTACTTATGACCCACAATCCAGCATCAGACAACAGAAGAGATGTGGGTCTCAGAGCTCCGGAGGCGGACATGGTACCTGTTGGTGATGGATTTTGACTGTTTTTGTGATTAATACACTAACTGAAGAATTGACTGTTAAAACTAAAGTGGTGCAGAGAGATATTGCCTTGCAGTTTTTATTGGTTTTTATGGGCTCTCTGACAGTGATGTACAGGCCTTTTTATTTGTGTTCAGGTTGAACTTGTTTGTTAGCCTGCCATTTTAGTTATTTTAGTACCTATTAAAAGTAATTTGTTTTGTTTTATCCAGTCATTAGTTATGTAGAGTTGGAGATGTTGAATGCTGGATTAATTTAATAGAATATTTATCCTTTTTTTTCCTTTTATTTGGCTTTACTCGAGTTTTATTCATTTTACCAGTTTCTTAATTGAGTTTGCTGTTTCTTTTCATTTTGCTTTTTAATCATTCGTTTGCTGCATGATTTTGTTGTTGCCTGTTTTATTGTGGTGTTTTATTAAAGGACAATTTTCTAACCCGGCAATTGTTACTATAACTCTACTCCTGTCCAGCCCACTGACTGTGATTTGAGTTAAACATTTTAAAAAGTTATTCTCTGTTTTGCTCTTTGCTGAAGTGCATCACCCAAACAATGAGATCAGTTTTTAGGGAGCTTTTACCCTGGTCAGTAACATTCTGAGATTATACCAGCCTTTAGCTTTGGCCATGAACCCCAAGACGACAGTTTGGGCTTTTCTGTTATGTGAATAACTTTGGACAAAATCTACGGGTGTCCAACTCCGCTAATTTCCTGATTATGTGTGTTTTGTGTTTTCGGAAACTTGGAACTTATATTAAAATAAATCACACCCAATTTCTGACCACAGCTGGCCACAACCATGTAAGGAATTACACCCAATATCCGAGTTAATACAATGATTCAATGTTGCAGATATTTTCATGGGTCTGTGCTTTTTTTAAGTGTTGTTGTTGATTTCCTACTAATATTACATTGTGCATCCTGATCTGGGCAAGGGAAAGAGAGAGATGATGGGGGGAAAGGAAAATTGCCAGTTTTTCTGCACCAGATAGCAAAAAGAAACAAATGGCCTATGGTTAGAGGAAAAATACATGGGACACAAAAGTGTTCAAATAATAGTCAGTCATTGTCAGAACTGTCAGCTGTCATTTATTCATATCATTCTAACATCGTACCATTTATTTTAGATATTTGTGCACACACACACACAAGCAGGGTACAGGGGACAACAACCTTTATTAGATTTGAACACAAGAGCAAAGCAGAGCAGTCAGAAAACACCTGGCCATCAGAATGAAGGCAAGGCCATCTCTATATGCGCACAAAACGTGAGCCAAGTGAACATAAACATTTCAGCAGCAGCAATTAAGATAAGATAAGATAAGATAAGCCTTTATTAGTCCCACAACGGGGAAATTCCAGGATTGCAACAGCACAGGGATAGCAACACTCAGAGCAACAATCAGAAGGCAAGAAAAAAAAAAAAAAAAAAACAAGCAAGCAAGAGCAGCTAATATACATATGTACGTATTACTATAAAATATATATATATACACACACACACAGACACACAGTGCAGAGCATTGTAGCTGGATGGAATAAATATATGAATATATGAACACACAGTGCAGAGCATTGTAGCTAGATGGAATAAATATGTAAATATATAAACACCCACAGTACGGAGCATTGCAGCTAGGTGGAATAAATATGCAAGTATATAAACACACACAGTGCGGAGCAATGTAGCTAGATGGAATAATATGTAGATATATAAATATATAAACACACCCAGTGCTGAGCATTGTAGCTAGATGGAATAAATATGTAAATATATAAACACACACAGTGCAGAGCATTGTTGCTAGATGGAATGAAACAGCATAACCGTCTACTTAGTTATCCTACATGGTATGATTATGTGCCCATACATATTCTCACCCTCCATAGCAACCGGTAAGTTCCTAGTTGTATGCCGGAGGGGACCATTGTGTAAGTCTATTGCATCTTTTGCATTCAAAAAACTATTAGTTTGTTACGTCTTTTTGCTATCTCTGCGAGCAGCCCTGCTTAGGTTGTACAGTCTGACAGCCGTTGGTAGGAAGGACCTACGAAACCTCTCGGTTGTGCACCTGGGATGATGTAGTCTGCTGCTAAATGAGCTCCTCAGTGCATTCAGTATGTCCTGCATAGGGTGGAACTCGGACTCCAGCAGAGATGACAGTTTAGCCACCGTCCTTCTTTCTCCTATCTCCTCCATCGGATCAAGGCGCTGCCCCAGGACAGAGCTAGCTTTCTTAATCAGTTTGTTCAGTCTCTTCCTATCGGCTGCAGTAATGCCACTGCCCCAGCAGACCACTCCAAAAGTGATGGCTGATGCCACCACCGTGTCATAGAATGACTTCAGCAGCGCCCCTTGTACACCAAAAGACCTGAGTCTCCTCAGCAGGAACAGCCTGCGCTGTCCCTTCTTGTAGAGTGCATCAGTATTGTGTGACCAGTCTAGTTTATTGTTCAGATGAATACCCAGGTACTTATAGGATGTCACCATCTCGATGTCTGTTCCCTGTATATTTACTGGTACTGTGAGGGGCTGCCCATGCCTGCGGCAGTCCACCACCAGCTCCTTAGTTTTCCTCGCGTTGATCTGGAGGCAGTTCCGATGGCACCAGTCCACGAAGTCCTGGATAAGCCCTCTGTACTCAGCTTCATCTCCATTGGAGATGAGGCCAACGATCGCAGAGTCATCAGAGAACTTCTGTAGATGGCAGTGTGTTGTGTTGTGTGAGAAGTCTGCAGTATAAAGAGTGAACAGGAAGGGAGCCAGCACCGTTCCCTGGGGGGCCCCCGTGCTACTGATGATCGTGTCGGACACACAGTCCCGGGTTCTCACAAACTGAGGCCGGTTCGTGAGGTAGTCCAGGATCCATGACGACAGGTGCTGGTCCACCCCTGCGCGCAGCAGCTTGTCCTTCAGGATCATCGGTTGGATGGTGTTGAAAGCACTGGAGAAGTCAAAGAACATGATCCTCACCATATTCCCGGGCTTCTCCAGGTGGGACAGAGAACGGTGAAGGAGGAAGATCACCGCATCCTCCACCCCAATGCCATGCTGGTAGGCGAACTGGAGTGGATCCATCGCTGGTTCCACCAGGGGGCGGAGGTGAGCAAGGAGCAGTCTCTCCAGGGTCTTAATCAAGTGGGACGTCAAGGCCACCGGTCTGTAGCTGTTCAGGTCTTTGGGGTGGGAAGTTTTTGGTACAGGTACCACACAAGATGTTTTCCACAGCTGTGGTACCCTCCCCAGTTTCAGGCTCATGTTGAAGATATACGTCACAATCCCACACAGCTGGTCTGCACAGGACTTGAGGAGCTTTGCGCTGATGCCGTCCGGTCCCGGCGCCTTCCTCGCCTTGATCTTCCTCAGCTCCGTCCTCACCTGGGTCCTGGTCAGGGTCAGGAAGGGGGGCTGTGTGTTGGGAGTGGGGGGGTGTTGGTGGAGTGGGGAGTGGGCAGCAGGACTTGATTTCTTTAGAGGCAGCAGTGGTTGTTGTGCAGTCAGGGGGGAGGGCGGTTGGTCAAATCTATTGAAAAACAGATTCAGGTTGTTCGCCCACTCCCTGCCCCCTGTGGCCTGGGGGGAGGTATTCTGGAGCCCAGAGATGGTTTTGAGGTTTCTCCAGACCCCGCTGATGTCGCTCTGTTGCAGCTTGTCCTCCATCTTCTTCCTGAAGCTGTCCTTGCCTTCTCTGATCTTTCTCCTCAGCTCCCTCTGTACGGACTTCAGCATCCCCCTGTTCCCTGACCTGAAGATCCTCTTCTTCTCTCTCAGAAGTGTTTTTATCTCAGGGTTGATCCAGGGTTTGTTGTTTGAGTGACGCCGTATGGTCTTGGTGGGAACGGATTTGTCCACACAGAAGCTGAGGTAGCCCGTGAAGGTGTGAATGAGGCCATCGATGTCCTCACCATGTGGATCGCAGAGCTGCTTCCAGGCGGTGGCTTCAAAACAGCCCTTTAGGGTGTCCATTGTCTCCTCAGACCATAACTCCACAGTGTGCATGGCCGGAGGTTGTCTGTGCACTAGGGGTTTGTACACCGGCCGGAGATGAACCAAGTTGTGATCCGATCTCCCGAGTGGGGGGAGTTGTGATGAGGTGTACGCCTCCTTAGTGTTTGCGTAGAATAAATCCAGTGTTTTATTGTCTCTAGTGTGGCATGTGACATACTGGGTGAACGTGGGTAGAATGGGAGACAGTGAAACATGGTTGAAATCGCCTGAGATGAGGAGAAGAGCATCTGGGTGTTCTGTCTGCAGCCTGCTGGTTACTGAATGGATGACGTCACGTGCTGTCCCAGCGTTCGCCGTCGGATTTGCATAAACAACAATGCAGATCACGTGTGAGTGTTCTCTCGGGAGATATGTAGGCCTCATGCTAACAGCTAGCAACTCAATGTCTTTGCTGCAGTGTCGTTGTTTAACAGTGATATGTCCCGGTCTGCACCAGTTGTTGTTAACATACATTATCACTCCACCGCCCCTAGCCTTGCCACTGTCTGGTGTTCGGTCAGCTCGTATCATGTGAAAACCCTCCAGCTCAATGTTAGCATCTGCTGCTAGTTCAGTTAGCCACGTCTCAGTAAACAAAAGGAGAGAGCACTCCCGGTATGTGCTATCATAACGGGAGATAGCCGCTAGCTCATCTAACTTTCCCAGTATCGACCGTACATTTCCCATGACAACAGATGGAAGGGAGGGTCTGTACCTTATATTTTTTGTCCTCCGCCTTACTCCAGCCCGGCAGCCGCGGCGTTTTCGCCTCAGTTCTCTCGGTATGTCGAGTTTTTCCAATGGGACCGGGTGGCGGTTGAATGCTAGCAGCTGTTCTCTGCTGTATCGTATCCTGCTATAAACAGTGGCTCCGTCCACCGGCTCAGGAGACATTTAGGACGATCTGTGTGTCCGTGATATAAGTGGGGTGAAAAAAAAAGACGGATCAAAAGAGAGAGGAAGGGGAAAAGACTCGGAATCGAGCCGCTGTTGCAAAAGGCAGCCGACTGGTGTGGCGCCGAGAGAAAAAAAAAAAAAAAACGATGAAAAACAGAAACAGTGTCATGATCGGGTGAGCGCGGGCTCCCCTTCCCTTCCTGCGAGGCTTTCCCTAGCTCCGCAGGTAATCATCACACCTGTGTGAGTAGACATACCTGCTGCCTGCTGAAAAGGACCAGTTTGTGTGAATGCTCCAGCGCTGGCTCGTTGGGTATACTGCCTAAAACAGCAAGTAAGTTTATGTCTCGCTCTTTGAGGAACATTTATCTAATTCCTCCTCTCCTCTTTTCTTCTCCAGGTTGCTACCATCTTCGTGGTGCATCTTCATGGTTCATTGTGCGCTCACCTGCCCAACCATCCTCATTACCACTTCAGCTGCCTTATTCCACCCGGTCAGACACCTCACTCAGCTCCACTCCTGTCTTATCCCTACCAGCGTCCTCTCCACTGGTTCGCTTTTTCCCTACTGGGTTCCACTGCCGGGCTCGCTGCTCATCCCACGTGAGTGTTGTCCTATATTCCCCTTATCCTGTCTCCCTCCTGTACTAATCAGCTCTCATCTCCCTTTACAGGCTGAGTCTTCCTCTGGCGAGTGGCGTCTTTTCCTAACTGTGCGCTCTTTTGAATCAATAAATTTTGGTTACGCAACTTCTCTGCGTCATGTGAGTGATTTATCTGGTGTTGTTCCCTGCACGTCAACTGATCATTCTTCAAACATGACAGATTTTTTTAAAAAAAATCTTATAAATCCAGAAAAAAAAATCTTTTAATTTATTTCTTTGAATTGAATGCAAAACTTAAATATTTCTACCCATGTGGATAAACTTGATTATTTGATAATGTTAAACGGGGGGGGGGGGGGAAGACATGCATTTTCATCAGTTACATATTGTTGTGAAGAACTGTCTGTGATGTGGAATTTAATTTGAATTGAGTGTGGAGCTATTTCATAAGAGAAATTAAACTCATATGTCATGTGTGGGCATGTGCATATGTGTATGTATGCACACAAAATGTTTTGGGGGGTTTTTTGTATTTTTTTTTTTGAATGGCAATGTAAGTTACACCAAATTTTAAGGATAATTCACCAAATTTTTGATTTCTGCTTTCAATACCATCCAACCAGTGATCCTGAGGGGCAAGCTGCTGTGTGCAGGGGTGGACCAGCACCTGTCATTGTGGATCCTGGACTACCTCACAGACCGACCAGTTTGTGAGAACCCAGGACTGTGTGTCTGATACATCATCTGCAGTACAGGGGGCCCCAGGGAACAGTTCTAGCTCCCTCCCTGTTCACCCTCTACACTGCTGACTTTTCACATAACATACCACACTGCCATCTACAGAAGTTCTCTGATGACTCTGAGATTGTTGGCCTCATCTCCAATGGGGATGATGCAGAGTACAGAGGACTTACCCAGGACTTTGTGGACTTGTGCCTGTGGAACTGCCTCCAGATCAATGTGAGGAAAACCAAGGAACTGGTGGTGGATTGCCGCAGGCAAGGACAACTCCCCACCCCCAGCACCGGTTAACATCCAGGGAACAGACATTGAGATGGTGACATTGTACAAGTACCTGGATGTTCACCTGAACAATAAACTGGACTGGTCACACAGCACCAACACACTCTACAAGAAGGGGCAGCACAGGCTGTACCTCCTGAGAAGACTCAGGTCTTTTGGAGTACGAGGGGCACTCCTGAAGACCTTTTAAAATTTGGTGGTGGCATGAGCCATCACATTTGGAGTGGTCTGCTGGGGCAGTGGCATCACAGCAGCCAACAGGAAGAAACTGATCAGGCTGATTAAAAAAGCTAGCTCCATTCTAGGGCGATGCCTCGACCCAGTGGAGGAGATAGAGAGAGGAGGATGGTGGCTAATCTGTCATCTCTGCTGAAGTCCAAGTCCCACCCCATGCAGGACACGCTGAATGCACTGAGATTTATCGGTAGGCTGTGCCATCCTGAGTGCTTGAGGGAGAGGTTCTGCAGGTCCTTCCTACCTATGGCTGTCAGACTTTATAACCTAACCGGTGCTGCTTGTACAGGTCATATTAAACATAGTAAATGTCACAACTTTGTACAATGGAGATTGTCCCCTCCAATACACAACCAAGACAATTACAATTATTATTGAGAGTGGCAACAACACTGTTCATAAATGTAAAATATACTGTCTGGGTCTATATTTATATTCTGCTGGTAATTTAATAAACTGTAATGCTGTTGATACCATCTAGCTGCAATGCTCATGCGCTGTTTATATAACTGTGTGCATACTGCTTTGGCTAACCAATTCTTATTTATTATTGCTATGAGTGCTGCTATCCCTGTGCTGCTGCAATCCTAGAATTTCTCCATTGTGGGACTAAAGGTTTACTGTATCTTATCACAATATGTATTGTGGCATTATGTCACAATGCATTTTTTTTTTAGATATATCACCCAGCCCTACTGTAACCTAGCACGATTTTTGGATGATATTGTTTTAGAATTCCTTGGCCACTTAATTTGGTGAGGTTTCTTCCCTCCACTCAATGGAGCTGCATACACTGCGTTCCAAATTATTATGCAAATAGGATTTTAGTGTCATAAACATTCAATTTTTTGTTTTTCAATTAAATCTCTCTGCTGCCGAAAAGCGTCAAATAGTGCAATGCCTTGGACAAAGTATGAAAACATTAGCTATTTCACAAAAACTTCATTCTTTTTAAGTCTTGATTTTATGGACATAAAAAGCAACCTCACTGTCTATGTCGCAGTTCTTCGCCTGTCATGTGATGTGCCATGTGATGTAATAAAAATCCCCAGTTGTACTAAGTATTCCACCTCACAAGGTGGCAGACACATATAACTTACTACTCTTGCCTTGGAAGACTCATGTATCCAAAATAACCAACCAAAAACCTCACTTATTGGACACCACAGAAGAAGAGTTTGGAAACGAATGTTGATGTTTGCCATCGCAACACGGAGGAGGCATTTGTTCCCAAATTTGTCGACTATGATTCCAAAAAGAGATTATTTAGCTTATGAAGGTAAATATCTACATTTTGTTATAACAGAGGGTGGCCTAAGCTGGTTAATTTTCACCTGCCATCGACCCCAGTGCCATGTGACTGGACAGAACAATCGCGCCGGTTCCGTGTCGTTATATAAGATAAATTACGGTGGAATAAAAGCAAAATTGAGGTGGAATAATCATAAGAGTTTCTGGATGTGGGCGAGAAAGTGAAAATGACTGAGAGAAGACAAAATAACGACCAGGATGGACAAAAATGGACAAAGTGAGCAGCCTGGCCAGCAGTAAGTGATGAATTTCTTTGTTTGTTTACATTGTACTGATTTTCTGGTTCAAATACTTTAAAGATAAGATAACAAAAAACCCAAAACAAAAAATGGTGACAAAAAACAAAACCATCCTTCGTGTAAATATGTCCAAAGTCTGCTTTTGACTGAAAGTTATGTAATTCAATATGGCTGCCATGGCATTATGCAAATTAGATACGTAAATTTACTCCTATCTCAATCTTTGGATTATATTCATTCATTCATAAAGATTCATTCATTCATTCATATTCTACATCTTTCTTATTGACAGTAAACCATTATCTCTTACCACTTTCAAGTTATATCTTTGTAAATCTCTGACATCTGAACTGAATATTTTCTTGAAAAAAATCTTGACCACCAGAGGGAGTGAGGGAAATGGTGCAACGGAATGCCACAGGCAGTCATTGGATTGTGATTGTCGTACTGTGAAGAAATTTGTGGCTGATTCAGAGCACAGAGGGGGTTGTACAGATAAAGGCATAATGAGGTAGGTTTCTGCCAGACAAATTCATCGGATTAAGAGAGCAGCTGCGAAAATGTCGTTACAATGCAGTAAACAGGTATTTGAAGCTGTTGTTGCCTCTGGAGTCCCATGAACCTCAAGGTGTAGGATCCTCCAGAGGCTTGCAGTTATGCATAAACCTACTATACGGTCACTCCTAGCCAATGCTCACGAACAGAAACGTGGCCGTGGGCCCAGAAATACATGAAGACAAATTTTCAAACAGTCTTGTTTACTGATGAGTGCCGTGCCACCCTGGATGGTCCAGATGGATGGAGAAGTGGATGGTTGGTGGATGGCCACCATGTCCCAACAAGACTGCGATGTCAGCAAAGAGGAGTCGGAGTCATGTTTTTGGCCGGAATCATGGGGAGAGAGCTGGTAGGTGTCACGCCGCGCCGCTCATCAGCGGCGCCACCTGCACGCACACCTGCACTTCATCATCGGCGAGGGATTTAAGCCGCCTCACCCTGGGCTTCAGCCTGAAGCCGTCAGACTTCATCACGGATTGCTGTGAGTTTCGTCTCTTCCTCAGCAAGTATAGCGGTAAGAAGAACTCACCTTTTTCTTCCCCAAGTCTGCTCCCCTGTGCACAGGTGGATTTCCCGGCGGCGGACAATTCCTCTCCATCGCCTATTCCTCGCTGCTGCACCGGGCTCTCCAGGTGGCTGTCTACCGGACCTCGTTCCTTGCTGTGCCAGTCATCTGCCCTTCTCAAGTAAGCTCCTCTCCAGCTTGCATATCTCCTGTGTTGGTGTGTGCCCGTCACCCTTCTCCCTGTGCTTTTCCCATAGGGTTGTCCGGCTGTACGGTCTCCTGCCTCTGTGCCCGAAGCAGACGCCGCCACCAACACATTCACATCTCGCAGACACACATTCATACACCCCTGTTGTTAATAAAGCTATTTGAGCTACTCTGAGCCTGTGTGTGTGCGTCTCCTGAGCCGTGCATTATGTCAGTACGGCTTCAGCAGAGCGGCTCGGCAGACGGCGGGCTCGCGCACCGGCTTACTACTCTCGAGGCTCGAGTGGATCAGATAGCTTATCAGCAACAGGTGATTCTTAATCAACTGATTAATATAACTAACCGATTGGACCGCTTGGACCCCCAACAGCTGTTCCCCCCGGCTCGTCAGGGTGGCGTGGCTCCTGCTGCTCCAGTGGCCGTCCAGCAGGCTCCGGCAGCACCGACTCGGCTCACGCACATTCCAACCCCCGCCCGCTTTAGCGGTAAGCTCGGCGGAGCGCGGGGGTTCATAATGCAATGTGAGTCCGTGTTCCACCGGGTGCCCGGAGACTTTCCCTCGGATCATAGCCGAATTGGTTATATCGGGAATCTCCTAGAGGGGCGAGCATTAACCTGGACCTACGCCGTAATGGCGAGGCCCAGTTATGCCACCCTCACGTATGACCAATTCGTGAGACGCTTCCTGGAGGTCTTTGACCACTCTCGTACCGAGACGGTCCAGGTCAATCGGCTTCTCGCCCTCCAGCAGGGAAGCCGGTTGGCCGCGGACTACGCGGTCGACTTCCGGGTAGCGGTGGAGGAATTGGGCTGGGAGGAACGCTCCCTCTGCGGCCTTTTCCTCCGCAGCCTCAACGATGATCTGAGGGATGAACTGGCTGGGCGGGATATCCCGGAGACTCTAGCGGAGCTAACATCCCTAGCGATCAGTTTGGACAACAGGCTGCGTGAGCGCTCCTCAGGACGGAAGTCGTCTTCTTCTCGCCCTCGTGGAGCCTCGTCGTGCCTGCCCCAAGCTCGCCCCCTGGCGACGCCGCCACCATCGCACCCCGAGGAGTCGGAGCCGATGGTGACTGGCTGGACAAAGCTCTCCCCGGCGGAGAGACAATGCCGCCGTGAGTTAAATCTCTGCATGTATTGCGGAGATAGTCAACACACGGTAGAGCTTTGCCCACAGAAGCCAAACGGCGGGGTCTGCGAGTCACTGTAGGGGGCCTCGCAGACGTCAATCGGTTAAGTCCCCTCACCCAACTGAAGCTGCCTGTCCGTTTTTGTCACAACTCCACTGGGCATCTCACTCACGCACTGGTGGATTCGGGCGCGGAGGGCAGTTTTATTTCACAAAGCCTGGCAACCCGATTGGGCATTCACTGTCAGGCATTAAAGACCCCTGTCTCCCTGGTCAACCTCTCCCGTGCCTCCCTGGTGAGAGTAACACACCAGACCATTCCCGTTCCGGTTATCATCTCTGGAAACCACCGGGAGGAGATAACCTTCTACGTCCTGCCCAACTCTGTGTCGCCCGTCATCCTGGGGTATCCCTGGCTACGCCTCCACAACCCCATTTTGGATTGGAAGTCCGCCGGGGTGTCGGCATGGAGTACATTCTGCATGAGCACCTGTCTACAGTCCGCTGCTTGCTCTCCGTCCTCTTCCCCATCATCCACGGACGCTGCACCCCCGGACCTGTCCCTGGTGCCATCTGAGTTTCACGACCTGGGTATGGTATTCAGCAAGTCCAAGGCGATGTCTCTTCCTCCACATAGACCCTATGACTGTGCTATAAACAAGGTACCCTCGTCGTTTGTGTTAGACCCATCGCTCATCGCTGAATTCCACCGAGCGCACCCAGAGAAGCCATCGCCAGGAGGCGCTGCTAGAGGGGGGAGTACTGTCACGCCGCGCCGCTCATCAGCGGCGCCACCTGCACACACACCTCCACTTCATCAGCGGCGAGGGATTTAAGCCGCCTCGCCCTGGGCTTCGGCCTGAAGCCATCAGACTTCATCACGGATTGCTATGAGTTTCGTCTCTTCCTCAGCAAGTATAGCGGTAAGAAGAACTCACCTTTTTCTTCCCCAAGTCTGCTCCCCTGTGCACAGGTGGATTTCCCGGCGGCGGACAATTCCTCTCCATCGCCTATTCCTCGCTGCTGCACCGGGCTCTCCAGGTGGCTGTCTACCGGACCTCGTTCCTTGCTGTGCCAGTCATCTGCCCTTCTCAAGTAAGCTCCTCTCCAGCTTGCATATCTCCTGTGTTGGTGTGTGCCCGTCACCCTTCTCCCTGTGCTTTTCCCATAGGGTTGTCCGGCTGTACGGTCTCCTGCCTCTGTGCCCGAAGCAGACGCCGCCACCAACACATTCACATCTCGCAGACACACATTCATACACCCCTGTTGTTAATAAAGCTATTTGAGCTACTCTGAGCCTGTGTGTGTGCGTCTCCTGAGCTGTGCATTATGTCAGTAGGCTCCTTTAGGGTCCCTGAAGGTGTGAAAATGACCTTGACAAAGTACATGTCATGACGTGTTAGTTTTTGACCGCTCACGCGCATGATGCCAAACACAGGGTGAACCACACAGAGGGGCACGTTTGACAGTTTTATTAATCTCAAAACACAGCGCTGCACAGCTACAGAAACAGTCACTCACCAGAGGAAATGGACCCGTGGAGAGAAGACGAGAGCCATGAGCTGAGGAGTGGAGTAAGGGGAAAATGGGCGAGCCAAATTGCCACTTACTTGGGAGATCCAGGGATGACCGGCAGGACCCAGTGGGGAATAGACGAATCAGTAGGGTAGGGGGGAGTAGTGAAGCTGATGGTGCCTGACCGGGGAGAAGTTGTTACTGATGGGTTGTGCGGTGGAGCAGGAGAGCGCGCACAGTCCCAAGAACACACCTACACGGTGGCAGCAACCTGAAAGAAAGGAGAACAAGGAGGTTAACGATGTGTTAACAATCCCGGTTAATAGCTAGTCCATAGGATGGGCAGTATACCTAGATGAGCCAGCGTAGACTGCGCGGAGGGAACCTCCTTAAGTACGCTGGCTGATGAGCGGGCATAGGTGTGTCTCCTGCCTCAGGTGCCATGATGAGCTGGAGGAGATGGGACCAGAGGGGAGGGGCGCGCTCCCGCTGCTCATGACAGGGGCCCCCCTTCTAGGGACGCCTCCTGGCAGACCGGAGGGCTTGTCTGGGTGGGTACGGTGAAAAACCCGGAGCATCTTTTTGTCCAGTACCCGTGCCGAGGGAGTCCAGGATTGCTCCGCCGGCCTGTAACCCTCCCAGTCGATGAGCTACTGCAGGCCCCGCCCCCGGCGGCGAACATCCAGGATCTACCAATCAGTGTGGGCGGGGGAGCCGTCAATGACACGGGGAGGGGGAGGTGGCAGGAGAGGGGGGCAGAGGGGGCTGGTCGAGAGGGGTTTTATGTTGCTGACGTGGAAGGTAGAATTCACCCGTAGGGACGAGGGCAATTTAAGCTGAACTGACGCATTGTTGACCACCCTGACGATGGTGAATGGCCCCAGGAAGCGGGGAAACAGTTTCTTAGATTTGCCCCTGAGGGGAATCTGGATAGATGCCAGCCAGATCTGCTGTCCCAAGATGTACTTGGGGGCCGGCACCCACTTACGATCAGCAGCGGCCCGCATGCGTTTGGTGGTGCGGGTCAGGGCAGCCTGAGTGGATCTCCAGACATGCCAGCAGCGCTGCGCGTGTGCCCCTACGGATGGCACCGAAACCTCCCCCTCAGCCATAGGAAGAAGAGGCAGTGTGTACCCCAACGACGCCTCAAAGGGGGTTAGTCCGGTGGCGGAGGATACTGCAGAGTTCATAGAATATTTGACCAATGTCAGGTGAGCGCTCCAGGACGAGGGGTTATCGGCTGGTACGCACAGCAAGGCAGCCTCCAGAGACTGGTTGGCACACTCCGCCTGCCCATTACTTTGAGGATGATTTCCTGATGAGAGGCTCACAGTCGTTCCCAGCGTCCGACAAAAGGTCCTCCAAACCTGGGATGTGAACTGGGTCCCCCAGTCGGACACAATGTCCATAGGGATGCTGTGGATCCTGATGACGTGGTCAGTGAGGAGGACCGCTGTCTCCAAGGCCAACGGGAGTTTAGGGAGAGCCACCAGATGGACTGCCTTGGAGAAGCAATCCACAATGGTCAAAATGACCGTTTTGCCGTGGGAGGAGGGCAGCCCGGTAACAAAATCCACGGCAATGTGGGACCACGGCCGGCCAGGGATGGGGAGAGGGTGAAGGAGTCCCGATGGGGGGAGGAGTCACTCTTACCCCGGACACACGTCTGGCAGGCTCTGACGTATTCCTGAACGTTCTGCCACAGCGTGGGCCACCAAAACACCCGTTTAACGAAGTCGATGGTCCGGGCGATGCCAGGGTGGCAGGCAAAGCGACTAGTGTGCCCCCACTGGATAACGTTGTTGCGGAGGGCGCCCGGGATGTACAGAGGGTTCCGGGGGCACCCTAATGGCACAGGGTCCCGGGACTGAGCCTGGCGAACCCTCCGCTTGATATCCTAAGTAAGGGCTCCAATAATGCATGTGGGTGGCACGATGGTTTTTTTGGGGGGGGAGGGGGGCTGTGTCCTCAGAACCGAACTGGCGCGAGAGCGCGTCCGGTTTCATATTCCAAGTGCCAGGCCGGTAGGTGATAGTAAAGTTAAATTGCTGGAAAATTAGTGACCAGTGGGCCTGTCTGGCATTCAGTCGGTGGGCCGACTGCAAGTACTCGAGGTTCTTGTGGTCGGTCCACACGACGATAAGGTGGACAGCACCCTCTAACCAGTGCCTCCACTCCTCAAGTGCCAACTTAATGGCCAGCAGCTCTCTGTCCCCTACATCATAAATATGCACATGGGCGAAGCTTCTGATTGGGAGGCGCACCCCCGAATCAGACACGTCCACCTCGAGGACGAAAGGGAGCTGCATGTCGAGGCCAAGATGGGTCTTTCCGTGAACTGGCACTTTAATTTGTTAAACGCCAGTTCAGCTGCCTCAGTCCACCGAAAGGGGACTTAAACAGAGGTCAGCTGCATTAAAGGCAGTGCAATCCCACTGTAGTTCCGGATGAACCTGCAATAATAATTTGCAAACCCAAGGAAGCGTTGAAGCTCCCTGCAGGAGTGGGGTGTTGGCCAATCTAACACTACCTTTACCTTGGCCGGGTCAGTAATCATCTCCCCCTCAGCCACAATGAAGCCCAAGAAGGTGGTAGATGGTCTAGAGAACTCACACTTCTCGGCCTTCACAAACAGCTGATTCTCCAAGAGCCATTGTAGAACAGCCCTAACGTGGACCTCATGTTCCTCTGGCGAGGAAGAGAAATCAAAATGTGATCAAGGTAGACAAACACGAATTGATAAAGCATATCGCGGAGGACATCATTGATTAACCACTGGAAGATGGCAGGGGTGTTAGTGAGCCCGAATGGCATCACTAAGTATTCAAACTGGCTCAGATGTGTTTTAAAGGCCATCTTCCATTCATCGCCCTCGCAAATGCGGACTAAATGATACGCGTCGCTGAGATCTAGCTTGGTGAACACCCGTGAATGCTGAAGGAGCTCGAACGCTGAATTGATCAATGGCAAAGGGTACTTGTCCTTGATAGTAATAGCGCTGAGCTCCTGGTAGTCAATGCACGGGCGCAGCGAGCCATCCTTCTTTCCGACGAAGAAGAAGCCATCTTTGGCCATCTTTGGCCATCTTTGGAAGAAGGGCCATCTTTGGCCCCGAGCGGAGCCAAAGATGGCCAAATGAGGTCGGCGTTCAGCAATTCCTTGATGTATCGCTCCATAGCCTTCCCCTCCGGGCCGGAAATGCTATACAGCCGGCTAGACGGCAGCCTCACCCCTCGGATGAGATCTACAGCACAGTCATAGGAGCGGTGAGGCGGCAGCGACAATGCTCTTGACTTGCTAAAGACCTCAGCAAAATCATTATAAGCCCGGGGGACGAGGCTGAAGTCCGGTGGCTCGGCCCGGAAGGGGGGAACAGAGAGCGATGGGGAGGAATCAGCCGAACGCATACAATGAGCCATACAAAACGGGCTCCAGGCGGAGATGGTGCGTTTAGCCCAACTGATCATCGGTTTATGTTTCTGGAGCCACGGGAACCGTAGGACCACTGGGGAAGATGATACTGGGAGAACCAAGAATTAAAGTTCCTCCCGGTGGTTCCCGGAAAGGAGGATGGGTATAGGCACCATGCTTAGGGTGACCACCACGAGCTTGCTGCCAGATATGGCAGTGACTCTCTGATTACGGGGCAATTTACGTATGGGAGTGCCCACCTGCTCAACGAGAGCAGAGGAAACGAAATTACCCTCCGACCCTGAGTCAATCAGCGCCTCAACCCTCCTCTCAACCCCTGGCAACTGCATAAGGGCCAAAATACAAAATTTACCGGTGGGAGTAGATTTGGTCCTGCCCGCCAGGACCCCCGCAGTTACTGATGGGCCAAATCTTTTGGCCGCTCACGGCATTCATCTGACTGTGGTTCAATGAACCGTAGTACATGCACGCGCCGGCCCTCCGCCTTCGCCAACACTCCTCATCGGTTTGGCTCCAAGAGAGCTCCATCGATTTGGGTGAAGCGCTGGTGCCGCCAGCTCCGGTAACCACAGTGGATATGTGCTCTGCGCGCAGGCAAGAGGCAAGAGGTGGGGCCACACTCCTCCGCGCGTTCACAGTACAGATTGTCTAATCCTACCGCCTAATCTATGAGGTCGTCGAGCGTCTCCGGGACAGGATGAACCACCAGGTCGTCATGGAGTTGGTCGTTCAACCCGTAGAGGAACGCGCTGCATAATGCAGTCTCATTCCACCCCGACTCGGATGCCACAACACAGAACTCCACCAAGTACTTGGGCCACCGACCGGGTACCCTAGCGGAGAGTCATTAGGCGGCTCATGACGTTGCCCTGACACTCGGTCCGGCCAAATGCACACTTGAAAGTGACCACAAATTGGTCAAACGTGTATCGGCGCCCCTCAGGGCTATCTAGAGTGGACTGGGCCCACTCCAGGGATCGATCCCTGAGCAACAGGGTAAAAAACTGAATCCGAGCTACGTCCCACAGATACTCCTCCCCGACCTGCTCCAGGTACATCTGTACTTGAAGGAGAAACGGCTTACACTTCCCCACCTCCCCCACGTACAGGGAAGGCATGGGGACGGAGAAGGTACGGCACATAGCGCGTGAAGCAGGCTGAGGAGGGGCAGCCAAGGGATGTGCCGCGGACCATAAGGTACACATGTTAGACACTTGTTGCGTCAACGCAGCGAGCTGCCGCTTGGTCACCGCTAAGCGATCCATAGCGGATAGCTCCTGGGCTGAGGCACCGGCTGAGCTACCTTCCTGGCTGGCTCGTTCTGTCATGACGTGTTAGTTTTTGACAGCTCACACACACGATGCCAAACTCAGGGTAAACCACACAGAGGGGCACATTTGACAGTTTTATTAATCTCAAAACACAGTGCTGCACAGCTACAGAAACAGTCACTTGCCAGAGGAAATGGACCTGTGGAGAGAAGACGAGAGCCATGAGCTGAGGAGTGGAATAAGGGGAAAATGGGCAAGCCAAATTGCCACTTACCTGGGAAATCCAGGGATGACCGGCAGGACCCAGCGGGGAATAGACGAACCAGTAGGGTAGGGGGGAGTAGTGAAGCTGATGGTGCCTGACCGGGGAGAAGAAGTTACTGATGGGTTGTGCGGTGGAGCAGGAGAGCACGTGCAGTCCCGAGAACACACCTACACAGTGGCAGCAACCTGAAAGAACAGAGAACAAGGAGGTTAACGATGTGTTAACAATCCCGGTTAATAGCTAGTCCATAGGATGGGCAGTATACCCAGACGAGCCAGCGTAGACTGCGCGGAGGGAACCTCCTTAAGTATGCTGGCTGATGAGTGGGTGCAGGTGTGTCTTCTGCCTCAGGTGCCGTGACGAGTTGGAGGAGATGGTACCGGAGGGGAGGGGCGCGCTCCCACTGCTCATGACAGTACATAGAGTTTCTGACTGACCACTTTCTTCCATGGTACAAAAAGAAGAACCGTGCCTTCCATAGCAAAATTTATCTTCATGCATGACAATGTACCATTTCATGCTGCAAAGAAGACCTCTGTTTCATTGACTGCTATGGGCATAAAAGGAGAGAAACTCATGGTGTGGCCTCCATCCTCCCCTGACCTCAACCCTATTGAGAACCTTTGGAGCATCCTCAAGCAAAAGATCTATGAGGGTGGGAGGCAGTTCATATCAAAACAGCAGCTGTTTGAGGCTGTTCTGACATCTTGCAAAAAAATTCAAGCAGAAACTCACAAGTTCAATGGATGCAAGAATCGTGAAGGTTATATCAAAGAAGGGGTCCTATGTTAGCATGTAACGGCCTGTTAAGATGTTTTTGATTGAAATAGCTTTTGATTTCAGTAAATATGAACTCCTAATGTTGCAAGTTCAACAAATGACTATTTTCAGTTCTTTACAACCAATACAATGTTTTGAAACTCTGTTGTGCATAATAATTTGGAACAGTGCATTTTGAGTTTTTTGTTTTTGCAAAAAAATAGTTATTGGGAGGTTTGTTCAATAAAATTTGAATTATGCTTTAACCGAAGATGACTTGAAAATTATACTGACTGTCATTTGTATCGACTATTTAGGAGAATCAGAGACAGATATCATTTGTATAATAATTTGGAACGTGATGTATACTCTTGTCCCACATGAAGACTTCACAATTGTGCCCTTGCGGTAAAGTTCTTGTTGAAATTTCTTGAGATGCAGCTTTCTTCTCCCTTCATCTAAATTGCAGTATTCTATTGTAGTACTGTATTTCCTAAATGGCTGGCATAGTGTGAATTCCCCCTACCCACTAAAGACCTTTCAATATCTAAATACTGTTCTTTAACAAAATCATACAACTTGGCTACTAAATTAGTTACAGATTATTGTTCCCACTTAATCAACCTCTTTAAAGCAGCATTAACACTTTCACAGTTATTATTTCATTGCACCACATTATTCATATTATTATCTATTGCGCATTTCATGTTCTGTTTAAGGTAAGGAAATATTTGTTTTTCAAAGTAACTATTTAATGAAGGAACAGTAGAATTACATAGAGATTTCACTTGTCCCCGTCTGTAATCAAATAAAACAGCGTTGATTGCCTGACTCGGTCCATTGTGCCCAAAAATGGAATTATGAATTGCTTGTCTGTCACTTGAGTTAAGTCCTATCTTGCCTTTCAAATAAGCAGACACATTTTGACTTAAGTGCCTAGTGCATGTTAAATTATATGAATTGGGAAATGTTAATGCTTTTGCATTGACCATTCCTTGCTCATTGTCAGTACCAACAAGGGGTGGCTCACAATCACTCAAAACTCCTGCAAGGGGGGAAAAAATGTCTGATAAGTGAGTGAATCACAATTTTCATGTAAAAAAAAAAAATGGGCCAAGGGTAATAGGATGCTCTTCATTTGACCTTGTAACAGTTAAATGTTTACAAACTGAGGATAATACATCATCTCAGAATGTTATTGACCTGGGCAAAAGCTCCCTAAAAGCTGATCTCATTGTTTAGGTGATGCACTTCAGCAAAGAGCAAAACAGAGAATAACTTTTTAAAAAGTTTAATTCAAATCACAGTCAGTGAGCTGTACTGAAGTGGAGTTATAGTAACAATTGCTGTATTAGAAAATTGTCCTTTAATAAAACACCACAATAAAACAGGCAATAACAAAATCATGCAGCAAACCAGTGATTAAAAAGCAAAATGAAAGCAGCAAACTCAATTAAGAAACTGGTAAAATGAATAAAACTCAAGAGTAGAACCAAATAAAAGGGGGGGGAGGATAAATTTTCTATTAACTTAATCCAGCATTCAGCATCTCCAACTCTACATAACTAATGACTGCATAAAACAAAACTCAAATTACTTTTAATAGGTACTAAAATAACTAAAAAGGCAGGCTAACAAACAAGTTCAACCTGAACATGAATTAAAAGGTCTGTACATCACTACCAATGAGCCCATAAAAATCAATAAAAACTGCAAGGCAATATCTCTCTGCTCCACTTTAGTTTTAACAGTCAATTCTTCAATTACTGTATTAATCACAAAAACTGTCAAAATCCATCACCAACAGGTACCATGTCCGCCTCCGGAGCTCTGAGACCCACATCTCTTCTGTTGTCTGATGCTAGATTGTGGGTCATAAGTAATTGCGGGTGCAGCAGTCATTTACCCTTAGATGCAACCAATCTAAGGGTAAATGCAACCTTAGACCAACCAATTCCAACACTCTTCCATGAGTGTGGTCAAAATAACCCCAACTAGAATGTGTGTGTTTTATGCTGTAAACTTAAGAAATTTCTTTCATTTTGGTTAAAGATAATTATTTTTATTATATTTTGGGTGATTATTATTATTATTATTATTATTATTTTAAATTATATTTTGGTCAACAAAAGAAGGGGACAGCTTGGGGTCATTTTTGACCCCACATATGGAAAAGTGTGGTACTGATACAAAAAATGCAATTAAAAAATATAACAATTAGATACAAATGCAAATGGCCTCATATCAAAGACAACCTATTTGAGGAATACATGGAAGATTAAATGATAAAAAATTAAAATTACAAAGATATTGCAAAAAAAAACAACCACTTGGGCATTTTTGACCCCTGCATCTAACAATATCTACATTGTCCTCACTGTATACACTGTATTGTCCTCATCTGTTTACCCTCTCTGTTTACCCTCAGCATCCAGTCTGAGATGCTAATTGCAGCGTCTACAGTGTTACTGATAACCGTGGTGAGATTCAAAAGGGGACAGCTGGGGAAAAGCTTCTGGTCATTTTTGACTTTTTACTTTTTACATTTTTGACTTTTTAATCAATGGTTTGCAGCAAACCATTGATTAAAAAGCAAAATAAAAGCAGCAAACTCAATTAAGAAACTGGTAAAATGAATAAAACTCAAGAGTAGAGCCAAATAAAAGGGGGGGAAAAAAGGATAAATTTTCTATTAACTTAATCCAGCATTCAACATCTCCAACTCTACATAACTAATGACTGGATAAAACAAAACACAAATTACTTTTAATAGGTACTAAAATAACTAAAAAGGCAGGCTAACAAACAAGTTCAACCTGAACACGAATTAAAAGGTCTTTACATCACTACCAATGAGCCCATAAAAATCAATAAAAACTGCAAGGCAATATCTCTCTGCACCACTTTAGTTTTAACAGTCAATTCTTCAATTAGTGTATTAATCACAAAAACTGTCAAAATCCATCACCAACAGGTACCATATCCGCCTCCAGAGCTCTGAGACCCACATCTCTTCTGTTGTCTGATGCTGGATTGTGGGTCATAAGTAATTGCGGGTGCAGCAGTCATTTACTCACAGCAAACTCAGAGACACACAGAAAGAAAAAGAAATAGGACAGTAGTAGCCATTATAGTCCAGCTCCATCCATGTGAAGTTCTGTGTCTGCAGTGTAAGTGTGGCGAAGGAGAGTTGCAGCCAAACCGGTAGAAAGGAACAACGAAGTCCTGCAGGCAGTCTGTCAGCCTGAGTTCAGGGTAACAAAAACCCAGCTTACTGGCATTTGGAGATCTATCTACTAGTGATGGCCAAATGAGGCTTTCTGGAGGACTTGAGGCCTTTCATCAAAATGGTTCACATAGACAAGGCCTCAAGTGGGACTTCATTTTCTCTGCCAGGCCATCTCATGGATAAAATGTGTACAACATGCTGATTTTTTTACAAGGGTATTGTTGGTTTAATGTGCATTTTTTTCAATTTCAATAAATGTGCTGCCTTTTAAAAAATATCAATGATCATAAGGCAAAAAAATAATAAAACTGAGGTGACTACAGTGAATGTGCTTGTGCTACTTATCCATTTTTGTAAGAAATAATAACTTTTCAACGGTCATACTGTCTCTTTCTCAGTACATTCATCTCTGTCCTTATTGTCATGCAGGGCACAGTAGTGCCTCAGCATAATGATGTGTTATTGTTGTATCCAAGCTCTTTGAAATACAACAGACACTTCACTGTGCAAATAAAATTAAATTATTAGAATAACTCAACTGGGATTTAAACCCCAGCTTCCCATTTGCAAGACAGATATTTTACCTCTAAGATATTACTTAGTCATGAATAGCTAAGGCTTTCTTGAACACTTGAGCCTTTCATCAAAATGGTTCACATAGACGAGGTCTCATGTGAAACTTCATTTGTTCTACTCGGCCATGTAGTCGACAAAGTATACAGCATGCAGATTTTTACAATGTGTATTTTTCAATTTCAATAAATGTGCTGTCTTTTAAGAAATATCAGTGATTATAAGGGGGAAAAAATAATAAAACTGGGGTGACTCCAGTGAATGTGTCTGTGTTACTTGGTGTGCTTGTACTATTTGTCCATTTTTATTAAGAAATAAGTATATTCAACTTTGGCCTTATTCTCATGCAGGGCACAATAGCAATAGTGCCTCAGCATAATGATGCGTAATAATGAGCCAAGCTCTTTGAAACACAACAGAAACTTCACTTTGCAAATAAAACTAAAATGACACAGCTGGGATTCAAACCCAGGCCTCCCGCTTGTAGTGCAAAAAGATCACCACTAAGCCATCACCTCAGCTGCATTAACTAGCCACTACTTGTGGTCAAAAATGTTCCCAAGTGGGAGAAGTCCGTGTTTTTGGTGCTGGCTCCATCTGAAAGTTGGCTGTGACAAATCCCTTACACAGTCAAACATGACAAAACAAAACATGAGGGACGGGGAGTTCCATTGGGTAGCGCTGCTCAGTTTATTTTCTCCCGACCCAGTCACGTGGTCCGACGTCAACACATACATCACGAGTCACGCCTCGAAACACACCTCGCCAAATATTTCCTGGATGAGATCAGATCACCGTTTGGAGCATCGGTGTCTGCTTTTCCATCACTGCTGTCTACCCATTTGCAGATCCAGACCATCAACATGCACCATAACTGTTGCAAAAGTCACATCTACTTTGACAGCCAACTGAGACACAGCTGTGGTCTTTTCAAGCTGTTTTTAACTAAGCACACTGTAAATGACCCAATTTTATGTTTTAAATGCATGCTTTATTTTGAAGGGTACTCCTAAGGTTTATGAGTATTTCCTTTAAGGTATGGCGGAAAGGCTCATGCTTTTATTTTGAAAGTCAAAAAGGAAGTCAAGTGAAAGGACCTTCTGACGGTGCTAAGAAAACGGAGTATGAAAGCGTTGAAAACTATAAATAGTAACCAATTATTTTAGTCAAGCACCTTGCTGTTTGGGCCACAAGGTTCATATTCAATGTGGTTTAAGTTGGCATTGCTATGAAACTACCTTTAAGCACTTTATTTTGCTTTGTTATGCTTTAGCGTGTTAGCTTCACGTATAAAGCTCCTGCATCGCTCTTAACATTATCATGGTCAGGATGGTGTGTGTATGTGCGCGCGCTTTATTTCTGCAAGGAGTATGAGAAGTGTTCAGAAATAAAGTTAAAATGCATTTCATGTGTAAACTTCATGATTTACATGAAGGGAGTGACATATAAATGTAGCTTTAAGTGATTACTTCTGCATTCTAAGTTGAAATTGTCATTGATAGCGGAGGGAAATTGTTAAACTCTCCTATAGCAATAAGTTACTACCTATACTACCTATAGATGGCGGCGCGCCTAGACACAGCAGCCCCTCTTGGCACCAGCGAGTGTGAGAGTTTTGATCATCCCAGACGTACATTCTGTAAAACTTACAACCGTGAGACCTTATTAAACATCAAGGTACTGCACGCTGCAAGAATCGCGGCACTCGGTTGTGACTTGAACATTCTACACCAGCATGGAATTCTGGCGGAGTCCCTGCTGGAGGCTACACTGGAGAGAAGGAAGCGTAAGCGGAGGGAACGCAAGCAAAAGCGTGGAAAAAGGGCCGGGATTCATGCTAGGCTAAAGGCTAACCCCTCCAGACCAGCAGTACCGTCGCTCCTTCTCTCTAACGTTCGCTCCCTCGACAACAAGCTGGACGAGCTGCGTCTGCTGAGAGAAACCCGGAGAGAGTGGAGGGACTGCTGTGTGCTTGCGTTCACGGAGACATGGCTCCATGACAACATCCCTGACGAGGCCATTCAACTAGAAGATACGATGGTGTTCCGGGCAGACAGAGAAACGGCGAGCTCCGGTAAGAGCCGTGGGGGTGGGATATGCATCTATGTTAACAAGAACTGGTGCGTTAACGCCACGTTAGTATCTAAACACTGCTCTCCGTTGGCGGAGTTCCTTATTGTAAATTGTCGGCCATATTATCTGTCGAGGGGATTCAGCAACGTGTTTGTAGCTGCTGTTTACATAGCGCCGAGCGCTAACACTAATGCTAATGCTAAGAAGGCACTCGGGGAACTGCACGATGCTATTAGTGAAATCCAAACTTCACACCCGGACAGTTTTGTGGTGGTTGCCGGGGATTTTAACCACACCAGCTTAAAGACTGTGCTCCCCAAGTTTAAACAATGTGTAGACTTTAAGACCAGAGGAGAGAATATGTTGGACTTAGTGTACACAAACACAGATGCATATAAGGCAATGCCCCGCCCCCACCTCGGCCTTTCTGACCACATATCCGTGATGCTGGTGCCTGCCTACAAACCTCTACTGAAGCGCAGCAGGCCAGTAGTGAAACAAATCAGGATTTGGCCAGAGAGTGCAACCTCTACACTGAAAGACTGTTTTCTGCACACAGACTGGGAGGTCTTCAAAATAGCAGCCTCCCAGGAAGGCAAGACAGATGTGGAGGAGTATGCTGAAACAGTCACCAGCTACATCTCGAAGTGCACAGAGGATGTCACTACAGTGAAGACCATCACTGTACAGGGAAACCATAAGCCCTGGATGACCGCAGAGGTGCGCTCGCTGCTTACAGCCAGAGATGCAGCCTTCAGAGCAAAGGACAGGATCGCCCTCCGCTCAGCCAGGTCTGCGCTCTCAAAGGGAATTAAGACGGCGAAGCGCGCCTATGCGGAGAAAATCCAGGGACACCTCTGTGACACTAGGAACACCAAGCAGATGTGGCAGGGAGTTCGGACACTGACGGGCTATAAGTCTAGGCAGGGGGTCGATGATGACGACGCTTCGCTTCCAGACAGGCTCAATGACTTCTTTGCACGTTTTGAAGCATCAAACCCGACAATCAGAGGGAGGGCTGGCCCATCCCCACCATCGGTCGGACCAGCTTTCACCATCAACACAGCGGACACACGGAGGACCCTAACCAGGGTCAACCCACGTAAAGCTGCAGGTCCGGACAACATCCCGGGACGTGTGCTCCGAGACTGAGCAAGCGACTTGGCGGATGTACTGACTGACATTTATAACATCTGCCTGAGTCAGGCCATCGTTCCCAGATGCTTCAAGACCTCTATCATAGTACCGGTGGCAAAGAAACCAGTTGTGTCCTGTCTGAATGATTATTGTCCTGTTGCACTGACACCAATTGTGATGAAGTGTTTTGAACGGCTTGTCAAACTACACATTACAGCCTGCCT
Source organism: Pholidichthys leucotaenia (assembly GCA_020510985.1). Classification (NCBI taxonomy): domain Eukaryota; kingdom Metazoa; phylum Chordata; class Actinopteri; order Cichliformes; family Pholidichthyidae; genus Pholidichthys; species Pholidichthys leucotaenia. The sequence goes on from CM035849.1 coordinate 96,848,438, forward strand.
CCCTGCATCACATGACCCGCTCCAGTTTGCATATCGTTCAAACCGCTCCACGGAGGATGCTATAGTCACCACCCTGCACTCTGTCATCACCCACCTGGATCAGAAAGACACCTACGCCAGACTCCTCTACATTGATTTCAGTTCAGCATTCAACACCATTATTCCCCAGAGACTGATGGAGACATTACTGCTTCTTGGTCTGAACACCGCCACATGTCTCTGGATCCTGGATTTCCTGACTGAGAGACCTCAGTCTGTCTGTGTTGGAAACAACATCTTCAACTCTGTCACGCTGAGCACCGGATCCCCTCAAGGCTGCGTACTCAGTCCACTGTTGTTTACACTTCTAACACATGACTGTGTATCCAGACACGAGGGGAACCAGATTATTAAGTTTGCAGACAACACCATGGTGGTGGGACTTATTCAGAGGGATGAGGAATCAATGTACAGGGAAGAAGTGAGAGACCTGGAGGGCTGGTACAGGGAGAACAATCTGGTGCTCAACGTGGACAAAACGAAGGAGATGATTATCGACTTCCGGCGGTCACAGCCTGAACATGTCCCCCTCAGCATTAGCGGCCGTTTAGTGGAGAGAGTGGAGAACATCAAGTTCCTCGGAGTGCAGATCTCGCAGGACCTGACCTGGAGCAAGAATTCCTTGGAGATCAAGAAGCGGGCCCAGCAGAGACTGCACTTCTTGAGGAAACTCAAACAGGCCTCTCTCCCCATCTGCATCCTCAGGACCTTCTACAGAGGTGTGGTGGAGAGTGTTCTGACGAACTGCATTGCTACATGGTACTCCAGCTGCAGTATGTCAGACAAAAAAGCCCTGCAGAGGATAGTCAAGGGAGCTGAGAGGGTAATTGGAGTCTCCCTCCCCTCTGTCCAAGAACTTTTTCAGAACCGTTGCAGGAGCAGGGCAATGAATATTGTCAAGGACCGTTCTCACCCTCTGCATAAACACTTTGAACTTCTGCCATCTGGCAAATGATTCCGGAGCATCAGAGGCAGAACCACCAGAGTGATTAACAGCTTCCTTCCACAAGCTGTTAGGATGCTGAACAGTTGATCCGAAATCTCTCATACATACTACTGCACCTATGGACATTATGTACGTATATTATTTGTATATTATAGTTCTGGTTAGTTTTTTCAAGTATGTCTCAGGGATGTGTGAATGAATGTGGTGGGGTGGGGGGTGAGGATATGCGTGAGTGTGTCTTAAATCATGTTCTTTTACTTATATGGATGCCGAGAGAAACGCAATTTCATCTTGCCTGCACTACAGTTGTATGTACAGCAATATGACAATAAAGGTTGATTTGATTTTGATTTGATTTGAAGTTTAATTCATAGTTACTTTTATTGGTTAAACTAAGGAACATAAAAGTATTTTTTATACATTAAAACATTAAAGGAGCTAAGGTGACATATTTACGTTTATATACATGGATGGTAATTTGTTTTTGGTTTTGTCATTTTCTTTTAGCTCTTACAGTGTTGTCACAATAGTCTCATTCAGTACAAATGTTAAAGGAACTTCATGAGAAAATAAAACAGTGTGAAACATCAGTTTGAGAGCCAGACCATCATTCAGCATGGAATGCTTACATACACAAACACAAAATCTTTTTACACCTTTCTCAATCTTTTTACATGTTTGTGAATCTGTGTACACATTTGCAAATATTTTTTACATATTTGTGGATCAGTGCACGCATTTGTAGAACTGTACATGCATTTGTGGTACTTTGCATGCATTTGTGGAACTGTGCACACATTTGTGGAACTGTGCATGCATTTGTAGATCTGTGCACACATTTGCAAATATTTTTTACACATTTGTGGAACTGTGCACGCATTTGCAAATATTTTTACACATTTGTGGAACTGTGCATATGCTTACAAATAGTTTTGCAACAATAATAGCTCCATAGGGTTAAGGACCTGTACTTATATAGCACTTTTTCTAGTCTCAAAGCACTTCACTAGTATAGGAGACAGATATCTAGGGACAATTTAGAACAACCAATTAACCTAGCATGCATGTCTTTGGATTGTGGGAGGAAACCGGAGCCCCCAAAGTAAACCCGCACAGCTCAGGGAGAACATGCAAACTCCACACAGAAAGGTTCCTACCTCTACCAGCCTGGGGATTCAAACCTGGAACCTTCTAGCTGTTAGACAACAGTGCTAACCACTGCACCATCCGGTTTGTCTGTGTAGTCTTGTCCAAAAACATACTTACTATGTTATTTGAGGATTTTAAATGTGAATATCTCTCATCTCTGTTTAGAACACCTTAAATGCATGGAATACAATTACCCATTAAACTGCTATATACTGTAAATTACAGCCAATTAATTAAGAAGAAAACAATACACTCAGTGAGATATAAATGCTTCACTTAATATTAAGGTAAATGCATTACCTTGTGAAATTTTAATAAAGTATTAACATGCATGATCTAATTTTATCATATTTCAGTCCGCCACACATCTCACAGCTGGTAACATTGTTTAATATTCGACCATTGTTGCTGAACACCAATCACCTGAATTAGATATATTTTAAGTCTTACAAACATGTTACAAACATGTCTGTAACGTGTTTTTTGTGACTTACAAGACATATCAAGAGTGAAATCACTCAAATGTCTCTTAGCTCTGTTTTTTACTGTAAAGTTTCACGTAAGGCCCCCCCCCCCCAAAAAAAAAAAAAAAAAAATTAAAAACATGCAAGTTTGGACAGACCGTTTCTTGTGGTTATAACATAGAACAATCAGATGGATACTCTTGGCTACCTTGGGGGAAGAGGGAGGAGCCGAGGAGCAGCAGGATTGAGGGGGCTGAAAGCGTCCGTTTTGCATCGGTAGCAAAGCAGTGGAGGGGGGGAGGGGGGACCCGGCTTGGATGTGGCTCGGCGAGACCACTGCTCTCAGCTCACTTTGCTGGTGGACGGGGTGCCGATCTGCATAATGTGAGCTGCCCAGTGGGCCACTCACATTATGAGTGGCCACATTACTATTGGCCAATATACTATTGTGCCAATAGTATATTGGCACAAAGCCACAATATACTATTTTGGGCAATACAGTACATATTTGGAATTTCCCCGTTGTGGGACTAATAAAGGCTTATCTTATCTTATCTTATCTTATCTTATCTTATTTGTTTTTGAGGTGTTTTAGAGCCACAGGAGTGCATCTTTAAACACTAGAAACCATATCACAGATCATCAATAATCAAGGTATAAGGTGTAATGAAAATATTGATCATAAGATCTCTAAATTAAGGGTTTAAAGTTAAGCATCAAGAGTCCTTTGAGTAGGAAAATTATGTAACAGAGTCAATAAAAGCATTCCTACTTGGCTTGCCAAGTGGGTCGACCATCTTGGCGACACAGGAAAAGTGCTTGACTCTGGATCTGGAGGTTGTGGGTTTGAACCCCAGTTGGACGCCACCTGTTGGGCTTAACCGCCCATCCCCTTGGCTACAGTTGGTGTGCTCTGGAGTCCGGCACGCTACCTGTGTCACCAAGAGGGTTGCCCCACTTGTCAAGCCAAGTAGCAATGCTTTTATTGACTCTGTTACAATAATTTAAAAAAAATGTTGAATGAATTACATATAAATAATACTCCTTAGTGCTTATGAAATATGCAAATAACTCAAAACAGTTAAGACTGCAATACTAAAATATGAACATTGTTTTCCTCATTGCTTTGAAACGATGTGTAACATACTGGACAGGTTCTTCCTTAGACTGTTACATCAAGATTAAGATGCAAAGTTCCGACTTCCGGTTATGGCTGCCACGTAGGACGGACGTGTCTCGCTCTGCTCTGCTCCTGGAAAAAAAAAATCGGCAAATAACTCTCTCATTTGGGACAGAACGTATCCCAGCATTTGGGCGAGGATATGTCGGCGAAGCCTAAGGCTGGAAAACCAGGAAAAGGAAAAAGCGAGCCGCCGAAACAGTCCAAATTAACGGACTTTCAGGTCTGTGACGCAGCAAACAAAACTCCATATATGGCGGAGGAGGCTGGCAACGCTGCGATTTCTGCGGGGAATGGCGCAGATGCGCTGATGGCAGCCATGAGTTCAATGAGAGCGGACTTTTCCTCTAGATTTGATGGGATTATGACAGCGTTGGAAGGAATAAGAAAGGAATTGGGTGACTGTGTAGAACGAACGGCGCAGATGGAGCTCCGTCTCGCTAGTGCTGAAGATGACGTCACCCGTCTTCAATTAAAGGTGCGCACTTTGGAAAAAAAAAATAAATCTCTGGAAGATAATATTTTGGATTTGGAATCTCGGTCGAGACAGAATAATTTGAGGCTGGTGGGTCTTCCAGAGGAATCAGAAGGTCGGGACGTATGTTCCTTTCTGGAAAAGTGGATTCCGGAGGTGCTGGGCAGCGAGGAGTTGCAATCAGCAGTGGTTCTGGAAAAAGCACATCGTATTGGCCCACGGAGAGATAAGGGACCGCCGAGGACCTTAATTATGAAGTTTCTTAGCAACAGAGACAGGATGAAGATCTTCAACGCTGCACGTGCTAAAGGAGAGATTAAACACCAGGACCAGCAGGTGCGGTTCTACCCAGATTTGGCCACAGGAATCCAGCAATTGAGGAAGCAGTTTGATCCCGTACGTAAGGAGCTGCGCAACCTTGGGATTCGTCATGGTGTGATCTATCCTGCGAGACTGCTGACCACGTATGAGGGCAGAACCCACATCTTCAAGACCCCAGAGGAGGCGCAGGAGTTCATCAAGAAGATCAAAGAAGAAGAAGAGACTGGTGGGAGCTAAGCATGAACAAAATATAAGGTAGAATAATTAAGCATTTGCACAGGCATCTGACTGACTTGAAGTAAATAGTAAGTTTACAAAATATAGATTGTATTATATATTAAAAAAACAAAACAAAAACAAAACAAACAAACAAAAAAAAAAACTATGATGTACAAAGTTGTTAAAAATTTTGGAGTTAAGTTGGAAAACTACAGAGGAGAGTTAATGTTACGTCATTAAAAGCAGTAGAGTTAGGGTGATTGGGAGGATGAAGAAGGAGTGGCTTAGGCTGTTCCCCGTGGGTGTGGAACGGTCAATGGCTATATCGGGAGACAGAATTTTTCTTTTGATTTTGGGGGGTTTGCCACAAGTGTGGGAAGGGGAAATTTGTTTGTGTGTAGTTTGTAGGATGAATGTTCAACCACTCATGTTTTTGCTTCTCTGTATGAGCATGTTTACACTGCAAGGTAATCCCAAACTCTCTATTGATCATGGACCAAAGTGTTAATCTTAATTTAACTTCATGGAATTGCAGAGGTCTACAAAATTTAAAAAAACTTAAACAAGTTATGAATAAAATAAAGGACATGGGTTCAAGAATTGTGTTTTTACAAGAAACTCATCTGATAGAGGAGGATGTTAAAAGAATTAGGAGTAGATGGCAGGGAAGTGTATTCACCTCTTCATTTTCATCCCGAGCCAGGGGAGTTATGACTCTCATACATAAATCAGTTCCTTTTCAAGTGAAAAATGTAACTGGAGACAAATTTGGAAGATATGTAATCATTCAAGGTTCTTTGCTATTAGAAAATATAAATCTTGTGAACTTATATGGTCCCAATATAGATGATCAGAAGTTCTTTGCTAATTTATTTCTCATCTTATCATCACTTACAGGGCAACATATAATAGCAGGGGATTTTAATTGTACATTGAATCCAGGTGTGGATAGATCAACAGGACTGGATTGTACGCACATTGGATGTAGGATGACTATTAATCATTTTATGAAAGAATTGAGATTGTTAGATATATGGAGAGAAATGAAACCACAAGTTAAAGCCTATTCTTGTTATTCCAGTACCTACAAGACATTCTCACGTATTGATTATTTTTTGATTTCCACAGAATTAAGGTCCAAGATTCAAAACTGCTTTTATGATAACATCGTGATCTCTGATCATGCACCCTGTTGTCTAATATATGTAGATAAAAAATTGACAAAGGAATCAGGTAGATGGCAATTTCAGCATAAATGGCTTCAGGATGAGGAATTTGTCAAGTATATAGAAAAACAGATAGACGAGTTCTTTGACATCAATACTACACAAACATCAGCATGTGTAAAGTGGGAGGCTTTCAAAGCTTTTATTAGGGGACATATTATTAGTTATACAGGATCAAAATCTAAGAAGACTCGAGAGGAGAGAGCTAAATTGGAACATAAAATAAAAAATCTTCAAGAAAAAGTGTATGCAGGAAGTGATCCAAGGTTGGAGAATGAATTACTGATTTTGAGAGCTGAATATGACAAAAAATCAGCAAATAGAGCTGCCTCGAGTCTTCTAAGATTGAAACAATCTTTTTATGAACAAGGTGAAAAATCAGGAAAATTATTGGCATGGCAGATTAAACAATTAGAATTTAAAACACCAATTACCAGTATTATAAGTAACGGACAGGTAGTTATAGATCCTTTAGAAATTAATAGAGCCTTTAGAGATTACTATGAAAAATTATATGATACCAAAAATGAACCTGATTTAACAAAACTAAATGGGTTTTTGAACGAACTATCTATACCGTGTATTCCAAATGAAAACAGGGAGATATTGGAGTCTAAAATTAGTCAAGAAGAAGTTGGGCTAGCCATTGATAATATGAAATCAGGAAAAAGTGCAGGACCAGATGGTCTTCCAGTTGACCTTTATAAAAAATTTAAGAATAAATTAATAAAACCTTTTTTGGAAATGGTTTTAGAAGCATTTCAAAATAATAATTTACCATCATACATAAATAATGCCTTAATTATACTGCTGCCAAAACCAGGTAAGCCCTCTAATAAATGTGAAAATATGAGACCAATAAGCCTATTAAACGCCGACCTTAAGATAATCTGCAAAATTTTAGCAAGACGAATACAAGAAATTTTACCAAATATTATTAATCGAGATCAGAATGGCTTTATAAAGGGTAGACAAGGCTTCCATAATGTAAGAAGACTATTTAATATTATTTATTTTAATAAAGAAGCACCGGATACAGCTCTCCTATCATTGGACGCCGAAAAGGCCTTTGATAGAGTTGAATGGCCCTTTCTTTTTGAAGTCCTACAAAGGTTTGGACTTGGAAATAATTTCATAAAATGGGTTCAAATAATATACAATAATGCTACAGCAGAAATCCTAACAAATAACAATATTTCAAAACCAATAAAAATCAATAGAGGATGTCGACAAGGCTGTCCACTTTCACCTTTACTGTTTACTATGGCAATTGAACCTTTAGCGATAGCGATACGTTTACATTCACAAATATATGGAATTAAAGTTGGACCAACAGAACATAAAATCTCCCTGTACGCCGATGATATAATTTTGTTTATGTCGAATCTAAAAAAATCAATTCCAACCTTGTTGAATTTAATAAAGAATTTTGGGGAAATATCAGGATATAAAATAAATAAAACTAAATCTTCAATATTAATGCTAAATGAGACCCAGAGAAATTACCCAGCCCCTGAGGTAAATCAATTCAATGTTGTAAATCAGTTTAAATATTTAGGAATCCAAATTATGCCTAAGCTAGAATCAGTCGCCAGTGTCAACTATGAAGCCTTAATGTCAGATATCAGTGAGTTAACTCAGAGATGGATGTCACTACCAATGTCGATGATCGGGAGAATCAATATACTTAAAAGTAATATTTTACCTAAAATACTTTATTTATTTCAATACATTCCCTTATCACCACCTTTAGATCTATTCTCAAGAATAAAAAAAAAGTTAGTGGAATTTATATGGAACAACAGGAGGGCTAGATTACGTTTGTCTTTATTATATTTACCATTTGATCGTGGAGGTCTGAAATGTCCAAATTTTATGTTGTATTATTGGTCGGCACAACTGAGGTCTATGACATATTATTTTTCATCAAATGATCTCCCTCACTGGACTGAAATGGAATCATACAATTTACCTTTACCTCTTCCCATATTCATATACTCAGATTCGGCAAAAAAATTACAAAAACAAGTTAAAAATCCATTTGTAAAGCATATGATCAAAATATGGTGTGAAGCTAAAAACTATTTAAAAGAACCACAGTTATTGTCACAATTTAGTCCAATATGGGGTAATCAATATTTTAAACCAGGGAGAGCGGACGCTGTATTTAAAGTATGGAATTTAAAAGGGATACAAAAGATTCAGGATTTATATTTGCCATGTGCAGACAACATAATGTCTTTTGAAGAGCTGAGGATCAAATTTAATCTCAATAGAACACATTTTTTTAAATATCTTCAACTTAGAAACTTTATTCGATCAAATCAAAATAAAGCTCTCACTCGACCTATTTATTCATCCTTGGAAAAAATGATGATGAAAGATAGTAAAAGAAAGGGTATTATTTCAGAGTTTTATAACTCATTGACACTATCTTCAAGTGAAAATTCACTGAAAAGATTAAACTACTGGAAAGAAGATCTGCAAATTGAAATTTCAGAGGAACAATGGGAATTGGCTTGTACAGAAGCTCAAACCAAATCAATAAATGCACGCCTTAAATTGATACATTTCAAATGGTTAATGCGGATGTATGTTACACCGGAGGAGTTAAATAGATATAACAAAAATATACCAGATACAAGCACAAAATGCATGGAAAGTAAAGGAACCCTATTTCATTGTTTATGGGAATGTAGATTAATAAGAATGTTTTGGGAAGAGGTGAGGGTAACAATTGAAAAAATAATCTCAAAACAAATCATATTGAATCCTAAACTGTTTTTGTTGGGTCTGTACCCAGAAAAGCATAATTTTAATAAAAGTGAAAGAACATTCATAGACCTCAGTTTGCTTAATGCCAAAAAATGTATTGCACTATTATGGAAAAAGACTCATAGACCAGATGTGACTCAGTGGTTAAGACAGATGTTAACAAACCTTCCATTAGAAAGAATAACATATATACTAAAATCAAAGGAAATTGTGTTTGAGAATATATGGAGACCTTTTATTGATTATGTAAAAAATTTAAACATAACTCTTGAAGAAGAAGGTGAATGATGTGTGTGGACCTTGTAAATTCCAAACTGGTGAACATAATATGTATACTTATGTATTGGATTGTCTAGACTAAACAGAGGAGCATTGTTGAAGATTTGATTTTGTTGGTGGTTGTTGGTGTTTTTAGTGCATTTTTTTTTTTTGTAGTACTTTAGTGTTAGTGTTTGATTGTTTGTATCATGTTTGTTAAAAAAAAAAAAAAAAAGGTTCAATAAAGATATTGTGGGAAAAAAAAAAGATGCAAAGTTCCTGTTTCTGCCATTTCAGCACACAGATGGCAGTCCTTAAAGGGGCAGTGTGTAAACAAAAATAAACGTCTGAATGGGAAAAAAATGAACATAATATTTAAAACTATTTCTATCACTATCCAAATGAACTGCTTTCATTGTCATAGAATGATCAGTTCATGTCTGTGTTGTCCCTATACAATAAGGAAGGGCCATATGCCACCATCCTAGGTAGATTCAAATGGGCAGACAGCTCTGTGTGACTAGTGAGAGCACTTTGGGTTTCAGTGCTGCACAACAAAAAATACACATATAATGTTGAATATGAAAAATGATACAGTTTTACTACTTTGACAAGCATAAAGCCTGTACATGTTTGTGTTGAGAAACACAAAAAGTGTTTGGAAAATGTGCGAGAGGAGCACCTAACCCTAAATCTCTTCCCTAAACCTAACCATTAGTGGACTGAATCCTAAACCTAACCTTTTTCCCTAACCCCAACCATCACAAAAAGTGTAGAGGTGAAACGCGAATATGGAAGTGAAGGTGAAAAAGAGACTAGATTAAGTGCGAACCCGGCTTCGTTGAGTGCCAGTGAGCTGGTTTGTACCATCCACCATGCCCTGCCCTCCTCTGTAAGGATTCAGCTTGGCAAAAACTGTGAATTGTCTGGTGCATGAGCAGAGTATAGATTTTTGTAGCATAAATGGTACATTTTTTAATGGGGTGTGAAGCGTATTATTACCTCTTGTTATTACCTCTGCCAAGGAGGTTATGTTTTCATCCGTGTTTGTTTGTTTGTTTGTCAGCATGATTATGCAAAAACTGCTTGACAAATTTGGATGAAACTTTCACCAGAGGTGGCTTCTGGGCTACACATGAACCCATTACATTTTGGAAGTGACCATGAGCGCAAACCCCCACCAAGGCCCTATCTTGCAATATACGGAGGGATGAAGGCAGGGACGTACAGATGGGTGGATAAAAGAAGGGAGGGAAGGAGCCTTGGCAGTGGTATGCGCTCTGAGTGCTTTTCTAATTTAGTATTACTTTTGGTGAGATTGACTTGTGCTGTCCCTGACTTGACTCCTAGATGTCAGTAATTGTTAAAGACTGTACCTTTAACTCACAACAGGTGTCTTCTACCTGCTTTGTCTGTGCTGATGTACTTGCAACGTCACTGTGAAGAAATCAGTGTGCATCACAAGACATCAAGATATGGAAGAAAGTCATGAAATAAAAGCAAAAGGTAACACTTTATAATACAGCCCATGACATACTATGAAATTACAGGGTACTTTCAGTGAAAGTGCTGGTGTAAAATAGTGTTAGTTCAGTGAAATATCAGGGAAACAAGCCCTGCTTTTTAAAAATAAAAGTACCTTGTTGCTACCTTATGAGTACATATACTTACCATATACTGTAAATACCCTGTATTTACCATGTAGGTACTCTGTAGTTACCACATAACAACTGCAGTTTCCATGCTTGAGACAAGTTTAACTGTTTAAATTAATCATAAGTGTAAGTACCCCAAAATTACCCAATACATCTTGGGTTCTAAGTTCATACCCCAGAATTACCCAGTACTTAGAGGGTTCCGGGCTGTGTTATACAGAATTAATGAGCAAAATACCTGTATAACACAGCCCGGAACCCCGTAAGTACCGAGTAATTTTGGGGTAGTTATGAAACTAGAACTAGAACCCAATTTCCCCCTGGGTAGTTTTGGAGAACGTATACATAAGTTCTTACATGGTGAGTACAGAGTACCTACATGGTAAATACAGGGTTTTATATGATAAGTAGATGTACTTATAGGGTAACAACGAAGTATTTCTCTTTTTAAAAAAACTTGTTACCTGACTTGTTACCCTTTTATTACCCCATACTAATACTGTTTTACACAAGTACTTTCACTGAAAATACAAGAAAAGTACCCTGTAATTTCATAGTACTTCCCAGGCCATGTTGTAAAGAGTTACTAAGCAAAACTCATGTCTCCAGTTTGAATAATGATTCTGTCATCATGTTTTAGGCATAAAATAAATTAATTTACTTAAATTATCTTGATTTGGTTGTATTCAAGTAAATGAAAAAAATATAGGAAAAGGCCAGTATAACATAAAATGAATTGAATGCTCTGATTAAATTCAATCTAGGACATTCTTACATTTTATTGTGTATCAACATCTTTAATTAACTGCTGCTCACTGATATGCTACAAAAACAGACTAATTAATTTGCATAAGAAACCAGAAGCGTATAGATGATGTCTGCTGAAACAAGAGGCCAAAAGTGTTGATATTTCAAGCTGCCGTTGTGTTAGTGGTCCCCACTGGTTAATTCCAGCTATCAGAGCCTCTCTGTAGACAAAAAGCCCAGTGGGGGCCACAGCTGCGATTCCCATGATTATTTGTGAATCCTCTGCAAATACAAATGGATTTATAATCCTTTTTAAATCGCTCATTACATCTTTGCCCCGGGATCCACTTCCCAAAGTGAGGAACTGTGGCGCTAACCTTCGAATAACTGATGTCATTATGCTTCAGCGCTCTTGTACTGTATGAGGCCCGTGTAGCTGACAAAGTGATCTCATCTAAAGGTTAGTTCAATAGCTGTTTTGGACCGCTCAATCATATCAAATCATCCTGTCAGATGGATTATTTGTCTTCCCCTCATACAATTCTGCAGGGCAGAATCTGAGATATAATTTGATTTTAAAGGGGTCATTCATTGCACTTTTTCCACATTTTAACAGCTCCCACAGGTCTTAATGAAATGTTTGTGACATACTTTGTTCAAATTATTTAATTATTTTTTTAATTATTGCCACATCATTGTGAATCATCTTTTGCAGGATTTCTCAAAATGCCTGGTTTCAGTGCATGTCTATTTAAATCTCTCAGACCACATTCAACTCCACCCTCTCTAGCCTTAAGCCAATAATTTAAATTTGCTTTAAAGAATGAATGAAATATTGCATCACTGGTGGATGGGGTGTGTGGCTTCAGTAGTTGATAAGATATGAACAGTCCCTGGAGTACAATAAGCACAGAAACATTCATGAGTGCTAGCTTCAATTAGTCACCTTTGATCCTGGTTATAGACAATACTACAAGAAAATAAGCTAAAATAACATCTAAAGGTACCTTCACACCAAACTCCAACGGGCGGCACGAATCCATACAAAACCAATGGAAAGAAGCAAGCACACGCGAAATCGCGCATTTGCCCATTCACATCCGTGCTAGCTTTGAGATTCTGCCGTCACCGGAGTAAAAGCATCAATACTGGAGAGTAAACTAGTTTGAAAATGAGACTGCCACTCACCTGGAAACAAAAGGACCAGGAGCTCTTCAGCTGAATCAGAATGTCAGAGTTATTTACCCACGGATTCCTGCCACGGTCGTGCTAACAAGGCTAGCAAGCTAGCAACAGAAACACCCATCTTGTGAAGTTTTGGAGGTAGGGACAACTTTTTCAGGTGAGCCCCCCATCAGATAATGTAAACCTTGTTATTTTGGGGATTTCCACGACACGTTGAACACAGCTGCAGAAGTTATAAAGGCAACGTCACCTGTTTGCATCTCACTCAGACGGTGAATTCATGTCGTGTGTTTACATTGAGTTACAATGTATTTGTGCTGCTTGAAAAATTCACCCATTCGCGTTTGGTGTGAAGGAACCTTAAGAACAACATATATGGACAAGTGTTGTAGATGAACAAGGATTCCACTGGGGATGAACAGAATTTATAGAAAGTAGAGATCAAAACCAGCCAGGTCAACAGTTAAACTAATGCCAGGTGGCCTGTCTGTCAGTTCCTTCCCCTGATGTGAACGCCGATCACCTAGCCAGGCTAATGCTAAAAGATCAATGTAGCATCATGGCAAAAATATAACAAAATAAGCCAGAATGACATGAAATATAGTATCAACTGTGGATTAGTGAACCAGGTGAAAGTTTATTAGGGTGATTGAAATCTAAAGAAAACTAGTGCATACCTGTGCATGCCCGTAGAAACCAAGTATAAGCAAGTATTTCTGCATGCCCATAGAAAGCAAGTGTAAGCAAGCATTTCTGCATACCCGTAGAAAGTTACTGTTACCATGGCAACAGTAACCATGGTGATGCCTGCCTCTGATCTTTGATGTCACCACTTGTTCAGTGATGCCTGCCTTTGATCTTTGATGACGTGTCTGCCTGGCAACAGTAATCATGGTGATGCCTGCCTTTGATCTATGACATCACAGTAACCATGGACCTGGCAACAGTAACCATGGCAATGCCTGCCTTTGATCTATGACATCACAGTAACCATGCCTGCCTATTGCCTGCGCTAACGCCATAGCACCCCTATGGATGTTCATTAAAGATTTCCCCTCCTAAACTTCCGCATATCTGGGGAGGCTGAAATTTGTGGATGCACACCCTCATAACCTCAGCGCAGGACGTATCAAATCTGAGGCCAGTCCAACGAACGGTTAGGGAGATACACGCAAAACACACAGACAGACACAGAGATTTCTTAAATTATAATATGACTAGGGCATACCCGTGCATGCCCATAGAAACCAAGTATAAGCAAGTATTTCTGCATGCCTGTAGAAAGTTACCGTTACCATGGCAACAGTAACCATGGTGAAACCTGCCTTTTATCTTTGACATCACCACTTGTTCAGTAACGCCTGTCTTTGATCTTTGATGATGTGTCTGCTTGGTAACAGTAACCATGGTGATGCCTGCCTTTGATCTATGACATCACACATCTGTGCATCTATGATGTCATAGCCATGTCATAGCTATGAACGTCCATAGCTCCCCTATGGACGTTCATTAAAGATTTCCCCTCCTAAACTTCCACATATCCGGGGAGGCTAAAAATCAGGGATGCACACCCTCGTAACCTCAGCACAGCACGTCTAAAATCTATAAAATCTGAGGCCAGTCTGACAAATGGTTCGGAAGATACATGCGGAACACACAGACAGACAGAGATTTCTTGCATTATAATATGATAACAAACCACGCTTGGTAAACAATCTTCTTGTAACACTGTTAGCTACATGACATGCAGCTAGGCTGGCAAAGCAGTGGGTGGGTATCAAGGACAACACTGGGCTGGGTTTACAATATTATAAAATTCCATGGCAAACCCTGAAGAGTCAGAACAGCTAATCGGACACAGAAACAATATACTAAGGCTATGTGTTTTGGTAATTTTTTTTTTTTTTTGATAGCTACATGAACAATAGACTCATTTCAGAAGGTTAAAACGTACAAAAACACAATTTTTCTGTCAGTTACCCCTCTAATTTTTTCCCAGGGAATAAAACTATTGGCATTCCCCTCTACGTGCTCAGAGATGTTTCTCTGTAATAGGGAGGAACGGAAATTGGAGAAAAATAAGAATAAAAGAAAATCACGTATTGCCTGTCCTCTTTACAATTCAAAGCCAAAACAACGTATTCTGTCTGCAGGGCAGCTAGTGCTGGTGATGGATAAGACGGCCAGAGTACAAAGCCTATTTCATGAGACCTTGTATTTCTTTCGTATTGTCTCTGGTTTCCCTTCCAAAGAATACCATTGCATTTTATCTCTGTTTACGAACAGCTCAACAACAGTCGTGAAAAAAACAAAACAAAAAAAAATCAAACTTGCTGTTATTGTCCAGGGAGCACATGCTTTGGAAGCGGGTCAGAGAAAGTAGGAGGAGGGGTGGGAATACTAAAGAGAGTTGATTTACAATGGAAAGTTGCCTTATTTAAAGCACAAAGCAGAAAGGAGAATTGACTGTACAGGAAAGGGGTGGTGAAGTGCAGAGGGAAGAGGAAACTGCTTGAAAATGAGGTGACGCCTATGTGACACATTCAGACTGGACCTGACTGAAGGAAGAAGAGGGCACGTGCAGAGACATTTGACTTTATGGCTCCTTGAAACTAGAATATTAGAATGATGGCAAGGGGTTTGAAGCTGTTGTTTCATTTTGGGCCATAAATGTTCTCACGGGTTGAACTCTGAACTTCTTGACAGGCTCAACACTCCCCGTGTTCAAGACTTCTGCCTCGCCTTTACTGTTTGTCTCAACTTTGTAAAGGTAGGGTGAACTCCACTTCAGAGGTGGTGGTGGTGGTGGTGGGGGGGGGGGTGTTGATGTGGATAACTTCAAGGCAAATAAAAGGGTGAACTCTAGGTTGTATTCAATGGATGCAGGTTGTGCTGTGCTCTTATGCACAAGCCTTATCTTTGTTTCTCTCTCTCTGCGTTTTTTGTTGTAGCAGCTGTGCTTCAGGGGTTCATTTTAGTCTTGGCAGCAGTCGCATCCCTGTTTTGTTCCAACTTCTAATTTCACTGCAGTCTGCAAGACCAATACTTTTGGATATTTCACAAATGAATTAAGAAAAAGAAGGGTGGGTGGTGGAGGGAAGAATATCCTAAACATTTGGATTACTTTTTTTTATCGAGGGACATGTTGCTTTAATTGTTTTTTGCTCTGATTTTAATTTCACATTTTCTCTGGAGGTGGTGTTATTATTCTTGTTGCAGCGGTACCCCTGCTGTCTGAGTACATAGGAAATTATTTGTTGCTGCTGTTGAGGTCATGGACAAATTCCTCTTTCTCTGCTCTCTCTCTACATCAGCAGGTGCCATGGGGCGACAGTGTTTCCTGTGCTGGAGATTTGTCCCACTGCTTCTCTTGAGTAAGAGTTTTTACTGTAACCACGATTAATTTGTAGTTTTCTAGAAAAAAAAACAGCAACAGATTTCCAGCTTCTATTTGCCAAATTGCCCCTCCTGCATTAACACACCCCCTTACATTATTTAAGTTTCCTCCATGCTTTGACTATCAAGTTGGAGCACATGATTAATAGCCCCTGTGGTAAAAGCGCACAGGCTTACCAGGCTTTTGACACAGATTTTAGGATACTGATGTGGTTTGATGGATATCACATTAGGCGTGGCTGTCATGGACTATAAATCATCCCTTGGCATTATTTGAAAGAAAGTAGCCATACGGAGGGTGGAGAGGACTTACTGTGTGTCTCAGTAGCTTTCCATTCAATCCACTGTTTCTTTTAATGTGTACAATGGATATAAAAAGTCCCCCCCCCCCGATCAAATGCCAGGTCTTTGTGATGTTAAAAAATGAGACCAAGGTAAATCATTTCAAAAAAAATTTTCCACTATTAATGTGACCTATAACCTGTACAACCCAACTGAAAAACAAACAGAAATCTTTTAAGGGGAAAATAAAAAACTTACAATAACCTGGTTGCATAAGTATGCACACCCTGTTATAGCTGGGGATGTGGCTGTGTTCAGAATTAACCAATCACATTCAAACTCATGTTAAATTAGAGTCAGCACACACCTGCCACCATTTAAAGTGCCTCTGAGCCAAAAAAAAAATAGTAACTAATTTACTAGTTACTTCTTTTCAAAAGTACTTGAGTTACTTTACCCATTACTGCATGATTAAATTCAAATTCAAATTCAAATTCAAATGTTTATTTCAAACTCAGGGTTCATATTAAGAGCAAAACTAAAACGAGTAGTAGTAAATTAATTAGTCACTTGGAAAAGTAACTTTCATGTTACTTTTAAATGCATACTTAAATCTTCTTGCACACAGAAAGATAACTTGATCAATGGATTACATTATGGGCTTATTAATGCCAGGCTGAAAACAGACAGTTTAAGACAAAGCATTTAGAACATGTTCAGTTTGCTTTATTCTGCCTTGAGAGCTCTTATTGTGGCAAAAAATCTGAAAAAAATCAACATGATATTGCCAGTAATTTCTTCATTTTGGAGTAAGAATAGGGTTTGTGGAGTGAGGGAGAGAAAAAAGAGTGAGACTCACTCCAAAAGAGTGAGAGTTGGCAGTACTGCATAAAACTGTCCATGTTTATCTTACCTTTATGATATGAACTAATCCGGTGTGCAGTGATCGAAAGAAAATGTCCATTATCCACAGTCCAAATGTCTGCTGTGACAGAGACATGATCCAGTCCTTCAAATTCCTTTTGGAGATCAAAATCCATTTTTGAATAATCTCTATCCAGGTAGCAAGTATATGCATTTTAATTTCTGTGGCTCACAGTTCAGGGTCTGGGTCACAAACTGTCCAGATGCATACCTGTACTTGAAATGGGTGTTGAGACAAGAGTATTTCCACTTTACATCCAGCCATGGCTGTTCAGATAGCGTCGATCCACTAGCACAGTGTTGTTAGCATAGCATAGCACTAGCTTTGTCAGAGCTTTGTTGCTGTTTTCAAGCGCTTCTGAAGATTGCAGTAGGTCTCAACCGGCACTTAGCTTGCAACCCACCAGTATGCTTTTGTCCTTAGCCATGACAAAGGAAACAATCTGTCTATTTCCACAAAAATAAAGTAGCTTCATCTTTTTCTCCACTCAGTAGTGAAGACTGACATGGTTTTATGACCCAGTGACCACACACAGACTCAAAAATAGATTCAATTAGATTTATTAGTGTAATGAAGAAGACGGTCGAATTATGCCAGAACTCAAGGATTCCTTGACAAAGGCCTCCATGGCCTCCCGCTCCGGAGGTGACAGGCTGTACAAACGGCTCGACGGTAGCGGGGCTCCAGGATGGAAATTTATGGCACAATCATATGGGCGGTGGGGGGGGGGGGCTCGGTCTTACTGAAAGCAGCTCCGAGGTCATGGTATTCTGGAGGAACTTTAGAGAGATCGGGAGATGCGGCGATGGGAGCCTCCAAGGGCATGGACGGCAAGCAAGCAGCCGATTGGAGACAGGCGCTGAGACAAAACAAAACTCCAGGACAAGATACTCCCAGTACGCCAATCAATTGACGGATTGTGGAGGCATAGCCAGGGGAAGCCAAAGATGACTGAGGACGTGGACACTGGTAGAAAGAGGAATTGCAGCTCCTCATGATGATTACCAGAAATGATAACCGGGACTGGGGCTGTCTGCTGAGAGACCATGGCTGTAGGAACTTTGGATAAGGCCATAAGCCGCAAAGGGGACTTGAGAGGATGGCAAGGTAAATCCAACTGGGTTACCAGGTCCTGAGAAATAAAACTCTGCTCTGCCCCTGAGTCAACCAAAGCCTGTGTGAAAATCTCCTTATGTTTGTGTATAAAACGGATGGGGAGTTGAAAGCTAAATAAGGGATTAGACTGGGGTGAGTCCTTGAGTCCACCTACCGTGACGCACAGGCTCCCCCTATTGGGCCGAAGATGACAAGAAACTACCTCGTGCTCCTCACTCCCGCAATAAAGACACAGCCCCAAATCTCAGCGGTGCTGTTTCTCCGCCGGAGACAACCTAGATCGCCCTACCACTATTGGTTCCGGGGTCTCAGGAGAGTGGGAGGAAGGATGGGCCAATAGGGATGACCGAGGGGCGTGACAACCCTGGGCTCCCGAACGACCAGAAGCTCGCCGTTCAGCGGCTCTCTCCCTCAGCCTATTATCTATGTTGATGGCTAGGGAGATTAGCTCGGATAACCTGCTGGGCTTTTTTAGCGGCGCTAGCTCGTCCCGAAGCTCAGAGCTGAGGCTCCTTATAAAGATGCTGCATAAAGAAGTGTCCTCCCACCCCACTTCAGCGGCCAACACCCGGAAGTCAATAGCGTAATCGGCCACGGCTTGGGAACCCTGCCTCAGATTCAGCAACCGAGAGGTGAGTACGCTGTCATGATCTGAGTGATCGAACACTTCATTAAACTCAGCAATGAACTGACTGAGAGTCAAGCTGACATAGCTAGTCCTGGCCATAACCGCATAGGCCCAAGCTAGCGCTCGCCCTTCCAGTAAATTAATCATGTACCCGATCTTACTGTGGTCTGAATTAAAATCCTCGGGCACCCGCTGGAAAACCACCTCGCACTGCATAACAAAGGGCCTAGCCTCCCCTAACTTACCGCTAAAACAATTGGGAGTTGGAACGGGGGTTAGTCGAGCAGGCGGTCCTAACTTAAGCTGGTTAGCCGGGTGGCTAGCGGGAGCTGAGGAGCTTAAAGAAATAGCTGGGGCTGGGAGAAAGGACTGAGACCCTGTTAGCTGGTCCAACCGATCCGTAACCCGGGCTAACTGGGCCAATGTGGATTGTTGCTGATAAACCAATTGATCTATCCAAGTCTCCGTTAGATGTAATCGGCGCACCAAAGCGCTGTCAGCTGGGTCGTTCTGGCGGAGATGTACTGACATGGTTTTATGACCCAGTGACCACACACAGACTCAAGAATAGATTCAATTAGATTTATTAGTGTAATGTGTATGTGAATGCGTGCGTGTGAGTGTGTACAGGAACAGCAGGGGACAGAGCAGGACACCGTTCGGCCTGGCAACCTGAGTGTGCAGATGGTGGGAGGCTCAGGTTCAGCTCAGCAGCTGCGGCCAGGGAGACAGTGTCCGCTGTCGGGTGTTGTAGCTCCTGCTGGGGTGTTGATGTGGAGGAGTGGTGTGCTGGGAGAGGGGATAGAAGTCCGCCGCCACAGAGGAGGTAAGGATCCGCCGCCAAGGCACTCCACCTGTGCACAGGGGACTGGAAGATAAGGTGAGTTGAGGAAAGGTAGCTTACGTGAGCCGTGGACGATGTCCCTCAGGCGTTGGGACAGCAGGCTTGGGTAGCAGAAGATGGTAGACTCTGGCAGGGATGAGAGGATTGACGGATGAAGCTCCTCTGGAGCGCAGTGAGACATCTCCGCCCAGAAGCCTGGGCAGAACCATCTAAATAGGCCCAGGGCTGATGGGAAGCAGGTGTGCGCCCAGCTGCTGGCAATCAATTATGGAGCAGACCATGACAGACTCAGGCTCTTTGCAACAGGTCACATCGACTGACGGCTGCGTCAGCTATGGTAGGGTCAGTTTGTATTTATTTGCACTAAAAGTATCTATCCATATTAATAAAACAAGTAATAAGTAACACATCTGATCAAACTTTAGTAACTGTAATGCATTACTGAATTTTTAAACAGTAATTTCATTGCACAGCACGTTACTGCAAAAGTAGTGGCGTTACAGTAATGCATTACTTTGTAACATTACTCCCAACACTGGGTGCCAGTGGTCGATAGGATATGATCAGTCTCCGGAGTACAATGAGCACAGAAACATTTACAAATGAGTGAATGAGAAATTGCTAACGGCTGCTAGCCACCTTTGGTCCTGGTCAGAGTATAATAAATAAGATACAATAACACCAAAGAATGACGTATGTGGTCAAGTGTTGGTAGATAAACAAGAATTCCAGTGGAAGGGGATAGAATTTGTACAAAAGTAGCAATCAAAACTGGTCATCATGATAGGCAGACTGACTCCGACCACCTAGCCAACCTAATGCTAATGGTTCATGTACATCATGGTGAAAACATATTATAACACAGATTTGCAAAGGTGTGGCCATGGCTGTGCTCATGTCCTCACTTTATGTTGCTATTTGCTTTTCTGTTATCTTTGGGACATGAGTTCAGCCCCTGCCCTCGCCCTCAGTTAGGAGTTTGTGTCTCCCCGTGTGTCTTTGATTTGCCCTGATTGGTCTCCCCACCTGCTCTGTGTTGAGTGATTGCCCTTTTCCTGTTTAGATCTTGTCCTGCTGTTGTTCTGTTCTGGTATCTTTGTATTGTCTTCAGTATTGCCTAGCATTAACTTGTTTATGTCTGTTATGCGTGTTTACATGCTTGAGTCACAGCCCTAGCCTGGGTTTGTCTGTCTTGTTTGTTTATTTTTATTTCAGCCCACGAGCTGTTGTTATTTTATGTTTTCCATTAAATCTATAAAACTTGAAGTCCAGTGTTTGGATCCTGCCTTACACCACACCCTGACAAGAATGACGCAAGATATATTGCTGACTATAGATTAGTGAACTAGGTGAGAACAGGGATGTCGATAAGAGTGACTGGAATTTAAACAAAATAACAATAAAAACCGTGATTGGTAAGCTAACTCCATAAAAGTACTGTTAGATCTGAAATTAATGCGTTGAGCTTAAAGGTGCACTCCGGTAGCTCTAAAACCATCTCAAAAACAAATATGTAGTGCCCAAAATAGTATACTGTGGGCGACCCCCACAGCCTACGGACAAGCAGAGCGCTCAGCTGGAGCAATTAACAGAACAGTGAGATGTATGGACTGATATCAATAGGCAGCCTCTCTTTGTCTAATCCCGGCGCCAGTAATCTTGCTATTGATATGTGTGACTCTAATGCAAATGTCCATGCTTTACTGCTGTGCATGTATTGTCTGTAGCTGGGTATATAAGTCAACGGTATATCGCTTGCTCTCTCTCTTACTCTCTTTCTGATCACATGCATTGCCCCAGTGTGGCGGATGAAATAAGGGTCACCGGTGTGGAGGCCCAGAATAAGTGCAGGCAGGACACGGCGAACTGAAGTTTAAAAGGGTGTGATGAAATAAACACCCTCACTGTTATGAAATAGACACCCTCGCTGAAGCGAGCCCTGTGTCTCTAGTCAGCAAACAGGCAATGCGTGTGATCAAAAAGCAGTAAGAGAGAGAGCAAGCAATATAGCGATCTAATTAGTGGCCTGCAGGCCTTGCATGTGATTGATGACCGCGCTTCCCACCTGTAGGGCTTGCCCGTGATTGGTCACCACACTCCCGACCTGCAGGGCTTGCCCGTGATTGATCGCCGCACTCCCAACCTACAGGGCTTGCACGTGATTGGTTGCTGCGACTCCTGGTGGGTGGGTTGTTCAAGACGCTTCCAGACGTTAAAGTTTAGCCTATATCTTCAAAAGTAAAAAGTGAAACATTTTTCTGAAAATGGTTGCGGCAAGAGATAAATGTGTAGTTGCCAAATACAGTATGTGTTTACTTTTTACTAACAACCAGTCCTCCGTCCGCCGGCAACTGAGCAGGGAGGGGGGGGATGGGGTGACCCGATTTGAATGTGGCTGCTCTCAGCTCACAGTGTGGCACTCCGTCCGATGGTGAAGTGAGCCGAGAGTAGCTCGAGACCGTGGTCTCGCACAGCCACATTCAAATTGCCCCCCGCCTCTCTCTGCTCTTTCTCCGCTCTCTCCCTCTGCCGCTACTCCAACCCACTCTGCCTCAATCCTGCTGCTCCTCGGCTCGTCTCTCTTCCCCCGAGGTAGCCAAGAGTATCGGTCTGATTGGTTAATATTATAACCAACCAAGCTAAGCAGGAATAGTTACATAGCTACTAAATTTGGACAGACTAAAAGTCTATCCAAATCTGCCTTTTATTTTTTTGGGGGTGGGAGGGGTAGCTTAAGCAGACATTCACAGAAGAAAAACAGATACTTCAGAGTTTGGAATGATTTTGCTCTTGATATGTCTTGTAAATCACAAGAAACATGTTACAGACATGTTAACAACAGAAGAAACTTGATTTTTGCCGGAGTGTCACTTTAAAAATCCTTGAGTGGGAAGTGGATCAGTATCACAGCCAGTGGGTTGTAACTGAAGACCAATCATTTGTTAGTGATGTAGTGAAAAGGAACCCAGAAGGTCAGGACCTTAACTAGGCTATCCTAGTTAAGATTGGCGCAGTGGTTAGGACAGTGGCAGCAGTAAGAAGGTCAGGGGATCGATTCCACCCTTGACCATCGTGGGTTCTATCCCACCCTCTGATCATCGGTGACCCTTCTATGTGGAGTTTGGATGTTCTCCCCGTGTTTGCTTGGGTTTACTTCAGGTACTCCAGTTTCCTCCCACAGGCCAAAAACATGCAGGTTAGGTTAATTGGAGACTCTATAGTGACTCTAGGTGTGAATGTGTGTGTGTGTAAATGGTGAAGGGATTGATGCCGCACCATGACTGCCTCATCCATCCAGGTGGATGCCCTGTAATATCCCACTGTGGGACTAATAAAAGATTATATAATAAAAATAAAATATAATCTTTATTTTTCTCTCATTGTAATTTGGTAGAGCAGCTTAAATGCTAAAAATAATTTCCATACCCATTTTATTCTTGAGATTCCTTTCATAGATAAATGTTCTTGAGACTGTCCTCCGACAGAAAATGGCTTGTATTGTTCTTTCAAAGAGGTCAGTCCCTGTATGTACATTTTGACATTACGTGACATGGTCATGTAAATCATGACAAAAGGGTATATGGTAGAGGGTTACAGTTATAATGTGTGTAAAGTAGATCCTCACCTTTTCCTAACCCTAAACCAAAACATTTCCCAACCTTAACCAAGTATTTTTAGTACCTAACCTTTATCTCCTCAGATTGTATCCGATGCCTTAATGAAGATAATTGGGAAACCGGAGTTGAGTTGCAAAGAAATGACAGTTAATACAGATGATAGCGACAAAAGTTCAGAATGGAGATTCAAACACTGAACTCCAGGGTCGAGATACCATTTTTAGTGCCAGCCAACATGCCCCACCCACCTCTCTATTCAGGTTTAAGCAGGTTTTTTTTTTAAAGGGAAACATTGTGACACACATGATTACCACCTTTTCAGATTTCTGAGGTTGAGAATACACAGCATATTTTTTGTACGTTAGTTGGATGACTTGTTGGAATGTCCTTACAAAACACGGCTAAACCTTGACACAATCCATAGCTGAGATGTTTGTTAATTACACTCAAAATGTATGAAAAACCTCATATTCATCCTCAGACATACCACACTTTTTATATTTAATAATGAGTTGTTTTTCAAAAAGCAGCAATTTACTGTAGCCCTGCCATAAACACAATAGTTGCTTAAATATTTTCAGTGCTCTTATTAAGATTACATAATGTGAGATGCTTTAATTGCTTCAAAGTTACTCTGAGTTCCTTTGAGACTTTCCGTTCTGCTGCACACCTTTCTCTTCAAATGATTTCATTCTTTTTTGTCAACCTTTGCTGGTGAGGGAAAGAATAGTCTTGAATTTCCTCCGTTTGTTTAAGATCTCCTACTGTGGATTGGCGGAGTCCAATATCTTTCAGAGATGTTTATATAACCTTTTTCCACCCGATGAGCATCAACAACATTTTCTTTCCCCTTAAGACTTTAGAAATGTCATTAGAGTCATGACTCACTTCCTCGAACATGTGCTGTTGTGATCAGACTTCATAGACTCTTGTTGAGCTTCATGCAAAAACCATCAGTGCTAACAAATTTGTTCATAAACGTGACATACGATCAATTTGCATGAACTTGTGACATTCAGGTAGTGAATACTGTAGTTCAGGTACTCACAAAATTTACAAGTGGTTCAGACCAGTTGTGTAAGTTTACTGTTATTCTAACCTTAGTTTTCATTAAATGGCACTATACTTTGTCTAAATATAAATAATAATTAAAAAGAATTAAAAGCAGTATATTTCCATCAATGTCCAACTCATATCAGATGCAAAACATAAGATTGTAAATGTTGCTGGACAGCCCACAACTTTGTTATACTGGAGAGCAGCGCAGTGGTGATGCATCTCACACAAGGCAAGGCTGATAGCTGGCTGATTGGTGAGTTAATGATTGTCAGAAACTGCAAATCCCATAGGATCACATGGATGGAATTATGATTTTTACTGCTTCACATGAGGTGTGGGCTTCATGTCAAGGTTAGGGTGCAGAGCAGGGTCCATTTTGGTAAGTGATTTTAAGGACAGAGTAGGCTATATTTTCATATACGTAAACTAATATTATACTGTGAACGTTTAACAAAAGTATATTTTTACCACTTTTTTACACGCACGTTTTAAGCCCAAATTGTTGAAATGTGTAATACTATTCAGCAAAGTGGGACAAAGTTGTAGTACAGTGCACACTAATGGCACAATCAACCCTGCGCTGCGCTCACCTGTCTTCATATCGGTTGCTGTGAAGAGGAACATCTGCAGCAACACCACATACTGAAATATCTCCTAAAATCTGACAGATTCTTTCATTTTTGCTCTATGATTCTGCTGTTAACACTACTTAAACTGCCTTTTTTCCCCTTTCGGATCTCAGACAGGAGAACTTCAACTCTGCTCAAGAAGTTTGTTTTTTCTGAGACTTTGAAGCCATTGTTGTGAACAAAACTTCTTGTCAGATGCTACAGGAAGCCTGACCTATGATGGTAGTTTTAGGGCATCAGTTTTTTTTTTGTTTTTTTTTTTGTTACTTATTTGTACCCGTAGGTAGATTTGGTTTGCAGTCTGGTGACAAGCCACCAGCTGCCGGTCGCTGCGTGCGCGAGCGCCCTAAACCTACATGTTTTTTGGTATGCGGGAGGAAACCGGAGAAATCCCGGAGTAAACCCACGCAACACGGGGAGAACATGCAAACTCCACACAGCTCACTGTTGGTCGGGGGCTGGGATCGAACCCACAATCTCATGATCCCCGCGATCCCCCGGCCGAGGGTAAACTGTGCTGCCGCAGTGCTAAACCACTGCACCACCGTGCAGTGGTTTAGTAAGTTATGTAAATCTTCAAGACTCATGAATGCATGCTCACTTATACACAATGGAGGAATTCACCATTTTTAAGTGTGCTTGTTATATAGACTTGTAGGACATATACCCCCAGGTGTCTGCGAGAGTGGGGGCACAAGATGACCCATCACGGACGGATCTTACAGTAACAGACCATGGAATGGAATTGACAATGAATACAAGCACAGCAAATACAACAAAATTGAGCTCAGGTGCATCCTGTTTCCACTGATCATCCTTGAGATGTTTCTACAACTTAATTGGAGTCCACCTGTGGTAAATTCAATTGATTGGACATGATTTGGAAAGGCACACACCTGTCTATATAAGGTCCCACGGTTGACAGTGCATGTTAGAGCACAAACCAAGCATGAAGTCAAAAGAACTGTCTATAGACCTCCAAGACAGGATTGTCTTGAGGCACAAATCTGGGGAAGGGAACAGAAAAATTTCTGCTGCTTTGAAGGTCCCAATGAGCACAGTGGCCTCCATCATCCGTAAATGGAAGAAGTTTGGAACCACGAGGACTCTTCCTAGAGCTGGTCGGCCGTCTAAACTGAGCGATCGGGAGAAGGGCCTTAGTCAGGGAGGTGACCAAGAACCCAGTGGTCACTCTGTCAGAGCTCCAGCGCTCCTCTGTGGAGAGAGGAGAACCTTCCAGAAGGACAACCATCTCTGCAGGAATTCACCAATCAGGCCTGTATGGTAGAGTGGCCAGACAGAAGCCACTCCTTAGTAAAAGGCACATGGCAGCCAACTTGGAGTTTGCCAAAAGGCACCTGAAGGACTCAGACCATGAGAAACAAAATTTTCTAGTCTGATGAGACAAAGATTGAACTCTTTGGTGTGAATGCCACGCGTCATGTTTGGAGGAAACCAGGCACCACTCGTCACCAGGCCAATACCATCCCTACAGTGAAGCATGGTGGTGGCAGCATCATGCGGTGGGGATGTTTTTCAGCAGCAGGAACTGGGAGACTTGTCAGGATAGAGGGAAAGATGAATGCAGCAATGCACAGAGTCATCCTGGATGAAAACCTGCTCCAGAGCACTTTTGAACTCAAACTTGGGTGGCGGTTCATCTTTCAGCAGGACAACAACTCTACGCACAGAGCCAAAATATCAAAGGAGTGGCTTCAGGACAACTCGATGAATGTCCTTGAGTGGCCCAGCCAGAGCCCAGCCCAGACTTGAATCCAATTCAACATCTCTGGAGAGATCTGAAAATGGCTATGCACCGATGCTTCCCATCCAACTTGATGGAGCTTGAGAGGTGCTGCAAAGAGAAATGGGTGAAACTGCCCAAAGATAGGTGTGCCAAGTTTGTGGCATCATATTCAAAAAGATTTTAGGCTGTAATTGCTGCAAAAGGTGCATCAATAAAGTATTGAGCAAAGGTGTCATGAATTGGCCCTCCCTGAGGGCAAACAGGACGCCAAACACAGACTGTGAGTTTTGCAATTTTATTAACTAAAAAATAGCTCAAGATACAAAAGGCAGACCAACAAAAACACAGCTCTGAGGCTGGAGAGAAAAATGTCAAACATAAACAAGAACATGAGCAGGAACAGATAAATGACTACTTAACTTGACAAGACGACCAGGGATTGCTTGATATCAGAGATTTGATGCTCCTGCGCTAGGGAAGTGGCACCAACAGTTTAAATAGTCAACCCTCCTGATTATCAACACCTGCGGGGTCATAAGTGGCAATTATTGCAGGCAGCCATGACAGCCCTCAAACAGAATCTGATAGCTGGAAGTGACGCACGAGCTATCACAGCACCCGCAATGATCAAAACAATAAACCAAAAAGGAAATACAGAAACTAATCATGAACTAATCAAAACCAGGAACCAAATACAACAAACAGGGTGAACAGAAGAAATAAACAATCAGAAAAAGACACGGCCCCCGCCCATGCACCGGATCATGACAGAGCCCCCTCCTCAAGGGGTGGAACCCAGACACCTCAGGGTAGCATCACAAAAAAAACCACACAGAAGACCCCCCCCCCCCAACAAGAAAAACAACCCACCCAGGGGGGAGGAGGGGGAACCCAGGCACAGAGGGACCGCAACAAAATAAATAATAATACAAAAGCAGAGTAAACAGAAACGACCAGTAAAGAAATAACTATTAAATCGATAAGAAACCAAAGAATACAGACTAAGATAACACAACCCCCACCAAACATAAATAATACCATAACCCCAAAATAACACTATAAATAAACAGGACAATAAAGATATGACTACGACTCACACAACCACAAAACAAAAGAAAAACAAAAGAAAACACTCATGACCCACAACACAAAATGGCAGGTGGCGAAGACCCAAGGGCCGCAGGAGAGAGACCAAGGCAGCTCGGGTGGCCTGCCCGAGTCCCAAGACCACCGAAGCCTATGGTCCAGAGCATCCGGTGGCCGCCCAGAGTTCCTCAACCAACAACACGGATAACCTGGCCCTTCAGGTGGCCGCCAACAGTCCCTGAGCTACCCAACCAAGGACCCCATCTGTCACGTGGTCTCCCAGCATCCCTGAGCCTGCGGGCTGCTAACACGCCCCCCCGGGGGCGGCAGCAAACCCAGTGCCCTTCATGGACCATGGGAGGTGGCGTCCTCCTGAAATGGGTAGCCAACCGGCGAGAATCTCCAGTGCCGCCCAATGACCCTTGACGAACTCAGGCGAAGGATCCATGGCAACCAAAGGCGCAGCACCACCCGCATCTGCCCCGGACTAGTGCGTAGCAGCACCCGCAGCAGCCACGGACTGGGGCATAGCAGCACCCGCGGTGGCCCCAGACTGGGGCATAACAACACCCTCGGAGACCATAAACGGTGGGAGAGCAACACCCTCGGAGACCACAAACGGCGGAGCAGCAGCACCCTTAGAGACCACAGACGGCAGAGCACCAGCACCCTCGGAAACTACAGACGGTGAGACAGCAGCACCCTATGAGACCACAGACAGCGAGACAGCAGCACCCTCAGAGACCACAGATGGCGGGAAAACAGCACCCGCGGCAACCTCAGACGGAGGCCTCGGGCTGAGGCGATGCACCCACTGTGGTCTCCGGGCTGGAGCACAGCACCCACAACAGCCCAGACAGAGGGGGAGTAGCACCCACGAAGACCTCAACTGGAGGGGAAGCAGCACCCACGGAGGCCTCGGGGACCCTAGATAGTGGCTCGGGCAAAGGAACAAAGACAGGAACACACACCAGATCAGGGTCACCGGCAACAGTGGAGCACGGCGGGGGAAGCCCAAGTGCAGCTGAGGGCTGCACCTGGTTTCCCCAACCAAGAGTCAGGCAAGATTTCTTGGGGCTACATAAAGAAACTTGCCTGCGCTCGTGCTTCACTGCCGTCCAGGATTCCAACGATTCCACCGCGGTGGTCCAGACCTCCGGCTGGACTGTTGGTGGGACCTTCAATGGAGTGGCTGATGCAGGTGCACAAGAAATGAAAAGATACTTGCCTCAACTCCCAGGGCTTGGTAATGGCTGCTGACATGCCAGACGGCATCTTCCTGGGGGCTGCGAAGGTCGTCTGGTCTGGTGGGTGGAGCACCGAAGCTGGGGAGCGCTCTACCATAAGCTCAGGCTCTGTCTGGGCTCATGGTGCTCTCTCCAGTTGTGGCAGCAACTCAGGGAGGAGCCACAGCTTGTAATCTGTGATGAGCTCCATCTCTGCTGCAACCACCCATTGGCGCTCCTCCAGTTCTTCCGCACTGGGTCCATCAGGAGATGTGAAGGCTGCGTATCCAATGCAGCCGGCTCCAGGACTCTGCCCCAGGGGGGGGAGGTCCACAGCTGGGTAGTGGTCCCAAACTTGGGGCTTCCGTCCCCAGGAGCATTTCTTCCACGGCACAGGTTCTGGTGGCGGAGGGGCTCTCCCAGCCCACAAAGCCGGTGTTGAGCATGATAAACAGAGGTGAGGAGGTCTGTGAGTCCTGGGATGCTCCACAAGCGGGGGAACCCCTCAATCACCTGTGCTGGGTAGTCCAAAACCTGGAGCTCCTCCTCGGGAGTGTGGGTTAGATGAATGTCTGATACAATATCCTGCAATGATTCAGCCGCCCAACACTCCTCCTCGTCTAGCCCAAATCTTCTGTAGTCCAGAAACGTTGCCATACCAGTAGAAAAAACAAACTCTAAAGAAAAAATATGGGAGGGAAACAAAAAATGAAATTCACAGTCCGCTGGCATCCAAATGGCAGTGGCATACTGTCATGAATTGGCCCTCCCCGAGGGCAAACAGGACGCCAAACGCAGACTATGAGTTTTCAATTCAATTCAGTTTTTTCAATTGAACTTTATTTATATAGCTCCATTTCACAACAACAGTCATCTCATAGCACTTTCAACTGTAGGGGAAACCGCCACAATTGCAGTCAGACCCCAGCAATCAGGCAATCCCCTGTGAGCAAACACTTGGCAACGGTGGAGAGGAAAAACTCCCTTTTAACAGGAAGAAACCTCCAGTAGATCCAGGATCAGGGAGGAGCAGTCATCTGCTGTGACTGGCTGGGGGGTGAGGGGATAGAGAAGAAGAAGAAGAAGAAAAGAACAGACATGTAGAGAGCAAACAGCACAACGGGGACTCAGTCTATGGGAGAGAACAAACAGATGTTAATGACCAGCAAAAATATTTCATTGAGAGTGAAGAAAGGAGTGAAGCCCAGTGCATTGTTGGAGGTCCCCCAGCTGTCTAAACCTATTAGCAGCATAACCAAGGGAGGGTTCAAAGGCACATGATCCGTCCCTAATTATAGGCTATATCAAAAAGGAAGGTTTTAACCCTATTCTTAAAAACAGAGCTCGAGTCTGACTCCCGAATCCAGATTGGCAGCTGGTTCCACAGGAGAGGAGCTTGATAACTGAAGGCTCTGCCTCCCATTGTACTTTTGGAGATTCTAGGTATTACAAGTAATCCTGCATTTTGGGAGCGTAGTGCTCTGTTAGGATGATACGGTAGTATCAGATCTTTTAAATAAAAAGGAGCCTGATTGTTTAGAGCTTTGTAAGTAAGAAGAAGGATTTTAAACTTAATTCTAAACTCTATGGGAAGCCAAAACCGGAGAGATATGATCTCTCTTTCTAGTACCTGTTAAAACTCTTGTTGCAGCATTTTGGATCAGCTGAAGACTTTTTAAAGATGTTTTAGGACAACCTGATAATAAAGAGTTACAATAATCTAATCTAGAGCTAATAAAAGCATGAATTAGTTTCTGTCATATCCGGCTCTAGGGAGCCGGGCAATCAGAGCCAGGGACAAGCCAGTGAGTCGTGATATTTTATTCAGGGTAAAGGGGAAGGGATGAGGAGAGCACAGATACTCATGCAGACGTACACTCACAGGTTGCACAGCGCAGAGGTAAGCAGCTCGTACCGGACGTGGGGGTAGCAAGACGTACATCCTCACAGCGGAATACAAACACAGGAATGCTGCAAGAGGAGTATAAGCTGACACCAGACGAAGGGGCTTCAGCTTAGCAATGTGTTTATGTCGCAGCCCCGAGTCATCGAGGCTGCTCCTATTTATCCTCATTGGCAGCGCCCCAGCTGATGAAGACTAATTGGCCCCAGCCGTCCATAATGCTGCCAGCTGGGGGCCAGCTGAGACGCTGCTCAATGGGAAGCAGGGATGAGGGAAAACATGGGCTGAGTGCCGAGACGGCATCTCAACCCATGGTGACAGAGCCCCTCCCTCAAGGTCGGGCTCCTGAACGACCAGGAACATCCCAGCCCCCCCCCACCTAGGGTGGGAGGAAGGGAGGCGGACCGGAGGGGAAGAAGCCAAGGGAAGGACAACACCAATGGGGCAATGTAGGGTAGCGGGAAAGAAAAACCCAAATACAATACTGACAAAACAGAATAATTAACCCAGGTACAGATGGGGAGAAGAACTGGGTCAGCACGCCGGTTACATACTACCCAGAGAGTACCAACCATGCGTGACCCAGAGCAAGGAAAAAAAGAACCACCAAAAAGGTACAGGGCAAAAAATGCTGAGTACGGTTAAATAAAGGGGAACCTATACACAGCGCTAATTTAAGTACATACACACACAGTCACCAAGAAAAGTGAGGGTGACTGGAACAAATGACAATTATAGAGCATGGTGTTACGGAAAACAAGGCACATGACTCTATAATGAACCAACAGGACAAAAAAGAAATACTGAGTGCAGGCAAAGAAAAACCCACACACACGAATATATAAATACCCAGTCACCTAAAGAAATGAAAGTGACTGGAATAAATGGATAACTGCAGAGCATGGTGTTACGGAAAACAAAACATAACTCTACAATACAAAAAACAAGGCTAAAAACATGGCACAAAAAGTAAAATGCTGAGCATGAGCGATGGAAAACAGCACTATAAAAACGAATCCACCAACAGGACAACACATTACACCCGAGTGACCTTAATAACAAAAGAAAAAGTGACACCCGAGGTGAATGGCAGGCAGAGTCCAAAAATGGCCGAGATGGCTCCGGAGATCTCCCCGCCCATTGTCCAGCTGGCGAATCAGGGAAAGAGAAGTGTTCGGACGGCGAACTCTGGACCCAGATCCCAGGAATCCAGTCCACCGGCAGCCGAACCAGGCTGCCCAGAGGGAAACACAGACCAGTGGGGGGAACCAGATCACCGAACCGAAAGTTCTGTGGGTCGGGTCGTCGACCCGCATCACTCAACCACCAGGACCGTTGAGACGGGCGAAGGATCAGAGCGGATCCCGGTGGAAGAGGCTCAGGGGAGAGCCGATGACGAGGGCGGCGGGCGTTAGGCCGCAGGAAAACGGCCACCTCCTCACCGGACCTGGACAATACTGGGGCAGCACCCACGTCGGACCCCGATCGGGCCTCAGGCGAACCCACGTTGGACCCCGACTGGGTCTCGGGCGAACCCACGTTGAATACTGCACCAGAACCGACCTCCAACGTTGAACCCGGACCCTCCAGCACCACGAGGAACAGCAACTCCTTGCCGGTGACCCTGGAAGAAGGCTCAGAAGAGAAAACAGAACCGGGATCAGGATCACCGGCAGCGCCAGAACCCGGCGAGACGAGCTCAGACGCAGCGGACGGCTGCACCCTGCTCGTCTCCCCTGGAGATAGGCTGAAGTGCTCGAGGATAAAAAGAGAGAAAAGAAAGGAGAGCACTCGCCTGATCTCGGGTTCTGACGCCGTCCAGGACTGCGAAGATCCAGGATCCGTCGTCAGGAGGTCGTTGTCAGGCTCCCATCTAGCCGCGTCGGGCCCCGCAGCCAGCACGATGGTCAGCGCAGCTTGAGATCCCTCCAGCTCAGGTAACCCCGCCGACGATCCACTCGGCGTGAAGCCAGAAGAATCTCGTCCCGCTGGACCGAACCGCTCCTCCGTGGAGACCCGGGGACGCTCAATCGTCGGCGTAGACTCCACGCAGCAGTCAGTCCCCCTCCTCCGTCCGCAATGTAGCTGCGGAACCACAGGCCCTCTCCATATCCCACCACGTTGACCCGGAGCCGGGGACCGCTCGGCGGAGAGAGACACAGAGGATGCGGGATTAGGAATACAAGTTACAGCAGGTGGGGAGAGTTCAGGGAGCTGCGAACCCTGAACTTCTCCTCCAGGGATGTGACAGAGCAAATCATTAAGCAGGTGTGAAAAAACAATGACTCGCCTGCCCCCTGGAGGTTGAGTATCGCCTGCTGTAGTGGATTCTGCTTCTTCCTCTCCCCGCCCGGCGATAACGGAGGACCCCCCGGGAGTTCGTCTGAGGATCGCTCGCGTTGTCTCCAGCAGAGAGCTCACCAGGCCGGGATTCCAGGCACACACAGCGGTCAGGAAGCGCGTCGAGGAGGAGGGGGAAACAGCCGGGGTGAGCCAGCCCGAATGTCCAGGAATGACAGCGGGGGAACGAGGCTCAGGGGACGAGGCTGTAGAATCTCCACACAGACGAGGCGAAGAGGTGACAGCTGCGTGGGAGGAACTGTCCTGACGATGGCTCAGAACTGGATCCGGACGAGGTTCGTGCAGAGGTGACTCGGCGATGTGATGGCGGCTATTCCCGGGGAACGAGGCGAGGGGGAAACCCAGGATTCGCCGCTCCAGATTGGAGATCGAGGCGAGGAAGGCGCCGAGCACGGGAAAGCTTCGTAGCCCTGAAGTCCTCTCCATCAACCTCACTGCCGCCGCCACATGCCTGAAGGTGGTGACAGGAAACACAGTAGAGCTCGCGACAGCCACTCGACCCCGGACATAACTGCTGTCAGCTGCGGCTCCTTGAAGGGAATCCCGAGTGACGTGGCGCAGGTCGGGGGAAGTCCTCTGGTTGGCGCGAACTCCCGGACTGGAATAGCGGCAGGAACGGGACTCCGAAGCGGGGAAAGACGTCGCCCACTTCGACTCCCTGCCGGGATTTCCATCCACCCCGTGGAGCTTCTCTCGCTGTGTACCTGCAGCGTCTATCCTGGCACTGTCCTCCAGATGGTACAGAGAGTGAGGGTGACAGTCCAGGAGTTCCTCAGCACGGCCCGGATGCCAGCGTCTCGCGTTGGAGGCGTCGTGCAGGGTGAAGAGCGTCCCGTCGACAGCCTCCGAGATGGACCTCAGCTCGTCGCCCTGGCGCCGGAAGTGACTCCTGGGAAACGGCATGCTAGCAGCGCTGACACCCGGACAGAAAGGTACATTTCCACAGCGACTCACAGCCGCCGGCAACTCTTCTGGCTGCGACATACTGTCATATCCGGCTCTAGGGAGCCGGGCAATCAGAGCCAGGGACAAGCCAGTGAGTCGTGATATTTTATTCAGGGTAAAGGGGAAGGGATGAGGAGAGCACAGATACTCATGCAGACGTACACTCACAGGTTGCACAGCGCAGAGGTAAGCAGCTCGTACCGGACGTGGGGGTAGCAAGACGTACATCCTCACAGCGGAATACAAACACAGGAATGCTGCAAGAGGAGTATAAGCTGACACCAGACGAAGGGGCTTCAGCTTAGCAATGTGTTTATGTCGCAGCCCCGAGTCATCGAGGCTGCTCCTATTTATCCTCATTGGCAGCGCCCCAGCTGATGAAGACTAATTGGCCCCAGCCGTCCATAATGCTGCCAGCTGGGGGCCAGCTGAGACGCTGCTCAATGGGAAGCAGGGATGAGGGAAAACATGGGCTGAGTGCCGAGACGGCATCTCAACCCATGGTGACAGTTTCTCAGCATCACTCTGAGACAAGATGCTCCTAATCTTGGCAAGATTACACAAATACTAGAAGGCAGTCTTAGAAACAAGTTTAATATGTGAATTAAAAAACAGATCTTGATCAAAAATAACTCCAAGGTTCCTCATAGAACTATTAAGAGAAAGAGTAACTGCATCCAAACTAAGAGTTTGATTTGGAAAGGTATTTCTACAGTTTTTTGCACCAACTAGAATGACTTCAGTCTTATCTGAATTTAATAGCAGGAAATTACAAATCATCCAAGCTTTGATTTCCTTAAGACAGGCCTCTAACTTGGCTAATTGATTACTGTCATCTGGCTTCATTGACAGGTATAATTGTGTGTCATCTGCATAACAATGAAAATGTATACAGTGCTTTCTAATAATGTTGCCGAGTGGAAGCATATATAAACTAAAAAGAACTGGGCCTAGCACAGATCCCTGTGGAACTCTGTGACTGAGCTTTGAGTTGGAAGAAAACTTATTGACATGAACAAACTGGAACCTATCAGATAAATAAGATCTAAACTACTGCAAAGAAGTTCCATTAAGTCCAACATGGTGTTCTGATCTATCAAGTAGAATATTATGATCAATAGTATCAAAAGCTGCACTAAGGTCTAAAAGGACAAGTACAGAAACAAGTCCATTATCAGATGCGATAAGAAGGTCATTAGTGACCTTCACTAAGACTGTTTCAGTACTATGATGGATTCTAAACCCAGATTGAAACTCTTCAAATAAACCATATCCCTGCAAGTGGTCAAATAATTGCGTAGCAACAACTCTTTCTAAGATTTTTGAAATGAAAGGCAGATTAGAGATTGGTCTATCGTGAGCTAAAAGTCCTGGATCCAGCTTTGGCTTTTTGAGTAAGGGTTTAATTACAGCAGTCTTAAAAGCCTGCAGTACATGGCCTAATGTTAATGAAGAATTGATTATTTGAAGAATAGAGCTACCAATAAATGGGAAGACTTCTTTAAATAACCTGGTAAGAATAGGGTCTAAAAGACCCTATTCCCAAAGTTTTGCAATTTTATTAACTAAAAAATAACTCAAGATACAAAACACTGACCAATAAAAACACAGCTCTGAGGCTGGAGCGAAAAATGTCAAACATAAACAAGAATGTGAGCAGGAACAGATAAATAACTACTTAACTTGACAAGACGACCAGGGATTGCTTGACGGGAGAGATTTGACGCTGCTGCGGCAGGGAAGTGGTCCCAATGGTTTAAATAGTCCCCCCCCCCCCCCCCCCCGATTACCAACACCTGCGGGCTCATAAGTGGTGATCATTGCAGACAGCAATGACTGCCCGCGAACAGAATCTGACAGCCGGAAGTGACGTGCGAGCTGTCACAGCACCCGCAATAAACAAAACAATAAACCAAAAAGGAAATACAGAAACTAGTCATGAACTAATCAAAACCAGGAACCAAATACAACAAACAGGGTAAACAGAAGAAACTAGAAAAGCACTCGGAGAGCGCAGACCTCCGCCAAGCGCAACAGTTCCCTCCATACAGTGTTTGTGTGTACGTTTTCAGATTCCTTGACCATGAAAACATATGACTAGCAATTGGATTCACAATGATAGGATTAGTGGTTCAGTAGTTATTCACGAAAATGGCATTTTGCGTAATGGCGGTTTTCTTGTGGACGGATCACCACCAAAATGTAGTCATCTGTAGGATACCCCATTTCTGACAATCTGTGAAAATTTCATGAAAATCCGTCCATAACTTTTTGAGTTATCTTGCTAACAAACAGACAGACAGACAAACAGACAGACAGACAGACAAACCAACACCGATGAAAACATAACCTCCTTGGTGGAGGTAATAAACAATCAGAAAAAGACAAAACTAATCAGATAACTAGAAAAGCACTCAGAGAGCGCATACCTCTCCTCTTATGGATCACCGCCAAAATGTAATGGGTTTGTGTGTAGGCCTAGAGCCAGATGTGGTGAAAATTGCATCAAAGTCTGTCCATTAGTTTTGGAGTATTGTTGCTGACACACTGTGAGAAGAGCCTTGGCGGAGGTATGCATTCCTAGATCATCACCAAAATGTAATGGGTTCCTCTCTAGCCCAAGAACCACCTCTGGTGAAAATTTCATCCAAATCCATCCAGTAGTTTTTGTGTAATCCTGCTGCACAAATAAAAACAAAGCCCTTGGTGGAGGTATGCACTCTCAGATCATCACCAAAATCTAATCATCTGTTCCCCGTGCCAATACACACCTTTCCTGAAAATTTCGTCAAAATCCATACATAAGTTTTTGAGTTATGTTGGTAACAGACAGACAGACAAACGCCGGTAAAAACATAACCTCCTTGGCGGAGGTAACTAGGCACGGCCCCCACTGTGCACCAGATCATGACCAAAGGCTGTGAATACTTATGTACATGTGATTTCTTAGTTTTCTATTTTTAAAAAATTTGCAAAAATCTCAAAAAAAAACTTTTTCACATTGTTATTTTAGGGTATTGTGTGTAGAATTTGAGGGAAAAAATGAATTTAATCCATTTTGGAATAAGGCTGTAACATAAAATGTAGAACAAGTGAAGCGTTGTGAATACTTTCCAGATGCACTGTTATTCCACTTTTTAATGATGTAACACTTTTTATTAAAACTATTCATTACAGACGTGGACAAAATTGTTGGTACCCCTCTGTTAATGAAAGAAAAACCCACAGTAGTCACAGAAATAACTTGAATCTGACAAAAGTGGTAATAAATAAAAATTCTATGAAAATTAACCATTGAAAATCAGACAATGCTTTTGAATTGTGGTTCAACAGAATTATTTTAAAAAACAAACTCATGAAACAGGCCTGCACAAAAATGATGGTACCCTTATAGTCCAATGTTTCACTCTTAGCCATTCTTGGGTGTTTTTGGCTGTGTGTTTTGGGTCATTGTCCTGTTGCAAGACCCATGACCTGCGACTGAGACCAAGCTGTCTGACACTGGGCAGCACATTTCTCTCTAGAATACCTTGATAGTCTTGAGATTTTATTGTACCCTGCACAGATTCAAGACACCCTGTGCCAGATGCAGCAAAGCAGCCCCACAACATAACAGAACCTCCTCCATGTTTCACAGTAGGGACAGTGTTCTTTTCTTGGTATGCTTCATTTTTGCGTCTGTGAACATAGAGCTGATGTGCCTTGCCAAAAAGTTCCAGTTTTGTCTCATCTGTCCATAGGACATTCTCCCAGAAGCTTTGTGGCTTGTCAACATGCAGTTTGGCAAATTCCAGTCTGGCTTTTTATCATTTGTTTTCAACAGTGGTGTCCTCCTTGGTCATCTCCCATGAAGTCCGCTTTGGCTCAAACAACGATGGATGGTGCGATCTGACACTGATGTACCTTGACCTTGGAGTTCACCGTGAATGTGTTTAGAGGTTGTTCTGGGCTCTTTTGTTACCATTCGTATTATCCGTCTCCTCCTGCGGCCATGTCCAGGGAGGTTGGCTACAGTCCTGTGGATCTTAAATTTCTGACTAATATGTTCAACTTTAGTCACAGGAACATCAAGCTGCTTGGAGATGGTCTTATTGCCTTTATCTTTAACATGCTTGTCTATAATTTTCTTTCTAATCTCCTGAGACAACTCTCTCCTTTGCTTCCTCTGGTCCATGTTTAGCGTGATACACACCATGTCAACAAACAGCACAGTGACTACTTGTCACCCCTTAAATAGGCCGACTTGTGGCTTATATATTCATACCTGAATATTGTGTAAGCCCAAGACGAAGTTGAGATTACATATGTGCTGACCTCACGCCTGAGAAGAGGACAATGGGCCTCGACCGCCTGTGGAGAACACCTGGACGTGGAAACACGGCGGCAGAGGCTGGAGAGGGCTTCCTGACCCCCTGAGGCCAGTTGGGAGACTGAGAGACCAGGAGGGGGGTTTAGAGACAGGAGGGGGATGTAACAGGGATGTGTGATGAAGCCTTTGTTGTCACTCGTATAAATAGAGAGGTACTGACTGTGTTCAGCCTCTTATTTCTACTGAGAGATTTGATGGGGATGTGACTTCAAGAATAAAGCCTGAATTATGAAACAATTCAGCGTCTTCATTTCACGCTCCCC
Organism: Pholidichthys leucotaenia; assembly: GCA_020510985.1. Taxonomy (NCBI): domain Eukaryota; kingdom Metazoa; phylum Chordata; class Actinopteri; order Cichliformes; family Pholidichthyidae; genus Pholidichthys; species Pholidichthys leucotaenia. The sequence continues at coordinate 96,887,473 of CM035849.1, forward strand.
ACATTGGTGACCTATCGACGTAGAGAATGCCTGGAGAGAATCTCCGCATTCCGGACTTCCTGGAGTCTGCCCTGGCGAGCGCCGTAGCCGTCAAGCTGCCGGAATTCTGGCAGGACAATCCACGGTCGTGGTTCGGCGGTATCGGCGGATGACACTAAGTTCCACCATGTCATCGCTAAGCTGGACAACCGCACAGCTCGGTGCATGCAGAGCTTGGTACAGCAGCCACCTGCCACCGACAGATACGGCAGGTTGAAAGCTACCCTCATCAAGTTTTTCACGCCCTCAGCCGAAGTGAGGGCTAGGAGGCTCCTGGCTTTGCTCAACCAGGGAGGACACAGGCCAAGCGCCCTGATGGGAGACATGTTACAGCTGAGGGGGTCAGACAACGATGGTTTCCTTTTCCAGTATATCTTCCTAACTAACCTCCCGGCGCACAAGAGCGGGGCGCTGGCTGGCATACGTTGTGAGACCCAGGAGGATTTCCGGGAGCTGGCCCAAGAGGCAGAGAGGATCCTGGACGCCTGCGGCGAGCAGACGACGGCAGCGGCGACCCAAGGCAGCGGTGAGCCAGAGGCAGCAGACCCAACCCTGCCAACAACGGCAGCAGCGCAGCCTCGACGCGGTGGAGGTGATGGTTCAGTGGCAGAGGCCGGTTCAGTGGCAGAGGCGCGGCCCCGATGCAGCGGAGGAGAGGATCTCTGCTTTTATCATCGGAGGTTCGCCGAGAGGGCACGCAGGTGTGTGCCGCCCTGCAGCTTCAGGAGTTCGGGAAATGGCAGAGCCGAGGGTCGTTAGCAGCTTTGACTCTCGGTGAAAACAGCAAGCTGCTCTACATCACAGATGCGAGCTCCGGACGAGATTTCCTCATAGACACCGGAGCCCAAGTGAGTTTCATCACCCCAACTTATGCTGACCGGTTGGCTGGACCCCATGGTAGCGGAGCCACTGCGGCTAACGGCTCGAGCATCAACACTTAAGGAAAAAGAACTTTGTCTTTACGCTTACATGACCGCACATATGAATGGACTTTTGTCATAGCGGCGGTGAGTTTCAACATGTTAGGCGCTGATTTTCTGTGCTCACATGGTCTGTTAGTTGATCTTGCCAATAGGCGGCTGGTAAATGCACTCTCTTTTTACTCTCTTCCCTGTTCAGCTCGAGTGTCCCCGCCACCAGTACAGACCAACGTCGCCGCAGCAGGTGGTAAGTTCCACACACTCCTCACCCAGTTTCCAGCGCTCACCGTCCCTACTTTTTCGGCAACAGTTGCGAAACACGGGGTGGAGCATTTTATCACTACAGTGGGCCCCCCCGTCTTCGCAAAAGCCCGGCATTTGGATGCAGCTAAACTCTCCATTGCGCGCGAAGAGTTCGCCAGCCTGGAAAAACTGGCATTATTCGCCGTTCGAAGAGCCCATGGGCTTCGCCGCTACACATGGTCCCTAAAGCTGACGGCTCCTGGAGACCTTGCGGCGACTACCGCAGACTAAATAACGCCACGGCGCATGACCGCTACCCAATTCCGCACATTCAAGATTTCTCAGTGCATCTGGCGGGGGCGCGCATTTTTTCTAAGATAGACCTGGTCCGCGGCTACCACCAGGTTCCGGTCCGGCCCGAAGATATCCCTAAAACAGCGGTAATAACTAATTTCGGACTTTTTGAATTTTTGCGAATGCCTTTTGGCCTTAAAGGCGCCGCACAAACATTCCAGCGCATGATGGATGCTGTGTTGCGCAACCTAAATTTTGTGTTTGTCTACCTCGACGACATTTTGGTCGCTAGTTCTTCAGAGGAGGAACACGACAAACACCTCACTACCGTTTTTCGGAGGCTGGGAGAGCATGGGTTAATTATTAACCCGGCTAAGTGCCAGTTTGGCATGGCGCAGATCGATTTTTTGGGGCACCGCGTCTCCCCAGGCGGGGCAATTCCGTTACCGGGCAAGGTGCGCGCAGTGGAAGATTTTCCCCGCCCACAAACGGTCAAATCATTACAGGAGTTTTTAGGCATGGTAAATTTTTATAACCGCTTCCTACCCCGCGCATCGCAGCTCATGCAGCCTTTATATGCCGTGCTCAAAAAACAAAAAAAACCCTCCAACCCGATCGAGTGGTCCCCTGAGCGGGAGCGCGCATTCGCAGAGGTAAAAAAAGCCCTGGCTGACGCCACGCTGCTCGCTCATCCAGACCCTTCGGCCCGCATAGCTCTTACTACAGACGCATCAGACGTCGCCATAGGGGCGGTCGTGGAACAGCACGTCGCCGGGGTCTGGCAACCACTGGCATTTTTTAGCAAATCCTTAAATGATGCCGAGCGCAAATACAGCACGTTTGACAGAGAGCTGTTAGCGCTTCATTTGGCCACCCGCCATTTCCAGCTCTGGCTGGAAGGTCGGAGTTTCACTGCATTTGTCGATCATAAACCGCTCATTTTTGCAATGTCTGAAGTGTCAGAGCCTTGGTCGGGTCGGCAGCAGAGGCAACTGGCCGCAATTTCGGAGTTTACCACTGATATTCAGCACGTAGCGGGTAAACTCAACGTGGTGACAGACTGCCTGTCTCGCGCGTTCACGGCACCGGTGCGCGCGGATGTGGAGCAGACTTCCGCGGCCGCGGGGCAAAATGATAACGCGGGTGCGCGCGCGGCCCCATTTCATGTGGGGATCGATTACACAGCGATGGCGGCAGAGCAGAGTACAGATGCGGATGTGCGTGCGCTCCAGTCTGGACCAACAGGGTTAAGGCTGGAGAGCAGGAGTTTGCAAACCAGTATGCCCCCCTTAATCTGCGACGTATCGACTGGGCGACCACACCCGGTAGTCCCGGCCGCGTGGCGCCGCCGCGTTTTTGACTCGGTTCACTCTCTCGCGCACCCGGGAGCGCGCGCGTCTGTGAAAATGGTGGCAGAGAAGTTTGTTTGGCCGAGCCTGCGCAAGCACGTGAAAGAGTGGGCAAAGACCTGCATGGCCTGCCAGCGGGCCAAAATCCATAAACACACAAAAGCTCCGTTAGAACCGTTCCAAATCCCGGCCAGGAGGTTCGACCACGTGCATGTCGACCTCGTGGGCCCCCTACCGTCGTCGCACGGGTTCACACATCTTTTGACAATGGTGGACCGAACCACGCGTTGGCCGGAAGCAGTCCCTTTAACTTCAACCACGGCTGCAGAAGTGGCTCGAGTTTTTTTAACGGCCTGGGTAGCACGTTTTGGGGTTCCGTCGGACATTACGTCAGACAGAGGCCCCAGTTTGTCTCCGAGCTTTGGCCGGCAATGGCCAGCAGCTTGGGGACAACAATCCATCGCACTACCGCGTATCACCCCCAAGCTAATGGTTTATGCGAGCGTTTTCATAGGTCGTTGAAGGCAGCCCTCAGAGCGTCGCTTACGGATGGAGATTGGGTAAACAAACTACCATGGGTCTTATTGGGGTTGCATTCTGCGCCCAAGGAGGATCTGAATGCCTCCCCAGCAGAGTTAGTGTTTGCACAACCTCTCAGGCTGCCCGGTGAGTTCTTACCAGAGCATCCAGGGCCGGAGCGCCTCCCAGCTCTGAGGCCACTAAGCGGCGCAGAAGCAGACATGGTCCCGGGCCTCGTTCATCACACTTTTCCGTGGGTTTTTGTTCCCCAGGCTTTAAAAAATGCCGAGTTCGTTTTTGTTAGGCACGATGCTTTAAAACAGACTCTCCGTCTACCATATGATGGACCATTTAGAGTGCTGGAATCTGGTGATAAGCAGTTTGTGCTAGATTTGGGTGACAGGAAAGAGACAGTCAGTATTGACAGACTTAAGCCTGCTTTTGTGATGAACAATGAGTCTGTACGGGTGGCGAGGGCACCGCAGCGGGGTAGACTCCCCAAGGACCACGTCTCGGCCCCCCCACAGGGGTCAAATAACCATTCTCTTCCTCAGACTGCAGATTCCTTGCAGGACAGCGCCGCTAAGATGGTGAAACCTACGTACAGCAGATTCGGAAGACGGTTAAAACCCAGACGACGTGCAGACTGAGGGTGATGGAATAATGTGGTATAAGCTATGCTGTTGGTGTTGGCACTGAGTTTTTAATCAAGTTGTATAAACCATCTCTGGGCTCCAGAATACCTCCCCCCAGGCCACGGGGGGCAGGGAGTGGGCGAACAACCTGAATCTGTTTTTCAATAGGTTTGACCAACCGCCCTCCCCCCTGACTGCACAACAACCACTGCTGCCTCTAAAGAAATCAAGTCCTGCTGCCCACTCCCCACTCCACCAACACCCCCCCCACTCCCAACACACAGCCCCCCATCCTGACCCTGACCAGGACCCAGGTGAGGATGGAGCTGAGGAAGATCAAGGCGAGGAAGGCGTCGGGACCGGACGGCATCAGCGCAAAGTTCCTCAAGTCCTGTGCAGACCAGCTGTGTGGGATTGTGACGTACATCTTCAACCTGAGCCTGAAGCTGGGGAGGGTACCACAGCTGTGGAAAACATCTTGTGTGGTACCTGTACCAAAAACTTCCCACCCCAAAGACCTGAACAGCTACAGACCGGTGGCCTTGACGTCCCACTTAATGAAGACCCTGGAGAGACTGCTCCTTGCTCACCTCCGCCCCCTGGTGGAACCAGCGATGGATCCACTCCAGTTCGCCTACCAGCATGGCATTGGGGTGGAGGATGCGGTGATCTTCCTCCTTCACCGTTCTCTGTCCCACCTGGAGAAGCCCGGGAATATGGTGAGGATCATGTTCTTTGACTTCTCCAGTGCTTTCAACACCATCCAACTGATGATCCTGAAGGACAAGCTGCTGCGCGCAGGGGTGGACCAGCACCTGTCATCATGGATCCTGGACTACCTCACGAACCGGCCTCAGTTTGTGAGAACCCGGGACTGTGTGTCCGACACGATCATCGGTAGCATGGGGACCCCCAGGGAACGGTGCTGGCTCCCTTCCTGTTCACTCTTTATACTGCGGACTTCTCACACAACACAACACACTGCCATCTACAGAAGTTCTCTGATGACTCTGCGATCGTTGGCCTCATCTCCAATGGAGATGAAGCTGAGTACAGAGGGCTTATCCAGGACTTCGTGGACTGGTGCCATCGGAACTGCCTCCAGATCAACGCGAGGAAAACTAAGGAGCTGGTGGTGGACTGCCGCAGGCATGGGCAACCCCTCACAGCACCAGTAAATATACAGGGAACAGACATCGAGATGGTGACATCCTATAAGTACCTGGGTGTTCATCTGAACAATAAACTAGACTGGACACACAGTACTGACGCACTCTACAAGAAGGGACAGCGCAGGCTGTTCCTGCTGAGGAGACTCAGGTCTTTTGGTGTACAAGGGGCACTGCTGAAGACATTCTATGACACGGTGGTGGCATCAGCCATCACTTTTGGAGTGGCCTGCTGGGGCAGTGGCATTACTGCAGCCGATAGGAAGAGACTGAACAAACTGATCAAGAAAGCTAGCTCTGTCCTGGGGCAGCGCCTTGATCCGGTGGAGGAGATAGGAGAGAGAAGGATGGTGGCTAAACTGTCATCTCTGCTGGAGTCCGAGTTCCACCCTATGCAGGACATACTGAATGCACTGAGGAGCTCATTTAGCAGCAGACTACATCATCCCAGGTGCACAACCGAGATGTTTCGCAGGTCCTTCCTACCAACGGCTGTCAGACTGTACAACCTAAGCAGGGCTGCTCGCAGAGATAGCAAAAAGACGTAACAAACTAATAGTTTTTTGAATGCAAAAGATGCAATAGACTTACACAATGGTCCCCTCCGGCATACAACTAGGAAAATACCGGTCGCTATGGAGGGTGAGAATATGTATGGGCACATAATCATACCATGTAGGATAACTAAGTAGACGGTTATGCTGTTTCATCCCATCTAGCAACAATGCTCTGCACTGTGTGTGTTTATATATTTACATATTTATTCCATCTAGCTACAATGCTCCGCACTGGGTGTGTTTATATTTATATATCTATATATTTATTCCATCTAGCTACAATGCTCCGCACTGTGTGTTTATATATCTACATATTATTCCATCTAGCTACATTGCTCCGCACTGTGTGGGTTTATATATTTACATATTTATTCCACCTAGCTGCAATGCTCCATACTGTGGGTGTTTATATATCTACATATTTATTCCATCTAGCTACAATGCTCCGCACTGTGTGTTTATATATTCATATATTTATTCCATCCAGCTACAATGCTCTGCACTGTGTGTCTGTATGTGTGTGTATATATATATATTATAGTAATATGTACATATGTATATTAGCTGCTCTTGCTTGCTTGCTTTTTTTCTTGCCTTCTGATTGTTGCTCTGAGTGTTGCTATCCCTGTGCTGTTGCAATCCTGGAATTTCCCCATTGTGGGACTAATAAAGGCTTATCTTATCTTATCTTATCTTATCTTATAGACTATGCTGTGAGAGTTATCACTGAAATGTTAGTGTGATCACGCTGTGTAGGCTGTACTGTTGATGTGGTTCCTGAATTTCCTTTTTAAGGTGAGCACGTAGTATAGTTATGCCATTGATGCCATCCCGTATTATTTTTTTTTTATTGGAAACCCGAATGTATGGTCCATTCTTCGGCGTTTGGGGGGGGGGCTGTGGCTTATATATTCATACCTGCATATTGTGTAAGCCCAAGACGAAGTTGAGATTACATATGTGCTGACCTCACGCCTGAGAAGAGGACAATGGGCCTCGACCGCCTGTGGAGAACACCTGGACGTGGAGACACGGCGGCAGAGGCTGGAGAGGGCTTCTTCACCCCCTGAGGCCAGTTCCTCTGGTCCATGTTTAGCGTAATACACACCATGTCAACAAACAGCACAATGACTACTTGTCACCCTTTAAATAGGCCGACTGACTGATTACAAGTTTGTAGACACCTGTGATGTTAATTAGAGGACACATCTTGGTTGAACATGTCCCTATGGTCACATTATTTTTAATCTTTTCTAGGGGTACTGTGGTTTATATTAATCATATATTCCATACCTACATATGTATAGACATATTAGAATGTTTAGTGATTACATATGTGCAATGACCTCACGCCTCACAACAGGACAAGAGGTCTCGACTGCCAGCGAAGATCAAAGAGCATACGGAGTGGCAGCAGTGGAGACCAGATCGATCTCCCTGACTACCCAGGGTCAGGTGGAGGAGACAGAGGACAATGGAGGAGATCGATCTCCCTGACCACCCAGGGTCAGGTGGAGGAGACGGAAGACAAAGGAGGGGGGATTAAGCTAATGCGGGATGTCAGCTTTGATATGCAATGTCTTTTGTTGTGTGTAGGTATAAGTATGAAGGTCTGAATGTGTTCGACCTCTTATTCTGTTTCTGCACTGAGATGAGACTTGTTAGAGGAGCGAAGCTGATATTAAACTTTGGTTTATAAATCACATCGCCTCGTTATTCCAAGCTCTTCTACACTGGTGACCCCGACGTGATGATGGAACAGAGACGTTCTCCCGCGATTGACTCATCAGAGGCGACCCAGGCAAGCGCCGGCACCCATGCAGACAGGGGAACAGATGGACGACGTTCCCCCACGGCAGAAGCCACAGAGAGGGCTCAACCGAGCACCACCCCCGCCGTGAGAGCTGAAGAAAGGCGCTCTCACCCGGCGGACACATCAGGGACGGCCCACACAAGCGCCGTCACCGTCAAGCTGCCAGACTTCTGGCAAGAAGACCCGGGCTCGTGGTTCCAGCAAGCTGAGGCTCAGTTTGCACTGGCGGGCATAACGGCAGACGACACAAAATTTTATCACATCGTCGCCAAACTCGACGCTGCCACGTCGAGATGTGCGCAGAGCATAATCCAACGGCTGCCCGCCCATGACAAATATAGAGAACTTAAGGCGACCATCGTCGAGAATTTTGTCCCCTCAGCCGAAGAGAGAGCAGAGAAGATCCTGGCGATCTACGGCCATAGAGGATGCAGACCCAAGGCCCTCATGGAGGACATGCTGCAGCTCAAGGAAGAGGACAATGACAACTTCCTCTTCCAACACATCTTCCTCAGTACTCTGCCGCCACACATGAGAGGGACGCTGGTCAACATGCGGTGCAGCACCCAGCAAGACTTCCGCGCGCTGGCCCGCGAAGCGCAGCGACTCATCAATGCCTGCGGCGAACAGATGGCCACAGCAGCATCCGCAGATCTCAGCACGGATACCCAGAGCAGCGGAGAACCACAGACAACCGAGCAGAGCCCGCCCACCATGGTGGCAACACGACCAAGACGCAGCAGGCGGAACGACATCTGTTATTACCACCACCGTTTCGCCGAGAGGGCGTACAAATGCGTTCCCCCCTGCAAGTTCAAAAAGTTCGGGAAACGCCAAAGCCGAGAACCGTTAGCGGCTGCGGTTCTCGGCGAAAAAAATAAGCTTCTTTATGTGACTGATGGACACACCGGGAGACAGTTCCTGATTGACACCGGAGCTCAACTGATTTTATCATCCCTTCCCACGCAGACCGGGCCATGGGTCCCCGGGGTAATGGGGCGATGGCAGCCAACGGCTCCATCATCGACACTTACGGTGAAAGGAGCCTGCCTCTTTGCATTCACGGCCGCAACTATAGATGGACATTTATTGTAGCGGCGGTGAGTTTTAACTTGTTGGGCGCTGATTTTTTGTGTGCACATGGGTTGTTAGTCGATCTAGCAAATAGACGCTTGGTTAATGCACTGTCATTTTCTTCTATCCCCTGCTCAGCTCGAGTTTCTCCACCATCCGTGCAGGCCAACGTCACAACAGCAGGAGGTAAGTTTGACCAACTCCTCACCCAATTTCCAGCACTCACAGTTCCCAAATTTTCAGCAACAGTAGCGAAACACGGGGTTGAACACTTCATTCCCACAACGGGCACACCCGTATTCGCCAAAGCTCGGCGCTTAGACGCGACCAAGCTCGCCATAGCACGGGACGAGTTTACCACCCTGGAAAAATTAGGCATTATTAGACGCTCGAAAAGCCCCTGGGCATCGCCACTCCACATGGTCCCGAAAACCGACGGTTCTTGGAGACCGTGCGGCGATTACTGCAGATTAAACAATGCGACAGCGTATGACCGCTACCCAATTCCTCACATCCAAGATTTTTCACTACATCTGGCGGGTGCGCGCTTTTTTTCTAAAATAGACCTGGTCCGCGGCTATCACCAAGTCCCCGTTCGAGCGGAAGACATTCCTAAAACGGCTGTAATAACCCCTTTCGGTCTTTTTGAATTTTTGCGGATGCCATTTGGCCTCAAAGGCGCTGCTCAAACCTTTCAGCGGATGATGGATGCGGTATTACGCGATCTCCCCTTCGTGTTTGTCTACCTCGACGATATGCTGGTAGCCAGCCCGTCAGAGGAAGAACACGAACAACACCTCACTACAGTTTTTCAGAGACTAGAAGAGCACGAGTTAATAATCAATCCAGCCAAATGCAAATTCGGCGTGTCACAAATTGATTTTTTTGGACACAGAGTTTCACCGAAAGGGGCAGTCCCATTGCCAGACAAAGTCCGCGCGGTAAAAAATTTTCCACCACCACAAACGATCAAATCGCTGCAAGAATTTTTGGGAATGGCTAATTTTTACAACCGTTTCCTCCCCCGCGCAGCTCAACTCATGCAGCCCCTGTATGCCGCACTCAGAAAACAAAAGCCTTCCAACGCGGTCGAATGAACCCCGGAGCGCGAACGCGCCTTCGCGGAAGTAAAAAGTGCCCTAGCGAACGCCACATTGTTGGTTCACCCCGATCCCTCGGCCCGCATAGCGCTAACCACAGACGCTTCTGACCTGACCATAGGGGCAGTTGTGGAACAACACGTTGGCGGAACCTGGCAACCTTTAGCATTTTTTAGCAAATCGTTAAACCAAACCGAGCGTAAATACAGCACTTTTGACAGGGAGCTGCTAGCGCTTCATTTATCCATCCGCCACTTCCAGTTCTGGTTAGAAGGGCGGCGTTTCACAGCTTTTGTAGACCACAAACCGCTCACTTTTGCGATGGCTAAAATTTCAGAACCATGGTCAGGCAGGCAACAAAGACAGCTAGCTGCAATTTCAGAGTTCACCACAGACTTTCGACATGTGGCAGGCAAACCTAACGTGGTAGCAGACTGCCTCTCTCGCGCTGTGACATCGCCAGAGCACGAGGAGACAGATTATACTACCTCAGCTGCAGAACTCTTCGCCAACGCGGACACGTACGCGGCCCCAATTCACGTAGGGATAGATTACGCAGCCATGGCAGAGGAGCAAAGCGGTGATGCGGACGTGCGCGCACTCCTGTCTGGACCAACAGGGTTAAGACTGGAGGAAAGGGGTTTACGTGACGGTGTACCCCCCCCCCCCCAATCTGCGACATCTCAACCGGCCGACCTCGCCCGGTAGTCCCAGCTGCATGGCGCCGCCGTATTTTCGACTCAATTCACTCCCTCGCACACCCAGGTGTGCGCGCCTCGGTTAAAATGGTCGCCGAAAAGTTTGTGTGGCCGGGCCTGCGCAAAAATGTAAAGGAATGGGCAAAAACTTGCATGTCTTGTCAGCGCGCCAAAATACACAAACACACAAAAGCCCCTCTAGAGCCTTTTCGAATCCCAGCTAGAAGGTTTGACCACGTTCATGTCGACCTCGTGGGACCACTACCTTCGTCTCAGGGTTTCACACACCTGTTAACGATGATAGACCGTACTACGCGCTGGCCTGAGGCGGTCCCTCTGGCGTCAACCACAGTGGCGGAAGTCGCTCGCGTTTTTTTGACAAACTGGGTGGCACGTTTCGGCATCCCATCGGACATCACGTCCGATAGGGGGCCTCAATTTGTCTCAGAGCTTTGGTCAGCCATGGCCAGCAGCTTAGGGGCGACAATTCACCGCACCACCGCTTATCACCCTCAGGCTAATGGGTTATGCGAGCGTTTTCACAGATCTTTAAAGGCCGTCCTCAGGGCCTCACTAACGGACACAAATTGGGTAAATAAACTTCCCTGGGTTTTATTGGGGTTGCGTGCTGCGCCTAAAGAAGATCTAGACGCCTCCCCAGCAGAGTTAGTTTTTGCACAACCTCTCAGACTCCCAGGTGAGTTTTTACCAGAGAACCCAGAGCCTGGGCATCTTCCAACCCTGAGGCCTTTAGGCAGTAACGGACCAGACACTCTCCCCGGACTGGCACATCACTCTTTTCCACGGGTTTTTGTCCCCCAAGCTTTAAAAAACACCGAGTTTGTTTTTGTTAGGCATGAAGCTTTAAAATCAACCCTCCGTCCACCATACGACGGACCATTCAGAGTGCTGGAACCTGGTGATAAGCATTTTGTGCTTGATTTAGGGGACAGGAAAGAAACAGTCAGCATTGACAGACTTAAACCTGCTTTCTTGTTGAGAGACGAACCTGCACGGGTGGCGAGGGCACCTCGGCAGGGTAGACCCCCCAAGAAAAAAGACTCAACCCCCCTGCAGGGAACAAATAACCACTCTCCTCCCCAAGCTGCAGATTCCTTACAGGAGGGTCCCACCAGGACGCCAAAGCGGACCTACAGTAGATTCGGGAGAAGATTAAAACCCAGACGGCACAGGGACTGATGCAAATTAACCAAGAGTTGTTAACTATGTTATCAGATTGTGCCGTGACAGTTTTAAGGCTGATTTGTGATATTACTATACTGTTATGGTTACCACTGAATTCTCTACAGGAGCATGACTGCTGGAAAGATTCTTCCTTGTTTTCCCTGTCAAGAGGTTTAACAGCATAGTATGTCATAGAAATTATCTTAAACTGTAGACTTACTTTGATTGTCCTTTTCTTAGTCGTTTGGGGGGGGGCTGTGGTTTATATTAATCTTTTATTCCATACCTACATATGTATAGACATATTAGAATGTTTAGTGATTACATATGTGCAATGACCTCACGCCTCAGAACAGGACAAGAGGTCTCGACCGCCAGCGAAGATCAAAGAGCATACAGAGTCGCAGCGGTGGAGACCAGATCGATCTCCCTGACCACCCAGGGTCAGGTGGAGGAGACGGAAGACAAAGGAGGGGGGATTAAGTTAATGCGGGATGTCAGCTTTGATATGCAATATCTTTTGTTGTGTGTAGGTATAAGTATGAAGGTCTGAATGTGTTCGACCTCTTATTCTGCTTCTGCACTGAGATGAGACTTGTTAGAGGAGCGAAGCTGATATTAAACTTTGGTTTATAAATCACATCGCCTCGTTATTCCAAGCTCTTCTACAGGTACCATCATTTTTGTCGAGGCCTGTTTCATAAGTTTGTTTTTTAAAATAATTCTGTTGAACCACAATTCAAAAGCACTGTCTGATTTTCGTTGGTTAATTTTCATAGAATTTTTATTTATTACCACTTTTGTCAGATTTGTTATTTCTGTGACCATTGTGGGTTTTTCTTTCATTAACAGAGGGGTACCAGCAATTTTGTCCACGTCTGTAGATAAATAAGCAAATCTAATTTTATTCTGTACATTTTTTTTATAGACATATAAGGATATTTCAGATCCATTCACGTAGAAATATTAAGAGAGTTCAAATATACACACTTGTATAAAGCAAATGTGGGCCAGTGAATAGAGATAGATACAACTATTAGACACCAAAGAGCATGTAATAACATGTGGCTCTATCTGTGTCCTCAGTGCCATGTGGGTTCCAGTGTATGTCAGTGCACATCATCAACAAGGAGCCCGTGCATGTCATCCCCGGAACCAGCCTGGTTCTGAAAGCCCGGATTGAACCAGAAACCATGGACGCGGTCTCCATGGTAACCTGGGAGCGGGAGGATGAAACTGGGATCGCTGCTGAGAGAGTGACACTGGCCACATGCCCAGGCAGGATCCTCAAGTGTGCTGGTACGAGGCCAAGCGTCAGCGTGAACACAGAGCAGCAGGAGACGACACTGCAGATTAATGGATACAGCAGGGCAGACAGCGGCGTGTACACGGTGACCGTGATGGATCAGAAGGGAGCCAAAACCCATGCACAGTGCATTGTCAGGGAATACGGTACAGTATGATGTGTGGCATGAGAGGAAATTTATGATCCTGTTTTTTAGGTAAACAGAAGTTTACAGACACTTTATTACACTGTCTATGGATCATGTTCTCTATTTTACAGGGTGGAGTTGAGCGCCACAGATAACAGTGATACAGTCAGTTGTGACATAGAGATGGAGTGCACGTACAAATCTCTGAGGATTTTTTTTGTACAACCTTCACCTTGTAGCTGTTGCATCATTGACACCTTTTAACAGCATAAGCATTCATTTAATATTACCAGTATTAAAAAATAAAAGGCTAAGCAATTTGTCCATAATTTTAATCTGCCAAGAAGAGTATGTGATTGGTTCCATTTTGTTTGTTTGCTTTTATGTTTATCTACTTTATAGGTGATTTTCTTTTAAATAGAGCTGGATCCTGGAAATTCTGGAGGAATTCATGAGAATGAGATTTAAAAATAACATTTAACAAATACAATCAAGCTGTTATATACAGTATGAATAGCACAGTGGTCTGTCTGTCTGATTGACACCATTGGTTGAAGGCAATATTGTGTGAAGCTATATCACATTAGACATTCTTATAGAGCTTCAAATCTAAGGATGCTTTCACACCTAAGCAGTTTGGTCAGGACTACTGGACTTTTCAGTTTGATTCGGAGCAAAAGTTTAGGTTTGAAACCTACCTCAAACCATAGTCAAGACCAAAGAGCTGAAATTTTGTCTGACAAAAAGAAATGGTCTCAGTCCAGATCAAACTGATCCTTGGTCCGATTTGTTTAGAGTGTGAAACCAATTTTCAGAGAGGTTCAGACTGTCTGACCAAATACATGAATTTAAGGGAGCCAATAAGAGGGAAAACGAGCCATGGCAACACTCAAAAAGAGAAAATATGGCCATCTGTGACATAGTCCCTTAAAAAAAAAAATCATAAAAATGCAGAAACTTACCAGATATTTTCAGAGAAGATACAAAAGAATGTTATAAAAAATCAGCATGGCTGATGAGAAGGAAAAACATCCTTTTTAACCAGTGCGCTGAACTGATGCAGACCCATGGCTTTTGCAGCCCTAGTTCCCAACCACACATTTATGACCCTATGACCCCTGATTTTTGACCTTCTGATCCTAAAAGTATAGCCATAGGTGCTACTCCCAAGGTCAAACTATGTGCAAAGTTTGGTAGCCATAATCTCATTTTTTTTTTTTCTGTTGAGTAAGAACACATACATAGTCACTTAAGGCCCTTTTCCACTAGCCCCGCTCAGCCCCGATTTAAAAACCCGGCTCTACTCACTTCGGTTCGGTTCGGCCTCAGTTGCTTTTCAACTACTGCTGGCGCACCTGCTGGCACAACTGCTGTGGGTGGGATTTGTTGAACAGCAGGCGGCGCCACACCCTCGTGACGTGAAACACGCGACCAATCCTCCACAACAAACAAAATGGCTGATGACGAGGATAGAAGGAAGGAGGAAGGAGAGAGGAATGACTGTGACATGAAACTGGTTAAATCTATGGTGCTGACTTGTTGTGCTCTGCACAATCTGTGTGAGAGTCATAGAGAGACGTTTGACACTACATTGGATGATGCAGTAGATGAACCAGTGGTGGCAGCGGCACAGAGAGCAGAGGAGCAGGGTGGTAATATTGTAGCGAACTCAATATAAGCACCCTACTTGGCTTGACAAGTGGGTTGACCCTATTGGCGACACAGGTAGAGTGCGCGACTCCAGAGCAGGAGGTGTGAGTTCAAACCTCCCGGTGGGATGTCAAGCTGCACGTTACAATATAACACGAGATGCTGTGATGCAATACTTGTCTATTTTGTCCACATTTATGTGCATACATATTTCAAAAATGTTTTTTGTAAATAAAATGTTGTGCATGGTCCATCTACCTGTCCTCTTGTTCATAACGCTTATCTGTTAAGAAGGTGCGAAGCCATCAGCCTAATGATGAGTCCACACTTCTGTTGTGATAATTGCTCACGCTGAGCGCTCTGACAGCCCCGTACGCTGTGGGGGTCACACACGACGTGTTCCTCCCCACACTCTCAATTTTTTTCCCCGTATATTTTTCTCTTTGGCGTACAGAAATGGCAATACGCCCGTATTTTGCTAAAATTGCATTTTCCCCGTATTAAAATACGGCGAAACCGTATCACTTGACAGGTATGTAATTACATGCAGAAACACCGCACAGGCCATCTTCACAAAAATCCAGCTCGACAAGCCACTTTTGCTTAGGTGGAAATGCAAATTGAACTATAAATCATGTGCTGATACATGTCATATTTTCCCATGTAAAGGTCTCCCACTTTTACTTACAAATTGATTTTTAATTTTTGGGAAAAGGGAATATAAATTTTGCACTTGTTGGCAACAACAGCTGTGTGCAACAAAAACACAGTTGTGTATCATTGTTCGATTTGTCTACTGTTATTAGTGCCAAATTTTTGCTAGATTCCTTCTTAATTTATTAAATTTTGACTGGTGATGCAACATTCAACTTACATGTACTTACCTTTATCAGTGTCTACAAGTTCAAGCACACCTGTACAACTGCTTATAACCTAAAAAATGTACCCGTTCAAGAGAAATGGATTCAGCATTGCAAATTTGTTTAAAATAAAAAAAAAACTACCAAGACATTATGTTTCGTTGTGTTGTTAAAAATTAAATTACCATTAGAAGGCTATACACCTGACCTGATGAACAGCAGCATGTGGAGTGAACAGAGAATGGAATGTGTATGTAATTATTGGCTTTTCTCATACGGTGTCATAACAGATAAACCAGACTTTTGATGCAAACAATACAATTTTATTCCAGAAGCAAAATTTACAAACAAAAAAACAGACTGGGCGATGACATCTCTGCGAGCTCTTCCCTTCGTAACGCAGCGTCCTGCTCCAGGGCTTCACGCGCATCTGCCCGCACATCTGCAGCCACCTGTCGCAAATGCTGCATGTACTCCTGATTCTTGCCGCTGGTCATGTTGCCGTTCCAAGAGCCGCATCTCTTCGTCAGGCATGTTGACCATCGCTAATGTAAGGTCAGCGATGGGAGTTGTCTGTTTTCGTCTTGCCTAGATGGAAAGACAGAAAGGCATGGTCGTTAAAGCTGGATCACTACATATATTATGGAATTACACAGGTGAAAGTCTGTGGTGGAATGTCACTATTATATTATGCTTCATTGCTGTATATAAGCTGAACTGTCATGTTGCTGGCCCTCAGTAGAGCAGATTTTGCAACACGCAGGGTGCTGTCTTCGGCTGCAGCCCCCTGCAAAACTAAAAAGGATTAAGATTAAGAATATGGATGGATGGATGGGTAATGTTTAAACTAGTTGCTTGTAGTGTGGCCACAGAAATCTGAATGGGTTAATACAGTCAGCTGATGCGAAGCATTTCAATGAAGCATGTTGATTTCAACGGCAGTTCATGCACTTTGTTTGTCTAAAACAGGAGTTACAACAGCACTTCAATCACCACACCTAAAAATGGTTGTGGAACACCGATAAGTGAAGACCAAAGAATAACCTTTTTGTACATTTAAAAAGACATTTTCAATTAATTAATATGCAGCTACAGGAAACTGCATTAATCAATTTGGTACATAACTTGTTAGGCTCCAGCCCCCCCGCGACCTGTAAAGGATTAAGCGGTAGAAGATGGATGGATGGATGGATGGATTTTCGACCCTGGTTTCCGCTGCTGGACCTGTTTCAACCAAAAAAAAAAATTGTGGTTATTGTGCCTTACCGGCACTTGAACGTGATCCAGATGGAGCTGGTGATGTGGCTGACATGGGAGCCGATCCAACTGGCGCTCAGCCAGACGCACACACAAATCAAATCAAATCAAATCAAATTTTATTGTCATATTGCTGTACATACAACTGTAGTGCAGGCAAGATGAAATTGCGTTTCTCTCGGCATCCATATAAGAAGCAGCATGATTTAAGACACATTCCCACATAGCTCCCCCCCACCCCCACCCCCCATCCATTCACACATCCCTGAGACATACTTGGGGAAAAAAAACTAACTAACTATAATATACAAATAATATACAAAATGTCCATAGGTGCAGTAGTGTGTATGAGAGATTCCGGGTCAACTGTTCAGCATCCTGACAGCTTGTGGAAGGAAGCTGTTGATCAGTCTGGTGGTTCTGCCTCTGGTGCTCCGGAATCGTTTACCAGATGGAAGAAGTTCAAAGTGTTTATGCAGAGGGTGAGAACGGTCCTTGGCAATGTTCAGTGCCCTGCTCCTACAACGGTTCTGAAAAAGTTCTTGGACAGAGGGGAGGGAGACTCCAATTACCCTCTCAGCCCCCTTGACTATCCTCTGCAGGGCTTTTTTGTCTGACATACTGCAGCTGGAGTACCATGTAGCAATGCAGTACGTCAGAACACTCTCCACCACACCTCTGTAGAAGGTCCTGAGGATGCAGATGGGGAGAGAGGCCTGTTTGAGTTTCCTCAAGAAGTGCAGTCTCTGCTGAGCCCGCTTCCTGATCTCCAAGGAATTCTTGCTCCAGGTCAGGTCCTGTGAGATCTGCACTCCGAGGAACTTGATGTTCTCTACTCTCTCCACTAAACAGCCACCGATGCTGAGGGGGGCGTGCTCAGGCTGCGACCGCCGGAAGTCGATAATCATCTCCTTCGTTTTGTCCACGTTGAGCACCAGATTGTTATCCCTGCACCAGCTCTCCAGGTCTCTCACTTCTTCCCTGTACATTGATTCCTCATCCCTCTGGATAAGTCCCACCACCGTGGTGTCATCTGCAAACTTAATAATCTGGTTCCCCTCGTGTCTGGATACACAGTCATGTGTTAGAAGTGTAAACAACAGTGGACTGAGTACACAGCCTTGAGGGGATCCGGTACTCAGCGTGACAGACTTGGAGATGTTGTTTCCAACACGGACAGACTGAGGTCTCTCAGTCAGAAAATCCAGGATCCAGAGACATGTGGCGGTGTTCAGACGGAGAAGGAGTAATTTCTCCATCAGTCTCTGGGGAATAATGGTGTTGAATGCTGAACTGAAATCAATGTACAGGAGTCTGGCGTAGGTGTCTTTCTGGTCCAGGTGGGTGATGACAGAGTGTAGGGTGGTGACTATAGCATCCTCCGTGGAGCGGTTTGAACGATATGCAAACTGGAGTGGGTCGTGTGATGCAGGGAGGCAGGCTGTAATGTGTGGTTTGACAAGCCGCTCAAAACACTTCATCACAATTGGTGTCAGTGCAACAGGACGATAGTCATTCAAACAGGACACCACTGGTTTCTTTGCCACCGGTACAATGATAGAGGTCTTGAAGCATCTGGGAACGATGGCCTGACTCAGGGAGATGTTATAAATGTCAGTCAGGACATCCGCCAACTCGCTCGTGCAGTCTCGGAGCACACGTCCCGGAATGTTGTCTGGACCTGCAGCTTTGCGTGGGTTGACTCTGGTTAGGGTCCTCCGTGTGTCCGCTGTGTTGATGGTAAAAGCTGGTCCGACCGATGGTGGGGGAGGGCCAGCCCTCCCTCTGATTGTCGAGTTTGATGCTTCAAAACGTGCAAAGAAGTCGTTAAGCCTGTCTGGAAGCGAAGCGTCATCATCATCGACCCCCTGCCTAGGCTTAAAGCCCGTCAGTGTCCGAACTCCCTGCCACATCTGCTTGGTGTTCCTAGTGTCACAGTGGTGTCCCTGGATTTTCTCCGCATAGGCGCGCTTTGCCGCCTTAATTCGCTTAGAAAGTGCAGACCTGGCTGTCGCAGACGCAGCGCCAGGAGAGTCTGGTGTGTCCATCATGTCCACTGAGGTGGACCCCTGTGATATGAACTGCGATTCTAGAAAGAAAATGCACGCAATTTAAAACTTAACACCAAAGTGCAACATGTACACAACACTCTCAAGTTTTTAACCGGAATACAATAAGCGTAATTCAGCGTTTTGTTCGCGCTAATACTTAACACAAAGCAAGCGTGAATCTGCAATTGGCTGCAAAACAATACGCAAGCCTCAGTAACAACCATTACCCACAATCTAACAACCTTCCTATTTCTTAAAAACAGTGAGCTTAGCACAGAAAGGATCAAGTGGCGAAAAGATGCGCAATATCAAATTAACACTCACCATCCACGGTTTCCAAGGCCGTGACCGTGACCGTGACCGTGACAGTGACAGTGACGTGTCGAGCCCAATGTCTCTCAGCGAACCACTTCCACTCCTTCCATCCGCTGAACTTCGAGCATTGTGGTCCTTCACTGCTCGGTAATCGCTTTTCAGCTTTTTCAGCTTCTCCCGACACTGTTTGGCAGTACGGATGTGCCCTTGGGAAGCCATCTGCTCGGACACCTGCATTTCAAGTAGATCCGTCCACCTCGCGCTGGATGCGATCGTCGCCTAATATAGAAAGAAAATTGCGCACCTCCTAATATATAATATTAGGAGTATATTATTATATAAGTATATTATACAGTATATTAATATAATATATCGTATTAAAGGGGCGCACTGTGTTCACTGCTGAACAATTACAAATGGCGGTCGTGGAGTAAATTCAGCAGAAAAAGTCGCTTTCATGACGTTATGACCTGACCAATCAGCGGCGACCAGTCTCTTAAAGTCATATCACAGCCCTACTCAGCCCTACTCAGCCCGGTTAGACCCTGCCCTGGATCAGGTACGAAAAAAGTACCTGCTAACCGGTGCTGGGGCTAGTGGAAAAGCACCTAAAGTGGGCTGAGTGGTGCGGTGTAGGGCTAAGTGAGGCTAGTGGAAAAGGGCCTCTATTGGCTTCATCCAGCAATGACCTACAGCTCTTGCTGGGACAGTTTGCCGTTCAGTGTGAAGCGCCTGGGATGAAAATCAGCACCTCAAAATCCGAGTCAATGGTCCTCAGCCGTAAAAAGGTGGATTGTCCTCTCTGGGTTGGGGACAGGCTCCTGCCCCAAGTGGAGAAGTTTAAGTATCTTGGGGTCTTGTTCACGAGTGAGGGCAAAATGGAGCAAGAGATTGACAGACGGATTGGAGCAGCATCTGCAGTGATGCGGACGTTGTACCGGTCTGTTGTGGTGAAGAGGGAGGTGAGTTCTAAGGCAAAGCTGTCGATTTAGCAGTCAATCTACGTTCCTACTCTCACCTATGGTCACGAGCTTTAGGTAATGACCGAAAGAACAAGATCGTGGATACAAGCAGCTGAAATGAGCTTTCTCCGTAGGATTGCTGGACTCACCCTCAGAGATAGGGTGAGGAGCTCAGTCATCTGGGAGAGGCTCAGAGTAGAACCGCTGCTCCTCCACACTGAAAGGAGTCAGTTGAGGTGGTATGGGCATCTGATTAGGATGCCTCCTGGACGCCTCCCACTTGAGGTGTTTCAGGCACGTCCCACTGGACGACCCCAGGGCAGACCCAGAACTCGGTGGAGAGACTATGTCTCCCAGCTGGTCTGGAAACGCCTTGGTATCCTTTCTGAAGAGCTGGAGCAGGTGGCTGGGGAGAGGGAAGTCTGGGGTTCTCTGCTTGACCCGGACCTCTGGAAAAGCGGTAGAAGATGGATGGATGGATGGATGGATTGATGGATGGATGGATGGGCAGAATATTTTTATCAGTGTAACCAACATATGACAATTGACAGTCAGTACCAACAAACAGTCATGCTATTTGATCAGCATCTCAATATGTAACACCAGTCAAGCAGATAGATCAAATATCTAGTGATGCATAAAAACTGCATGGAGACATCACTAACCAGTTCATAATCCACCCATCCATCCATTTTCTTGACCACTTACACTAATCCTGCTATTCTTCTGAATCAAAGACTCCTTTCATAAATGGCATGGAGGGAAAATTATCACCACAGTGGAGATATGGGCTACACAGAAACATCCAACATATCTGTGTCCTCAAGGTGAACATGGCAGTCACGTCTGCATGAGCAAATGATAAGAGTGAGTGACCAAAACATAGATTATATCTGTGCCGTTAGTGGTTTACATGGCAGCCAAGCATGTCAAAGTAATGTCCTCAACCAGGCCTCTCCGATAAAAACTGTCTCACTCTGCCTTTGATTCTACAAGACTCACTGAAACAAAAGTTATAGAGAAACGTGATCATATAGTCTGCAGCTGCAATTCATCCTCCTCTATGTCCTCATTTAAACTGATGAAAACTAGAACTGTGTTACAACCAGGGCTTGACATTAACACCCACCTTCCCCTGGCGTGTTACGAACCTGGGTTTGGTGGTTTCAAACCCAGTTCTGACTTATGGTTATTTTACCCTATTTTCCACCAGGTGCTTCAGGGGGCTATTGGACCTTCGCTCCCTGGCAGCTCGGGCACACCCCCTCCTCCTGTCAAGTGCCATCAGCTGTACTTCATTACGGGTGTTTACACACACATACAAACACACCCCATTCATTCCCATTCACACGCTCATACACTCATGCACACCAGGGTTTAATTATGTTCAGGCCACGCTTCCTCACACCGCCAATCTCTTCCCTCGTTAGCATTATGATTACAAATATGTTGCGTTTGTGGGAAGAGGTTGTCGGAGCATTCACCCTCATATATGTCTGTGCTTTCCTTCATGTATGTGTATTCACTGCCTTCATGTTGATTCAGCCTGACATTACAAGACAGTCATTTCTTGATGTTAGCGGCTGGCCCTACCTCACTCCCTCATCCACCAGACTGCACAGACAGCCCCGGATCACTCCAGTTCCGTAAGTTTCATGTTTGCTATTCTCCCTGTGCCGACAGCAGCTCTGCGGCACTAGGTATGTCACAGCTGCTGCATAATCATGCAGCAGACCGAAGAAATTACACAAGCTTACGTGTGAGTGTAGCATGAGGTTTATTAAACAGAGTATGAGATACACACATCCATGAAAAACATTTAGGCAGAGGATCACCAATATAGACCGGAAAAAACTCTTGGACCCAGTAGACTGATGCCGCCGCGCTGAGCCATCACACTGCCACACATTAAATACCCTCATAGACTACTGAGTGGCAAGTGGAAGCAGGTGCGGTGGCAATTGATGAATAATGAGTGAGTGCACATGTGAGTAAGAATGGCAGTGTGTGTGCATTCATGAGTGAGAGGGAATGAATGTGTGTGAATGTGTGTGTGCATGAGTGAACCCTAAGGGATGATGGCAGACAGCTGGTGAGTGTCTAGCAGAGAGAGAGAGAAGGAGTGCGGCTGTAGGCTGGCCAGGGGCCCCAGCCCGGGGGTCTAACAACCTGCCAGCTGAACACAATAAACAACACTTCAGGAAACCACAGCCACGAGTCATGGGCGGGGCCGAACATAGTCCCGCTCATGACAGAGCCCCTCCCTCTAGGGGTGGATTCCAGACACCCACCGTGCCATCAAAACCCAAAAAGAAAACCTGCACACACCCCCCCCCAGAACCCTACACGACAACCCAGGGCGGGAGGTGGGGGGAAACAGGTCAGGAGGGAACAACCCAACACAAACACATCATACAACCCCAAAAGTCCCTCAGTTCTGATGGCTGACCAGAGTCCAAGGCCCAGCAGGCGGCCCATAGAATGGTGTCCGGCGGCTTGCCAGGGCAAGCAGACCACCTGGCTAGAAACCCCAGTTCTTCGGGCGGACGGCCAGCATTGTTTAGCCACCAGGATTGGAGGGGAGAGTGAGGAGGTGGTCTACCGACCGAAAGGTTGACTGGTGGGTAATCGGACCAGGGAGAGGGGACCTCCACGGAGTCCTCAGGGTGGTCCGCAATGGCACCCGCGGTGGCCCCCCCACCGGGCCAGCAACGCTGCACCCACGATGGACTCCAGCTGAAGCCATGCTGCACCCACGGTGACCTCCGGCAGAGGCTCTGCTGCACCCACGATGGACCCCAGCTGAGGCTCTGCTGCACCTGTGATGGGATCCGGCTGGGTCACTGTTGAGCCCAATGCAGCCTTCACTACAGGCCAGCTGACCCGTATAAGAGTCCGTGCTAGGAGGCGATCTACCACGGGCACCCCGGAGTAGGGCAGAGTGCCCACGATGACCCCCTCCGTGTAGATGGTGGCAGCACCGGTGACCTCCACGAGCGAGCCTGAATCCTTGGACTCATCTGGTAATTGATCCAGAATCCCGGCGACCCTGAAAGAGGACTCATACACAGAAGAGGAGGGGTCAGGGTCGCCGGGAGCGGCGGAGCCCAGCGGGGAGGGCTCAGGTGCAGTGTGTGGCTGCAACTGGCGCTCCTTACCTAGAGCTAGGCAAAAATGCTCTAAAGTAGATAGAAGAAAGATAAAAGAGAGCACTAGCCTTAGCTCAGGCTCCACCGCTATCCAGGACTCCAGCAATCCGGGCGATGTTGCGGGCTCATCCTCCTGGAGGTTCTGTTCAGGTGCTGGCTCTGCTGCGGCAGCCTCCCCAGCAGGCATGATGGTCCATGCAGTCTCCAACGTCCAAGCCGTCATTACCCATGCTGGCGATTCCTCCTGGTCTAGACAGTTCAGCTCTGAAGCCGGTATACCCTCAGGAGAGGCAGGAGAGAGCATAGAGAGGCGCTGGTGAGCAGTACACAGCTGCAGCAGGTGGAGAGATCTCTGGGGACTGTTCCCCCTTAGACACTCCTCCAGGAATCAGGCAAGAATTTTTATCAGTGTTAAGTGAAAAAAGGGGGTTTACTTGCCTGTCTTCCTGGTTTATAAGGTCCTTGGCTGCAGCTGGCGTGCCGTTTCCCCTCTCAGATGAAGTGGCAGTCCAGGGCTCCTCCTCAGGCTGCTGAGAAGCCTCCAACGCCAGCTCCGGAGGTCAGAAAAGGATTCTGTCCTCTCCACCTTGGCGGAGGTAAAAATAGGTGGAGAGGCGACTGCAGATCTCTCCTGTTCCATCAGGCGATCCATCCTCACCAACAACGCCAGTCCAAACTCCCTCCAAGTCTCCGACATCCTCTCTGCGGCCAGTAAGCTCCCATGAACAGGAGGGGGAGACAAGGAGAGAGCAGAAGAACATTTATATTCTGCAATGGGTGAAAAGAACTCAGGGGACTGCACACCCTGAGCCTCTGTACTAGGATTCAAGCAAAGCTTAGTATGATTAGTCTGAATAGTGATAGGTTGCACTTGCTTTTCATCCTGGTAGGCGATGCTGTCCACAGCAGGAGCAGTTTTCTTGTCCCCCTTCGTGTCCCGGATCAATCTGTCTCTCTCTGAGGGCCGTGGGAGAGCCGCCCCTGCAGCCACAGATACGGAAGTTGCCGGTGAGGAAAACGAGCGTCCCTTAGCAGTGGGAGGAGGCACCGTAGGAGGCTCCACTGCAGGATTAGCCGAAGTCGGTGCTGAGGAAATGGCTGCCAGGGTAGCCGAATGATTCGTTCGGGGACCCCGGGCAGGATGACGCTGACGCTGACGCCACCGTTGACTCACCGGTGGTCGTGCTGTGGCTGATCCAGCGGGATAGAAGCGGGTATGGGCGTGAGGCTCGGGTGAACCATCGGGACGGCGGAGCCTGGAGTGCGTTGCTCTCCCGGCACGAATGTGGCCGTCTTCAGGGACCGCCTTCCTTCTCCACCATACTCCCGCCATAGGGCCGCTAACTGGGCTGTCCTTTCAGCTCCCTCGGGGCAGTCTGAGAGCTGAGGACACTGCCGAACCTCCCTCTCAGCCAGTGTCATGTATCAAAGGACATCTTCGGGTGTGGAATAAACATTAGCCGAGGAGATTAGCCTGTCGATGTTCATAAGGGCCCGACAGTGTTCCCAACCCAGGCTCAGAGGATAGCCGCGGCCCGTCGCCATCTCAAGCAGATAAGGGTAAAACACACAAAAACGAGGGTGAAAATGCACACACACGCTACACCGCTAGGCTCTGACTGGCGGTGGCATACTGTCACGGCCGCTGCATAATCATGCAGCAGACTGAAGAAATTACACAAGCCTACGTGCAAGTGTAGCGTGAGATTTATTAAACAGAGTATGAGATACACATGTCCATGAAAAACATTCAGGCAGAGGATTAGTTAACCAGTGTCCATGAAAACAGTCCGAGCAGGTAAACAACAGATACACAGGGGAATTAACTCCACAGGTAGTGAAGGGGTTACGTCATGCCTCAGGGTGAAATCCGCCACTGAGGGAAAAGACAGCGTAACCCAAAAATAAGGACAACTTACTATCAAGTCCTGGAGCGCAGCTGAGCTCTGGACAACGCCTAAAGCAGTCCACGGAACACCCCGATGGGAGAAAGAGCCTGAGCATCAAATGTTGCACATCACCAATATGGACCGGAGAAAACTCTTGGACAGAGTAGACTGATGCCACCACGCTGAACCATCACACTGCCACACGTTAAATACCCTCATAGACTACTGAGTGGCAAGTGGAAGCAGGTGCGGCGGTAATTGATGAATAATGAGTGAGTGCACATGTGAGTAAGAATGGCAGTGTGTGTGCGTGCATGAGTGAGAGGGAATGAATGTGTGTGCATGAGTGAACCCTAAGGGATGATGGCAGACAGTTGGTGAGTGTCTAGCAGAGAGAGAGAGAAGGGGTGCGGCTGTAGGCTGGACAGGGGCCCCAGCCAGGGGCTCTAACAACCCGCCAGCTGAACACAATAAACGACACTTCAAGAAACCACAGCCATGAGTCACGGGCAGGGCCGAACATAACCCCACTCATGACAAGGTATTCCCTTCGCTGGGCTGTAGAGCATCCGGGTGGCGTTTCTGTTTGTCTAGTGGCCTTTATCTCATTATTGCAACGCTCTGTATTTTTGTGGTCTACTGGACTTGTTATTTTGTTGTGGTTTGAATTAATAAATGGCACAATCTACTCCTGCGTTTGGATTTTTCATTTCTTCCCTCGTGCGCTGCGTAATGGCGCATGAGGAATCATGACACTGGCGAGTATATTTCGGCTGTGGCGGGTAAGACAGCGACTCCCACTAGCCACTTAGGCGGGTTGTAGTTTTCTCAAATGAAATCTAGATAATAAACCTATCGCAAAGTGAGACTACAAAACTACAACTCCCATAAGCACTATCTGTGCACACACAGAGTATTCTCACTGGTCCACTGTTAGCCAGCTGCAGACCAGGAGTCTGGCTCCGCAGGTCGGCTCATTTTCTTTCCAGTCTGGAGAATGGCGATGATCAGACAGCAGCCGCTCTCAGTGATCAGATCACGGAGACAACTGCCCCTGATCTCCTGTTGTCCTAGCAGTGAGAATAACCTGTGCTGTCCCCCCACATCAGCTCCTACCTCTGTGGTTAAATATGAAGTTCCCATTTACTGTCTGCAAATGTGCAAATTTAGGTTTTCATATGATGGAGAGAAAAAGTGACTCAACTTTATGTTGCTGTAAAGAGCAAATGAAGCTTCTGAGGTGAACTTTTGTTTATCTGTGATTATCTATGATGTCAGTGATATGCAGTTATTTCATGGAAGTAAAACCTCTAATTATGTATTTTTAATATGCTGGTTGAGGGATGTCAAACATGTGGCCCGCGGGCCAAAAACAGCACTCCAGGGTGTCCAAGTTTTTCTTTGAATTTGCAGCTTTCTTTCTAGTAAATTTCTGACTTTTTCTACTGATTAGAATTGTTCATGTAATTTGAGACATTTTTCTCCTTAAGATGAGACTTTTTTCTCCTCCGTTTTCTTTTTCTTCTTTTTTTTTTCTAGTGAAAACAGGTAGTGTCCTTTTAGAATAAATCCATCAGCAACTAGAAAAGCACTCGGAGAGCGCAGACCTCTGCCAAGCGCCACAGTTCCCCCCCATACAGTGTTTGTATGTACGTTTTCAGATTCCTTGACCATGAAAACATATGACTAGCAATTGGATTCACAATGATAGGATTAGTGGTTCAGTAGTAAAAGCATTACCTCCTTGGCGGAGGTAATAAACTGAAGTGTTGGTGTTGTGTCCATCTGCTCCACTGAAAGCAGCACTCAGGGCTTCACTGACGGATGCAAATTGGGTAGACAGGTTGCCGTGGGTTTTATATTGGGGTTGCGCTCCACAGCAAAAGAGGATTTAGAAGCTTCCCCGGCAGAGAGGTTGTTTTTGCGCAGCCCCTATGGCTGGTCGGGGAATTTCTGCCAAATAATCCGGCACCGGACAGCTGCCCGTCTCAGCTTTTGCAGCGTAGCGCAAACACAGGCACGCTGCCGGGCCCTGGCCACCACTGTTTTCCGCGTGCTTTTGTGGCTAAAACTTTGAAGAATGTGGAGTTTGTGTTCGTCAGACACGACGACCAGCGCCCTCCATTGTGCCTGCGCACATGTTGAAAATGGCCGTATCTCACAATGTTAAAGAATCTTTTAAAAAATTCCTGTATCCAGACGGTGATCCGGATCATCCCCAAAATTTAATCAGTTCTTCCTTGTACCATTTCTAACAATGCCTGAAAGTTTCATCAAACTCCGTCGAAAACTTTTTGAGTTATCTTGCTAACCAACAGACAAACAAACAGACAAATGCTGGCAAAAACATAACCTCCTCCTGGCCTACGGCCTGGTGGAGGTAATTACTAATGATGTCGTGCAGCCCTGAAGGGGTGTCCTAATTCATAGGGGTCATTTTCAGCCCCTACCCCTTGGCCTTTGATTTCAAGGACCAAGGGGTGGAGGTAGGCAAAGGGGAAGAGGTACAAATGGGAATTTGGATGGTCCCCAAATCTACCTGTACTTCACTCTCATACTGCAAATATCTTTCTTGACTGCTTTACAGTATTCACTGCTATTAATAACTAAAGTGTTTCTCTTGCTATTTTTATGTATGTATAAGGGTCATTTACATTTAAAAAGGTTGTGCATTTAGTTCAAGTAAAATTTAGCATGCGATAGTTAAATTTGATCATATTAAACATAATTTTCCAACCACAAAATTGTGGCAAGTGAAAAGGCTGAGTGGCTAGTAACTTTGGAAAATCACAAGCCACATTGGCCGGTGAGCAAAAAAGTTAATGTCAAGCCCTGATTACAATGTACTTAAAATGTTCTTACCCCCCCCCCCCCACACACACACACACGCAACAGAAAAAAAAATCTTGTTAGATATTCCCATATTAACAGGCAGCACGGACATGAAGGCGCAGGCACAGATGACGTCATCACGTCGTGCCTATATTAGGGGACTGATGGCGGGAGATGGCCTCTTTGGTGCTCCGCCTCTAGCCGACACACAACCTGTACCTTCTTGTTGTTAGCATAGCATAGCTTGCTAGTTCGTCCTGTATGTTACATGTGCTACCAGCTCTCTTTACTGAAACCACAGTTCAGCACTGTCAGTATGTCCACTGATCCCTAATTCCCAGACATAACGATGGCGACAAGGATAAACTTCTATGACATCGATATGGAAGCGTGCTTGGCACCCCCACCATCGTTCCTCGCAACCCCAGGTGAGCCGCCCATTCCATGGCCTCGTTGGTTTGAGTCGTTTCAGACATACGTGTCAGCTACAGACCTAGCTAACATTAGCAAGCATCATCTGGGTGCTTTACTGATTCATAACCTGAGCAGCAGCTGACAGCATGTGTTTAGAGCACTGGGCCCTGTGGACACCTACAGCGAATGTGCTGCCTTATTGACCAAGCATTTCACTGCTCCACAGAGCATAATAGCCCAGAGATTTGTGTTTTACCAATGCCGACAGCGACCAGACAAGTCAGTCCTACAGTACGTGGCTGCCCTCCGCTGTTTGGCTAGCACGTGCGAGTTTGGACACTTTGAAGACAGGTTGGTGCGGCAACAGTTGAAGACGTACGCTACAAATTCAACAACATGGGACTTACTGCAGATGAAGCCGGACAGCCTGCCAGTGACAGACTTGGTGGAGATGCTACAGGAGCCGGTGCTGATGGCTCTGGGCATCCTGTCAGAGATGGAAGCGATGGAGTTAGAGTCCCAGCTAGAGCTAATGGTTCAGGTAGCATCGCAGCTAACGGGCCCCGGCCCACAGTCAGCTCTGCTGGTACAGACGGCTGCCTCAGTTGCTGAGCCCGTTGATCCCACTTCTTCTCAGGAGAACACCAAGGTAGACACCGTGAGACAGCAGGGTACCACGGCGTGCCAACCCAGTGGTAAACTCAGCTTGGCAGACGACGGCTCGAGTCCACTGCACTCAGAAATGGATGCAGCCACTGCCTGCCTCGCTCTGCAGGCCGAGCAGAACCCAGTAGAACCAGAGCAGCCACAGAAGCCTCAGACAGCAGCCACATGGGACCCGGAGCTGGTTGTCGCACAGCATGAGCATTCTCAAGCTGCCGCCTCATCACAGGAGAGAGCACACAAACTGGACTCGCCTCTGATCCTCCCCCAGCATAAGCCTCAGGGAGCCGCCACCGAGCTGCAGGAGAGGGAGTTTGTGGCCAAGAGGGACCCCAGTGAACAACTACAACCCGGCGCACATCCCCTCACCAGCAGCAGCAACACATCACCACAACCACAATCAGCACCAGAGGAGACAGGGAAGAAACTGGATTCGTCTCAGATTCTCACCCGGCATCAGCCTCAGGGAGCCGCCACAGCGCAGCAGGAGAGAGAGTTTGTGGCCAAGCAGGACCCAGCAAAGCAACGTCAATCCTGAGCGCGTCCTGCTGCCGGCGTGAACGGCATGCTGCCACAACAGCAACCAGCATCAGGAATGAGAAAGCAGCAGCACCGAGTGCAGCTGAACAGATTGCCGCTCACAGTGTTTGGATTTGAATCCACTGATCCGAACACCTGGACCTGCAGATACTCCTGTCATCGCTGATGCAGCTCACCGCTCAGCCATATTCCAGATGGCTGATGGCTCACGATGGCATGCCAGCCGTCTGGGGAGGGTGAGACCACCGGCTGCCCCGGATCAAGACTGGAGCCAATTCAGCCAGTGTGGGACCTGGACTGGGACTTTGCTGACAAGTGAGCCATAATTTCAGCAAGATGGCACCCAGGTCCACTGCAGCCGGCACCCCCAGGGCTGCACTCATCACAGGCTTGCCTTAGGCCCCTGAGGTTGGACAGTAAGAAAATGACTCTGTTTTTGAAAAGTTTAGACAGCGCACAGTTGACTACAGTGGCAGAATAACCCACTCAGCCGTGCAGGGTCTACTGGCAGTCTACCCGGTGGCCCAGGTTCGTGTTTAAATTGTCGTGGGTTCATATGCCTGCCTTGACGTTCATAATGTTTTGGGGCTTTCCCAGGGGGGCAGTGAATGTTAGATATTCCCATATTAACAACAGGCAGCACAGACGTGACAGCGCAGGCACAGATGATGTCATCGCACCGTGCCTATACGAGGGGACTGACAGCGGGAGATGGCCTCTTTGGCACTCCACTTCTAGCTGACACACAACCTGAACCTTCTTGTTGTTGGCATAGCATAGCTTGCTAGTTCATCCAGCATGTTACATGTGCTACCAGCTCTCTTTAATAAAACCACAGTTCAGCACTGTCAACATGTCCACTGGTTCCTAATTTCCAGACATAACACACATCATCCCAGAATCATTAGGAAATGTTCTGGATTTTAATGAACTGCAATTTTCAGACCTTATTTTTTCATTTTTGTTGGCTTATTGTCAATGTTCACGCAATTTCCCCCCGCCGATATATAATATTGGATAATTCCCTAAACTGACAAGTAAAAACAGCAATATTTTCCATATTGAGCTTTGTTAAAATCATATTTTATTTTAGGTCAAATTTATACAGAAATACAGAAAATTCTAAGGGTTTCTGCAACTGTATTTTTAACACTGTAAATCAATGTACTTCAACCGGAGTGCCCGGGGACCCTAGTGTGCCATGAGAGATCATCCAGGGTTCTGCGGGAAATTGTCTAATTTCAGTTAATTGGTCCAAAAAATTCTTTCTTCTTCTTCTCCACCCCCCCCCCCCCAAAAAAACACTGCCATGCCTGAGCCCATAACACTATCTGGGAAAATGCCACTCTCCCTTCCAGAAACCACATCCTGTTGTTGCCTGCCTCCAGCATCAAACAGGTAATGGGCACAACATGCCATGGAGCGCTACCACTCGTTGTGCTGAGAAAAGCACATCTGCCATTAAAAGTACCCCCTTCACAGGAGAGCGTCTGTCTCCGGTAAGTGGCGGTGTCATTTTCAAAATAATTTATCCTTCCGGTAACTGCAGAATCTCAGTGCTGATTGGCTATCGTGACCAAGCATCAAGTGAAGCTTTGGCCTGAGTTGAACAAAATTCAACTCACATGGACACAAATTCATATGTATTAACAATGCCCAGAGCAAATGTGTGTGTGTTCATTTCTTTCCATTGACTTTGTATGTAACCTGGGTAAAAACAAATTACATGACTAAATTGTCATTACATATCCTGTAATAAACCACAAAGTGTCATTTTGTAACATTTTTGGTTAGAGGTGTGCCCTGGGATTTTTTCAATGTAAAAATTATGCCGTGGCTCAAAAAAAGGTGAAAAACACTGCCATAAATGATTCTTTCTAAATCTACCTGATGTTAAAATCTGAATGATTACAATGTGGATTCAGTGAAATTAAGTTGTATTTTTCTGGTGAATTTAATATACTATTACCACCAGAGTGGTGGCCTAGTTGATAAAGCATCCGCCCCACAACCGGGAGGTTGGGGGTTCAAGTCTTGGCAGGGTCATACCAAAGACCATATAAAAATGGTACTTCCTGCCTTCTAGCTTGGTGCTCAGCATAATAGAATGGGGGAAGGAGAAGTTGTGTATGGCAGCAACCCCTCTGATTCTACATGTGATTAACATTGTAGACAGGAGAAACGTAATTTCATTCTACTGTACATGATTGGTATGGATTGAATGGCAATAGAGCTGGCTTCTTCTACCACTACTAAAGAAAATGTATAAGCATAATTACAGAAAATAAACACAGATTAAAATGCATACTCTAATACTATTAATAGACCCCTTCATTATGTCATTAGTAAAAGAGATAAAGTGTTAGAGGATCCCTGGAAAGATTTGGTAACATCTGTAAACAGCTGTTTAACATTAGCATTGCCTTTGTAAACATTTCACTGACTAATGAAGTGAAAGCAAAAGTATTTCAAATACTTTTTAGCTGATTGCGTTCAAGCCTTTCAAGTGTTAACTCCGACAATTACCAACAGTATAACAAATGTGCTTTAATTTCGCACCAGCGGGCATTGTTTGCTTCTGATGGTGGATGTCTCATTTAATAATGTAACACTTGAAATTAAATTTGCCTAAAGGCTTTGCGTTCCTCCTCTTCCTTTCTGTTTTTGCCCTTTTAAATGAATCCAGTCTCCTCATAGCTTCCATGCTTTTACTCTCATTTGTCTGCTCTAACGGTATCAATTCATCAGCTCCTCTCTTCTCTACATCTGCTCTCTCAGCTTCCAGGGTTTTCCATCATCCCATTCTCTAACATTATGCCTCCCTCTCTGATCTCATTATTGTCGCTGAAATGAAGTCAGTTCCTCGTGACAGCATTGAATGTCTCTCATGATTCTTGGTCTCAGACCCTGTTGGACAGCCGTGTGCTATCATTCTTATCCTATAACAGATGCCCACGGCTGAGCACTTTATATATCCTCTTATTTCTATCC
The DNA here is from genome assembly GCA_020510985.1 of Pholidichthys leucotaenia. Lineage (NCBI taxonomy): Eukaryota > Metazoa > Chordata > Actinopteri > Cichliformes > Pholidichthyidae > Pholidichthys > Pholidichthys leucotaenia. The sequence continues at coordinate 96,920,074 of CM035849.1, forward strand.
ACCTCTGAGCTCTTACATCCTTACTTATCACCTGTTTTTACATTTCACCTCTGTTCATCTGTCCTTCCAGAGGCGGTTCACCATGTCTCCGTCAGCATCAACATCTCTCACTCCTTGCTGCTGTGTGGCGAAGCCTGGGGGACGGACCCCAGCTTCAGCTGGCTCTACGAGAAAGCCGCCATCACACAGACGGTGGGAACGGTCTCCAAAGATGGAACAAAATTGTTTGTATCCATGACTCCTATTTGTGGCCACTTCACCTGCATAGTGAGCAACAAGCTGGGCCACAGCTCTGACACCTACACTGCAGGTAGGAGTGAACTTTGAGCTATGTGCTTATGTAAAACATTATTAAACAGTCTCTAACTAGATGTTTTGTCTCACTTTTATGTTGGCAATAGAAGTTTAAAACATTACATAACCTTTTTTTGTGATGATTAACCCCTCCTTTTCTTTGCTGATTTAAGGACCTGCATAGCGCCTTTTCTAGTCACAAAGACCACTCAAATTGCTTAACTGGCAGGTACACTATCACTCTATTCTAAGGGCCAATCAGAGACAGATACCTAGCAACAATTTAGAGACACCAATTAACCTGACATGCAACGTGTCATTGGACTGTGGGAGGAAACCTGAGCGCCAGGAATCAACCTACACAGTACAGGGAGAACATGCAAACTCCATACAAAGTTCCCACACCTGTTAGCCTGTGGATTCAAACCTAGAACATTCTAGCTGTGAGACAACAGTGCTAACCACTGTACTGCCCACTGTGGCTTTATCATATAAACCCACTAAAATCTGCCTAGTACTAAAATAAGAATCAGACCGTCAGTGATGGAGTAGCTCATTCCAGCCTGACAAAATCATCCTGAGAGTGCTCAGATCTCATGGTGAGATCTGGAGCACCCAGAGAGTGCTCCTGACCTTAACCTTAAACACAGCCTACAGTCATGTGAAAAAATTAGGATACCCTGTATAAGCCTGTGTGTTTTTTTAACATATTTGGACATATGTAGCCAACTCACAACAGGGGGCGCACTCAGGATCTTGTCATTAGCCATGGCCTGCCCACGAGTGTGTCCTCTGTTGTTGACTTGACTATATCTGACCATTACTGTGTGTTTTTTTAACATCACTGGTTTTATGCAACATGAGACCTCGGTGAGAACTGTGAGGAAGCACCATCTGACACCTGAAGTGGCTGCTGATTTTATCAAACTCTTATGCAACACTCCCCCAGTTATTTCATCTGCATCGTGTGATTTTATTGTTAATTTTAACAGTAAATTAAGATCAACCATTGACAGAGTTGCCCCAATAGTCACAAGGACAGTTAGGAATAAACCAAAGCCTCCATGGAGAAATAACCAAATCCAAAAGCTGAAAAGAGAGTGCAGGATGGCTGAGAGGAAATGGAGGAAAAACAAATTAACTATCAATTACCAAATACTACAGAATAAATTAAAAATATACAATAATGCAGTCAAGACATTGAGAACTGAGTATTTTGCCAACATAATCTCAACCCATAACAATAACTCTAAAGTCCTTTTTGCAACCATTGATCACTTAATCAACCCAGATTTTAATAAAAACACAAACCTGTCATCCAACTCTCTCTGTGAGAGTTTTACAGACCACTTCAGGTGCAAGGTTGATTCTATTAGAGCCAACATTTTATCTGACCAGAAGACTGCTTTTAATGGAATCTTGGACTCACCTTCAGCTGAGGAAACGCTGGACTGTTTTGCCCTGGTTGATGCTAAGATGCTTGGTAGAGTTTTCTCCCAGGTAAACTTGACCTCCTGCCTTTTAGATCCAATTCCCACACCACTTTTTAAAACATTTTATGGATTCTTCGAACATGAGATTTTAAACATTGTAAATTGCTCTCTTCAGACTGGTGTTTTCCCTGCTGCCTTTAAAACGGCTGTGGTGAAGCCCCTTTTGAAGAACAGTAATTTAGATCCTGATATCCTCAGTAACTATCGACCTGTATCCAACTTACCGTTTTTAAGTAAAGTTTAAGAAAAAATTGTTTTTGTCCAGTTAAACAATTTTCTTATGGACCACAACATTTTTGAAAAATTTCAATCTGGTTTTTGGGACAAACCACAGTACTGAGACAGCCCTTTTAAAAATCGTTAATGATATCAGGTGTAACATGGACTCCCACAAACTGTCAGTCCTGATGCTGCTGGTTCTCAGCGCTGCCTTTGATACAATAGATCACCACATTTTATTAAGCAGACTCAAACACCTGGTGGGCCCCTCAGGTACCATTCTTGAAGGTTTCATTCCTATCTCACAGATCACCACTATTTTGTAAGTATGGATACATGTTCTTCGGCAATCCACAAAATCAAGTGTGGGGTACTCCAAGGTTCAATTTTAGGGCCAATACTTTTTAATCTTTATATGTTACCACTTGGGGATGTTATCAGGAGATATGGCAGCAATTTTCATAGCTATGCTGATGATACACAACTGTACATTGCCACGTTTCCTGATGACACAAAACCAATTAATGCCCTTTTGAACTGTATTTTAGATATAAAGTCATGGATGGCAGAAAACTTCCTACAGCTCAACCAGGACAAAACAGAAGTTTTAATCATTGGTCCTGAAGACAAGCGAGAGTAACTTCTACCAAAATTGCTAGGTCTAAAACCTATACATTGTGCCAAGAACCTGGGCATTCTTTTAGACTCTGACTTTAATTTTATTTCACACATTAAAAATGTAACAAAAATTGGATTTTGCCATCTTAGGAATATAGCCAGAGTCCACCCTTTTCTCTCTCTTGCCAGCACGAAGGTCTTGATGCATGCTTTCATTACTAGTCGTATAGACTATTATAATGCCCTGCTCTCTGGTCTTCCCCAAAAAAGAATATCACATCTCCAACTGCTCCAAAATTCAGCAGCACGAGTGTTGACGAGGACCAGGGGGCGGGTGCATATTACACCAGTTTTAGAATCGCTGCATTGGCTCCCCGTGCATTTTAGGATCAATTTTAAGGTTCTCTTAGTAGTTTTTAAGTGCATCAGTGGTCTTGGGCCTCCTTATCTATCTAAGCTGCTTTTATCTTATGAGCCCTCACGAATCCTGAGGTCCTCTGGTACTGGCCTTTTAATGATTCCCAAAGTCAAGACCAAGACCTTTGGTGAAGCTTCCTTTCACTATTATGGTCCTCGTCTGTGGAACAGCCTGCCAGAGAGCCTCAGGGCCTCAGAATCAATAAATGTTTTTAAGAACAGGCTGAAGACCCACCTTTTTAATTTGGCTTTTAATAAACCTGTTTAACTATTACTGAAGTAGTCATTTATGTTCCATTGTTTTATGTTCTTCCTGGCGCCATTTGTTCTTAGATTTTTTTCATCTTCTTATTGATGTGTTTAGTTCAGTTTTTAAGAATGTGTTTTTAGTTCCTGTTTTTATGTGCTCTTAGTTCTTTTTGAATCCTCCTCGGATTCAGGAGGAGCAATGTGGTTTTCGTCCTGGCTGTGGCACATCGGACCAGCTTTTTACCCTCTCGAGAATTCTTGAGGGTTCGTGGGAGTTTGCCCAACCAGTTTACATGTGTTTTGTGGACTTGGAGAAGGCATTTGACCGCGTCCCTCGTGGATTTTTGTGGGGGGTGCTTCGGGAGTATGGGGTATCGGGCTTGTTGTTACGAGCTATTCGGTCTCTGTACGACCGTTGTGAGAGTTTGGTTCGTATTGCCAACACTCGGTCGGAGTCATTCCCAGTGAGAGTTGGACTCCGCCAGGACTGCCCTTTGTCACCGATCCTGTTCATAATTTTTATGGACAGGATTTCTAGGCGCAGCCAGGGAATGGAGGGTGTCATGCTTGGTGACCACAGGATCTCATCTCTATTGTTTGCAGATGATGTTGTCCTGTTGGCTTCATCCAGCAATGACCTACAGCTCTTGCTGGGATGGTTTGCCGCTGAGTGTGAAGCGGCTGGGATGAGAATCAGCACCTCCAAGTCTGAGTCCATGGTCCTCAGCAGAAAAAAGGTGGATTGTCCTCTCCGGGTTGGGGACAGGCTCCTGCCCCAAGTAGAGGAGTTTAAGTATCTTGGGGTCTTGTTCACGAGTGAGGGGAAAATGGAGCGATAGATCGACAGACGGATTGGAGCAGCATCTGCAGTGATGCGGACGTTGTACCGGTCTGTTGTGGTGAAGAGGGAGCTTAGTTCTAAGGCAAAGCTGTCGATTTACCAGTCAATCTACATTCCTACTCTCACCTATGGTCACAAGCTTTGGGTAATGACCGAAAGAACGAGATCGCGGATACAAGCTGCTGAAATGAGCTTTCTCCGTAGGATTGCTGGACTCACCCTCAGAGATAGGGTGAGGGGCTCAGTCATCCGGGAGAGGCTCAGAGTAGAACCGCTGCTCCTCCACATTGAAAGGAGTCAGTTGAGGTGGTATGGGCATCTGATTAGGATGCCTCCTGGACGCCTCCCACTTGAGGTGTTTCAGGCATGTCCCACTGGGAGGAGACCCTGGGGCAGACCCAGGACTCAGTGGAGAGACTATAGGCCCTTTTCCACTAGCCCCACTCAGCCCCGATTTGAAAACCCGGCTCTACTCACTTCGGTTCGGTTCAGCCTCAGTTGCTTTTCAACTACTGCTGGCGCACCTGCTGGCACACCTGCTGTGGGTGGGATTTGTTGAACAGCAGGCGGCGCCACACCCTCGTGACGTGAAACACACGCGACTGAATCCTCCACAACAAACAAGACTGATGACGAGGAGAGAAGGAAGGAGGAATGACTGTGACATGAAACTGGTGAAATCTATGGTGCTGACTTGTTGTGCTCTGCACAATCTGTGTGAGAGTCATGGAGAGACGTTTGACACTACATTGGATGATGCAGTAGATGAACCAGTGGTGGCAGCGGCACAGAGAGCAGAGGAGCAGGGTGGTAATATTGTAGCGAACTCAATATAAGCACCCTACTTGGCTTGCCAAGTGGGTTGACCCTACTGGTGACACAGGTAGAGTGCAGGATTCCGGAGCGGAAGGCGTGAGTTCAAACCTCCCGGTGGGACGTCACCATATCAAGCTGCATGTTACAATATAATACGAGATGCTGTGATGCAATACTTCGTCTATTTCATCCACATTTATGTGCATACATATTTCAAAAATGTTTTTGTAAATAAAATGTTGTGCATGGTCCATCTACCTGTCCTCTTGTTCATAACACTTATCTGTTAAGAAGGTGCGAAGCCATCAGCCTAATGATGAGTCCACACTTCTGTTGTGATAATTGCTCACGCTGAGCGCTCTGACAGCCCCGTACGCTGTGGGGGTCACACACGACGTGTTCCTCCCCACACTCTCAAATTTTTTTCCCGTATATTTTTCTCTTTGGCATACAGAAATGGCAATACGCCCGTATTTGCTAAAATTGCATTTTCCCTGTATTAAAATACGGCGAAACCGTATCACTTGACAGGTATGTAATTACATGCAGAAACACCGCACAGGCCATCTTCACAAAAATCCAGCTCGACAAGCCACTTTTGCTTAGGTGGAAATGCAAATTGAACTATAAATCATGTGCTGATACATGTCATATTTTCCCATGTAAAGGTCTCCCACTTTTACTTACAAATTGATTTTTAATTTTTGGGAAAAGGGAATATAAATTTTGCACTTGTTGGTAACAACAGTTGTGTGCAACAAAAACACAATTGTGTATCATTGTCCGATTTGTCTACTGTTATTGGTGCCAAATTTTTGCTAGATTCCTTTTTAATTTATTAAATTTTGACTGGCGATGCAACATTCAACTTACACGTACTTACCTTTATCAGTGTCTACAAGTTCAAGCACACCTGTACAACTGCTTATAACCTAAAAAATGTACCCGTTCAAGAGAAATGGATTCCGCATTGCAAATTTGTTTAAAATAAAAAAAAACCTACCAAGACATTACTTTTCGTTGTGTTGTTAAAAATTAAATTACCATTAGAAGGCTATACACCTGACCTGATGAACAGCAGCATGTGGAGTGAACAGAGAATGGAATGTGTATGTAATTATTGGCTTTTTTCATACGGTGTCATAACAGATAAACCAGACTTTTGATGCAAACAATACAATTTTATTCCAGAAGCAAAATTTACAAACAAAAAAACAGACTGGGCGATGACATCTCTGCGAGCTCTTCCCTTCGTAACGCAGCGTCCTGTTCCAGGGCTTCACGCGCATCTGCCCGCACATCTGCGGCCACCTGTCGCAAATGCTGCATGTACTCCTGATTCTTGCCGCTGGTCATGTTGCCGTTCCAAGAGCCGCATCGCTTCGTCATGCATGTTGACCATCGCTAATGTAAGGTCAGCGATGGGAGTTGTCTGTTTTCGTCTTGCCTAGATGGAAAGACAGAAAGGCATGGTTGTTAAAGCTGGATCACTACATATATTATGGAATTACACAGGTGAAAGTCTGTGGTGGAATGTCACTATTATATTATGCTTCATTGCTGTATATAAGCTGAACTGTCATGTTGCTGCCCCTCAGTAGAGCAGATTTTGCAACACGCAGGGTGCTGTCTTCGGCTGCAGCCCCCCTGCAAAACTAAAAAGGATTAAGATTAAGAATATGGATGGATGGATGGATGGGTAATGTTTAAACTAGTTGCTTGTAGTGTGGCCGCAGAAATCTGAATGGGTTAATACAGTCAGCTGACGCAAAGCATTTCAATGAAGCATGTTGATTTCAACGGCAGTTCATGCACTTTGTTTGTCTAAAACAGGAGTTACAACAGCACTTCAGTCACCACACCTAAAAATGGTTGTGGAACACCGATAAGTGAAGACCAAAGAATAACCTTTTTGTACATTTAAAAAGACATTTTCAATTAATTAATATGCAGCTACAGGAAATTGCATTAATCAATTTGGTACATAACTTGTTAGGCTCCAGCCCCCCCGCGACCTGTAAAGGATTAAGCGGTAGAAGATGGATGGATGGATGGATTTTCGACCCTGGTTTCCGCTGCTGGACCTGTTTCAACCAAAAAAAAAAATCGTGGTTATTGTGCCTTACCGGCACTTGAATGTGATCCAGCTGGCGCTCAGCCAGACGCACACGCAGACGCAGCGCCAGGAGAGTCCGCTGTGTAAGTCATCTCCACTGAGGTGGACCCCTGTGATATGAAATGCGATTCTAGAAAGAAAATGCACGCAATTTAAAACTTAACACCAAAGTGCAACATGTACACAACACTCTAAAGTTTTTAACCGGAATACAATAAGCGTAATTCAGCATTTTGTTCGCGCTAATACTTAACACAAAGTAAGCGTGAATCTGCAGTTGGCTGCAAAACAATACGCAAGCCTCAGTAACAACCATTACCCACAATCTAACAACCTTCCTATTTCTTAAAAACAGTGAGCTTGGCACAGAAAGGATCAAGTGGCGAAAAGATGCGCAATATCAAATAAACACTCACCATCCACGGTTTCCAAGGGCCGTGACCGTGACAGTGACCGTGTAGAGCCCAATGTCTCTCAGCGAACCACTTCCACTCCTTCCATCCGCTGCACTTCGAGCAATGTGGTCCTTCACTGCTCGGTAATCGCTTTTCAGCTTTTTCAGCTTCTCCCGACACTGTTTGGCAGTACGGATGTGCCCTTGGGAAGCCATCTGCTCGGACACCTGCATTTCAAGTAGATCCGTCCAACTCGCGCTGGATGCGATCGTCGCCTAATATAGAAAGAAAATTGCGCACCTCCTAATATATAATATTAGGAGTATATTATTATATAAGTATATTATACAGTATATTAATATAATATACCATATTAAAGGGGCGCACTGTGTTCACTGCTGAACAATTACAAATGGCGGTCTTGGAGTAAATTCAGCAGAAAAAGTCGCTTTCATGATGTTACAACCTGACCAATCAGCGGCGACCAGTCTCTTAAAGTCATATCACAGCCCTACTCAGCCCTACTCAGCCCGGTTAGACCCTGCCCTGGATCAGGTACGAAAAAAGTACCTGCTAACCGGTGCTGGGGCTAATGGAAAAGCGCCTAAAGCGGGCTGAGTGGTGCGGTGTAGGGCCAAGTGAGGCTAGTGGAAAAGGGCCTTATGTCTCCCAGCTGGTCTGGGAGGGGATACCAAGGCGGTTTACTGCAGGTTTACTGCAGGTTTGAAAAGAACCTACAGTTCTCACCTCCCACCCACACAAAAGGATTATCTGCAGCCCCAGGAACTCCATCCCTCCTCCACTCTGACCTCTCACCAGCACTAACGATCTGTGAAGAGGAGGTGCGCCGGGTCTTTCAGAGACAAAAAATCAAGAAGGCTGCAGGACCTGATGGTGTGTCTCCGTCCTGCCTGAGAGTCTGCTCCAACGAGTTGGCCCCCATCTTCACCTGGATCTTTAACAGATCACTGGAGCTGTGTGATGTGCCTTCCTGCTTCAAACGCTCCATCATCATTCCAGTTCCCAAGAAACCCTCTGTTACAGGATTAAACGACTATAGACCTGTTGCCCTGACCTCTGTGGTCATGAAATCCTTGGAGAGATTGGTGCTGAACCACCTGAAGGTCATCACAGGCCCCCTGATGGACCCACTGCAGTTTGCCTACCGGTCAAACAGGTCAGTGGATGATGCAGTGAATATGGGACTACATTACATCCTGCAACACCTCGAATCCCCAGGGACGTACGCCAGGATCCTGTTTGTCGACTTCAGCTCAGCGTTCAACACCATCATCCCAGGCATTCTTCATCAGAAACTCCTCCAGCTCAAGGTGCCCCCCTTCACCTGCCAGTGGATCTCCAGCTTTCTGACTGACAGGTGGCAACAGGTGAAGCTAGGAAGATTTACATCCAGCTCCCGAAAAATTAGTACTGGCGCCCCCCAAGGATGTGTCCTTTCCCCACTGCTCTTCTCCCTCTACTCCAACGACTGCACCTCAGAGGACCCTTCGGTGAAGCTCCTGAAGTTTGCGGATGACACCACAGTCATCGGTTTGATCCGGGATGATGATGAGTCTGCATACAGGCGGGAGGTGGAGCAGCTGATCCTCTGGTGCAGCCAGAACCATCTTGAACTTAACCCAGCCAAAACGATGGAGATGACTGTGGATTTCAGGCGACACCCCCCTTCATTCCCCCCACTCACCATCCTCAACAGCACAGTGTCCACTGTGGACTCCTTCAAGTTTCTGGGTACCACAATCTCCCGGAACCTGAAGTGGATCATTAAGTCTGCGGAGAGGATCATTGGTACCGACCTACCCTCCATTGAGAACTTATATCGGTCCATAACCAGGAAACGGGCGGGAAACATCTGTGCTGACCCATCACACCCCAGCCACAAACTGTTTGAACTTCTATCTTCTGGTCGTCGTTACAGATCACTGAAGGTCAAAACCACCCGTCACAGGAACAGTTTCTTTCCTCAAGCCATCACTCTGATGAACTCCTAACATTCACCTAGTCCTACCTGTTGCTGTACTCATGACTTTTCATCCATTATTACATTGCACATAACTCTCACACTTCATTCACATTATATCACTGAATCTGAGTTCAATAGAAATACTGTGTGACTGTATATTTTTTCATATATTTCTGCAAAGTGTGGTTAGTCTGAGTAAATAACTGCATATATTCCTGTATATATTTGCATCCTTTAATAGAAATGTGGACAGACTGTAATTTACTGTACATACTCTGTTGTCATTGAATCCTTATTTAAATCCTCCACCTGAACAACGAGAGCAAGTTTTTAGCCAAAGTCAAATTCCTTGTATGTGTTGTGCATACTTGGCCAATAAAGCTGATTCTGATTCTGATTCTGAAGAGCTGGAGCAGGTGGCTGGGGAGAGGGAAGTCTGGGCTTCTCTGCTTGAACTGCTGCCTCCGCGACCCGGACCTCCGGACAAGCGGTAGAAGATGGATGGATAGTTCTTTTTGTACCTTATTAAATTTTGGCTTTTAACAAACCGTTTAACTATTATTAAAGTAGTCATTTATGTTCCATTGTTTTTACATTCTTCTTAGCTCCATTTGCTTTTAGATTTTCTTATTTTGATGTGTTCTTAGCTCAGTTTCTAAGTATGGGTCTTTAGTTCCCTTTCCTCTGTGTGTTCTTAGTTTTATTTTGTATTTACCGTATTTTTTGGACTATAAGGCGCACTTAAAATCCTTTAATTTTCTCAAAAATCGACAGTGCGCTTTATAATCCGGTGCGCCTTATGTATTAATTCTGGTTGTGCTTACTGACCTCGAACCGATTTTATGTGGTACACGGCGCTCAAAAATCTGTCAAAAATGTTTTAGTACAACTTTGGTAAGCTACGAAGCCGAACCGCTTGATGGATTGTCGGAGCATTACGGTAGTCAGGAGCCTTGCGGAGTAATATGTGCTTCAACATAATGGCCGGATGGCTTTTTCCACAAATCTCCATCCCTATTGATCTGCCACTCCATGCGCGCCCATCTCACCGATACAGTCAAAACCCAAGTGAAGCAAACTAATTCGGAGCTTGCCATCATTCCGAGTGGATTAACCAAAGAACTCCAACCGCTATATTGGTGTCAACAGGTCGTTCAAAGTTAAATTGCTAGCGAGTTACGCCACTATCTGCCAGTGGATCGTGGATCGACACTGCTCCTGTTTAGCTGTAATTAATATTCAAAAATGATATTTTTGGGACGAAAGAATTCAAGCATCCCGGCATTTGTTTGCATTGTTTACTTCTCGGGGCTGCCGCCGGAGAGCGAGCCGTATCGAGTACCGAGCGACTACCGAACGAGTATCCTGGCCACTATGGCGATGTAAACAGACACGGACCAAAAAACGTACATTTGCTCCTGGAACAGGTCATTCACACTCACAGACAATCGCGCTATATGTGTCTATAATGACTATAGATAGGATTTTCTTTCCATGCACCCAAAAAAAAAAAAAAATTCCTAGATCCGACTACCTCGCGAGGTAGTCGATACCCAAAAGCCGATGGTGTATAAAACACGTATATTAGGATTTGTATGTGAAATTTCGGCATCGAAACTGCTCCCGTTTAGCTGTAATTAAATATTCAAAAATGATATTTTTGGGACGAAAGAATTCAAGCGTCCCGGCATATGTTTACTTCTCAGGGCCGCCGCCGGAGAGCGAGCCGTATCGAGTACCGAGCGAGTACCCAGCGAGTATCCTGGCCAATATGGCGATGAACAGCCACCGACTAAAAACGTTCCGCCTGCTCGTGGAACACGTCATTCACACTCGCAGACAATCGCGCTATATGTGTCTATAATGACTATAGATAGGATTTTCTTTCCATGCATGCAAAAAAAAAATTTTTCCCGGCTCCGACTACCTCGCTTTGCGCCATATAATGCGCCATATAATCCGGTGCGCCTTATGTATGAAAATAGACCATCAAATAGACCGTTCATTGATAATGCGCCTTATAATCCGGTGCGCCTTATGTATGAAAATAGACCATCAAATAGACCGTTCATTGATAATGCGCCTTATAATCCGGTGCGCCTTATAGTCCCAAAAATACGGTATGTGTTTTAGCTCCAGTGTTTCCTCAGTGGGGCCCTTCATGCTGGATGCTGCCTGGCCCATCTGCAGGGGTGTTGGTCTCATGGGTCGCTCTAGCTTGGGTGGGTGAGGGCTTTATACCACTGCCTACAGCTGTGGTGCGGGCCCCGGCCTGCCCATGGTTGGGGCAGGCTTCGTGGCACCTTCTGTGGTTACTGGCTGTGTAGTATCCCGACCTGGGGGGCTCCACAGGATGGTTGCTCCTTCACGTGGTGCCTCGGTGCCGAGCAATGTCTCTTTTTTTTATATGTGTGTAGGAGAAGTATGGGGTGATGTACAGTATGTGCCTGTGTGTGTTGTGTTTATGGGTATGTTATGGGAGGGTTGGAAGGGGTGGGGATGTATCATGTGAAATATGTAACTAAATGTGTCTACTGTTTTTATCTATGTAAAGCACTTTGCGCAGCATCTAATGTTTAGAAAGTGCTATACAAATAAAGTTTGATTGATTGATATGGATATTTAATATCAGTGTTTAAAATACTGGGAGATTCATGTAATACAACTAAACAATTAAAAATGAATTAAAGACATTTTTCAAATTTTCTGTAAAATATAATTCTAAACAAATAGTGAGGAATAAAATAGGATACCACCCATCTTTTTTAGGACACCCCCACATTCATTCCCACTTAAAATGGCTAAAATAAATGGTAAAAAAAATGCAAATAAAAACAAAAACAAGGTTAGACATAGATATGTGAACATTTCTTAATAAAGAACTGAATAATTAATGGGGTATCCTAATTTTTTCACATGACTGTAGATGCAGACCCATGTAGGATTTGCTTAAGGTCAAGGTCACTGGCCTAAAAGGAGTACCATTTTTCATGCCCAGATCTCTTGACTTTTGACAGTGATCTTGACCTTGACCTCAACCTGGATGCAGACCTATAAGAGGCAGTAGCGGCTCGTGGGTGATCACACCGAGAAGGCAAATTACTCACAGACACACACCTGTACTTGTGAGGACCCACAGACACTAAATGTAGCTCTTGCAAAGCCCCAAGAAAATATCACTATGCTGACCAACACGCTCTTCAAGACAACACTACACCAGCCTCATTCAGCATGATAAATCTGACCAAGAAAAGTTGATGGCACATCCCAACCTCAGCAGCACCGAGTTTGAATAAACAATGAATGGGACACAAAAACACCAAAATAATTAAATTAAAATCAATACATCACAATGGGCCTCAAATATTTGTAAAAGTGTCCCATTTGTTGATTTGATGTCACTTGGTCCTGTTAGGTACAGTGGTGTGAAAAAGTGTTTGCCCCTTCCTGATTTCTCATTTTTTTGTATGGTTGTCACACTTAAATGATTCAGATCATCAAACAAATTTAAATATTAGACAAAGATAACACAAGTAAACACAAAAAGCAGTTTTTAAATGAAGGTGTTTATTATTAAGGGTAAAAAAAAATCCAAACCTACATGGCCTGTGTGAAAAAGTGATCCACCCCTCCTTCTCGTTAAAACATAAATTAACTGGTTTATCACATCTTTGGAAAGCCTAGTTCAATTTCTTGAGCCACACCCAGACCTGATTACTGCCACACCTGTTCTCAATCAAGAAATCACTTAAATAGGACCTGCCTGACAAAGTGAAGTAGACCATAAGATCCTCAAAAGCTAGACAGCATGCTGCGATCCAGAGAAATTCAAGAACAAATGAGAAACAAAGTAATTGAGATCTATCAGTCTGGAAAAGGTTATAAAGCCATTTCTAAAGCTTTGGGACTCCAGTGAACTACAGTGAGAGCCATTATCTACAAATGGCGAAAACATGGAACAGTGATGAACCTTCCCAGGAGTGGCGGGCCAACCAAAATTACCCCAAGAGCACAGCGACAACTCATCCAAGAGGTTACAAAAGACCCCACAACAACATCCAAAGAACTGCAGACCTCACTTGCCTCAGTTAAGGTCAGTGTTCATGACCCAATCATCAGAAAGAGACTGGGCAAAAATGGCCTGCATGGCAGGGTTCCGAAACAAAAACCACTGCTGAGCAAAAAGAACATAAAGGCTCGTCTCAGTTTTGCCAGAAAACATCTTGATGATCCCCAAGACATTTGGGAAAATACTCTGTGGACTGATGAGACAAAAGTTGAACTTTTTGGAAGGTGTGTGTCCCATTACATCCAGCGTAAAAGTAACAGCATTTCAGAAAAGGAACATCATACCAACAGTAAAATATGGTGGTGGTGGTAGTGAGATGGTCTGGGGCTGTTTTGCTGCTTCAGGACCTGGAAGACTTGTTGTGGTAAATAGAACCATGAATTCTGCTGTCTACCAAAAAAATCCTGAAGGAGAATGTCTGGCCATATGTTTGTGACCTCAAGCTGAAGAGCACTTGGGTTCTGCAGCAGGGTAATGATCCAAAACACACCAGCAGGTCCACCTTTGAATGGCTTAAGAAAAACAAAATAAAGACTTTGGAGTGGCCTAGTCAAAGTCCTGACCTGGTTCCAATTGAGATGCTGTGGCATGACCTTAAAAAGGTGGTTCATGCTCAAAAACCCTCCTATGTGGCTGAATTACAACAATTCTGAGGGAGAGAATGAAAAACCTAAACGAAAGTGAGTAGAAAGTGCCATTTTATTAAACAAGCCACAAAATTAACTGTTCAGCTTGACCACACAAGTACAGGAAGTTGAAAATGATGAATTAAGGCCACCAGACATGCAAGGCGCCTTCTGGATGTTCTACAGCCCAGTCAAGGGGAAGCCTAGTGCCGCAGGACTGCTGTCAGCACAAAGAGAAAGGCGAACATGACACTTACGGGGCTGGAGCGATCCCGGGGCGATCCATATAGCCTGGAGGATGAAGGGGGTGAGCAGGGTCAGCCGATTACATCAAGGGATTAACCAAACTTCAAGTGCTTGGCTGAATAATAGCAGGTAATGAAAACATACTTGGAGAGCTAGCTGCCACGTATGGAGGTGAATGCTCCGACAATCTCTTTCCACAAACACAGCAAAGAAATACTCCTGATGCTAACGAGGAAAGAGATTGCCGGTGCAAGAAAGCGTGGGATGAACATGATTGGACCTGGTGTGTAAGAGAGCGTGTATGAGCGTGTGAATGGGAATGAATGGAGCGTGTGCATGTGTGTGTGTGTGTGTGAACACCCGTGACAGGACAGCTGATGGCACTTGACAGGAGAAGGGGGCATGCCCAAGCTGTCGGGGAGCGGAGGCCCAATAGCTCCCTGAAGCGCCAGGTGGAAAATAGGGCAAAACATAATAAGTCAGAACTGGGTTTGGAACAGCCAAACCCAGATTCATGACAGTCCCCCCCCCCCAGGGGTAGATACCAGACACCCCAGTACCATCAACCAAAAAGAAAAGAAACAACACCCCTCAAGCCCCCCCCCCCCCGGCTAACCCAGGGTGGGAGGTTGGGGAAAAATGGTTAGGAGGGAAGCAACCGGTGAGAACACATCCAGTAAAAAAACAAAATAATGAGCAAAACCCTCCTAACGTCCCCTTACCTGGAACACTAACCCCCCTCCCCAGAAGTCCAAAGTTCAGGGGGTCGGCCAGAGTCCCAGGCCCCCAGCATCACGAGGAGTGACAGATCGGGTGGCCTGCCCAAGTCCCAAGTCCAGCAGGGGGCCCGCAGAATAGCATCCAGCAGCCTGCCCGGCCCGATGGACCCCCCAGCCCAAAAGCCAAGTCCTTTGGGTGGCCGACCAACGTGGTGGAGCCACCAGAACCGGAGGGGAAAGCGGAAGAGGCACCCTACATACTCAGGACCTACGGCGGTCAACCCAAGGAACAGGAGTCCCCCCACCGTCTGAGGCTTGGGACCGGGGGGCCATAGCACCCGCGATGGTCCCGGTCTGGGACGTGGCTACACCCGCGATGGTCCCGGTCTGGGACATGGCTGCACCCACGATGGTCCTGGTCTGGGACGTAGCTGCACCCGCGATAGTCCTGGTCTGGGACGTGGCTGCACCGGCGGTGGACTCCGGTTGGAGCTCCACTACACCGGCGGTGGACTCCGGCTGGAGCTCCGCTACACCGGCGGTGGACTCCGGCTGGAGCTCCGCTACACCGGCGGTGGACTCCAGCTGGAGCTCCGTTATACCGGCGGTGGATTCCGGCTGGAGCGCTGCTGCACCGGCGATGGACTCCGGCTGGAGCTCTGCTGCACCAGCGGTGGACTTCGGGTGGAGCTCTGCTGCACCCGCGGTGGACCCGGGCTGGGGCTCTGCTGCACCCGCGGTGGACCCCGGTTGGAGCTCTGCTGCACCTGCGGTGGACCTCGGCTGGGGCTCTGCTACACCCGCAATGGGCTCTGGCTGGAGCACCGTTGTACCTGTGGTGACCCCCATCAGGGGCCTCACTGCTTCAGTGGTGGCCTCCCCAGCAAGGGAGGTGATGCTCCTCACATCACCTGACGCTGGACCCCGATCCTCAGTGGCCTCCGATGAGACCAGCAGCTCTCCTGCGACCCCGGCTCGGGGCTCCAAACCCAAAGGGAGAAAAAGAGAAACCGGGTCAGGGTCGCTGGCAGCAGCAGAGCCAGATGTGGCGGCCCCAAGGGTTACTGTGAGGTGCCCCGGGTCCACCTCACCATGAGTCAGGCAGTTTGATATTGACATAGACATTGCTGACATAATGGAGCACACTTGCCTAGACTCTGGCTCCACCGCCGTCCAGGACTCTGGCAATTTAGGGTGCACGGGTTCCCCCAGTCCACCGGGTGCTTCACCCCCGTCGGCCTCCTCCTAGAAAACTGGGCCCGCATCGTCGTCTGTGGGAAACCCAGGTTGTGGCAGCTCCTGTCCGGTGACCCTAGGATGGAGCTCGAAGGGGATAGGAGAGGAGGAACGGTTAGGGTCGCCAGCCGTGGCAGAGCCCAGCGAGGGGGGTCCAGATGCGGCTGACAGCCACACCCGACTCCCCTCCCCAAGAGCCAGACAAGATCCCTCCACCATTGACAGATGAACTACTGGAGAGATTACTTGCCTGTGCTTAAGCTCTACCGCCGTCCAGGACTCCGACGACAACGCCCCGGGTCCCATCGGCTGGAGGTCTGGTCAGGGGAATGACTCTGCTGCCGCAGCCCCCGCAGCCGGCATGATGGTGGTTGCAGTCGTGGTACTCTCGTGCGCCATCCTCCACACCTCTGGCTCCTCTGGCATGGCAGCCGTGGATGACCTTTTAGCTGGCTCATGGACAGGACCCTCCTGGGCCTCCGGCTCCTCTTCCCCCGAGCGACCTGGATCCAGGACTGGTGGGCTCGTAGGGGCACATAGAAAGGAGTTGGTGAGCCCAGGTACGAGAGCACTATATGCCGCTGGGACGGAGTACTCACGGGACTGAACACCCCGAGTCTCCCTGCCAGGAGGCAGGCAAAATTGTTCATTGACCGTGAAATTAAGTGAGAAGAAACTTGCCTGTTCTCCTGGCACTGGAGGTCCCTAGCGGCCTCCGAGGTGTCCTTCCTCCTCTCCTGGTGTTCCTCATTGGGCTGCGGCTCCTCCTCCCTCGGTGTCAGTTCCTTCAATCTTTCAGCCATCTCCGGGAGGAGCCATGACTTCACCTCCAAGATGAGGTCCGTCTCCGCCAGGAGAGCCAGCCTACGTTCCTCCAATTCCTCCCGTGACAGAGTGGAGCATGGCTCAGAGTGGGGAGGCAGAGCTGTCGTAAGCGGGGCTGGACGCTTCTTGCGGTGGGGATTCCTCCCTCTCCTCCTCTGGGGCGACTTGGGAATGAGATAATCCGAAATGTGGAGCACTGCGCTGGGCAGTGGATCACCCATGCAGATAAGCCCCGCATTCTCTGGAAAAACGAGCGCAGTGGCAGCGAGGAGCTCAAGCACTGGGAGATCCTCAGCCGATTCCTCACATGGCACGGCAAAGATGTCCCGGAGGATCTCCATTGCCTCCGGATGATCCCAGAGGCTGTCTCACTCCATCACCCTCCTCGCGGTGTCCTGAGCCTGTCAAACAGCCAGGGAGGAGCAGGGCTTCTGTGTCCATGATCTCCTCCAGGAAGTACAACGAGCGCAATTCCTGCTCCAACTCCCTCTCCACCATGTTGACACTCGTGGAGGAAGAGAAAAAGGCGTGGAAAGGAGAGGAAAAACACACTTCTACTCCGCTGGGTTTTTTCTGACTGATGGGAGCTTTCTGTCATAAATAAAAGAGAATGAAAAACCTAATTGCGTGAGTAGAAAGTGCCATTTTATTAAACAAGCCACAAAATTAACAGTTCAGCTTGACCACACAAATACAGGAAGTTGAAAATGATGAATTAAGGCCACCAGACATACAGGGCGCATTCCGGATGCTCTATAGCCCGGTCAAGGGGAAGCCTAGTGCCGCAGGACTGCAGTCAGCACAAAGAGAAAGGCGAACATGACACTTACAGGGCTGGAGCGATCCCAAGGTGATCCGTGTAGCCTGGAGGATGAAGAGGGTGAGCAGGATCAGCCGATTACACCAAGGGATTAAACGAACTTCAAGTGCTTGGCTGAATAATAGCAGGTAATGAAAACTCATACATGGAGAATTAGCTGCCGCGTATGGAGGTGAATGCTCCGACAATCTCTTTCCACAAACACAGCAAAGAAATACTCCTGATGCTAACGAGGAAGGAGATTGCCGGTGCGAGAAAGCGTGGGCTGAATGTAGTTGGATCTGGCGTGTGAGAGAGTGTGTATGAGCATGTGAATGGTAATGAATGGAGCGTGTGCATGTGTGTGTGTGTGTGTGTGTGTGTGTGTGTGTGTGTGTGTGTGTGTGTGTGTGTGTGTGTGTGTGTGTGTGTGTGTGTGTGTGAACACCCGTGACAGTACAGCTGATGGCACTTGACAGGAGAAGGGGGCGTGCCCAAGCTGTCGGGAAGCGGAGGCCCAATAGCTCCCTGAAGCGCCAGGTGGAAAATAGGGCAAAGCATAATAAGTCAGAACTGGGTTTGGAACAGCCAAACCCAGATTCATGACACAAAATTCCTCCACAGCACTGTAAAAGACTCATTGCCAGTTATCGCAAATGCTTGATTGCAGCTGTTGCTGCTAAGGGCGGCCCAACCAGTTATTAGGTTTAGGGGACAATCACTTTTTCACACAGGACCATGTAGGCTTGCGTTTTTTTTTTCCCTTAATAATGAACACCTTCATTTAAAAACTGCATTTTGTGTTTATTTGTGTTATCTTTGTCTAATATTTAAATTTGTTTGATGATCTGAAACATTTAAGGGTGACAAATATGCAAAAAAATGAGAAATCAGGAAGGGGGCAAACACTTTTTCACACCACCGTATGATTTAATGTCTTATTTGGGAGCTGTGTGTCTCATTCATTACTACAAGACTGGCCATTTGTTGTTAAACATTAAAATAAAAATGAATTAATTGATTTTGGGGTCATTTGGTGGGATTTTTATGTCCCATAAAAATGATTTAATCCATTATTTGGGTGTTTGGTGTCTCGTCTGGCCCCATTCGGTGCCATTCATTATTTAGTCGAACTGAACACGAATGAAAAATATTTTCACAATCATTTAAAGAGTTGAAAATAAAACAGCATACAAGTACAAAAGCATACAGGAGAGAAATAGAGTTTAACTCACCGGTTACCATGTCTTTACATGGATCTGGATAAATTCTTTATGTCATCAAATCCAGTTGTAGCTTAATGGCTGCAAAATGCAAGACCAAGGCTAGCAACACCGATTAGCCATAGGTATCTCAAATAAAAGAGCGCCATCCTGCTGCAGCCCGACTTCTTTATAATGTCTACTTTAGGAGAAGGCCTTGAGCTGTTTTTATGTGAAGTTGGTGTTCAAATTGTAGTTTCCAAAACTTGTTAGCAAGTAAATACTGTATGATATCCCCTCCCAGCACCATAGTATGCTTGAAATACATTGATACAGTGACATTGTCAAAAGACTGACTGCGATTGGTTAGAGCCTCCTCTCCAGTTTTTTTTCCTTCAGTGCAAGGAGATGGTGAATTTTCCATAGCAACAAATACAAACTAATTTCTGATTGACTGATTAACGTTCCCACAGTGGCAAGTCTGTTTTTTCCTCCTTTGGACTTCTCATGGGATTCTGATGTTACACAATAATATATATATAATATAAAATACATCTATTATCACAATCTATGGCTCGTTTCTTCTCAAATTTCTGAGGAAGCTCCACCTCCCTTGCCTCCTCCTACAAGGAGATGCTCTGCCACTAGGCCTCCACTCCTGTTAAAAAAAAAAAAAAGAAAACAATTATTCACATGGGAAGCACGACGCCAACACAGAGTAGATCCAGCACAAGTGATAACAGGTATGATATACTGAAATGAAGCTTTTTAAGATATGGAGCTGGAGTGAAGGTGGGTTGCAAAGCAGATAGTAGACTGACACTTGGTAGACCACAGCCTCCAAAGACAACCACTGGCCCCATACGAAAGGACCAAAACACTGCAGGTGTTGTGCACAGTAAGCCAAAACATAATACATGTCATCCTTTCCGTCATATACAAATTCATAATAAGCTGAAAAATTACTCAGATGTTTTGCCACTACTTTATATATTTTTTTGCATTTAAAAGGCATACACTGTTTTGCATGTTTTGACATTATTATATCAAATAAGTTATTTTGTTCTTATGCAATCTTGTATCAATTATTTTTTATTTTATTTTTAAAAAGAAAGAGAAAGGGGTGAAAATCAAAAATAGCACAGACCAAATGTAATTTTTCTTCTCACTGAGATTTCAGTGAAACCTCTGCTAATTCATTATTTCAGGTGAAGATAACAAAAGTTAAAAAACAAACAAACAACAACAACAAAAAAAACGGTCCCTTTGCAAGTTTACATAAGTATGGCATCATGAAATTTCACAAACAGGATATTACATGACACTCCTGCCTGTGATCACTTCTTTGTTTTGTTGCCTTTGAAAATGAACAGAGGAGATATGGAATGATCTAATGTGTAGGAAACCTATAGCTGTAGGCCAGCTGTTTAAGTTCACTCTGCAGAAGATTTTAAAAATAGAATGTGCAGAAGAATGTCAGATGATAAATTGTGCAACCCGCCCAGAGGGAAGCCGTTTTTAATCTTCGATACACATACAGTGCATGCAGTGGATTCTTCATGAAGTACACCATGCTAGTTCTTTTATCTTCACAACTGTCTTAAGTTTTCATTGCATAGATTCAGCATGGTGCTGGAGACATTTCTGGGAGTTATTGGTCTATACTGACATGATAGCATCATGTCAGTTGCTACAGAACCATGAAACTCCATGCATGCATTCATGTTGTTTACATCAAATTCTGACCCTATTATCCAAATGCTGCAGCCGAAGTTGAGACTTATCAGACCACTCAAAGACTTTTCAGTCTTCTGATTGTCCAGTTCGGGTGAGTTTGTGCCAGTTGTAGCCTAGGTTTGGTTCCAAGGTTGTCATAGCCAGGAGCGGCACTGGGGTTAAGCTCCCAGTGCTCATAAAATGCTCCTTATGGCGTGCGTCTCGAAAAGCCTCTGACAACTAAGTCCAACTCCTAGCCTGCCCGTGTGGTTTAGTCTCTAAGCCCGGCGGAACTGCTTTTACTAATAGGAGAAGGGGTGAGGGCGGATCTCTGGCGCCTTAAAACCAGATGCTTCGGGTAGATGGTGGCTCGTCAACCTGGGAAGGTAGCCTATCTAGGGGAAGGTAAACCCTGATTTCAAACCTCCGCTGCCTTGCGGCATACCCAGTCACGGGAAAGGCTTCGGGAGTCAACCCTGAGGAAAAATCCGGAGTCGGAGCCCCTAAGGCAGTTCTATGTTGTGCTCAACATCGTTCTGGCAGCTCCTGCAACGGCGCTGGTACCAAACTGTAGCAGCCCTGCTGTTCCTTTGGATTCATCAGTGACGTGGAGAGGGGGGACATGCTGCATGGGCAACATCTTATCCTCCATATCTTCCTGCCCAGGCTTGAATCCTACCAACGCCCAACGCTGGAAGGTAGAACACCGGATCACTGGAGAGGACACTCCAGCATTGGATCACCCCAGGGCTGTGTACTTTCCCCCCTACTCTTCTCCCTTTACACCAACTCCTGCACCTCCTCCCACCAGTCTGTTAAGCTGATTAAGTTTGCGGACAACACCACCCTCATCGGGCTCATCTCCAACGGCGACGAGTCCGCCTACAGGGAAGAGGTGGCCCAGTTGGTGTCCTGGTGCAGCCACAACAACCTGCAGCTGAATGCTCTGAAGACAGCGGAGATGATTGTGGACTTCAGGAAAGTCACAACCCCCCTGCCCCCCCTCACCATCACAGGCTCTCCCATCACCATTGCAGATTCCTTCCGCTTCTTGGGCACCACCATCACCCGAGACCTCAAATGGGAGCCAACCATCAGCTCCCTCATCAAAAAGGCCCAGCAGAGGATGTTCTTTCTGCGGCAGCTGAGGAAGCTCAAGCTACCCACCAAGATGTTAGTGCAGTTCTACACAGCCATCATCGAGTCCATCCTCACCTCCTCCATAACTGTGTGGTATGCAGGAGCCACTGCCAGGGACAGACTAAGGCTGCAGCGCGTCGTGCGCACTGCTGAGAAGGTGATAGGCTGCGAGCTCCCATCTCTCCAGGACCTGTACATCTCCAGGACCCGGAGGCGTGCTGGCCGGATCATAGCCGATCCTTCACATCCTGGTCACGTACTGTTTGCCCCCCTCCCCTCAGGTAGAAGACTTCGGTCCATTCGGACTAAAACCTCCCGGCACATGAACAGCTTTTTCCCCTCTGCCACCAGACTGCTGAACATTAAGTGACTTTTTGACTCTCGTGCACTATGTACAGCAGCTCAACCAGACTCACGTCATTCATCACTGTTTTTCTGTTGCATTATCGACTGCACTATGTGGTACCTCACATTATCTGCTACTTGCTAATTTTTTAAAACTGCCTTGACTAGTACTACTCATTATTACTAGTATTATTATTATTATTATTACTTATTATTACTTATTTTTCTACACTTATTGCACGTTTTTAGTCCTTTAGTTTTTTAGTTTATCCCTTTTTCTCATCATGTTTTTAATGTTGCAGCATGGCACCGAGACAAATTCCTAGATTGTGTACTACATGAACAATGGCAATAAATCTGATTCTGATTCTGATTCTGATTCTGATTCCAGCTTCGCCTTTGGCGTAGACAAAACACGGGGAATGACAGTTACCGGTTATAAGCCACGGCTCAATTGGCGTAGAGCTCGGCGCCAGGGGTTATTCCCGACGGTGGGAGGGATCATCGGATCTCACTGGACAGCTACCGCCCGCCTCAAGCTGGGCAGCCCCCAGCCAATAAGGTGATGTCCCGCCACAGCTTGCTTTCCTCATTGGGTGCATGGGGATGAGGAGAAGTCCGAACAGCAGGCTGAGAACTTTCGCACCAGGCAAGATAATAAAACAAAAGAGACCAACTCTAAAACTGGGAACTTGGAACGTCCGCACTATGATGACAGGACTCGCTACTAACCTCAAGGACATCAACGACACCAGGAAGACTGCCATCATCAATAATGAGCTGAAGAGACTGGGAGTGGATATCGCCACTCTCCAGGAAACACGGTTGGCTGACGCAGGCACACTGAAAGAGAAGGACTACACGTTCTACTGGCAGGGAAAGGGCAGTGACGAACACAGGGAACACGGAGTGGGCTTTGCAGTGAAGAACACCTTGCTGAAGATGGTGGAACCGAGCAGCACTGGCTCTGCACGACTCCTCACCCTCCACCTGAACACCACTCAAGGCCCAGTCACCCTCGTCAGTGTGTATGCCCCAACACTGACAGCCACACCAGAGGCAAAAGACGAGTTCTACGAGAATCTCGCAACAACTGTCAGGATCGTCCCCAACTCTGAACAGCTCATTCTCCTTGGAGACTTCAATGCCAGAGTGGGTGCTGACCACGACTCCTGGCCCTCCTGTCTTGGATCTTTTGGCATGGGCAGAATGAATGACAACGGACAGCGGCTGCTCGAGTTCTGCACATATCACGATCTGTGCATCACAAACTCGTTCTTCAAGACCAAGCCTCAACACAAGGTTTCCTGGCAACATCCACGCTCAAAGTACTGGCACCAGCTGGACTTGATCCTGACCAGGCGCACCTCGCTGAAGAACGTGCTAATCACCCGTTCGTTCCAGAGTGCAGATTGCGGCACAGACCATTCATTGGTGTGTTGCAAGGTCAAGCTGCAGCTGAAGAAATTCCATCGTGCTAGACAACCTGGAAAGGCACGGATTGACACCAGCAAGATGGCTCAATCAGAACTTGTTGAGCAGTTTGCCTCCACCTTTGAGAAGGAACTTGGTGTACCGCAAGAAGGAGAATCTGCAAAGCAGAAGTGGGAAGAGCTGCGAAACACCATCCACCGCACAGCCTTGGCTACCTTTGGGAGGAAGACCTCGAAGTCACAGGACTGGTTTGATGCCAAGTTGACCGAGATGACCCCCGTCATTGAAGCCAAGTGCTCAGCACTTGCTGAGTACAAGAAGTACCCAAACGAGAAGAATCTCCAGATTCTCAGGGCTGCGAGAAGCAAAGTTCAGCAGACTGCTCGGCGCTGTGCCGACGAGTACTGGACTCAGCTCAGCCAAGACATTCAAACCGCTGCCATAACAGGGAACATCCGTGGTATGTACGATGGCATCAAGAAAGCACTTGGTCCGGCTCAGAGCAAGACGGCCCCCCTCAAATCCTCCACTGGGGAGATGGTCACAGAAAAGAACAAGCAGATGGAGAGATGGGTGGAACACTACTCCGACCTCTACTCCAGACAGAACACCGTGACACCGTCAGCCCTTGATGCCATCGACTGCCTGCCATCCATGGACGAACTTGACGCCGAGCCAACCATCGACGAACTCAGCAAGGCCATTGATAGCTTGGCCGCTGGCAAGGCACCCGGCAACGACGGCATACCCCCCGACCTGATCAAGCACTGCAAGACCGCCCTACTGCTGCCATTGCATGACGTCCTCTGCCAGTGTTGGAAGGAAGGTGCCGTACCACAGGACATGAGGGACGCCAAGATCATCACCCTCTACAAAAACAAAGGGGAGAGAAGCGACTGCAACAACTACAGGGGCATCTCCCTCCTCAGCGTTGTTGGCAAAGTCTACGCACAAGTTGTTCTCGTTCGTCTACAGAAGCTTGCCGAACGTGTCTACCCTGAGTCTCAGTGTGGCTTCTGCGCTGAGCGATCGACGGTAGACATGATATTCTCCATCCGCCAACTCCAGGAGAAATGCAGAGAACAGAACATGCCCCTGTACGTCGCCTTCATCAACCTCACCAAAGCGTTCGATCTGGTCAGCAGAGAGGGCCTTTTCAAGATCCTGCCAAAGATAGGATGCCCACCAAAGTTGCAAAGCCTCATTGAATCGTTTCACACCAACATGCAGGGGATAGTGCAGCACGATGGCAACGTCTCAGAGCCATTCAACATACGCAGCGGAGTGAAACAGGGCTGTGTACTTGCGCCAACCCTCTTTGGGATTTTCTTTGCTATGCTCCTGAGGCATGCCTTCAGCACAGCAACAGAGGGAATCTACCTGCACACAAGATCTGACGGCAGGCTTTTCAACCTCGCCCGCCTGAAAGCCAGAACCAAAGTACGCGAGGCTCTAATCAGAGACATGCTGTTCGCAGACGACGCTGCAGTCGCAACCCACACACAGCAGGAGCTTCAGACCCTTATGGACCGCTTCTCCCAGGCATGCAAGGACGTCGGGCTTACCATCAGCCTGAAGAAGACTAACGTCTTGGCGCAAGGTACGGAAGCACCACCAACCATCACCATTGACGACTACGAGCTGGAGGTCGTGAATCAGTTCACGTACCTGGGGTCCACGATCAGCAACAACCTCTCCCTTGATACAGAGATCAACAAGAGGATTGGAAAATCAGCCTTCACACTCGCTCGCCTCACCACACGAGTGTGGGAGAATCCCAAACTCTCTGTCAAGACAAAGATGGCAGTGTACAATGCCTGCGTCATCAGCACACTGCTCTATGGGAGTGAGACGTGGACAGCATACGCCCGGCAGGAAAAGAGACTGAACTCTTTCCACTTGCACTGCATTCGCCACATCCTGGACATATCCTGGCAGGACAAAGTGGCCAACACAGAAGTTCTGTCCCGCGCCGGCCTTCCCTCCATGTTCACTCTACTCAGACAGCACAGGCTCCGCTGGCTAGGCCACGTTCACCGTATGGAGGATGGCAGAATCCTCAAAGACGTCCTCTATGGAGAACTGGCAACTGGCAAGAGAGACGTTGGCCGCCCACAGCTGCGTTTTAGAGACGTCTGCAAGAGAGACATGAAGGCCCTGGAGATCAACACAGAGCGCTGGGAATGAATGAATGAAAAAAGGACCCGCAGGAAGAACCGCCACAGACCCAGCAGCACGGAGACCACCCACAAGTGCGACCTGTGTGACAGGGACTGCCATTCGCGCATCGGCCTGTTCAGCCACAGGCGGTGCTGTTCCAGCAGAGTAGACGTTTAGGATTCTCTTCCATGGTCATCATAGACCGACGGAGGCCGACAGTAACAGCCTAGGTTTCCTGTTCATAACTGACTAGACTGGCACCTCATGTGGTCTTCTGCTGCTGTAGCCCATCTGCTTCAAAGCTAAATGTGTTGTGCGCTCAGAGATGCTGTTCTGCATATCACAGCTGTAACACGCGACTATTTTAGTTTTTGTTGCCTCAGTTTTAGCTCAAACCAGCTTGACCATTCTTCTTTGACTGCTGGCATCAACAAGGCAATTGGGCCAAGAAAATGCAGCTCACTGGATGTTTTCTTTTTCAGGCCATTCACTGTAAACCCCAGCAATTGCTGAGCGTGAAAATTTCTGAAAAGTTTCTGAAATACTCAGACCAGCCCATGTCACACCAACAACTGCGCCACTTTCCAAGTCACTTAGATCTCCTTTCTTTCCCATTGTGATGTTCAGTTTTACCTTCAGCAGACTGCCTTGACCATGCCTACATGTCTAAATGCACCGAGTTGCTGCCTTGTGATTGGGTGATTAGATGTTTACATTCTGATTCTATTGTTTCAAAACATTTTTAATGTCAGAATTCTAGAATTCTACCCATAGGAAAACTTTTTGCATCACTGTATTGCTCTAATGTAGTGAATAAAAACACCCAATTTCTCCACATAAAGATCTTGAAATCAATGCTTAATTTCCATTTGGCTGGAACAGTCGATTGGGTGGGCGGCTGTACCTATTGACGTCTTACTTAAACTCCCGGTGTCGGGTCATGGATATTCAGACATCAGAGTCTTATATACCGTGCCTTGTGTCTGTCTGAGCTGTGTCCTGATTGCACTTTGTTCTGTGTATTGTATCACTGGTGGTGTTTCAGTGATAAAGGATTTTCCAGAGCGCAATCAATAAATCACTACCAGCACCGCCACTGCTGCTACCACCGCTGCTAAACAGGCGAGGCAAATGCAATTCTTCGTATCTGCCAAGCACCAAGATGATCCTCAGACAGTTCAGGGTATTTTGGGATGCCTCCCGTTATTCCCTGTTGCACTGACTTGTTGCGAGATATATCCGAACATTCAAAGGCAGCAATGTCAGATGACCTGTGTCCCCCCTTTCATCTGTTGTCTTTTCCTTTTTGGAAGCACCCTGTGAGACCGAGAGCAAAGGCACGATGGCGGCTGTAGTCTGTCTAGTCCTCCTGCTGCTGCTGTGTGGGGGAGTGCTGGCGTTTCTGCTGTGGAGAAGGTACAGTAAATGCACACAGACACAAATCTCATTTCAGGCTATGCTGTAATGATGAAGCCATATGCTGTGAGAAAACAAGACACCAGTAGTAGGTGCTTTGATAAAGGAACAAGAGTGGGGAGAAAAATGAGGGTGGAAAATGAAAAAAGAAAAATGTAACATGGCAACCTCCTCCACAATACATGGCAGGCATGAGGCATGACAAGCCTTGCTGTGTCTGCTGACAAAACAGTTGTCTTTTTTTTTTTTTTTTTTTTTTTACTGGAGCTAGTATTCATTTTGTCACTGGTATTTGATCTAAATAGAGCACCTGGTTTCTTTTCAGGCGGCACAAGCACATTAACAGAGGAGAAAGGCTACATGAACATGTAGATGACACCATCTGAAAAAGGCTTGAGCTGCAGTTCTGTCAGTCCGAGGTCTCACAGAGGAAAACTGGAAATGAAGTGGACTGCACTGGTGGAGCTTTTCTGTCCTGAGAGCAGTATGACCTGACACAGCATTGGAGCAATGTGAAGAGCGACCTGCGCTTAGAGAATTCTTCAAAAGTGAACGTGTGAACTGACGTTACAGCAGTGTCCTTGCACTGCCTCCTGCTGGACTGTACCTGAAACTGTGTTTTTTCTTATTATTTAGGCATTATGTTGGAAAACACTGTACTGTATCACAATCTATACTGAAAAACCTGGATCAAAAGGTGATGAAAGACACTTCAACGTCAAAGTCATGCTTTGTGTTTTTTTTTATACAGCTGCAGTTGCTACCTACGTACCCATTACATTTATAACTGTGATTTTGAGAAAACTAAATATACTTCCAATAAAGGCTGACTTAAAGTTTTTTAATAGAAGCTGTTGTCCAACAGAAGTTTTCTGTTTTTAAATAATGACATGAAAGACCACAGTCAAGTCATAAAAAGGGAAGTGCATTATTGTGTCAAATACCAGTGCAATGCTTCAGGCATTGTGCAAACTGGGCGGTACGGTGACGCAGTGGTTAGCACTGTGGCAGCACAGCAATTCACCCTTGGCCATGGGATCCCTGGTTCGATCCCAGCCCCTGACCAACAATGATATGTGTGGAGTTTGCATGTTCTCCCCGTGTCTGCATGGGTTTACTCCAGGAGTTCTCCGGTTTCCTCCCACAGGCCAAAAACGTGCAGGTTAGGTTAATTAGAGACTCTAAAGTGGCCCTAGGTGTGAATGTGTGTGTGAATGGTAAAGGGATAGTGCCGTACTGTGGCGGCTTCATCCACCCAGGTGGATGCCCTCAATTTCCCCTCTGGGGATCAATAAAGTATACAAAATCAAAATTTAAAAAAAAAAAAAAAAACTGAAAATCTAAGAGTGACTTTCTCTGTAGTGCAGTTTTCATGAGTTGTGAAATGCTATGGGGTGGGGTGGGGGGGTACCGTGACTTATTAAACCGTTGGACCCTGACAGCTATGTATGCTGTGATAACTACAGAATGGTGTATGAGTTTAAATTTGGGTGACAACTGACCTTCAGGTCTAGGTTGGAGGTCAGTTTGTACCTAAATCTTGTAAATGCAATAGCTACACAAAGGAATGATTTTTTTTTTTTTTCTTTTGGCTGTTCCCTTTCGGGGTCGCCGCAGCGTATTGTCACCTTAAATCATGATGATCCGCATGTCGATTTGGCCCTTCCTGATGCAACCCTCTCCATTTATCCGGGCTTGGGACCAGCACAGGAAGTGCACTGGCTCATGCTCCCCCTGTGACAAGGCTTTTCAAATCTATACCATAGTTGTATCGAAGACAAGTCTTGGACAGGTTACACCCTGACCTCTCACTATGGGTTTGGGGTCAAAAGCTCAAAGGTCAACGTTAACACTCCCTGTGTACTATTACTATAGAACAAGTAAAACTACCAGGTTCACCCTGAGACTCTGACTATGGTTAAGTTAATTCCCTTCTACAGCATGTGGGATACCATGTGGTGTATAGGTGTGGTGCCTATCTCCGTTTCTGTGACCCTAGGCCACACAGCTACTGTAAGTAGTGAAGCCTCAAAAAGTACTATTTTCATATGGTCTTTGGTATGACCCAGCTGTGGTGTGACCCCACAATCTACTGGCTGTGGGGCAGATGCTCTGCCACTAGACCACCACTCCAGTTTCTGACGATGGGTTTGGAGTCAAAACGTCATTCCCT
Organism: Pholidichthys leucotaenia; assembly: GCA_020510985.1. Taxonomy (NCBI): domain Eukaryota; kingdom Metazoa; phylum Chordata; class Actinopteri; order Cichliformes; family Pholidichthyidae; genus Pholidichthys; species Pholidichthys leucotaenia. Next base: position 96,949,622 of record CM035849.1, read on the forward strand.
ATGCCCTATTACTACAGAACGAGTAAAGCTACGGTCACCAATCTTTGTACACAGGTTCACCTTGAAATCCTGAACTGTGACTATGGTTATGGGATTGCAAGGTCAAAGGTCAAGGTCAAACTGCCATATAAACTAGAAAGCTAGGGTAAAAAATGGTGCAGAGGTTCACACTGGGATCATGACCTTGAACTATAGGTTTGGGGTCGACAGGTCAAAGGTCAAGGTTAGCATTCCTGATGTCTTATTACTATAGAACAAGTAAAACAAGGGTCACCAAACACAGGTTCACCTTGGGATCCTGATCTAAAACTATAGGTTTGGGAGTTAATGGGTCAAAGGTCAAGGTTAACATTGCCTATGCGTTATTACTATAGTGTGGAGTGTGTGAAATCAAAGGCAGATTCAGATTCAACATTTAAGCAAAAACTCTCCTCTTAAGTTTCGTGGCATTTACATCACACACAACATGACATTTGCATCACACTGCATTCAACATCCTTCATCCCTGACTCCTTCCTGCTATCTCACCAGGAATCTCCTGCTCTTTGTTCTCCCAAGTTTATCCAGTGTCTCCTGTCTGAGATGCTAGATAATCTGGCTCCCCCAAGGTGCTACAATAGAACAATTAAAGCTAGGTTCAACAAACTTATTTCACCGGCTCATCTGGGGAGCCTGACCTCAAACTATAGATCTGAGATCAAAGTTTTTGATTTTCATTTTTTGTTAGGTTCTTGTGGGTTTTTATTCTATTTAACCTTTATTCATTCAGGAGAGGTCCATTGAGAGGCAACCTCTCTTTTTCAAGGACACCCTATTCACATTCACACAATTACATATTCACACCTGGAAGCTGCCCAGTACAGCCACAGACTGACCTGTGGTCACTGAGGCTCTACTGGAGCAGTTGGGGTTAATGGCCTTGCTCAATGGCACCACAGTGGGGTTACACCGCATTCCAAATTATTATGCAAATAGGATTTTAGTGTCATAAACATTCAACTTTTTGTTTTTCAATTAACCTCATGGATGGTATTGTGTCTCAGGGTTCTTTGGATCACTGGTATCAGTCTCAGACACCTGTCATAATTAGTTTGCCAGGTGAGCCCAATTAAAGAAAAACTACTTAAGAAAACTTAATCCTTTTCAGATTGCAGGGGGCTGGAGCCCATTCCAGCATCTTTGGGTGAGAGGCAGGGTACACCCTGGACAGATTGCCAGTCCATCGCAGGGCCAACGCAGAGAGACAGACAACCATTCACTCTCACAGTCATACCTAAGGACAATTTAGAATCCCCAGTTTGATGCCAATTAACCTAACTTGCATGTTTTTGGCATGTGGGAGGAAACCAGAGAAATCCTGGATTAAACCCATGTAGACACGGGGAAAACATGCAAACTCCACACAGATCACTGTTGGTCGGGGGCTGGGATCGAACCCAGGGTCCCCCCGCCAAGGGTGAGTTGCTGTGCTGCCGCAGTGCTAACCACTCCGCCACCGCGCTGCCCACTTAAGAAAGCTGTTCCACATTATTAAGCATGCCACAGGTTTCAAGCAATATGGGAAAGAAAAAGGATCTCTCTGCTGCCGAAAAGCATCAAATAGTGCAATGCCTTGGACAAGGTATGAAAACATTAGATATTTCATGAAAACAAGCGTGATCATTGTACTGTGAAGAAATTTGTGGCTTTTTTAGAGCACAAATGGGTTTGTGCAGGTAAAGGCATAATGAGGAAGGTTTCTGCCAAACAAATTCATCGGATTAAAAGAGCATCTGCTAAAATGCCATTACAAAGCAGCAAACAGGTATTTGAAGCTGCTGGTGCCTCTGGAGTCCCACGAACCTCAAAGTGTAGGATCCTCCAGAGGCTTGCAGTTGTGCATAAACCTACTATTCAGCCACCCCTAACCAATGCTCACAGGCTGAAACGGTTGCAGTGAGCCCAGAAATACATGAAGACTAATTTTCAAACAGTCTTGTTGTCACAAGCTGAGCTCTGGAAGTTTTCCCAGGCTCAGTCTCGTGGCTCTTCTCTGTATTTATATATATTTGTTGTATTTTTATATCTTTTCAGTTGCTATACTGCTTTCTATTTTCTGTTTATGTTTCAGTTTTGTCATGGCCATGTTTCGTTTCATTTGTAATTATTTATTAGTCTGCAGTTGATTATGTTATCCTTTATATTTATACTGTGGTGTCCTTCTCTGGGCTGACAGCTATCAGGCTGCATTTCCAGTTTTGTGCTCTAAATGGGTGTTGCCCTGTCAGCTGTCAAGCTCAGCCACTCCCCCCCATCTCTTTCAGCTGATCTCAATCACCATTCATTGTTCCTTTTTGCCCGCTCATGTGAGCCCACACCTGTTATCATTTGTGTCATCCATTCTGTTCCTATTTAAGTACTGCATTTCATTTTCTTATTTGCTGCTGTCCAGTGGTGATTATATCCTTCTCGTCTGGCTGGAGCCCTGTCCTGCTCTGGCATGCTCAAACTGTAAGTTTTTTCCTCCCGTTTGTATTTTGTGTTAAGAGCACCCTGTTGAACTTTGTTATTTTTCGTAATAAATATCACAAGCTCACAGTCCAGCGCGTGGGTGTCGTATCTCTGCCCCTGAAGGGCATTCATGACACTTGTTTACTGATGAGCGTCATGCAAGCCTGGATGGTCCAGATGGATGGAGTAGTGGATGGTTGGTGGATGGCCAGCATGTCCCAACAAGGCTGTGACATCAGCAAGGAGGTGGTGGAGTCATGTTTTAGGCTGAAATCATGGGGAGAGAGCAGAAAAGCCCCTTTAGGGTCCCTGAAGGTGTGAAAATCTTCTTCTTCTTTGGGCTGCTCCCTTTAGGGGTTGCCACAGCGCATTATCCATCTCCATCTCACCCTGTCCCTTGCATCTTCCTCTGTAACACCAACCCTCTCCACGTCCTCCTTCATTACATCCATGAATCTTCTCTGTGGTCTTCCTCTTTTCCTCCTGCCTGGCATCTCCATCTTCAATATCCTTTGTCCAATATATCCACTATCCCTCCTCTGCACATGTCCAAACCATCTCAGCCTTGTCTATCTTATGTTGTCTCCAAACCACTCAACCTGAGCTGTCCCTCTGATATACTCATTTCTAATCCTGTCCCTCCTAGTCACTCCCAATGAAAATCTTAGCATCTTCAACTCTGCCACCTCCAGCTACACCTCCTGTCTTTTTGTCAGCACCACCATCTCCAAACCATACATCACACAGGTCTCAGTACCATCTTGTAAATCTTCCCTTTCACTCTTGCTGCTACGCTTCTGTCACAAATCACCCCTGACACTCGTCTCCACCCACTCCACCCTGTCTGCACTCTCTTCTTCACCTCTCTTGTGCATTTTCCGTTGCTTTGGATGGTTGACCCCAGGTATTTAAACTCATTTACTTTCACTACCTGTACTCCTTCCATCTTCACCGTTACAGCTGCCTCCCTTTCATTCACACTCATGTATTCTGTCTTGCTTCTACTGACTTTAATTCCTCTTCTCTCCAGAGCATACCTCCACCTCTCCAGGTTCTCTTCCACCTGCTCCCTATTCTCACTACAGATCACAAAATCATCTGCAAACATCATGGTCTACGGAGACTCCTGCCTGACTTCGTCTGTCAGCCTGTCCATTACCATGGCAAACAAGAAGGGGCTCAGAGCCGATCTCTGATGTAATTCCACCCCCACCTTGAATTCATCCGTCACTCCTACAGCACACCTCACCACCGTCTCGCTGTCCTCATACATGTCCTGCACCACCCTCACATACTTCTCTGCCACTCCTGACTTTCTCATACAGCACCACACTTCCTCTCTTGGCACGCTATCATATGCTTTCTCTAGATCCACAAAGACATAGTGCACCGCCTTCTGACATTCTCTATACTTCTCCATCAACACTCTTAAAACAAACATTGCATCTGTAGTACACTTTCTTGGCATGAAACCGTACTGCTGCTCACTGCTTGTCACCTCTCCTCTTAACATGGCTTCAACAACGCTTTCCCATATCTTCATCATGTGGCTGATCAACTTTATGCCTCTGTAGTTACTACAGCTCTGAGTATCATCCTTGTTTTTGAAAATTGGTACCAAAACACTTCTTCTCCACTCCTCAAGCATTCTCTCACTATCCAAGATTGTGTTAAACAATCTGGTTAAAAAGTCCACTGCCATCTCTCCTAAACATCTCCATATTTCCACAGGTATGTCATCTGGACCAACCGCCTTTCCGTTCTTCATCCTCTTCAAAGCTGCCCTCACTTCCACCTTGCTAATCCTCGGGACTTCCTTGTTCACTATCTTTCCTTCATCCATCCTCCTCCTCTCCCTTTCATTTTCTTTATTCATCAGCTCTTCAAAGAACTCCTTCCACCTTCTCAACACACTCTCGTCACTTGTTAGTACATTACAATTTCTGTCCTTAATCAGCCTAACCTGCTGTACAACCTTTCCAGCTCGATCTCTCTGCCGAGCCAATTGATACAAGTCCTTTTCTCCTTCTTTAGTGTCCAGCCTCTCATACAACTCAATATATGCCTTTTCCTTTGCCACCTCTCTCTTTGCCATGCGCCTAGATTCCAAATAGTCCTGTCTACTTTCTTCATCTCGCTGACTATCCCACTTTTTCTTTGCTAACCTCTTCCTTTGAATACTTTCCTGTACTTCCTCATTCCACCACCAAGTCTCCTTGTCTTCCTTCCTCTGTCCACTGGATACGCCCTCAGTACTATTGCTGTACTTTCCCAGTCATCTGGGTAATTCTTCCCTACCACCCAGAGCCTGTATCGACTGCTTCCTGAACTCTGTGTGACCTTCTTCCTTCTGGAACTTCCCCCACTTAATCTTTGGCTCTGCCTTCACTCTCTTCTTCTTCTTGCATTGCAAAGTCATCCTACAGACTACCATCTGATGCTGTCTAGCTACATTCTCCCCTGCCACCACCTTGCAGTCTCCTATTTCTTTCAGATTTCTCCTTCTGCATAAGATGTAGTCCATCCGTGTGCGCCTTCCTCCACTCTTGTAAGTCACCCTATGTTCTTCTCTCTTCTTAAAGTATGTGCTCACCACAACCATTTCCATCCATTTAGCAAAATCGACAATCATCTGTCCTTCCACATTTCTCTCCTTAAGACCATATCCACCCAGGACCTCCTCATCACCTCTGTTCCCTTCACCTACATGCCCATTAAAGCCTGCTCCAGTCATCACTCTCTTCCCCTTGGGAACACTATCACTTCATTGAACTTACTCCAGAATTCCTCTTTCTCTTCTACCTGACATCTAACTTGTGGGGCATATGCACTGACAACATTCAACACCACACCTTTGACTTCTAGCTTCAAACTCATAATTCTGTCTGACTCTCTCTTTACCTCCTGAACACTCTTCACATACGCAATTGATTGATTGATTGATTGATTGATTGATTGATTGATTGATGCCATTTATTTTGAACAAAAATAAAAACAAGAATAAAACAAAACAATACAGTCCGAAAAGGAACAGGATTGAAGACAAAGCTAATCCTGTCCTGTCCTTTCTTGCACATATACACGTGCATACAGTGCATTCAGAAAGTATTCACAGCGCTTCACTTTTTCCACATTTTGTTTTGCTACAGCCTTATTCCAAAATGAATTAAATTCATTTTTTCCTCAAAATTCTGCACACAATACCCCATAATGACAACATGAAAAAGTTTTTTTTAGATTTTTGCAAATTTATTAAAAATAAAAAACTAAGAAATCACATGTACATAAGTATTGGCAGCCTTTGCCATGAAGCTCAAAATTGAGCTCAGGTGCATCCTGTTTCCAATGATCATCCTTGAGATGTTTCTACAGCTTAATTGGAGTCCACCTGTGGTAAATTCAGTTGAGCATGATTTGGAAAGGCACACACCTGTCTATATAAGGTCCCACAATTGACAGTGCATGTCAGAACACAAACCAAGCATAAAGTCAAAGGAATTGTCTGTAGACCTCCGAGACAGGATTGTCTTGAGGCACAAATCTGGGGAAGGGTACAGAAAAATTTCTGCTGCTTTGAAGGTCCCAATGAGCACAGTGGCCTCCATCATCCGTAAATAGAAGACGTTTGGAACTACCAGAACTCTTCCTAGAGCTGGTCGGCCATCTAAACTGAGCGATCAGGGGAGAAGGGACTTAGTCAGGGAGGTGACCAAGAACCTGATGGTCACTCTGTCAGAGCTCCAGCATTTCTCTGTGGGGAGAAGAGAACCTTCCAGGACAACCATCTCTGCAGCAATCCACCAATCAGGCCTGTATGGTAGAGTGGCCAGACAGAAGCCACTCCTTAGTAAAAGGCACATGGTAGCCTGCCTGGAGATTGCCAAAAGGCACCTGAAGGACTCTCAGACCATGAGAAACAAAGTTCTCTGGTTTGATGAGACAAAGATTGAACTCTTTGGCGTGAAAGCCAGGCATCATGTTTGGAGAAAACACCGCTCATAACCATGTCAATGGTGGTGGCAGCATCATGTTGTGGGGATGTTTTTCAGTGGCAGGAACTGAGAGACTAGTCAGGACAGAGGAAAAGATAAATGCAGCAATGTACAGAGACATCCTGGATGAAAATCTGCTCCAGAACGCTCTTGACCTCAGACTGGGGCAACGGCTTATCTTTCAGCAGGACAACAATCCTAAGCACATAGCCAAGATATCAAAGGAGTAGCTTCAGGACAACTCTGTAAATGTCTTTGAGTGGCCCAGCCAGAGCCCAGACTTGAATCCAATTCAACATCTCTGGAGAGATCTGAAAATGGCTGTGCACCGATGCTTCCCATCCAACCTGATGGAGCTTGAGAGGAGCTGCAAAGAGGAATGGGTGAAACTGCCCAAAGATAGATGTACCAAGCTTGTGGCATCATATTCAAAAAGACTTGAGGCTGTAATTGTTGCCAAAGGTGCATCAACAAAGTACTGAGTTTGCTCAGTACTTTGTTTTTATTAAAAAATTAATTTGCAAAAATCCCCCCAAAACTTTTTTCACATTGTCATTATGGGGTATTGTATGTAGAATTTTGAGAATGAATTTAATCAATTTTGGAATAAGGCTGTAACATAAAATGTGGAAAAAGTGAAGCGCTGTGAATACTTTCCGGATGCACGGTACAGTATATACATCCATAGACATATTACCAGAACAACAAATGAAAACCCAGTGAGCAAAGATACTAATGAACAAATCTCAACATGCATTACAAAATCTTATAATAGAAATTCAAAAATGAAGCACAAGTAAACAACTTGCCATTAATCATACAATCCACTAGTGACTCTTAGACTTTCACCCAACCAACCCTAGTCTATTACCCCTACTCCATTTCGCTTCCTATCTACACCATGAGATGAGATGAGATGAGATTCAACTTTATTGTCATTACACATGTATACCATGGTAGAACAGTTTAAATCCACCTCCAATGCTCCTAGCCTTGCTTCCCTTCCATCTGGTTTCTTGAACATACAGTATATCTACCTTTCTTCTCTCCATCATATCAGCCAACTCTCTGCCTTTACCAGTCATAATCCCTACATTTAACATCCCTACTCTCACCTCCACACTTCTACCTTTCCTTTTCCCTTTCTCCCTCCTAACATGCCTTCCCCCTTTCCTGCTCCTCAACCTTCAACCAACAGTAGCCCAATTTTCACAGGCACCCTGTCTGATAACAGCACGGGTGGAAGCCATTGTTAACCCGGGCCTCGACCGATCCGGTATGAAGGTCTCATTCATCGTGATCCACATGATTGATTTGGCAGAGGTTTTACGTTGGATGCCCTTCCTGGCACAACCCTCCCCATTTACCTGGGCTTAGGACGGCACTAGAGGTACACTGGCTTGTGCACCCCCTATGGCTGGGTTTGCCAAAGGTGTGAAAATGACCTTGGCAAAGTATATAGAGTTTCTGACTGACCACTTTCTTCCATGGTACAAAAAGAAGAACCATGCCTTCTGTAGCAAAATTATCTTCATGCATGACAATGCACCATCTCATGCTGCAAGGCATACCTCTGTGTAATTGGCTGCTATGGGCATAAAAGGAGAGAAACTCATGGTGTGGTCCCCATTCTCCCCTGACCTCAACCCTACTGAGAACCTTTGGAGCATCCTCAAGCAAAAGATCTATGAGGGTGGGAGGCAGTTCACATCAAAACAGCAGCTGTGGGAGGCTATTCTGACATCTTACAAAGAAATTCAAACAGAAACTCTCCAAAAACTCACAAGTTCAATGGATGCAAGAATTGTGAAGGTTATATCAAAGAAGGGGTCCTATGTTAATATGTAACTTGGCCTGTTAAGATGTTTTTGATTGAAACAGCTTTTGATTTCAGTAAATATGACCTCCTAATGCTGCAAACTCAACAAATGACCATTTTCAGTTCTTTACAATCAATAAAATGTTTTGATACTCTTGTGTATAATAATTTGGAACAGTGCATTTTGAGTTGTTTTTATTTTTGCAAAAAAATAGTTATCATTGAGAAGTTTGTTCAATAAAATTTGAATTATGCTCTAATGGTTGATGACTTGAAAATTATACTGACTGTCATTTGCATCGACTAGGAAAATCAGAGACAAATATCATTTACATAATAATTTGGAATGCAGTGTAATGAGACAAGATAAGATAAGCCTTTATTAGTCCCACAATGGGGAAATTCCAGGATTGCAACAGCACAGGGATAGCAACACTCAGAGCAATAATTAAGAAGATAATAAAAATAAAAATAAGAGCAGTGAATATACATACATACACATAAATATATAAATATATATACACAGTGTGGAGCATGAGGGTGGGGCAAACACTGTTTTGTTAACTGTCCCATCCAGATCTGAACCTGCTGGTCCAGGGATCAAACCAGTGACCCTCCAGTCACAAATTTAGATCTCTAATCATTAGGCCACCACTTGCCCGTTGGTTATGAGTTAAAGCCACGATCAACGGGCAATTGAATTAGCACACTCTCAAAATGTCCACTGTGACTTTTCTACTTGTATCTACGACAAATTTCAAACGAGTTCAAATTTTGGTGATCTTGTACTCCAGCCAGCCAATGTTCTTAATCCCAGCAGGCTGAGGAGTATCGCTGGCAGCCACTGGCAGTATTTTCTATAATGTTCTGTCCATTCTAAATCTCCCCACAATCTTTACATGAAATTCAACGGTGATTTTAGTTAATGTTGGCAAAGGAAAAATGAGCTAATGCCATGTTGCTGCATCCACCTGTTGTGTCTGTGAATGAGGGACAGTGGAGACAATGGCTGTGCTGAATGGTGCCTTTTATTAACCAAAACTGGTAGCACATGGACAGGTAAAACAAGTTAATATTAGCAGGATGCAGGCTGTGTATGACTAGAGGCAGAGCGCCAAAGACCCGGGCTGCCACTGTCAGTCTTTTATTATAGGCATGGTGTGATGACATCACCCGTGCCTGCACCATCATGTCCGTACCGTGCATAGTGTTATGGCAGCACATAACATTCACCTCCCCCCTGGGGGAAACCAAAATCATTATTAACATTATAAAACAGACATGAACCTGGGCAACCGGGTGGACTACCGGTAGGGCCTGCATGGATGAGTGGGTTATTCTACCACTTTGTTCCAACCATGCTCTGTTAAACAATTCAAAACAGAGTTATTTTCAGTTCAACGTAAGGGGCCTCTGGCAAATCTGCAGCGGGCATGCTCCTGCAGGTGCTGGTTGTGGCGGATCTGGGTGTGGGACCCAGTTCGGGTCCCACACTGGCTTGGTCTGCTCCAGCATCGTGGCTTGATCTGGGGTAGCTCTCTTACCTTTCGCATATGGCTGGCGTGCCATCTCAAACCATTGGCCATCTGGAAGGTGGCTGGCTCCAACTGCACGGTGACCATCATCGGCGGTGACTGGAGCGTCTGTAGGTCCAGGCGTTCAGATTGGCGTACCCAAACCCAATCAAATACTGCGAGTGGCGATCTGTCCGGCTGCACTCAGCACTGCTGCTCTCTCGTGCCCAATGTTGGTTGCTGTTGTGGTGACGTGCCATTTACGCTGGTGGCAGGACGCACTCTGGATTGGCATTGTTCTGCTGGGTCCTGCTCGGCCACGGACTCTCTCTCCCGCAGCGCTGTGGTGGCTTCCTGAGGTTTACGCTGAGCAAGAATCTGAGACAAATCCGATTTACACCCTCTCTCTCCTGGTGCTGATTATGGTTGCGGCAGTGTGTTGCGGCGGTGTGTTGCTCTCGCTGGCGACAGGATGTGCACCGGGTTGTCGTTATTCACCAGGGTCCTGCTTAGTCATGAACTCTCCATTCTGCAGTGTTGAGGTGGCGCCCTGATTCTTATGCCGGTCAAGGATCAGAGACAAGTCCAGTTTATGCCCTCTCTCCGTGTTCTGTTCTCTGTGTCAATCTTGGAACAGCTGTACCCACATCCAGGTGTGATGCGCTCTGATCATCAGTGGTCATACAGAGCCCCTGGTTGTCATGAATGATAAAACCTAATTCATAAAAAAGGTTGCACCCCAGGATGTTGTCTCCATGTGCAGCGAACCGTCAGCTTTATGGTTCCTACGAGGCGGATACGAGTGTGTCCATAACCATAAACCTCAGCTGTGTTTTTCCCAAATGGATGACAAGGGAAAAATCTCTTAACCGTGACCCAGTTCGTCGGTCTCGTAGCGACAGTGTCGAATAGTAGTGGCAGGCTGACGTTGTTAAGCCTCACCATGCACCACTTGTACGCTGCTCTGCTAGAGTCCATTGCATGGACGGTGGTTGTTAGCGGTGGTTCAACTGAACTGGGTGGCGAGCTTGTTGTTAACCATGTTGAGTGGCACACTTTGGCAAAATGGTTAAGCTTGCCACAGTGTTGGCATCGCTGCCCACTGGCCGGGCAGAAGCGCACTCACGTTCGGTGCATGGGGGAACCACAGTTACCGCACATTTGGTGTCCTATGATGTTCCATTGTCCCGTAACGTTCACCTTGGCATCCTCCGAGAAGGTCACAGTGTATCCGGGTTCTTCTGCCAGGGTAACTGCTTGAGCTAGCAGGGTCCGTTGCTGTGGGTCTCCAAGTTCTGATGTTAGCTTGTTGGTGGCCTCCAGCTGGAATGCTAACTCTACCGCCTTTGCCAGCGCAGGTCATCCGGCGCTATCAACAGCTTTGCCCGCAGCCGCGGGTTGTTGGTGTGCTCCACCAGCTGGTCCCACACCATTTCGTCCTCTAGTTGCCCAAACCTGCACGTGCAAATATTTGCAGGGTGCATGCTGTGTATGACTAGAGGCAGAGCACCAAAGACCCAGGCTGCCACCATCAGTCTCTTATTATAGGCACGGCATGATGACGTCACCCGTGCCTACGCCATCACATCTGTGCCATGCATAGTGTTACGGCAGCACATAACACCACCATCTATCCATCTCCCTGTACATCCATCTGTCCACATTTCACGAGAATCACTGCTCCTTCTAGTTATTTATCAATATGCTAACCTCTTGTGTGTGATCCTGCGGTAGCAGAGGTGCAGTGACAGATTGGACTGAGCATGATCAATAGTGCAATAACAGACAGCAGCAGGTATGGCATTTGTACAAATGGTTGCAGTAAGATGCAAAGACATACAGCAGCAGATGGATTACTGTTGGTGTGCCAAGTCTTTCTGTGCAAACAGCTGAGGTAGTTATTGTGTGGGTGAGTGTGTTACGGTCCAGGGGCAGGGGGTGGAGAAGTGGGCACAGTTCAGGATCCTGATGACCTGGTGAACAAAGCTGTTTAATAATAACAATAATAATGCGTCAGATTTATATAGCGCTTTTCATAGACACTCAAAGATGCTTTACAATGGATACATTATTCATTCACTCCACAGACAATGGTAGTGGTAAGCTACTACTGTAGCCACAGCTGCCCTGGGGCAGACTGACAGAAATGTGGCTTCCAATCTATGCCAACGGCCTCTCCAATCACTACCGAACATTTATATACATTCATGCCTAGTGTCGTGGACACTGGAGGCAAGGTGGGTAAAGGGTCTTGCCCAGGGACACAACAGCAGGATGTCTGGGGAGAACAAGATTCGAACAGCCAACCCTCCGGTTATTAGACGACCCACTCTACCTCCTGAGCCACTGCTGCCCACAGTGGCTCAGCAGCAGTCTTGTGGAGCGGGCCTGGAGGCTCCAGTACCTTCTCCCCGAGGACAGGGGGCTGAAGAGAGAGTGTAAGGGGGGAGAGGTGTCGCCTGCAATGTTGATGGCTCTGCGGGTGAGGTGGGTGTGGTAGATGTCCGAGAGGGAGGGCACCGATGATCTTGCTGACTGAGTTCACTGTGTGTTGTAGAGTCCTCCGACAGAGGGTGGTGTAGCTTCCGTACCATGCCGTGATGCAGCTGGTGAAGATGGTCTCAGTGGTGCCCCGGTAGAATGAGCACATGATGGGGGGTGGGACTTGTGATGTCCTCAGTTTGCAGAGGAAATAGAGGTGAGTTTGAGCCTTCTTGGCCAGTGATGTGGTGTTGTTAGACCAGGAGAGGTCCTCGTAGATGTGCACCCCCAGGAACTTGGTGCTGCTCACCTTCTCCACGGCTGCTCCATCGATGATCAGAGGGGGATGCTGTGGGTGTTCTCTCCTGAAATCAACCACAATCTCCTTGGTTTTTCCCATGATCAGGAACAGATTGTTGTCTTTACACCACTGGACCAGTTGGTTCATCTCATTTCTGTAGCTGGCCTCTTCATTGTTGGTGATGAGGCCCACCACTGTTGAGTTATCCGTAATCTTGATGATGTGGTTGGTGCTGTAGGCTGGAATGAATGAATGAATGAATGAATGAATCTTTATTTCAGATAGATAAAGTAAATATTAAAAGAAAGGAACAGAATAATATAACAAAGGGGAAAAAATCTTACACGGTCAAATTAAACAATAACTCCTCTGATTATACAGTTCAACATAAGTTATCCGAAATGGGTGATGGCTGAAGCCGCAGCTTATATTGCTCACCCATATTCCATCCAAGAATTCAAAAGAAAAACAAAACAAGAGCAATTACAATTCAGAACAAAGCTAAGACAAAACGTGACAAAAAAAAACAAAAACTAAGCAACAACACAACACAGACTGAATATGACAATTCTTATGTGATTTTACATGTCATCTTGTATATATGTTTGAAGTAGTTCTTCCTTTAGTTTTTGTTTAAATTGTCCAAGCGTTGTACATGATTTTAATTCAGGTCCAAAAGCGTTCCACAATCTTACTCCTTGCACTAAGACACAGTGTTGCTTGGTGGTAGTTCTCACTGAAGGTTTTTGAAATATACATGTTCCTCTAAAATGATATTGTTTCTCCCTCATTTGGAACAACTTTTGGATATTTGCGGGCAGTGATAGATTCTTCACTTTCACGGAGATCCTCACTTCCTTGTGGTAACGTATCGTCACTTCCTGTTTTGCTGTCTGCCTGTGTGGTTTGCTCTCCAGCCACTAGCTAGCCACTAGCTATGGCTACTACCTCTCTTTCCTCTCCTCTGGTGTGCTCTCTCTGTCAGATGTTTAGCTACACCTCTGCCTCTTTTAGCGATAACGGTAAATGTAATAAATGTTGTCTTTTTGAGGCACTCGAGGCGAGGTTGTCTGATTTGGAATCCCGGCTCCGCTGCATTGAAACACCGTCTGCGCCAGTTAATCTCAACGGACGCCCATTAGCTGCAGCGGAGCTAGCTAGCTTAGGTCCCACTGTCAGCGGTTCCCCGGCTCTCCTCAGCAGCGAGGAGACTGGGTGGGTGACGGTGAGAAGGAAGCCTAGTCGCAAAGCCCCGGTTCACCACCAACCTGTTCACGTTTCTAATCGTTTTTCCCCGCTCAGTGACACACCCGCTGAGGAAAAAACTCTGATCATTGGTGACTCTGTAGTCAGAAACGTGAACCTAGAGACTCCAGCGGCCATAGTCCAATGTATTCCTGGGGCCAGAGCAGGCGACATCGAGTCAAATTTGAAAATGCTGGCTAAAAGTAACTGTAAATACTCCACAATTGTTATTCACGCCGGCATTAATGACATCCGTCTCCGGCAGTCGGAAGTCACGAAACTTAATGTAGAATCGGTGTGTGAGTTTGCAAAAACGATGCCTGCCACTGTAGTATTCTCTGGACCCCTCCCCAATCTGACCAGTGATGACATGTTTAGTCGCTCGTCATCCTTGAACCGCTGGCTGTCTGTGTGGTGTCCTAAAAATGACGTGGGCTACATTGACAACTGGAGCTCTTTTTGGGGAAAACCTGGTCTTATGAGACGAGACAGCATTCATCCCACTTTGGATGGTGCTTCTCATTTATCTAACAATCTGGCATCTTTTTTATCCAAATTTCCAAAACCCTGACTACTCAGAGTTGGGACCAGGAAGCAGAGTCTCAGTCTTCCACACCTCTCTGCAGCTCCTCTTCATCCACCACCCCTCAGCTTAGCCCCTGACTTCCCCATCAGAGAATCGTTGTCTGCTCCCTCCAAAGTAAATAAAAATATAATGTATAAGCATCCCAAAGTGATAAAGCAAAATATTGGTAAAACTCAAATTAAACATAAAGCCTCTAAATTGAATGATTTGGCCTCTGTTCCTCCTCATAATTTAAAAATTAAATGTGGTTTATTAAATATTAGGTCTCTAACTCCCAAGTCTCTGTTAGTCCATGATCTGTTAATTGATCATCAGATTGATTTAATTTCCCTTACAGAGACTTGGTTAGGGCAAGAGGATTATGTTGGTTTAAATGAATCAACTCCCTCTGGTTATTTAAACTGTCAAAATCCCAGAAGTTCTGGTCGTGGAGGAGGAGTAGCAACAATTTACCATTCCAAATTACTAGTTAATGTAAAGCAAAAAACATGTTATAATTCCTTTGAGGGCCTGGTCCTCAGTGTTGGGCACTTTAGCAATTTCAGGTTAAACCCAATTTTATTTGCCATAGTTTATCGTCCCCCATCAACCTATTCAGAATTTTTATCCGAATTTGCTGATTTCTTAGCTGATTTAGTGCTGAAATCTGATAGAATAATTATAGTAGGGGACTTTAATATACATGTGGATGTAGATAGTGACTGCCTTAATGTGGCTTTTAATTCAATATTAGACTCGATTGGGTTTTCTCAGAAAGTAGGAAATTCTACTCATTACCTCCACCATACATTGGACCTTGTTCTGACATATGGCATAGAAATAGAAAATCTTGTAGTGTCTCCTCATAACCCTGTACTGTCAGACCATTGTCTGTTAACCTTTGATTTTACTATTTCTGACTATTTGGCTCCGAAAGAAAAATATTATCACAGTAGATGCCTCTCAGATGATGCTGTTTCCAAATTTATGCAGATTGTTTCCTCTATGCCATGTGTCAACACAACGGAAATAAGCTATAGACAGCTTGCTCCTTCTGTAATTGATAACATGGTGGATAGTGTTTCAGCTTCTCTGCATCAGGCTCTAGATTTGGTGGCCCCCTTAAAAAAGAAAAAGTCTAATCAGAGATTTTTAACTCCTTGGTTCAACACAGAAACTCGTAGCTTAAAACAGAAGACTCGTCAATTAGAAAGAAAATGGCGCTCTACTAATTTAGATGAAATCTATTTAGCTTGGAGAAATCATCTTTTAATTTATAAAATATCTCTTAGAAAAGCTAGAACGAGTTATTACTCTGCATTAATAGAAGAGAACAAGAATAATCCCAGGTTTCTTTTCAGTACTGTAGCCAGGTTGACAAAGAGTCAGGACTCTGTCAATCCTAGCATCCCCTTAGAGCTTACTAGTCAGGACTTTATGAACTTTTTCAATAATAAAATTTCATCCATCAGAGATAAAATCAATCAGATTCTTCCCACAGTTAACTTAAATACTGTAACTACTACAACTCCTTCTATTGATGTCTGTCTTGATGAGTTTACTCCAATCGACCTTTGTGAGTTAGACAAAATAGTTTCCTCATCCAAACCTTCAACTTGTCTTTTAGACCCTATTCCTACTAGGTTATTTAAAGAAGCCTTCCCACTTATTGGTAGCTTTATTCTTCATATAATCAATTCTTCATTAACTTTAGGCCATGTACCGCAGGCTTTTAAAACGGCTGTAATTAAACCCTTACTCAAAAAGCCAACGCTAGATCCAGGAGCTTTAGCTAACTATAGACCAATCTCTAATCTCCCTTTCATTTCAAAAATCTTAGAAAGAGTTGTTGCTACGCAATTATTTGACCACCTGCAGGGAAATGGTTTACTTGAAGAGTTTCAATCTGGGTTTAGAATCCATCATAGTACTGAAACAGCCTTAACGAAGGTCACTAACGACCTCCTCATTGCATCTCATAATGGACTAGTTTCTGTACTTGTCCTTTTAGACCTTAGTGCAGCTTTTGATACTATCGATCATAATATTCTACTTGATAGATTAGAACACTATGTTGGACTTAATGGAACTTCGTTGCAGTGGTTTAGATCTTATTTATCTGATAGGTTCCAGTTTGTTCATGTAAATGATGAGTTTTCTTTCAGCTCAAAGCTTAGTCATGGAGTTCCACAGGGATCTGTGCTAGGCCCTACTCTTTTTAGTTTATATATGCTTCCGTTAGGCAACATTATTAGAAAGCACTGTATACATTTTCATTGTTATGCAGATGGCACACAATTATACCTGTCAATGAAGCCAGATGATACTAATCAATTAGCCAAGTTAGAAGCCTGTCTTAAGGAAATCAAAGCTTGGATGACTTGTAATTTCCTGCTATTAAATTCAGATAAGACTGAAGTCATTCTTGTTGGTCCAAAAAACCTTAGAAATTCCTTTCCAAATCAAACTTTCAGTTTGGATGCAGTTACTCTTTCTCTTAATAGCTCTGTGAGGAACCTTGGAGTTATTTTTGATCAGGATTTGTCCTTCAATTCACATATTAAATTTGTTTCTAAGACTGCCTTCTATCATTTGCGTAATATTGCCAAGATTAGGAGCATCTTGTCTCAGAGTGATGCTGAGAAGCTGATCCACGCTTTTGTTAGCTCGAGATTAGATTATTGTAATTCTTTATTATCAGGCTGTCCTAAAACATCTTTAAAAAGTCTTCAGCTGATCCAAAATGCTGCAGCAAGAGTTTTAACAGGTACTAGAAAGAGAGATCATATCTCTCCGGTTCTGGCCTCCCTTCATTGGCTTCCCATAGAGTTTAGAATTAAGTTTAAAATCCTTCTTCTTACTTACAAAGCTCTAAACAATCAGGCTCCTTTTTATTTAAAAGATCTGATACTACCGTATCATCCTAACAGAGCACTACGCTCCCAAAATGCAGGATTACTTGTAATACCTAGAATCTCCAAAAGTACAATGGGAGGCAGAGCCTTCAGTTATCAAGCTCCTCTCCTGTGGAATCAGCTGCCAATCTGGATTCAGGAGTCAGACTCGATCTCTGTTTTTAAGAATAGGGCTAAAACCTACCTTTTTGATATAGCCTACAATTAGGGAGGGATCATGTGTTTCTGAACCCTCCCTTAGTTATGCTGCTAATAGGTTTAGTCAGCCGGGGGACCTCCAGTAATGCACTGGGCCTCACTCCTTTCCTCACTCTCTATGAAATTTTTTTTTTTTTTTTTGCTGGTCATTAACATTTGTTTGTTCTCTCCCATAGATTGAGTCCCCATCGTGCTGTTTGCTCTCTACATGTCTGTTCTTTTCTTCTTCTCTATCCCCTCACCCCCCAGCCAGTCGCAGCAGATGACTGCCCCTCCCTGAGCCTGGTTCTGCTGGAGGTTTCTTCCTGTTAAAAGGGAGTTTTTCCTCTCCATCGTCGCTAAGTGCTTGCTCACAGGGGATCGCCTGATTGCTGGGGTCTTTCTGCAACTGTGGGGGTTCCCCCTACAGTTGATAGTGCTATGAGATGACTGTTGTTGTGAAATGGCGCTATATAAATAAAGTTGAATTGAATTGAATTGAACTTTAAACATTATTACTGCAGTTTTAAAGTCAACCAGATCTTTCAACTTGAGAGCTTTTAATTTAAGAAAAAGTGGGTTTGTTGGTTCCCTGTAAGCAGCTTTATTATTCTAATACCTCTCTTCTGAAGCATAAAGATTGGATATATGTTTGTTTTATATGTATTTCCTGTACTTTAGTACAATATGTCATGTATGGGAGTATTACTGAATGATACAAAGTATATAGTGTGGTTTGATTCAGCAAATATTTCACTCTGTGTAGTATTGCAATTGATTTGGATATTTTACCTTTAATATAATTAATACAGTATGTGACTTCCAACACAGTTTATTATCAATTATTACTCCAAGAAATTTAATTTCGGATACCCTTTCAATCTCTACACCATTTACACTGAGTTTAGATACTAAGTTGTTGTGATGGTTGTTAAAAATGATAAATTTTGTCTTACTTGAACGTTAATTTGTTTGAATCAAACCACAGTTTAAGCTTTCCTAATTCTTTTCTGAGTGTATCCAAAAGTTGTTCCAAATTGCTTCCACTGCATAATAAATTAGTGTCATCTGTAAACAATATTAAATCTATTTTTTCTGAAACTTTACATATATCATTTATATACATATTGAATAACAATGGCCCCAAAACTGAACCCTGTGGGACTTCCACAAGTAACCTTCAGTAACTGTGAGTTTTTGCTACCAACACATAAATACTGATATCTGTTCTTTAAGTAACTACATAACCAGGACAGTGCTAACCCCAATACCATAATTTTGTAGTTTCTTTAATAATAAATTATGATTCACTGTATCAAATGCTTTTTTAAGATTCAGGAATATCCCAACTGAATACTCTTTATTTTCAACAGCAGTTGATATTTTTTCTATAAATTCCATTAGAGCAAATGCAGTTGTCCATTAGAGCAAATGCAGTTGTCCTCTTGTGTCTGAACCTATATTACTGCTCACACAATAAATTATTACTTCATTATGAAGTTGTCAATTCTCTCAAAGAATATTTTTCAAGTATCTTGGAAAATTGCGGCAATAGTGAAATAGGTCTATAGTTTGAAAATTCCCCTCTGTCACCCATCTTGTATATTGGAATTACTTTAGCTATTTTCATTGCATTGGGAAATATACCTGTTTGGAGAGACAGGTTACAAATATACGTCAGTGGCTTTACTAAGCATTCAATGATAGTTTTGACTAAAAGCATGCCAATACCATCACAATCCGTAAATGTTTTACTTTTAAACGATTTAACAATTTCAATGATACAATTTCATTGGCCTCTCTCTTCTGTGTTCTTTATGAAAATGGAATCTTTTATAGCAATGTTTTTGTTTATTGTATCACCTGTAGATGCCGTAATGGGTATTTCTCAAGCCAAATTAGGACCAATGTTAACAAAAAAATTATTAAATTCATCTGCAGGTGAGACTGCATTCACACTCTGAGTCGTTTTTTTTTTTTTTTTTGAAAGATTGGTTGGGTAGCTTGTATTTCTGTTTTTATTTCCAAGAATATTGTTAAGTATTGTCCATGTATTTTTAATATTATCTCTGTTTTTCTCCAGTTCTTTACCGTAATAGTCTCTTTTACAACATCTCATTATTATATTAACTTATTTTTGTATGTTTTATACCGCTGCTCTGCTTCTTTTGTCCTTTTCTTTAGAAAAAAAAAAAAAAAAAAAAAAAAAAAAAAATATATATATATATATATATATATATATTATTATATAATATAATGATTTTTTCTTTTTACACGCTTTTTGTAATCCTTTAGTTAACCATGGCTTGTCGACAAATTTCTGTTTAAGCTTTTTCTTTACTAATGGACATTTTTTTTTTTCATAAAGAGTGGTTACAATGTTCATGAATGTGTCATAGGCTTTATTTACATCTGATACATAGACTTTTGTCCAGTCTTGCTTCAGCAACTGATTGCAATTTGTGATCTGTATCTGAAAGATTTTAAAGTTTTTTCTGTATTGGCCCCCGTGGCACGGTGACACAGTGGTTAGCACTGTGGCAGCACAGTTTACCCTCGGCAGGGGGATCACGGGGATCATGAGATTGTGGGTTCGATCCCTGCCCCCGACCAACAGTGATCTGTGTGGAGTTTGCATGTTCTCCCCGTGTTGCGTGGGTTTACTCCGGGATTTCTCTGGTTTCCTCCCACATACCAAAAACATGCAGGTTAGGGATATGGGGCGCTTGCGCACGCAGCGACCGGCAGCTGGTGGCTTGTCACCAGACTGCAAAACAAATCTACCTATGGGTACAAAATAAGTAATAAAAAAAAATAAATTTAAAAAAAAAAAAAGTGTGGCCATGGATAAGTGCAAGGACTGGCAAATGATCACTTATGTCATTTATCAAAATCCACTTTCTATTTTCTTATCAATAATTTTAACAAACAGGTTATCAATAAGTGTAGCAGTGTGAACTGTGATTCTACTGGGATGTGTTATTGTGGGATATAGACTCATACTGTACATAGAATTCATGAACTCTGTAATTACATTTTGTTGAAATGGATTTAGTAAATCAATATTGAAATCTCCACAGATTAGAACCATTTTCTTACTAGTTATATTATTGTACAGCTCGACTAATTTATCTCTGAATGTCTCAACGCAAGTTCCCAGCGTTCTATATATACAGCTTATAATTAGATTTTTTGTTTTATCTTGGTCAAGCTCAACAGTAACACATTCCAGAATCCCTGGGAGTGCAAAGGACATTCCATTTACAAGTTTACACCTATGCAGGTCATCAGTATACAGTGCAACACCACCACCCTTTTTTTTTTTAGATCTATTAATATAAAACATCTGATATCCCTCTATTGCCATCAGAGAAGCCTGCTCTTCATTAAGCCAAGTTTCAGAGACTGTGATAGCTGTAAATTTTCTATCTAGCTGTTTTAAATAGTCCTGAATCCATGGAAAGTTTTTGTTAAGACTTCTGCTGTTGAAGTGTATTATTGATAGTTTACCATCTAATTGCACTTGACTTTTGAATTGCTTTTCAGTATAATATTCACAGTGATTATGAATATTATTGAAGAAGTGGTTATCAGGATCAATATCATTCTCCATCTCTTGTAGTTTATGTTCAGCATAATGGTATACTTTCAGAGTTTGAATTTTCTCACTCTGTGTCAAATGACTTCCTCCAAATGGGGATGATTGATGTCTACTAAAGTCAGTCATAAGTTTGTTTTTTGTTTTGTATTTTAAGTACATTCACATGGTATGTCACAAAAGAACTGTTCTTGCCGTGTGTGGATATGGATTTTCATAGTCTCTTAATTTTCTTAATCAGTGTTCATCTATATTTATTTAAGTCAGTGAGATCTCTTATTGTTATGGCCTTTGCTTCCTCAGGTGTTCCATTTAGTTTGATCCAAACTCTACAGCTTCTTGTCCATGTTGCTTGTATCTTGTTTTGTCTTTTCACCATCCATGCTTGCCGTGCTATTTCAGCATTAGTCTTTGTTAAATGTTCATTTAGGTAAACTTCTGTTCCCCGTAGCTTTCTGGCCTGCCTCAGTATGTCATTCTTTACCCTTCTGTTCACAAAGCGCATCACAATTGATTTCTTTGTTTTATTATCCTTTCTGTGTAAAGTATGACAGGCCGAAATTGCATTTACTTCAACCTTTATATTTCTACTTTCAAGGAACTGAAGCACCTGGTTTTCCAGGGAGAGTGATTCAATTAGGGGAGCCTCCTCACCTCTCATTCCTGCTGTAGCATTGGCATACGATTGGTATTTAATGTCTAGTCCACTAATAATTAAATCATCCATACGAGAATGTTGTTCAAGATCCTCAATGCATATGGTATGCAGTCATGGGTCAGCATATATTTGTATTAGGTGCTGGGGGGTGATTGTGTTGAATGCTGAACTGAAGTCCAAGAACAGCATTCACACATAGGAGTTCTTTGAGTCCATATGGGTGAGGGCTGGATGGAGAGCAGCAGAGATGGCATTTTCTGTGGATCTGTTTGACCTGTATGCGAACTGAGAAGGGTCATGGGAGGGAGGGTGGGAGGGAGGGTGGACCTGATGCTCTGCATGACCAGCCGTTCAAAGCACTTCATTATGATGGAGGTCAGTGCTACTGGTCAGTAATTGTTGCAGCTGGATGGGACGGGCTTCTTTGGGACTGGTATTATAGTAGCAGTTTTGAAACACGTGGGGACAACAGCTTGACTCAGGGAGATGCTGAAGATGTCAGTTAGGACATTCTTGAACTCCTCCGCACAGTCCTTCAGAACGTGACCTGGTATGTTGTCTGGTCCAGCTGCCTTGCATGGGTTGATCCTGGAGATGGTCCGCTTCATGCTAGCCAGATCCAGACCTATAGCCTGCTTGTCTGGGGGAGGAGTGGTCTTCTGTGCTGATGTGCTGTGTTGTGCTTCAAAGCGGCCAAAGAAGTCATTTAGGTTGTTAAGCAGTGATGCCACTTGCACAGGTCTGAGGTGGAGGTTTGTAGTTGGTGAGGGTCTGTATGCCACACCAGAGAGATTGTGCATCTCTGGTGTTGCTGAAATGGACAGATAGTTTCTTGCTGTACCTATAATTATTCTCTTGTACATGTTCAGGATCCATTCAACTTTTTTACAGGTCGTCCTATATAATATTCAAGCAGTCTTCAATATAATGCAGAATTCACTGTTCAAGCACTGTCAGTGAGCTTCTTATTCCCCAAAGTGGCAAAGAAATATCAGATTGTACTTCACACTGGGCATCAGGGTTCTTATCCTGAGAGGATTTTAGCTTCAACAACTCTTATCTTTGATTTGTCTGTCCAGAGTGCATGATTTCAAAAGCTTGTTCTTTTTTAAACTGTGGTTTTCATCCAATGTTCTTATACCATGCAGGTCAGATTTGGGCAATTTCTTTCTGATTGTATAAACTGATTGCACCTTAGCCTTTTCCAGCTCCATCTCTAAGAGTTAGCTGATGTTTCTGGTGGCTTTTTTTTTTTAGCATTGATTTTAGCATGATATTATCCAGGTTAAAGATACTGGTTAAAACCTTTTTTTTTTCCCAAAAGGCCAAAATGACTTTAATAAAGCAAGCAAATAAAAAAAAAAATACACCTAAATGTTTCCTCCCACATGCCAAAAACATGCATGTTAGGTTAATTGGCTGTTCTAAATTGTCCCTAGATATCTGTTTCCTATAGGCCCTTAGAATAGAGGGTTAGTATTAATGAAAGCGCTTTGAGTGGTCTTTGTGACTAGAAAAGCGCTATATAAGTGCAGGTTAGTAATTACTGGATTTTGAGTAGCATAGTGTGCTTCTCATTTCTCTGATCTACACCACTGGTAAAACTGCATTGAACTGAGTTATAAGTATGAGTTATAAGTATTTTTACCTTTAAATGTCTTAGCATACTGCAGTTGTGCCTCTGATTGGATTTAGAAGGCCTGTTTGGTTGTCTTGCTTAATTTCTTGCTTTAGCCTCTTCCATATGAACTATTCTAAATTTGGACCCAGTCATTTTTTTGTGCCCTGTTAAAAGTCTTGCACTCTACTAGATTGCGTTCTGGTACAGTTCTGATGGAAATTAGATCACTAAAAGTTCTTTAAACCTTTACATGCTGATATGACACTGTGTATTTTGGAGGTTTCACAAAAATGCACACAACCAAGATGCAGGCTCAAGCCTAAAAGCTGGATTCAGGGTAGTAGCAGGGTAAAACATATGCAGTCTGTGAACTGCGCTCACATGCACAACACTGTTCAAAATAGTTTTCAGGCATTGATGCTGTTTGCCATACAGCCATGTTTCAAGTACGTACAGTGAATGTAATCTGCAGTCCATATGTCCACATAGTATGACAGCGATGCTTCAGCAAACTCATTTGAACACCCAGAATTAAATAAAATGAAGAGAAAGAACAAACAGGTGCTCATTTCTGTGTAAACAATGGTGGGAGTTTAGTGTAGACCACTTACGTACTTTGCACGCAGTCACAACTGCACGCTCTCTGCCAAAGGGAATATGATGACATTTACAGTATATCACACATATTGACACATTTGTGCCACCATGAATTGAACTCAATGCAGTCTTTAGGTTATACTGCTAATTTTCTTTAAAACCCTACGCGTGCTTACAGTCAAAGCCTGGGTCAATGTAACAAATTTTTAAATTTGAAAGTAATGGATGTGTTGTGTAAACGCATTCAAACATTACTCTCATTTGCATATTACACATTACAACTGTAACCATCTGCCAGTTCATTTCAAATAGTTATTTTCACAAAGTATCTATGTCACCAAGTCTAACTGTAGCGTCTCATTCCTGCTGGTAAAACAGTCTTGTGAAACTGTAAGAGTGAAGTCAAAAATGTTTTCTAATAGCATGCTATGTGTTTCAGCAAATGTGCAAATCATTCATATGTATTTATGTGACAACTTGGTAAACCTATGTCCAATAATTGAATTGCTGGTACAAAATTTATATGCCCCCCATGGATCGCCACCTTATCATGGCGGGGGATTTGCATGCCCTAGTGATCCCAGGCACTAAGTTGTCCAAGGCAATTTGCCTCTGGTAGGGTCTCCCAAGACAAACTGGTCCTGGGTGAAGGGCCAGACTAAGAGCGATCCAATAGACTCCCATGATAAATAAAATATCAAGGATTCAGTGTACCCCGCCCAGTATGGGGTTACTGGGACCCCCGCCCTGGAGCCAGGTCTGGGGGAGGGGCTCGATGGCAAGTGCCTGGTGGCCGGGGTTCTGCCCCTGGGACCCGGCTGGGCTCAGCCCAAAGGAGCTACATGGATCCACCCTCCAGTGGGCTCACCTGCAGGAGGAACTATGGGGGTACAGTGCAGTGTGGATCAGGTGACGGATGAAGGCAGAAACCATCACAGTCTGATCCTCGACTTTCTAAACTAGCTTTTGGGATGTGGAACATCACCTCTCTGGTGGGGAAGGAGCCTGAGCTGGTGCACGAGGTTGAGAGATATCGGCTAGATATAGCTGGACTCACCTTAACGCACAGGTTTGGTTCTGGAACCAGTTTCCTGGAGAGGGGCTGGAGCTTGGCCTACTCTGGAGTTGCCCCGAGCAAGAGGCCATAAGCAAGGGTGGGTATTCTTGTATCCCCCCAACTTGCTGCATCGACAATGGAGTTCTCCCTGGTGGACAAAAGGGTTGTTTCCCTGTGCCTTTGGGTTGGGAAATGGGTCCTGACCATCATTTGTGCCTATGCGCCAAATGATTGTTCAGAGTACCCACCCTTTTTGAAGTCTCTGACCAGGGTGCTGGAGAGTACTCTTCTTGGAGACTCCATTGTACTACTGGGGGACTTCAATGTGCACATGGGCAATGACAGTGAAACCTGGAGGGGCGTGATTGGGAGGAACTGCCTGGCCAGTCTGAACCAGGGTGGTGTTCACTTATTGGATTTATGTGCCAACCACAGTTTGTCCATAACGAACACCATGTTCAAGCATAAGGGTGTCCATATGTGCACCTGGCACTAGAACACCCTAGGTCGCAGGTCGATGATTGATTTTATCATTGTATCATCAGACCTGCAACCATATGTCTTACTCGGGTAAAGAGAGGTGCAGAGCTGTCAACTGATCACCACCTGGTGGTGAGTTGGCTCAGTTGGCGGGGGTGGATGCCACTCAGACCCGTTTAACCTAAACGTATAGTAAGGGTGTACTGGGAACATCTGGCTGAGGCCCCTGTCTGAGAGGTCTTCAACTCCCACCTCCGAAAGAACTTCAATCACATTCCGAGGGAGTCTGGAGACATGGAGTCTGAATGGGCCATGGTCTCCACCTCCATTGTTGAAGCAGGTGCCCAGAGCTGTGGCCGCAAGGTCATTGGTGCATCTTATGGTGGCAACCCCCGAACCAAGTGGTGGACACCAGTGGTGAGGGCAGCCATTAAACTGAAGAAGGAGTTCTATCGAGATTGGCTGGCTTGTGGGACTCCCAAAGCAGCTAAGGTGTACCAACAAGCCAAGCAGAATGCAGCACGGGTGATTGCTGAAGCAAAAACTCGGGTATGGGAGGAGTTTGGTGAGGCCATGGAACAAGACTTTCGGTTGGCCTCGAAGAGATTCTGGCAAACTGCCTGGCGGCTCAGGAGGGGGAAGAAGCTCCCTTCCACACTGTGTATGGTGCAGATGGGGTGCTGCTGACTTCAACCGGGGATATCGTCAGACGGTGGAAGGAATACTTCAAGATCTCCTCAATCCTACTGACATGCCTTCCACAGAGGAAGCAGGGCTTGAGGACGAGGGAGACGATTCTCCCATCAGAAGGCTGAGGTCGCTGAAGTGGTTACTCTTTGGTGGCCAGGCCCCAGGGGCGGACGAGATTCGAACCAAGTACCTCAAGGCCCTGGATGTTGAAGGGCTGTCATGGTTGACATGCCTATGCAACATTGCGTGAAGGTCAGGGAGGGCCTTTGGCATGGTAAACTGGGGTGGTGGTTCCTCTTTTTAAGAAGGGGGACCAGAGGGAGTGTTCCAGCTTTAGGGAGATCACACTTCTCAGCCTCCCTGGGAAGGTCTATGCAAGGGTACTGGAGAGGATCAAGGTTTAACCACTGGTTAAACCTTGAATTCAAGAGGAGCAATGCGGTTTTTGTCCTAGCCGTGGCACCTCAGACCAACTCTTTACCCTCTCAAGAATCCTCGAGGGTTTGTGGGAGTTTGCCCAACCAGTCCATATGTGTTTTGTGGGAGGTGCTGTGGGAGTTTGGCATATTGGGCTTGTTGCTATGAGCTATCCGGTCCCTATAGGACCATTGCAAGAGTTTGGTTCGTACTGCCAACACCCATTCAAGCTTGTTTCCAGTGAGAGTTGGAATCCACCAGGGCTGCCCTTTGTCACCAATCCTGTTCATAATTTTTATGGACAGGATATCTAGGTGCAGCCAAGGAATGGAGGGTGTCATGTTCGGTGACCACAGGATCTTATCTCTGCTGTTTGCAGATGATGTTGTCCTGCTGGCTTTATCCAGCAATGACCTACAGGTCTTACTGGGATGGTTTGCTCCCGAATGTGAAGCAGCTGGCATGAGAATCAGCACCTCCAAATCCAAGTCCATGGTCCGCAGCCAGAAAAGGGTGGATTGTCCTCTCCGGGTTTGGGACAAGCTCCTGCCCCAAGTGGAGGAGTTTAAGTAACTCGGGATCTCATTCACGAGTGAGGGGAGAATGGAGTGAGAGATTGACAGGTAGATCGGAGCAGCAACTGCAGTGATGCAGACGTTATGCCAGTCTGATATGGTGAAGAGGGAGCTGAGCTCTAAAGCAAAGCTGTCAATTTACCGGTCAATCTATGTTCCTACCCTCACCTATGGTCATGAGCTTTGGGTAATGACCGAAAAAATGAGATCGCGGATACAAGCAGCTGAAATGGGCTTTCTCCGTAGGATTGCTGGACTCACCCTTAGAGATAGGGTGAGGAGCTCAGTCATCCGGGAGAGGCCCAGAGTAGAACTGCTGCTCCTCCACATTGAAAGGAGTCAGTTGAGGTGGTATGGGCATCTGATTAGGATGCCTCCTGTACGCCTCCCACTTGAGGTGTTTCGGGCACATCCCACTGGGAAGAGACCCCGGGGCAGACCCAGGACATGCTGGAGAGACTATGCCTCCCAGCTGGCCTGGGAACGTTTTGATTTCCTCTCTGAAGAGCTGGAGCAGGTGGCCGGGGAGGGGAAGCTGGGCTTCTCTGCTTGAGCTGCTGCCTCTGCGACCCGGACCCCCAGAAAAGCGGTAGAAAATGGATGGATGGATGGAAAATTTATATGAAACATTTTTAATTTTTTAGCCTATACATCAGACCTTTATAGCTAAAGATCCTAGTTTCAAGTTCAACCTGTCTGATGTACATATGAAGCTTGACAAAGAGTCTCAGACCAATCAACACCTTTACTCTGGGTAATGACGCTAAACTGGTTCCACCTGTCACTGAGAGGCCAGCCTGACCCATATTCAGCTCAGAATACGTCTGAGCTAAAGGCTAGGAGCTAGCCAGCTAATGTTGGCAATACTGATGTAAGTGGGAGGGCGGAGTTGAATCCAGTCTGAAGATTTAAAATGATATACACTCAAACAGGACATTCTCAGAAAGGCTGGTTAAAAATTCTGCAATAATTAAAGAATTGCAGAAAAATTGAATAAAATATATCACAAATATTTCATTAAAGATGTGCTGTAGTGGATATAAATCCCCTTAAAAACAAATGTACATTGTCTAAAATGGTATGCCCTTTTTTCCACAAAAACACCTTTCATTGTCTTACAGTTGCTTGTAAAAATCTTTTCCTTTTCCCTCCTCCTTCAAATGCCAGGATCTGATTTCACTCTTGATATGTCTTGTAAATCAAAAAAAAACATGTTACAGACATGTTAACAAAAAAAAAAAACTTGATTTTTGCAGGTGTGTTACTTTACATAAGACATGTACTGTATGAGTTGTTAAAATATAGAAAAAAGTGCATTCAATGACCCCTTTAAGTAGTACAGTCAATGTTAAATGCTGTGAGATGTTTATTAGAAGAGATAAACTGGCCTTTGCATTTCTAATTTTTTCCTCATGTTTAAAGGAAAAAAATAAATGTTTAAAAAAATTATCATCACAGGGTGTACATAATCGTCACTAAACTAGCAAATATACAAAGACAAGGAATCCACCTCAAACAGAGTGAAGTACTAATAGCATGAGGACACCATCAAAAAGTATCTATGGTGCACTGTAATAATACACAGATTTTGAAAAGATAATCACCCTCTGCAGCCCTAAATTTTGGCACTGAACACAGGTTGACATGTCGTTTTTTTCAGTGCGGCGGTGGTCCCAGCCTACTGTGGATTCAACTTGTGCAATTTGGAGAGTAAATTTATTCTCTGGGATCTCTGTTAATTTGGGTTTTGTTTTTGTTTTTCTTCCTCTGGCTGAATGAGGAGTACTTGGTGTTCATCCAGAAAGCAGGCTCCCTGTGCAAAACAACGCTGCGGACACATTATCATTTTCACGGTACACTCATCACACTGAAACCCCCTAACCTGCGGCTATGTTATCGACATGCTTCAGAGAGCTACAGTCACACACGTGGAAGGAAGGGAACCAAATAGCTGGAGGTTGAGATGAGGACAAGTTTTATCGGGTGTGGTAGGAAAAGGCAAGAGAACATCTTCCATGAACGCTTAGGTGTGCCTCTGGGACTCTGAGTGAAAGATAGTTTCTGCTTTCCTGATATTTCAAATATCAAAGAAAAGTCACTCCTGTTTCCTCAAAAGTCTCTAATATTGCTAAATCTTAAACTGATACAGTGATATTAGATACAGCTTACAGCTCCCTGTGGCCACATCCAGAGGTGGAAAAAATGATGAAATAATATGGAAATGGAAAGAGAACCAGGTTTATAACCACGGAATACAAATCACTCTACTGAAATGAGACTATGCATCACCCTCTACATCTACCATCCCGTATCTTAAACACATATATGGTACAAAGCTGCATATCATACACCTACATAAAAAACTGGACTTGACGTGTGCAGCCATTCCGCTGAGGGTTGCTTTGACAGTATATACACGTAGAAAGAAGGCAGAACATTCCCTCAAGCGACCCCTCACTCAGTTTCCTGTTAAAATCCCCTCTGCCAAAAACCCATTAGCGCCGCTCCTATTGTATTGTTAGCTTACCCTGTGCCCTCTTGCATTCATGTGCCTCCCTTCAAACTACAGAGGAGGTGGAGGTGCAGGAGCAGCATATACATCATCAGCAAGAGAGCCCAAAAGCTGCAGATCTAACGCTGAACGTGCAATAAATAAATTATATATAGATACAGTGGGGTAAAAAAGTATTTAGTCAGCCACCAATTGTGCAAGTTCTCCCACTTAAAAGATGAGAGAGGTCTCTAATTTTCATCATAGGTATACCTCAACTATGAGAGACAAAATAAGAAAAAAAAAATCCAGAAAATCACATTGAAGGATTTCTAAAGAATTAATTGGTAAATTCCTCGGTAAAATAAGTATTTGGTCAATAACAAAAGTTCATCTCAATACTTTGTTATATACTCTTTGTTGGCAATGACAGAGGTTAAACGTTTTCTGTAAGTCTTCACAAGATTTTCACACACTGTTGCTGGTATTTTGGCCCATTCCTCCATGCAGATCTCCTCTAGAGCAGTGGAAGGAGGTTTTCACTCAAAATTTCACGATACATGGCCCCGTTCATTCTTTCCTTTACACGGATCAGTCGTCCTGGTCCCTTTGCAGAAAAACAGCCCCAAAGTATGATGTTTCAACCCCCATGCTTCACAGTAGGTATGGTGTTCTTTCTCCTCCAAACACGACAAGTTGAGTTTTTAACAAAAAGTTCTATTTTGGTTTCATCTGACCATATGACATTCTCCCAGCCCTCTTCTGGATCATCCAGATGCTCTCTAGCAAACTTCAGACGGGCCTGGACATGTACTGGCTTAAGCAGGGGGACACGTCTGGCACTGCAGGATTTGAGTCCCTGGCGGCGTAGTGTGTTTCTGATGGTAGCCTTTGTTACTTTGGTCCAGCTCTCTGCAGGTCATTCACT
The DNA here is from genome assembly GCA_020510985.1 of Pholidichthys leucotaenia. Taxonomy (NCBI): domain Eukaryota; kingdom Metazoa; phylum Chordata; class Actinopteri; order Cichliformes; family Pholidichthyidae; genus Pholidichthys; species Pholidichthys leucotaenia. The sequence goes on from CM035849.1 coordinate 96,980,233, forward strand.
AGGTCCCCCCATGTGGTTCTGGGATTTTTGCTCACCGTTCTCGTGATCATTTTGACCCCACGGGGTGAGATCTTGCGTGGAGCCCCAGATCGAGGGAGATTATCAGTGGTCTTGTATGTCTTCAATTTTCTAATAATTGCTCCCACAGTTGATTTCTTCACACCAAGCTGCTTACCTATTGCAGATTCAGTCTTCCCAGCCTGGTGCAGGTCTACAATTTTGTTTCTGGCGTCCTTTGACAGCTCTTTGGTCTTGGCCATAGTGGAGTTTGGAGTCTGACTGTTTGAGGTTGTGGACAGGTGTCTTTTATACTGATAACGAGTTCAAACAGGTACCATTAATACAGGTAACGAGTGGAGGACAGAGGAGCCTCTTAAAGAAGAAGTTACAGGTCTGTGAAAGCCAGAAATCTTGCTTGTATGTAGGTGACCAAATACTTATTTTACTGAGGAATTTACCAATTAATTCATTAAAAATTCTTCAATGTGATTTTCTGGATTTTTTTTTCCTCATTTTGTCTCTCATAGTTGAGGTATACCTATGATGAAAATTGGAGACCTCTCTCATCTTTTAAGTGGGAGAACTTGCACAATTGGTGGCTGACTAAATACTTTTTTGCCCCACTGTAGATAGATAGATAGTGTGTGCTGAAAGGGATAGATCTGAAAGTTTAATAAAGGGTTAATCATATGATATTCTACATTTCTACATAACCCAACAATTGAAGGTTGAATCAGATCTCAAGTTTGTGTGGGCTGGGAATTCAATTACATGAGCCATAATCTTGGGGGAAAAAATCTATAGTTACAACTAAATCCAACATTTCTTCAGCGATGAGCAAAACCAGACTAATGTAAATATAATAACAGCAGAGTCGTTTCATTGTGCATTAGTCCATCAGAAAATGTTTAGAGGGATATTGCCCTCAAATGACTGGAAGTATACTTTAGTAACCCATGTTAGAGGCTGCCCAGACTAAAGACGAACGATTTCGGTAAAAGCAGAGAGACTTCAGGACCTGAGTGCTACAGAGAGTTCAGAAAGCATTCAGAAATTGTGTTATTTTTGGTGTGTTATTTTTGTGTTTAATGGAAACTTTCTGGCAATAAGAAAAATTGAGGCTCATAGGTTGGGCACAGTTACTGAAGCAAGGAATGTATTGCAATTATAGATAAATATTGCTGGAACTAAGGATGCTTTCACACCTAACCCATTTGGTCTGGACATTCAGATTTTTCAGTTTTGTTTGGACCAGTGTGAAACTTCCCCTGAACTACGGTCCCAACAAAAGAGCTGAAATTTGGTTGAGTTAAAAAAAGAGATCGTCTCGGTCTAGATCAAACTGAGCCTTGGTCTGGTTTGTTTTGAGTGTGAAAGCATATTTAAAAAGGTTTAGACTTTTGGACCAAACACAGGAAGTTACAGCATGTTATGTCTGTAAAACGTAGGTCAATGATGAGGCGAGCGGTGAACTACACAGGACTTTATTAGATGCTCACAGTATCCAGACAGATGCTCCCGTTAGGCAGAAAGGTGGTCAAAAGACCGCCCCTCTACCACACAGTGCTCTTATACCCTGGGTGACGTCACTACCCGTGTAACACCATAATGTGTCCCACGAACATTACATTTTTCCTCTCCTGTAGAAAAGTCCAAAATGCATGCACACCAATTAGACCCTCACAAATTTAGAGCCCGAAACACACAATAATAGTGAACAAAATAATTAAGCCTATCCATGCACACACAAACAACTAAAACTAGAGGGGGACAGGTGGACTACTGTCCCACCTCCACACGGCCAGATGGATTATTCTGCCATCTTTGTTACATTATAGTCCATAAAATAAAGAAAGACTGCTGTACTCCTAATAATAATATACAAAATAACCCCATTAACATATATACAAACAGGTAAGAAACCACAACCCCAATAACAAATCAGTCAATAGTCACATTCACGCCATGCTATGAATACTCCCAACCAAACACCCCATAACCTAGGCAGCATGTCACTACACAGACCACACAGTAACCATATGTATTCAATTCAGTTCAATTCAGCTTTATTTATAATGCGCCACATCACAACAAAAGCAGTCTCGTGGCACCACAGTGTAGGAAAAAAAAAACACACAATCACAGAAAGACCCTGCAATCAGACGATCCCCTATGAGCAAGCACTAAGCGACAGTGGAGAGGAAAAACTCCCATTAGGAAGGAAGAAACCTCTAGCAGAACCAGGCTCAGGGAGGGGCAGTCGTCTGCTGCGACTGGCTGGGGATGAGGGGATAGGGAGGATGGAGAGGACAGACATAAAGAACATAGCAGTAAGATGCCAAGTGCATTACTGGAGGTCAACCAGCAGTATGGATCAGATAACAATAGAACAAAAGTGGGGTTAAGAGACACAAAAACCCTCCTTAAACGTAAGCTATATTAAAAAGGAAGGATTTTACCCTGTTCTTGAAATCAGAGACCGAGTCTGACTCCCGGACCCAGAGTGGTAACTGGTTCCAGAGAGAAGGGGCTTGGTAGCAGAAGGCTCTGCTTCCCACTGTACTTTTGGAGATTCTGGGCACCACAAGTACGCCAGCATTTTGGGAGCATAATGCTCTATTAGGATGATAAAGTACTATCAGATCTTTTATATATTGGGGGGCCAGATTGTTAAGAGCTTTGAAAGTAAGAAGAAGGATTTTAAACTTGATTCTAAATTCTGTGGGAAGCCAATGGAGGGAGGACAGAACCGGGGAGATATGATCTCTTTTTCTAGAACCAGTTAAAACTCTAGCAGCAGCATTTTGAATCAACTGAAGATTTTTTAAAGATACTTTAGGACAACCAGATAATAGCGAATTACAATAATCTAATCGAGAACTGACAAAGGCGTGAATCAGTTTCTCAGCATCATTCAGAGACAAGATGCGCCTGATCTTGGCAATATTGCGCAGATGATAGAAGGCAGTCCTAGAAACAGTTTTAATAGGTGAATTAAAGGACAAATCCTGATCAAAAATAACTCCAAGGTTCCTCACACAACTGTTCAGAATGAGAGTGGCAGCATCCAAATTAAGGGCATAATCTGAGAAGGAATTTCTAAGATGTTTTGGGCCAACAACAATGACTTCAGTCTTATCAGAGTTCAATAGTAAAAAATTACAAGTCATCCAAGCTTTGATGTCCTTAAGACAGGCATCTAACTTGGCCAACTGATCACAATCATCGGGCTTCATTGACAGGTATAGTTGTGTGTCATCTGCGTAACAGTGAAAATGTATACAGTGCTTTCTGATGATATAGCCCAACGGGAGCATATATAAGATAAGATAAGATAAGATAAGCCTTTATTAGTCCCACAACGGGGAAATTCCAGGATTGCAACAGCACAGGGATAGCAACACTCAGAGCAACAATCAGAAGGCAAGAAAAAAAACAAGCAAGCAAGAGCAGCTAATAAACATATGTACGTATTACTATAAAATATATATATATACACACACACACAGACACACAGTGCAGAGCATTGTAGCTGGATGGAATAAATATATGAATATATGAACACACAGTGCAGAGCATTGTAGCTAGATGGAATAAATATGTAAATATATAAACACCCACAGTACGGAGCATTGCAGCTAGGTGGAATAAATATGCAAGTATATAAACACACACAGTGCGGAGCAATGTAGCTAGATGGAATAATATGTAGATATATAAATATATAAACACACCCAGTGCTGAGCATTGTAGCTAGATGGAATAAATATGCAAATATATAAACACACACAGTGCAGAGCATTGTTGCTAGATGGAATGAAACAGCATAACCGTCTACTTAGTTATCCTACATGGTATGATTATGTGCCCATACATATTCTCACCCTCCATAGCGACCGGTATGTTCCTAGTTGTATGCCGGAGGGGACCATTGTGTAAGTCTATTGCATCTTTTGCATTCAAAAAACTATTAGTTTGTTACGTCTTTTTGCTATCTCTGCGAGCAGCCCTGCTTAGGTTGTACAGTCTGACAGCCGTTGGTAGGAAGGACCTACGAAACCTCTCGGTTGTGCACCTGGGATGATGTAGTCTGCTGCTAAATGAGCTCCTCAGTGCATTCAGTATGTCCTGCATAGGGTGGAACTCGGACTCCAGCAGAGATGACAGTTTAGCCACCGTCCTTCTCTCTCCTATCTCCTCCATCGGATCAAGGCGCTGCCCCAGGACAGAGCTAGCTTTCTTAATCAGTTTGTTCAGTCTCTTCCTATCGGCTGCAGTAATGCCACTGCCCCAGCAGACCACTCCAAAAGTGATGGCTGATGCCACCACCGTGTCATAGAATGACTTCAGCAGCGCCCCTTGTACACCAAAAGACCTGAGTCTCCTCAGCAGGAACAGCCTGCGCTGTCCCTTCTTGTAGAGTGCATCAGTATTGTGTGACCAGTCTAGTTTATTGTTCAGATGAATACCCAGGTACTTATAGGATGTCACCATCTCGATGTCTGTTCCCTGTATATTTACTGGTACTGTGAGGGGCTGCCCATGCCTGCGGCAGTCCACCACCAGCTCCTTAGTTTTCCTCGCGTTGATCTGGAGGCAGTTCCGATGGCACCAGTCCACGAAGTCCTGGATAAGCCCTCTGTACTCAGCTTCATCTCCATTGGAGATGAGGCCAACGATCGCAGAGTCATCAGAGAACTTCTGTAGATGGCAGTGTGTTGTGTTGTGTGAGAAGTCCGCAGTATAAAGAGTGAACAGGAAGGGAGCCAGCACCGTTCCCTGGGGGGCCCCCGTGCTACTGATGATCGTGTCGGACACACAGTCCCGGGTTCTCACAAACTGAGGCCGGTTCGTGAGGTAGTCCAGGATCCAGACTAAAGAGTATTAAACATACTGACACAAATGTTACTTGGTTTTTGTTTTTGGTTTTTTTTGACATGGCCAATTCACATAGCACCCAGCATAAGAAACACATTGACACCGTGGTTTGGCAATTCACATCACTACATCTTAACTCAAACACCCTGGCAAAATTCTTTTGCAAAATGTGCACTTCACATAGCAACTTTTATGTATTAACCCTGTCGCCATAGCAACAACATAGACTGGGTAATGTACACATTAACATTTCAGCAACTCACACAGTAACATCATGCAGAACACACTAAGTCGGGCAACCAGTAAAAACACATATTTAAACGCATTGCCCCCCAAATTACCAGTCAGTCACCCCAGAGAGCCCACACCCCTGAAACCCATCAGGCGAGTCCCGACCAGAGCATCTTCTCTTCTTGGTGCCCGGGGACGACCCACGTCAGTACCGAAGTGTCTCACTCTCCTCATAAACACGCCGCAGCTCGTTGGGATGTCTCTCCGTACCATCTGTCAGCTGCAGGTAACCATCCTCCCGGACAGCCACCACCTGTAGCCACCCCTGGTCCTCCTGTCTCTTCCGTTTCCTGCGTACTCCTCTCAACCGGCCCTCCTCTCTGGGTCGAACCAAATCAGCGACCCCCAGAGGAGCCCTGCTCAGCTTCCAGTGTTTCTGTGTGCCACGTTGCCTAACCGTGCCAGCCGGTCCTGCCCCACTCGCTTTCATTTGAGACGCTGGCGAAGCCATTGTGACCCCCCTGCTTCTTGGTACCTCCCAGCCAAACTCCAGAAGCAGAGTGAGTCAGCCACTCGGCTCCATCCGCCGTCATGGGCGTTCCCCAGCACCATCCAGTTCCCTCAGTTAGGGTACCTTGGGCTATGGTGCAAGAACCCTCCCGCGATGGCTCTGGATGGGGTTGGTCCTGCTCACCTTCCAGATTATTAGGCCAAGGTTTGTCCCATACTGCATCATCCACCACTGCCGGTATCGGTCGGTCCCAGAAACCGCAGCCCGACCACTCTTCGCCAATGCCGCTGGTGATGGAAAACCCCAGTCCATAGAAAAGATCACAGCCCATCACATTTTCACCAATGCCAGTCACAATAAACTTCAGGTTGGTGACCACAGATGACTTGTAACGAGCCGTCAGCTCCACCGAACCCACGATGGGCAGCCTCCTTCCTCTATAGCCATATAATGGCTTTAAATGACCTCTCAGCTGGTGGTATGGGAAAAAACTCTTCACGGTGGGCCAACTCAACAACGACCTCACTGCACCCGTGTCAACCAGTAATGGTATCTCCACTCCATCCAGTTCCACCATACAATACGTATGGCCGTCGGTGTCCGAGGAAACGGTGTGGATAACCGTGGGAGTTGGAGCATGGGTGTTTGCTTTGTGTCACCGTTCCCCTTGCTTGAACCTCTTACAGGCCCTGGCAAAGTGATGCAGGAGTCTGCACTTGTCACAGTGTTAACCTCTCGCCGGACACTCTCTTGCCTTGTACCAGTGCTTATTGGACCTGCAACCCAAGCATTTGGGCAATTCCGGGGAGGACCTTATCTTCATAGCTGCAGTACATTCCTCTTGTCCGCTATCTTTGCTGTCTGGGTCTACAGCCTGCGTTGTCGATTGTGAATCAGTGCAGCGTAGCGTAGCTCTTTCACTGAGGTCGCATAACAATCTGTCTGCTGCTTCACACTGTTGGGCAATTTTCACAGCCGTGGCTAGAGTCAATTCACCGGAGTGTGTAAGTAGTTTCGACCGTGCTGACGAACACAGCGTGTGCTCCACCAGCTGGTCGCGGACCATTTCTTCCTCTAAATTATCAAATTGGCAATCACCAGCCATCTGCCGCAGGTCTGCAACATAGTGCTGCACCAACTCACCGGTCCGCTGGCGGCGCTGCCGAAACTGGATCCTCCTGACGATGACGTTTGCAGACGTGCAAAAATGTCGTGCCATTAGCTCAACCACGTCATCAAAGCTATCGCTAGCTTCCAAGGTAGAAAGGATACGCTGTCCCTCTATACCTAAATTGTGTACTAAAATCACCCGTGCTCCTACCTTCTTCAGTTTGCCGAGGTTTAGTGCCACCAAATAATTCCGAAAAGCAGCGAACTACCTCGTCCAAGGAACCAGAGGCTCTCTCGGAGTCTTCAAAAATGGCAGAATAGACGACACACCAGCATCCGTACTTAATCCTCGTCCCCAAATGTTATGTCTGTAAAACGTAGGTCAATGATGAGGCAAGTGGTGAACTACACAGGACTTTATTAGATGGTCACAGTATCCAGACATATGCTCCCATTAGGCAGAGAGGTGGTCAAGAGACCGCCCCTCTACCACACAGCTCTCTTATACCCTGGGTGACATCACTACCCATGTAACACCATAAAGTGTCCCACAAACAACGCTACACAGCAGCTGAAATAAGGGAAAAACACTTAGGGTGAGGAAGAGACCAGTTTTTAAAGTTTTTGTTTGTGGCATAACTCATCAATTGGAAAGAAATATATATAAAATTGCAGAAACTTACCAGATGGCATCATGAGGAAGGACCATTATGTGGAAATACTGAAGCAACATCTCAAGACATCAGCCAGGAAGTTGAAGCTTGAGCACAAATGGGTCTTCCAAATGGACAATGGGCCTAAGCATACCACCAAATTGGTTACAAAGTGGCTTAGGGACAGAGTCAGTGCTTTGGAGTGGCTATCACAAAACCCTGATCTCAACCCCACAGAAAATCTGTGGGCAGAGGTGAAAAGACGTGTGCGAGCGAGGCGGCTTACAAACCTCAGTTCCACCAATTCTGTCAGGAGGAATGGGCCAAAATTCCAGCAAACTATTGTGAGAATTTGTGGAAAACATTTGACCCAAGTCATACAGTTTAAAAGCAACGCTAGCAAATACTAAGGAAATATTTTTAAAATTTCTGAAATTTGAAGAAAGTAACAAAAAAGTAACAAAAAAATCACAAAAAATAATTAGCAAATATAAAAAATTATTTAGCAGATAGAAATAATTTTTGTAGTCCTAATTGACCTAAAATAGGAAAAGTTTAGTCTGATTTAATGTCAGACAGTGAGGGGAAAAAAGGTTTTGTCTTTTTATACAATGTATGTAAACTTCTGGCTCCAACTGTACATAAATATATGAAAAGTGCTGCTATATGAATGCATTTGACTTGACTATTCAGCTATTTAATAATAATCTAAAGGGAATCCAAAGAGTCCACACCTCTGCCAAGGCTGTTTGTCCACCAAATAAAATGTGATTAAAATGTGTCAATTGACAGAGAATCAATGTCTGTGGCTGTGTAGTTTTAAACTGATTAGCCAATTATTTTTCAAAATAGCAGAAATCTAATTTAAAAAGTCATATCCAACAATGGATTACGCACGCACACACACACACACACACACACACACACACACACACACACACACACATCTTTCAACTGTTCCCTATTTGGGGTCGGTACTAGGGATGAGCCGATACCACTTTTTTAATCCAATACCAACACTGTGACTTTAAGTATCGGCCGATACCGCCGCTCTTATTTAAAACAACAAAAGTACAGCACATACTTTGGTAATGATTGGTTGTATTTTAAGTTAAAGTTAGCATTTTGCACACATATGAAAACATAAATCTAATAGTCAAAGAATATATTATAAATTTGACTCGGTTTAGCAACACTGCTGCTTTTTTTTATTTTAAATTTTGTAACATTTGCAGCATTTCACTGGTCAGGACCATGTAAACATGCATCTGAAGTTTTAAGTGAAAGTTTATGCAAAACTTTAAAGTTGAGTATAAAAGTAAACATTCAGATGAAATTCAAAGTGCCACTTTATGCATGAGGTAAAAAATGCTGTAGATCTGAAAATAAAAGAACTAACCCTTTAAGTTGTATTTTTGTCACCCATTATTATTATTATCATAAGTATTTGCCTGGTCCTCTGTTTATTTAGTAGTGTTTCTGATATTATTCTCTGTCTATTCTTAGTTTTTAGGTCTGCTCTTGTTTTGAAGTTATTCCTCTTCCATTTCATGTAGCCTTGTTGGTCTAGTCCTGCTTTCCAGTTCATGTTATGATTTGCTATTTATGTTTCTGTCACCTACCTCTCATCAGCTGTAACTCTCTCCCGAAAAGTGAACCCATGTTATGTCTTCATTCCTGTTGTTTTCCAGCTCCTGTCTGGTTTACTTTCAGTTTCATTCTTTTAATTTCACTTTTAGCGTCTTCCAACCTCCAAGCTGGAAAAGCAGCAGCTGCTGATGCGCGACACACTTCCTTCTGCTTGGTTCTTGACAGAATTCAGCATACTCCTTTACCATGATACTTTTGCAAGTATTTTATCAAGTTGGTGGTGTTAAAATTGTAAACACTGGTACCACACAGCAAACATAGGAGGCAAGTCCCACAGACAGACCCCAGTGACGTGACATTCATTGCTTCTGTTTACAGAAGCACACCATGGCTGAGAACATGATCACGCCTTCATTTTAATATTAGGGAGTAGCGTGGGGACGCCATCCAAGATGGCTGCTGGTTAGTAATTCTCTGCTCCACGATACACTAATATACTGAATGGCTCGAAATTACTGGCATTTTTTAAGTTATATTACTGCATGAATGGTTGTTACCCGAGCATTATATGACAACTGTAATTACTAGCTAAACTCCAAATACCGATGAAGAAAAGCGCAAAAAATCTAGGCCACATGGCTACCCGGGGCAGCCCCCCTCATGAAGAGAATAACAGCGGAGAAGCACACCATGTTGGGAAAGTTTATTTACAAAGATTACAAAAGTTAACTCCACACTACAGGCTGTTGCAGCAGATGTTTCTACTATCAAGGAATCAACAACCGAGCTAAAAACAATGGTGGCAGCCATGCAAGAAGGACTATCAGAGACTGAAACACGCATCACCCTCCTGGAAGAGACAACAGGGTGGCTGCACACGGCTGAGGAGATGTAAGCAGATTGAAGTAATGTGGGACCGCATGCAGACCCTCGAAAACCACAGCAAACATAATAATGTGAGACTGATTGGCCTAAAAGAAACCTTCGGCACTAATGGTACGATGTTAAACTGTGTGAAGAAAATTTTGGACAAGGGGCTTAATATGGAAGCCAACATGGAGTTTGAGATTGAAAGAGCACACCGTACGTGGGCGCCAATGCCGGACCCAGACCAACCTCCTAGACCAGTGATAATACGATTTCTGAGACAGTCAATGAGGGATAAAGTTGTTAAGGCAGCGAAGGAAAAATGTGGATTCAAGTGGGATGGATGCAAGCTATCGGTGTTTCCTGACATGACCAAGGAGCTGGCTGAGAAGAGAAAGGCATTCACGGCTATGAAACGCAAACTTCGAGAGCTAAATGTGAAGTACACACTTGCTCATCCGGCAACACTACGGTTTACATGGAGGGGGAAAAGCAGGCGTTTCAACACAGCAGCTGTGGTGGAGAAGCTCATCAGGGACGGCGGCCCTGAGGAGTGCGCAGAGAAGGAGCAATGACGCAATGACGTCGACCACATAAACATTAACGCGAAACAAGACACACTGCTGATGTACTGAATTAAGGAACGATGATGGTCTGACCAAGCCGTCGCTGAAAAAGGTGGAAGAGTGGTATCCTACGGACCTGATAAGGTTTTTCTTTTTGTTTTTTTATTTGGATTTTTAAAGGCTGCATATGTCAGGCAGCAGCTGTTTTGGGTTAGTTTTTGTTTGTGCTAGCTGTTCTTAGAATTGGAAATGTTCTTTTTCCATGTTATGTATTAATAAGGGATATATGGTATTCTTGGGTGGTAATTTGTAGACCTATAAATGGCACAAACAAAATATCTTTAAAATGATAAGTGAAATGGACAGATGTGCAAAGGAAACTCATAAAATATGACAGGGAAATATATTAAGTGTGTGACTTGGAATATAAATGGTAGCGGGAATCCAATTAAGAGACGTAAGATTTTAACATATTTGAAAAATACCCAAACTGACATAATTTTCTTACAGGAGATGCATTTAAATGAGGGTGAGGAGTCCAGATTTAAAGTGGGCTGGGTAGGCCATACATTTCATAGCTCCTTGTCAAGTTCCCGTAATGGGGTAATTATTTTTAATTACGAAGAACATGCATTTTGTTCTTCTCAAAGAAGTAAGAATAATATGCATAAACGTAATAATAGAAGGGGTGAAGGTGATATTGTGCAATATTTATGCCCCTAATAAAGAGGATCCATGTTTTTTTCATGAGGTGAATAAGGTTTTAGGAGGTTTGGATGGACATATGATATTAGGAGAGGATTTTAACTAAGTTATAGACCCCATTTTAGATAAAAGTACAATTGGGGGAACACTAAGGACAAGGGGCAAAGAAGCAATTCAAATGTTGAAAGAGGACTGAAATCTAACTGATATATGGAGACTGATCCACCCAAATAAGAGGGAATACACTTCTTATTCCCATTGTCATAAATCTTATTCTAGAATAGATGTTTCTAATTGGAAGTTCTCTGATAAATAGTGTAACCAGCTGTGATATAAGAAGCATTGCCCTCACAGATCACGCAGCATTAGAATTATGTTTAAAGATGGAAACTGAAATGGGAAAAGGATCAACATGGAGGATGAATACGGCATTATTACAGGATAAAACCTTCAAGAATCAACTAGGAGAGGACTTAAATTTTCTCTTTGAAACAAATATTGGAAGCACAAAGGAAATTAAGACAGCTTGGGAAGCCTCTAAAGCCTATATAAGGGGGAAGCTGATAGCATACACCACCAAGAGGAAAAGAGAGAACTTGCAAAAAATTAAAGATTTAAAAATGAAATAAAGTTAAAGGAAAACAAACTTTCTGAACACTATTCAGAACAACAATATCAGGAACTTTGCAGGATAAAATTTCAGTTTATATAATAGCAAAGTGGCTTATGCCATGTTTAGACTAAAGACTGATTTTTATGAAGGAGGAGAAAAAACTGGGAAACTATTACCTAGACAAGTAAAAGAGAAAGATTTCTCAAATACAATCCCAGCGATCAAACAGGAGGGAGTCCTATTAACTACATTTAAAGGAATAAACAACGTATTTCAAAAATTTTACGAGACATTGTATATACATCAACTCTACCTCGAAATGAGAACCAGATGGGGAATGACTCTTTCCTCTGAAAGATTGATATGCCCAAGCTACCCCCTGAACAAGTGGCGAAATTGGAGTCTGCAATAACTGAGGGAGAAGTGAGAAAGGCTATTTCATTAATGAAAACAGGGAAGTCACCAGGTTATAATGGTCTTCCTGCAGAATATTATAAAGAGTACAATGACATACTTGCCCCAGTTTTGCAGAAGGTATATCAGGAAGCCTTTGAATTAGGACAGATGCCACTCACATTCAATGAAGTATTGATATCTTTAATCCCTAAAAAGGACAAGGATGCAACAGATCCATCTAACTATAGGCCTATCAGCCTGTTGAACCTGGACTGTGAAATTTTAACAAAGATATTGGCCTTGCATCTCCAGCAGGTGCTTGCCAGTATCGTACACCCTAATCAGGTGGGTTTCATGAAGAATAGATCATCATCTGAGAATATAAGGAAGCTGCTGCACCTAACATGGATGAGCCAAACTAAAGATACTCCAATAGTGGCCATTTCCTTAGATGCCGAGAAGGCATTTGACAAGGTGGAGTGGGACTTTCTTTTTTCCACCTTGTCACACTTTGGCTTTGGTCCACATTTTGTGAGATGGGTTCAGATATTGTATAAAAATCCAAAGGCAGCAGTGATAACTAATAGCACTATATCACCTTTTTTTTGGTCTTTCTAGAAGGAGCCGTCAAGGTTGCTCTCTCAGCCCCCTGCTTTTTAATATTTTTCTGGAAACGTTAGCCATCACAATTAGATCAAATGAGAGTATTAAGGGGATCGAAGTCAGTGGCCGAGAACACAAAATATTGATGTATGCGGATGACATCATGGCTGTGGTGACAGACCCTCTCAGCTCACTGCCACATTTACTGCAAACTATTCAGTCATATTCCAAGGTTTCATGATATACTATAAACTGGGACAAGTCAGAGGCCATGCCCCTATCTGCCATGTGTCACCCATATATGGTGGAAAAATTTAAATTTAATTGGGTTCCTAGAGGAATAAAATATTTGGGAATTAGGCTTAGTCGAGAACTGGAAGAGATGCCCTCACTGAATTTGAACTCGGTGTTACAAAGGATTCAAACAAATCTGGAAAAATGGAGCAAACTAAAATTTACACTTTGGGGGAAGGTCAATGTTATAAAAATGGTAATAGCCCGACAATTCAATAATGTGGTTATGATGTTTCCTATCACAATACCGCCCACTTTATTCAAAAGATATGAGAATATTATCTGGCAGTTCTTATGAGAAGGGAAGAAACCTAGGATTAGGTTAAGCAAGTTATTTTCTCCCAGAGAGAAAGGAGGGTTGGGGATACCAAATCCACATTTATACTATTTGCCTTTTGAAATGGCCAAGATAGCTAAGATTTGGGAACAACATAAAAACAAAATAGATTGGATAAATATTGAAACTAAATTTTGCTCTCCATTTAATGCAAAAGAGAGACTAGCTCAGAAAGTTAATACAACAAATCCAATCCTTATCCACTCTAGAGAGGTGTGGGGTGAGTCCCACCGTATTCTCAAAATGTCACATAATGTACAAATGTGTATCTCTGTGGAACAACCCCCCTATCTGTATAGGGAAAACACCTGTATATTGGAGGCAGTGGCACTCAAATGGCATACTTACAATAGGAGACTTGTATAAGGATGGAACATTCAGGTCCTTTGCTGATCTGGTTAAGGATTTCAATTTAAAGGGTAAAGACAATTTCTGGAAATACCTACAAATAAAAAGCTGTATAACCTCAAAATTTAAATTGGATGAATCAGTAGAGAATTGCATTTCAGACTATATCAACATGCAGCAACAGTACCACACAGCCTCCAAATTTTATATTTTAATTAACCATTGTGTAGGTGGAGAAGCCACCAATGTGAAATTGTTGTGGCAGGCAGAGTTGAAAACAGAATCTTACACAAGAAAGATGGCTGGGTATCCTGTCAGATTGTGGAAAATATATAAGGGAAGCAAGAGGGAAATTTATACAGTATAAACTTATACATCAATACTATCATACCCCATCAAGGCTACATAGAATGAAACGGATAAAGGACAATTCTTATTGGAAATGTAAAATGGAAGTGGGAACATTTCTTCACTGTTTTTGGGAATGTCCTAGAGTAGCACCCTTCTGGGGAAAAGTTGTTGAAGTTTTAAGCAACTGGCATAGGTCCGCAGTTCCTTTGACCCCGAACTTATGTCTTTTGGGAGACAAATCTCAAATTGTCATGAACTGCCCCTCAGGGCAGGGAGGAGAGACCCACGCGCTAAACTGCAGTTTGTGGAATTTATTGGCAAAAACAAAAGATCCAAACAGTGTACAAACACAAAAATCCAAAAAGCACACAAAGCAAAACTTACGCACAACAGGGAGAAGGCAGGATACAAACAAATACAAACTTATGAACAAGGACAGGGTTCTGACCTAAATCCTTAAATCCTTCTTCAAGACACCAGCAAACAGAAAAGAGAAAACTGCCCTTATATAGGGCCAAAAATAATTAAACACAAATAGTAACCAGTGTGAATCACATGAGCGGGCTGGGGAGAAGATGACAATCAGCTGTGAGTCATGAGGAGAGGAGACAGGGCTGACAGCTTGACAGGGGCCCACAGCCAGGAAAAGTGCCCCTGACAGCTGCAACCCTGGAGAGAGAAAGAAAGAGAAGACAACCTGCAAATATAATGGTACTGGTAACAAATAAAGACAAATCAACTCAAATATGCAAATAACAAAACTACAATGAACATAAACAAGAAAATAAATCATACTAAGAAACAATAGAAAATATGTGAAAACAAACCAGAGATAACATAACAGGAGTAGGACTCAAAAATACATTATACAAATGGGGGGGGGGGGGCAAAGAGACAGAGCACAGTGAAATCCCCCCCTGCTCAGATCGTGACACAAATGCCAAATACGTCAAAGAATGTCTTTTCTGTCATTATGGTTGGATTAGTGACAGCATCCAGAACGACTTTAAAACATTGGAGAACGGACAAAAGCCCCACCATAAAAGAGTCGGCTGACTTAATGGTGAAAGTGGCATCTTATGAATCCATGCTGCACAGACTAAATGGGGACACGGAGGACAAGAACACATCTTGGGATCAGTTCTAGAACCATATAAAGAGGGATAGAGACCCTGCATTATGCTCAACAGAGTCAGGACCCTCAACATAACAGTGATGCACTTCAATCCCAGTCACTAATTGTAATGAACCTTTTTTTTGGGGGGGGGGGGGATGTTAACCTGCCTGTGTACTCACTTCGATTAATATTACAGCCTGCGTTTGTGCCAGGAAGAGGTGTGACAAATGGGGAAACCTTGGGGATAGCCAGGATGCCACTCCCTACTGCTGTTTGTTGTGCTAGATGTCTTAGTTTGTTCTGTATGTTAAAATGAAAAGTTCAATAAAAACTTCAATAACAAAAATCTTATTAATGTATCGGATCGGTAAATTACTTTTATTCCTTACCAATACCGATCCAGCCATTTTGCCTGGATCAAACCCAATACCGATATGACGGATTGGATCGGCTCATCCCTAGTTGCTACAGAGGATCACGGGTCTGCATATTGATTTGGCTAGGATTTTTACATTGCCGTTCTTGAGGCAACCCTTCCCATTTTACAATCAGCTCAAGGAGTACACTGGTTTTGCATTTCCCCCTGTGGCTGGGGAACCAACTTTCCTTTCCCCATTCTATTATGCTGAGCACCAAGCTAGAAAGTGGAAAGTACCATGTTTACAGTCTTTGGTATGAGTGAAAAAGCAGTCTAGAATGCTGCTGAAATATAAGTCTGATGCATTCATCATTAGCCCAAGGGCCAACTTGAATGGAAATTTCATTAAGATCCAGGCAGTAGCTTTTGCAAGAGCCTGCTAAGAGAAAAACAAACTGCAATAAACACATAACCTCCTTGATGGATGTAACAATAATCAGGAAGAGAATTCACATCAGGGAACCAAGAAAGAGACTGGTATTAACCATGCTGTTCTAATTTTTAACAATAATATCTCAGAGGAAGTTTATCTTTACATTATCAGATTTAGCAGAGATGTGCTGCCAGTTATCAAGAATCCAGTATCTTAATACGGTAAAATATCGTAATTCACACAATTCAAAGACAGCTCAGTGTTTTCTTGTCACCATCTCTCCCTGCTGTGGCATACATACACACACATACACACAGACACTCAGTCATGTCCACTGTGTGAAATGTCAACTTTATGACACATGCATTCGGACCATCAGTGACCACTTATACCACGATTACTTAACATCCCCCGGGACATTTCTGCCATGCTACTCTTGTCACACCTGGGGTTTTTTTGACAGGACTGAGGGTATGGGTGTTTATAGCTGAAACCAGTCTGTGAAAGGACCAGTGCCTGGAATCTTAATCTAGGCCTGTGATGCTGAGCTTCTTAACCTTTTAAACATCACTTTGACATTTTGGGAAAGAGGATTATTTGCTGTCTTGGTGGGTGTTGGATGAGAAGACTGATACCACTGACAACAACATTGAGATGGATGACAGCTCTATGTAGGGCGAACACTGGGAACAAGGGCAACTCCATAAAGCTCCTTGTAAGACTACTGTAACTTTTAGGGGTTTTTTAGCCTGTTTTCTACGGTACATAAACAAGTTTAGAGCTATTCAGAAAGCCTTAGATGATCTGGAAGGGAGACTGTATCACTTTTTGGACAGAGTAAGGCAGTCTTCCTGTTTGCTGTCTTAGTAAATTCAACCAGTTGCTACAAATGAGCCCTGAAGTGGTTTTCTGCCTCCACTCCACCATAATAAATTATCCCACAGTTCATGCAAGATGACAACAAGCAACATGAGGATGACATTTTCCAGCTTTGGTGTCCAACAAAGGCCAGACAGTCGGCAATCAATGTCAGCACGTTACAACTTTGGCATAGGATATAAAGTCTCAATTATTAATGTTCTGCATCAGTGTAGAAGGCCACATCGTAATTCATCCCCACCTCTATCACCTAGGCATCCCACTCAGATGAGCAAACCATCTCAGCTGGCTCCTTCTAATGAGGAGCGGCAGCAGTTGTACTCCAAGTCTCGCCCACGCGGACGAGTTTATCAACTTATCTCTGATCCCGAGCCCTGCCACCCAGGGGAGAAAGATAACTTCAGCCGCTTGTGTCTGTGACCGTATTCTTTCTGTCACTATCGATAATTCACAACCACGGGTGAGGATGGAAATGCAGAAGATTTATTTCTGCAGTCTTTTAGTTAATCTACATGGGGTTTTTTTGTTGTTTTTTTTAAAAAAAGTATTCATTATTTTTCCACGGAGCATTCTAAATAGAAAACGAAAGATCCTCCATTCCAGTGACATTTTAGTATTTGTCAAGGACTACACATCAAACAAAGCTTTCTGAAGAATGAGAAGGCATCTCACATAGGGCTGGGTGATAGCTCAAGATTTTAAAATATATTGAGAAATTCTATATGTGATACAGGATGACACCATATCGTTTACATCGAGGTCGTTTATGTTGCGATAAAATTATACTCAAGTGGGTTCTAATCACCTCTTGGGTTGGATTTCTCTGGGTATTTATGATTTGATGATTGGCTCTTTAATGAAACATCACACCACTAATGCCACACCTGCATTTGCCAACAGCCAGTCAGCATATTTAACGGGATTAAAAACATGCTACTCTCTAGTCTGTTATCTGAACATGGACCAGAGAAAGCAGAGGAGATGGCTGTCTGAGGAGATCAGAAAGATTATTGATAACCATGTTAATGTAAAGGCTATAAGACCATCTCCAAGCAGCTTGATGTTATTAATTATTAAAAAGTATAATGTTCATGGGACTGTTGTCCAGGCACGTGCAGAGACTGATATGAAGGGAGCCCGAAGGACTGCCCCTTTTCCCTTTGCCCTCTGAAGTGCCCTTCTCACATAGCTGTTTCCTTAAGCCTCATTCTCCAAAATGAGTAGAAAGTGCCCTGAAAATAAAAACGGGGGTGGTGGTGGTGGTGGTTCTGTACCATGAGACCCTATGCTCATAGTGCAGCAAAGCAAAACATGGTGCACAACATCTGTAACTCAGATATCACAGCATCCACACCTTGGATGTATACACAACTGTACCATAAGTAAGACTTGCAGTCTTACTCAGGAGATCTCACTTATTTTTCAACATCTAACATGAAATGGGAAGCCTATTTTCTTCTTGCTACCAGACTGATGTGTTGTGGATTTTTACTTGTTTATCAAAAGTCCCTTATAAATCTGGTGAAGAAATAATAAAATGATTAAAGATGAAAAATGAAACAGCTGAATGCCTTTTTCTGTATATTATTACCTTTTTGCAAAAGGGAAGATTTCAGCAGAAATTACAGTCAGTAGTTCCACAGAAATGTTCAAAACGAAACAATGTGTACATACTTTTATAGGCCGCAGTTCTTATGATAAGAAAAGTGTGGGAGCTCGGCTCTCTGGGACCCTAACCTTGAAGCTAAGCTCTGTGTCTGGAACAGGGACTTGATAAAAAATGTTTTGAGAACAAAGTGTCATACAATAAAAACATGATATAAAGAATTAAATATGATGAGTGCCCCTTTATTTTTCTGAGGGGGGTGAGCACCTGCCCCCCAAAATGTCTGCACACGTCACTGCTCCCAGGACGTGGACACAAGAGGCAATGCAACCCCAGGTTGATTAGAAGGATAGTGCATATGGCAGAACAAGAGCCTTGGAAACCATCCAAAAATCATTGAAGTTGAACTCCAAGGTCAAGGTACGTCACTTTCTGATTGCACCGTGGGTCACATTTTTGCAACAATAATGGATTCCATCGAAGAAGACCAGGAGGGCTCCACTACTGACAGAAAAACATTTAAAAAAGCCAGCCAAAATGCATGCTGACAACCTCCAAAGTTTCTGGGAAAATGTCCTTTGGACTGATGAGACAAAACTGAAGCTTTTCAAGTCACATCAGCTCTACAGAAGGAAAAAATAAGCTTTAAAAGAAAGGAACATCACACCTACTGTGAAATATGGAGGGGGCTCGGTTTTGCTTTGGGGGCTGTTTTGCTGCATCTGGCACAGGGAACCTTGAATCTGTGCAGAGTACAATGAAGTCTCAAGACTATCAAGGCATTCCAGAGCAAAACACTGCCCAGGGAGGTTGTTACAGTCCCATGGACATGATACTTTTTAATAATATTGGCAACTGTGGCCACAGGAACATGAAGCTGCTTGGACATGGTCTAATAGCTTTATCTTTAACATGGTTATCTATAATCTTCTCTCTGAGCTCGTCAGAGAGCTCTCTCCTTTGCTTTCTCTGGTCCATGTTCAGTGTGGCACACACAATGATATCAAACTTCACAGTAACACGTTTTCTCTCCTTTAAATGAGCTGAATGGCTGATGAAAAGCTTGAAGTCACCTGTGATACTAATTAAGGTTAAACACTTAGTTTGAAATATGCAAGGATTAATCGTCTGTTTAGGGGTACCAACAAATCTGTCCAAACTATTTTAGTATATATCTGTAAAATAAACAACAAATAATTTCTTTCCCCAACTGTATTGGTTTACTCAATCACACACTAAAGGCATGCAGGTACATATTAGACTATGGCTTTTAACTGAATCACTTGTCAGCAGAAACGAAGTGTTGTTTCAATGAGCTGTAAAGGGGACCAACACATTTGCATGCAGATACAACTCTTAAGTATTTCTGGAGTTAGACTTATTCTCTTGTGCACATTTGTGTTTAGTTACTCCCAGTGCTCTGGCATGTGAAAATAAAATGGGAAAATGAATGTGTGGCTGTTGGGAGTCAAGGCAGCCTTTTCCCCTCATTCTTGACTGAAACAACAGTGAAGGTTAGAGGTAAAATTATAATTGAGACACATCACTTATTTGCTTTACAAATCTTACCAATTCAGAGTCACGATCCACATGTCCACACATCCATCTGTCCTTAATGTTTTCAGTTCAGCCCTCACCCTGACTTCCTTGACTGTATTTCTTTGACCTCAAACACAGCTGTCCATCGCCCTCAGTCAACAGACCACCTTTCACTGAGTAAACTGTTCCTACTGCTGTGATGGACTGGAGATCTGTCCAGGATGTACCCTGCCTCCCGCCCAAAGATGCTGGGATAGGCTCCAGCCCCGCCGTGACCCAAAAAGGATTAAGCGGAAGAAGATGGATGGATGGATGGATGGACTGTTCCTACTGCTGGTGAGAGGTGGAACTGCAGGATGTCTTTAATGCTAACCAATGAGGAAAGCCAGGTATTATGCAGTTGATTAATATCTTAAATTTCATATTTTTCTTTATTTCATGAAAAATCCTGACAGTTACTTATACCAGCTCTGAACACAGGGAATTAGTGATGTTAAAACCGAGGCCTCATGAAACAATGAACAACTTTGAGACAATTGCTTCATGAGCGACACAGTGTTATGAAACATTTAATAAAGACTGTCATCTGGTGACTGACTGTCAGAACTGCATTTGAGTTGAAAACCTGAAAAAAGGCAATACGCTATATCACAGGTTGCACTACACTTTCTGTTATGTCATTTTCTCAGACAGGTTTGAAAAATTCTGTCAATCAGTTATCTATCATTTTAATTGACTTTAATTAGATCACCTTCCATATAATCTCTCAAATGATAGACAGCTTTCAGAATTTGTAGTCATTGCTGGAAAAATTCTGTAGAAGGACAATTTTCAATGAATGAAACCTCTTATGTGTGTGTGTGTGTGTGTGTGTGTGTATATATATATATATATATATATATATATATATA
Organism: Pholidichthys leucotaenia; assembly: GCA_020510985.1. Classification (NCBI taxonomy): domain Eukaryota; kingdom Metazoa; phylum Chordata; class Actinopteri; order Cichliformes; family Pholidichthyidae; genus Pholidichthys; species Pholidichthys leucotaenia. The sequence continues at coordinate 97,001,129 of CM035849.1, forward strand.
TATATATATATATATATATATATAATGGCTGGTGAATTTCATTAGTGGCCGGTAAGACAGCTACATTCTACAACCACTTTGGCCATGTGCAGCCATGAAGGGGTGTCCCAATCCATAGGGATAGGGGTAGTGATGTTACGCTCGACACCGCCCACTCAACACTGACTCACGTAATATAAAGCAGAAGCGCCATGAGCAGGTTTTTTTTTTTTTTTATTTAATAGAACAAAATACAACATACAAACTCTCAGTGAGGATAAAGGTTACAAACAAAATCAGAACGTTCACAAAAAATATACAAACAATTAGTCAAACATCACATTCCAATTAACAAGAAAAAAGGGATGTATTAAGAGAGAGAGAGTAAAGAGCACAACAATTCTCTGATAAATAGTCTTTTTTATTATAGTGATAGGAGGTGTCCAGTGTCTCTTGCAATTTTTTTTGCATCATGGGGTGGCAGTGGCGCAGGTGTAGTGTAGCCGACTACTGGTCGGAGGGGTCAGGGGTTTGATTCCCGCTCTGTCTGCAGTCTGCATGTCGAATTGTCCTTGAGCAAGACACTGAACCCCCAGTTGCTCCTGGTGGGTTAGGCCAGCGCTGGTGTATGGTAGCTACGCCGCCATCAGTGTGTGAATGTGTGTGTGAATGGGTGGATAGCAGGATGTGTAAAGTGCTTTGGTCATCTAGAGATGAGAATAAAAGCACTATATAAGTGAATGCCATTTACCATTTAACATGGGCAGTGCATCAAGCGCTGTTTCAGCACACCCACAGTCATGTGACCGTAGCAAGTAAGGCCTCGTTATGTCGGTCACATCACGTGACTTGGGGCCTCACAGGAAATCTGAGAGGGTTTTATTGGAATTAGGGGTTTTTTGTATTGTTTGTACCTGCTATCCAATTTTGAATAGACCTCGGATGGGCAAATGCTCAAAACAAAGTATTGAGATTTTTTCAGGTTTTTTACCCAGATGCAGTTCTGACACTCAGTCAGCAGATGGCACTCTTTATTAAATGTTTCATAACACTGTGTCGATCATGAAGCAATTGTCTCAAAGTTGTTCATTGTTTTATAAGGCCTCAGTTTCACCATCACTAATGTATCTATGTGTAATATTTAGTGCATGTAATGTGTTGTTTAATGTTACTAAACCAAACCTAATTCTAACTTGTGTAACACTGTCCCTGACTTCTACTCAAATAGCGAATGCAATGATGATAACAAATCTCCTCTCAAAAAACCCTCAGTTTGAGTGGTGAATCACACCCCTTTTAAATCCTTCACTATTGACGTATGCAACGCCCAGTGTTATGTCGATATATGGAGCCAATGACGACGCCAGGTATCAAACTGAACACACGTTTATTAAAGAGGTCACACACAGCACACGCGCAGCCGTCAGGCACAGAGGTGGAAAAGAGACCGCCCCTCCTGCCCTCTTATAGCCGCGGGTGGTGGCGGAACCAGAAGGTGGAACCGCCACCCGTACCTCATAAATAAAAGCCTTAACTATAACACAACACCCCCCCCCTTCACAAAAGCCAAAAACAGGCCCACGTCCCTCAGTACCCTCCCGGGCACACCACAGCTCGTTCAGGTGCCCCCATGAACCATCTAGCAGCTGAAGATGAGCGTCATCACGTCGTCGTCACGGACATGACACGTGACCGTCCCTGGTGCTCCTCCGACCACCAACCGGCCCATATCTGCCATGGTTGCCTCTCCTCCTGAATCCAGTCCTTGACCACCAGAAGGGTCCCACTTGACCTGCAGGGTCTGTGCTTGGCATGTCGTTCTACTGTGCCTGACAGTCCGGGCCTGACCTCTTTTAATTTCACCACTACCATCGCCGCCGTGGCCACCTATTCACCGGCCCACTTCAGCAGAGATCCAGGAACAGGTGGAACCAGCCTCTTGACGTCGCCCGTCATCACAGGCATCCCGCTGTACCGCCCAGTACCATCGTCCAGGGCGACTTGAGCCCTGACACAGGGACCCTCCTGTGATGACCCTGAGTGGTTTTGGATTTGCTCACTCTCCAGGGTGCCAGGCAGTTCCTCATCCCACACTGTGCCATCTACCACTCTCGGCATCGGACAGCCCCACATCTCGGCCGATTTGTATCGAGCCGTCAGTCCCAACGTTCCCACCGTGGCCAACCATCCTCCTCCACAACCACAAGGTGGCACTGGGTCACACCCAATCCTGAAGTGCAGAGAAAAACGTCTCACAGACGTCCAATCCAACATGGAGCCCACCGCTCCCGTGTCGATCCATAAAGGTGTCTCCACCCCATCCAACTCCTCCATACAGTACATGCGTCCATTGGTGTTCGGGGACACAGCATAGACAACTGTGGGGGCGAGATAGTCTTCTTTGCACCACAGACTTCCTCGCTCGGATCTGTGGCATACCTTGGTGACATGAAGCAAGTGGCCACACTTGCCGCAGCGCTTCGCTCCTGCCGAACAGTCTCTGGCCTTGAAACGGTGCTTCATGGACCCACAACCCATACATTTGGGCTTTCCTGGAGCGGACCTCACATTCCCAGTGTTGGTGTCATACACATCGTTCTCCATGCTTCCGAATGCTGACCGGGTCCATTGCATGCACAGTCAGCGGTGATCCCAGATGTCGGTGTGACAAGCACTCAGCTCCCGTGACAATTTGTCCACAGCTTCCAGCAGTTGAGTCAACTCAATGGTTGTGGGCAGCGTCAGTTTGCCCGAAAACGTAAGTAGCCTTGACCTAATTGCAGCCCAATTGATATGCTCCACCAACTGGTCATGAATCATCTCCTCTTCCAACGGTCCAAGCTGGCACCCATAGACCAACAGCCCCAAGTCTGCCACGAACCGCTGAATAGACTCACCCACCCGTTAGCGGCACTTTCGAAACTGGATCTTGCGAACCATGACATTTTCCAGGGGGTGAAAATAGCGCACCATTAGCTCAACCACTTCATCAAAACTATCACAGTCACCCAGCGTGCTCGGAACACACTGTTCCTTCACTGCAAGATTGTGCACCAACAGCTCACATGCCCTCAACTTCTCTATCTTTCCAAGGTTCAGTGCCACCATGCACGTCCGGAAAGCGGCACACTACCTCAGCCAGGAAATTGGTGGCTCACTGGGGGGCTCCAGATGAGGCCAGGTGTCGAACTGAACACACGTTTGTTAAAGAGGTCACACACAGCACATGCGCAGCTGTCAGGTAGAGAGGTGGCAAAGAGACCACCTGATAGAATAATTTTGAGCATAATAATTCTGAATCAAAAATCAGGCAGAGTATTTGGATTTAAGTATATTTATGAAATCCCATGGCCATTCGGAGAGATTACATGAGCGTGAAACTTAGTCACACGCACCTAACCTCTGAACATACATTTCTGAGTCTGATGTTTTATAGTTGTGGGTAAACAAAGGGGAAGAAGGGGGAGCAAGCCTTGAGCCATCTACAGAACCATTCAGAGACATCTCAGAGACAGTCTAAGTGCCTATCACAGTCCTGGTATCCTAAACAGAGCAGGTCAATATAACATGAGAGCTTATCCTAGGTCATTATTTACGTCTTAGATGACCTGTAGTCTCAGGCATTTGCAAACACATCCTGAAGGCCACAGATAAACAATAATTGCTCACAGAAACACACCAAGAATATATCAGACATATAATATGAAAGAATAATATAAAGGAATATATGAACTTATCCTACATGGAATGTACATATAAACATCAGACATGAATTGGGAAAGTCATGGAATAATATAAGAATAATAACACTGGTCAACACCAAATTTATTGTCTAAGTTTTTTTAGCTGATTTAGGACAATTTTGATGTGCTGAATCCAAAAATCACATTGGTTTTGCTCAATCAGGTCAACTTTTTGAATTATGGCCACATGTTGTTTTATACATTTTTGTTTACATGTACAGGTATTTTCACTTTATATGATGCAAAATTATTTTTTATGTCTTGAAATTCTCTGAATTTTGAACAATGATGGGGCCTCGTTGTGACATGGCGGCGACGCTCACTGGCAGAAGGTGAGACGATGGAGCCAGGAACACATGGCGCCGGGGCTGGACGGGTGACAGGAGCTGAATTCCGAAACGTGGAGCGGGGATGCCTCTCTGTCGGCCTCCTGCCAGGATTTCCCTCCAGTCTACAAATCTCCACTCTCGTCGGAGACGCTGTACTCGAGGGAGAAGGAGAAGGTTCTTGGGCCGTCTCTATCATTAACGCACGCTGTGCCACAATCCATGTTACCCTCGCCTTTCCTTCCAGAAAGGTGAGGTAGTATCTCAATAAAGCCCTCTGGGCGAGGAACAAGTAGTCATCTGCCGCTGGAGTGGGCATGAGACAATGGGTCTTAGCCAGATAGCCGTCGATCTCTTCAAACCCCTCTGGGTAAAACCCACGCTCGAGGGCGGACATCCTGTTCACAAGCCCAAGCAAAGGGGAAAAACTCCAAACCACGGCAAACTCACAGCGACAGGCGTCTACTGTCATGGATGGCCCTCGCGAGCCATCATAAGACGCCACAAATCGCCAGTGAGTTTGCACAGTTTATTAATAGAACAGAAAAGGAACAAAATAACAAGCCACGGGGGGCTAAAACACACTACAACAACATACAGACGACGATAGGGAATAACGGATACGTAAGGAAGCACACTTATGATCACAGAAGTAGAATGGTCAACGTCTGAGCTGAGGGATGCTCGATACATCAGGCAATGGGAAGTTTTTGACGAGACTGCCGCGCCTTTCCGTTCTCAGCGGCCCTCTTAAGTGGAGAGCCACTGATGAGACGAAATGCGGCTCAGCTGTCAAATCTGACAGCCGGAAACCCCTCCGAGCGCTGTCACAATAAAGGCTCGGGGAGCCAAAAGGGGCACACAGCCATCAAATGGGCGAAGATAGTGCATGGCTTGAGTATGGACGGGATCGGCGCTCGAACCATGACAGTCTCAAATCACGTGATGTGACAACGATGACTTGCTCACTACGGTGACTACGGTCATGTGACTGTGGCTATGTTGACACAGTGCTCGACAAACTCTGCTCGCGACACTTCCGTGTTGAGTGTTGAGTGGGCGGTGTTGAGCATAACATCACTACAGGGAGCTGGACTAGCAAAAGTTGTTATCTACATTACAATAAATTGAAAACAGATTAAAGGTGACACTGACTCAATTTCATTTTTTTTGTTTTATTTAGTTATTTTCGGGAAAACGAGGGTTAAGCCTAAGAAGTTTTATGTTTAATCACTACATTTTTGAGACTGAGTCTGCCAAAAGTCTTACGTTTTTTTTTTCCTGCATGAAACAACAGTTGTTGCTGTAAATTTAAGCTTAGCTTCAGTTTGTTTTGACAGATTAATTAGGACTACACTGATTGTTCACCCTCAAATCAGCTTTATACAGCTTTCCCTAAAGGCCCCATCCACTGAAAAGTTGTGTTTTTGTAGGTTTCATCCTTCTGAAATACATCTATTGGTCACGTTGTTACTGAAAGAAAAAAAAAAACCAACAACATAAAAACGCTTACTTCTCTAAAAAAAAAAATACACCTTTTCAATTCTGTATCCGATTAGCCAGTTTAACTCTTCCAGGTTTGTTCCTCTACATTAAAAGGTAAGCCTAGCCTTGATATGTGCCACTGCTATTATGTAGCATAGAGCTGTCTGTCTGCAAACTTGTAACCCAGCCAAGGCGTTAGCTTTGTAGCTAAACAGCTGGCTTACCAAAAGCAGAGACGGACTTACCATTAGACAAAGGTAGGCGACTATATTTATACATTATATATATATAAATGTTTAGCATATTTAGCATCATGTCCGACAAAATAAAGAAACACCAGTATTTACATAAACGGCAAATCAAATCATGAACGTAAAGTTCTCCATCCTTCTCCTCAGACTGTTGGACTCTTCCACGGTATCGCTGAGACATGCGCATGCGTGTATTGTTGGTTGCATTGTAAACAAACCGTACAGCATGTGGAATAGCAGCAAAATAGATACAAAGTTATCCAAGCAGTGTGGAGAAATGGAGAAAAAGGGAAGAGCCCAGAAAATTGTTATCAAAACAACCTTTTTCACTTCAAGCAGTGAGGAGACTTACCCTCTCAAAGAGCAGATAGCAACGCTGCTTGTATGAGCACACATGATGTTAATGACGAGCACCTATTGTTAGTGAGGAGGCAGCGGTGATGCCGGTTGACGATAGTACAGGTAAACAACAAAATATTTTTACTATTTTTCTAACTGCAAGATTTGCAGAAGCCAAGGCTCACATTGTTAAATTTAAATATGACCAGCTGTGCCCCCCAGGCATGCACAGGATATCTGCAGCCTCAGCAGATGACATTACATGAGATTATATATAGTTTTCAGAGTTTTTTTGCACTAAAAGTTGTGGGAAGAATTCCAAATTTTAAAGCAGATGCCTTTTTCCATAAGTTTACAGCAATGATATTCTATATAACACCACAAGGAAAGCACAGGATTGTCAAAAAATTCCTATTAAACAGTGATTTGTAAATTAAGCAGAACCTTCCGATGTACAGAAGAAAAACTTTTCTGCAACAGCAAATACAGACTTTAACACAATTAAGTGAGAATGAAGTAGCTACTCATAAATTTATCATAAAAATGATCAACATTGTAGGCTACTCTTGCTGAGAACTTGAATAAAAATGATGAAAAAAATAATTATCCATTACAACAGCTAAATTGCATTAAATGCATGTTAAAGAGTATAGATTTGGAAATTATTGGCAGCATTTTCATTTGAAAACTTCCTAACTGCAGCGGTGCCCAACCACTCTACACCAAGCACAGAGAAAAAAGAAATAATTTATTTTGTTGTTCTGTATTGTCTATCGAAGTCTGTGTTTTTCTGGAAAAATTACTGAATATTCTCTCTCATTCCATGCCTGACTCCTACTTGTCTATCTGCTGCACATCTTGACACACACCTATCTCATCGGATAATCATCTTTCCTTTACCAGAAGGAGGGGCTCTCCTTGGGGGTTTGCCGGGGCACATGTTGGTCCATGTCCAGACTGGAGATTCACAGCTTTAAAGCTCACTGACAAAATGTAGTAATTATTTTACCTCTGAAGATATATAAAATGTTTAAACACTGGCTGTAGTGTTATATTTGCTCGTTTGTTTGTGGTTTTACGGCGTCTCTCCTCAGGTGCATTTCCGCAACGGGGTGCTTTTTAGGCAGGTGGACTTTTTTCAACACAAACCCGGCACTTCATATATGCGGTCAAGACAGAGACTTGGGGAGGCATTCATTGGCGGGCCGGGAAAAACAGAGGAAGGGACAGTGTAGGAAAACTCGCGGGTGAGTGGGTTTTATTTAAAATTGCACACTCTGTTTTTTGCTGATGTGTTCTGTTATTACTCACTATAAACATGGAAGTGAATGCGGTGCAGCGATGCATTTGATTGGTTAGACTGTGTGTTTGAGCACTACTCAGGGACAAATTTGATTGGCGAAATTGGTGGAAGTTGACGAGGATTGGCCAAAATTGTGGGAAAGTTGAGGTGAATGGACAAAGTTGCAAGGTTTCAATTCAATTCAATTCAACTTTATTTATATAGCGCCATTTCACAACAACAGTCATCTCATAGCACTATCAACTGTAGAGGGGACCCCCACAGTTGCAGAAAGACCCCAGCAATCAGGCGATCCCCTGTGAGCAAGCACTTGGCGACGGTGGAGAGGAAAAACTCCCTTTTAACAGGAAGAAACCTCCAGCAGAACCAGGCTCAGGGAGGGGCAGTCATCTGCTGCGACTGGCTGGGGGGTGAGGGGATAGAGAAGAAGAAAAGAACAGACATGTAGAGAGCAAACAGCACGATGGGGACTCAATCTATGGGAGAGAACAAACAAATGTTAATGACCAGCAAAAAAAAAATATTTCATAGAGAGTGAGGAAAGGAGTGAGGCCCAGTGCATTACTGGAGGTCCCCCGGCTGACTAAACCTATTAGCAGCATAACTAAGGGAGGGTTCAGAAACACATGATCCCTCCCTAATTGTAGACTAGATCAAAAAGGTAGGTTTTAGCCCTATTCTTAAAAACAGAGATCGAGTCTGACTCCCGAATCCAGATTGGCAGCTGATTCCACAGGAGAGGAGCTTGATAACTGAAGGCTCTGCCTCCCATTGTACTTTTGGAGATTCTAGGTATTACAAGTAATCCTGCATTTTGAGAGCGTAGTGCTCTGTTAGGATAATACGGTAGTATCAGATCTTTTAAATAAAAAGGAGCCTGATTGTTTAGAGCTTTGTAAGTGAGAAGAAGGATTTTAAACTTAATTCTAAACTCTATGGGAAGCCAATGAAGGGAGGCCAGAACCGGAGAGATATGATCTCTCTTTCTAGTACCTGTTAAAACTCTTGCTGCAGCATTTTGGATCAGCTGAAGACTTTTTAAAGATGTTTTAGGACAGCCTGATAATAAAGAATTACAATAATCTAATCTCGAGCTAACAAAAGCGTGGATCAGCTTCTCAGCATCACTCTGAGACAAGATGCTCCTAATCTTGGCAATATTACGCAAATGATAGAAGGCAGTCTTAGAAACAAATTTAATATGTGAATTGAAGGACAAATCCTGATCAAAAATAACTCCAAGGTTCCTCACAGAGCTATTAAGAGAAAGAGTAACTGCGTCCAAACTGAAAGTTTGATTTGGAAAGGAATTTCTAAGGTTTTTTGGACCAACAAGAATGACTTCAGTCTTATCTGAATTTAATAGCAGGAAATTACAAGTCATCCAAGCTTTGATTTCCTTAAGACAGGCTTCTAACTTGGCTAATTGATTAGTATCATCTGGCTTCATTGACAGGTATAATTGTGTGTCATCTGCATAACAATGAAAATGTATACAGTGCTTTCTAATAATGTTGCCTAACGGAAGCATATATAAACTAAAAAGAGTAGGGCCTAGCACAGATCCCTGTGGAACTCCATGACTAAGCTTTGAGCTGAAAGAAAACTCATCATTTACATGAACAAACTGGAACCTATCAGATAAATAAGATCTAAACCACTGCAACGAAGTTCCATTAAGTCCAACATAGTGTTCTAATCTATCAAGTAGAATATTATGATCAATAGTATCAAAAGCTGCACTAAGATCTAAAAGGACAAGTACAGAAACTAGTCCATTATCAGATGCAATGAGGAGGTCATTAGTGACCTTCGCTAAGGCTGTTTCAGTACTATGATGGATTCTAAACCCAGATTGAAACTCTTCAAGTAAACCATTTCCCTGCAGGTGGTCAAATAGTTGCGTAGCAACAACTCTTTCTAAGATTTTTGAAATGAAAGGGAGATTAGAGATTGGTCTATAGTTAGCTAAAGCTCCTGGATCTAGCGTTGGCTTTTTGAGTAAGGGTTTAATTACAGCCGTTTTAAAAGCCTGCGGTACATGGCCTAAAGTTAATGAAGAATTGATTATATGAAGAATAAAGCTACCAATAAGTGGGAAGACTTCTTTAAATAACCTGGTAGGAATAGGATCTAAAAGACAAGTTGAAGGTTTGGATGAGGAAACTACTTTGTCTAACTCACAAAGGTCGATTGGAGTAAACTCATCAAGACAGACATCAATAGAAGGAGTTGTAGTAGTTACAGTATTTAAGTTAACTGTGGGAAGAATCTGATTGATTTTATCTCTGATGGATGAAATTTTATTATTGAAAAAGTTCATAAAGTCCTGACTAGTAAACTCTAAGGGGATGCTAGGATTGACAGAGTCCTGACTCTTTGTCAACCTGGCTACAGTACTGAAAAGAAACCTGGGATTATTCTTGTTCTCTTCTATTAATGCAGAGTAATAACTTGTTCTAGCTTTTCTAAGAGATTTTTTATAAATTAAAAGATGATTTCTCCAAGCTAAATAGATTTCATCTAAATTAGTAGAGCGCCATTTTCTTTCTAATTGACGAGTCTTCTGTTTTAAGCTACGAGTTTCTGTGTTGAACCAAGGAGTTAAAAATCTCTGATTAGACTTTTTCTTTTTTAAGGGGGCCACCAAGTCTAGAGCCTGATGCAGAGAAGCTGAAACACTATCCACCATGTTATCAATTACAGAAGGAGCAAGCTGTCTATAGCTTATTTCCGTTGTGTTGACACATGGCATAGAGGAAACAATCTGCATAAATTTGGAAATAGCATCATCTGAGAGGCATCTACTGTGATAATATTTTTCTTTAGGAGCCAAATAGTCAGAAATAGTAAAATCAAAGGTTAACAGACAATGGTCTGACAGTACAGGGTTATGAGGAGACACTACAAGATTTTCTATTTCTATGCCATATGTCAGAACAAGGTCCAATGTATGGTGGAGGTAATGAGTAGAATTTCCTACTTTCTGAGAAAACCCAATCGAGTCTAATATTGAATTAAAAGCCACATTAAGGCAGTCACTATCTACATCCACATGTATATTAAAGTCCCCTACTATAATTATTCTATCAGATTTCAACACTAAATCAGCTAAGAAATCAGCAAATTCGGATAAAAATTCTGAATAGGTTGATGGGGGACGATAAACTATGGCAAATAAAATTGGGTTTAACCTGAAATTGCTAAAGTGCCCAATACTGAGGACCAGGCCCTCAAAGGAATTATAACATGTTTTTTGCTTTACATTAACTAGTAATTTGGAATGGTAAATTGTTGCTACTCCTCCTCCACAACCAGAACTTCTGGGATTTTGACAGTTTAAATAACCAGAGGGGGTTGATTCATTTAAACCAACATAATCCTCTTGCCCTAACCAAGTCTCTGTAAGGGAAATTAAATCAATCTGATGATCAATTAACAGATCATGGACTAACAGAGACTTGGGAGTTAGAGACCTAATATTTAACAAACCACATTTAATTTTTAAATTATGAGGAGGAACAGAGGCCAAATCATTCAATTTAGAGGCTTTATGTTTAATTTGAGTTTTACCAATATTTTGCTTTATCACTTTGGGATGCTTATACATTATATTTTTATTCACTTTGGAGGGAGCAGACAACGATTCTCTGATGGGGAAGTCAGGGGCTAAGCTGAGGGGTGGCGGATGAAGAGGAGCTGCAGAGAGGCGTGTAAGACTGAGACTCTGCTTCCTGGTCCCAACTCTGAGTAGTCATGGTTTTGGAAATTTGGATAAAAAAGATGCCAGATTGTTAGATAAATGAGAAGCACCATCCAAAGTGGGATGAATGCTGTCTCGTCTCATAAGACCAGGTTTTCCCCAAAAAGAGCTCCAGTTGTCAATGTAGCCCACGTCATTTTTAGGACACCACACAGACAGCCAGCGGTTCAAGGATGACGAGCGGCTAAACATGTCATCACTGGTCAGATTGGGGAGGGGCCCAGAGAATACTACAGTGGCTGACATCGTTTTTGCAAACTCACACACCGATTCTATATTAAGTTTCGTGACTTCCGACTGCCGGAGACGGATGTCATTAATGCCGGCGTGAATAACAATTGTGGAATATTTACAGTTACTTTTAGCCAGCATTTTCAAATTTGACTCGATGTCGCCTGCTCTGGCCCCAGGAATACATTGGACTATGACCACTGGAGTCTCTAGGTTCACGTTTCTGACTACAGAGTCGCCAATGATCAGAGTTTTTTCCTCAGCGGGTGTGTCGCTGAGCGGGGAAAAACGATTAGAAACGTGAACAGGTTGGTGGTGTACCGGGGCTTTGCGACTAGGCTTCCTTCTCACCGTCACCCACCCAGTCTCCTCGCTGCTGAGGAGAGCCGGGGAACCACTGATAGGGGGGCCTAAGCTAGCTAGCTCCGCTGCAGCTAATGGGCGTCCGTCGAGATTAACTGGCGCAGACGGTGTTTCAATGCAGCGGAGCCGGGATTCCAAATCAGACAACCTCGCCTCGAGCGCCTCAAAAAGACAACATTTATTACATTTACCGTTATCACTAAAAGAGGCAGAGGTGTAGCTAAACATCTGACAGAGAGAGCACACCAGAGGAGAGGAAAGAGAGGTAGTAGCCATAGCTAGTGGCTAGAGAGCTGGAGAGCAAACCACACAGGCAGACAGCAAAACAGGAAGTGACGATCCTCAAAAGATGTGGCAATGGCCTGATTTTGAGTGAATTAGTGCAATCACAATATCGTGAAATCCTGGAGGGACTGGTAAGTGTGAACAAACAACAGATCTTCCACGTGAATTGTTTGTTTTTTTTTCAATAATAGATTTGTTAAACTTCTTTGTTTTTCTACAGATGTAATTCCTGATGCCAGAATGACATCATCATTTGAAGACTTCTGAGGACAAGAAGTTTCAGGTAGGATTTCAATAAGGTCTGAAAAGAAGATGTAGAACAAAGAAAAAGTAGGGCCCCATTTCTGTCTTTGCCTTGGGCCCCAAATGGACTAAGTCCGCCCATGACCAAAAGAGGTTTATATTGTTATTTTCTTTCGATTTAAGTCACCCTAATAGACATTCCTGTTTCCACCTTGTAGTATATAATGCCGTGCACTAATACTGAGTTTTATGAAGAACGTCACTAGTGCAGCGGGAGCGGAGTGATATGAACAGAAGTGAAGTTCCTAATATGACTGTAGTTGAGTCGGCCGGTTGTTAATAAATGTCCACTACGTTAAATCAAAGGTGATGTCTCTGAGTGATGCTTCGCGGATTCATAGCAAGTAACAAGAGCTACAACATGGTGTCAGAAGTTGGTCCAGTTATCCAACATGCCACAGTGAGGGAGCACTGGAGTCCGGCTGTGTGAAAATTCAGGCTAACAGGTGCTATCGTGACTGAGACGCTAGACTCTAGCATCTCAGTCACGATAGCACCTGTTCTATGATCCTGATCTATCCTCTAGAGGCTAGCGGCCATCCATCTAGCGGCCATCCTCTAGCGGCTAGAGGATGGATCAGTTCAAGCTACCATCGCCGTTGGTGCCAACAGGTAATGTTGGAGAAAACTGGCAAAGATGGGAATGGCGCTTCCAGATTTATATGACTGCTAGTGGTGCGGAGGAAAAGGAAGAAAAGATTAAAGTAGCTATTCTTCTGCATGCGCTAGGAGAAGAGGCTCTTGAAGTGTACAACACACTGAATATTGACCACGGGAAGGAGCTGACTACAGATGATATTCGATCAGCTTTCAGAGCCTATTGTCAGCCTAAAAAGAATACAGCATTCGAGAGGCATCAGTTCTGAGCTCATCTGATGGCAGAATCTATTACAATTGAAAAGTATGTGACAGAACTCAGACAGAAAAGTAAAGACTGTGAATTTGGAGCATCAGAAAATGACATGATCAGAGACAAAATTGTGTTTAGCATAAATGACCAGCACCTGAAAAAGAGACTTTTAAGCTAACCAAATATCACATTGGAGAAGGCAATAGACACCTGCAGAGCCGCGGAAACTGCCAGAGCACAAATACAAGCTATGAGTGCAGCTGCACAGGAGAAAACTGTACATGCACTGCACGAGAAAAAAACGCATGGACAAGCAATCACGCTGTAAAGGACACAGGCATAAAGAGCAACAGACAAGGAACAGCGGACAAAAACCCGCATGCAGGAAATGTGGAAAGCTTCACCCTCCCAAACAATGCCCTGCATATGGAGTCACATGTCACAAGTGTGATAAGCAAAACCATTTTACTGAAGTGTGTGCTACAGTCAAAATGCCATATGGAAGGCCAGTACACAACACAGATCCAGAAATACATTTCCTGTTCATTGGCACAATGCATACACACCAGCCAGACATTAAAGTGGACAATTCATGGTATGCTGAAGTAAATGTTAATAACATGAATATCAAATTCAAGTTGGACACAGGTGCAGAAGCCAATGTTCTGCCACTAAAAATGTTTAATGTCATTAAAAGGAAGCAAGATGTGAGAGCAGCAAAGAAGTAAACTTGGACCCCATAAAAACAGTGCTAGTCACATGTGGGGGAGCGAGACTGAAACCAGCAGGCATGCTGACGTTAATGTGCTCCACGTCCAGCACTCAGGCACGGCTACCATTGACTGTGTCACAACATTCATCTACAGTCATCTTGGGTAGAAACGCATGTGGAAAAACTACAGCTGATAAAAAGAATGGATATCTACTCACTCGACTTAAAACATCCACAGACAAAGGAGGAGCTGACTGCATAGCACCCAGATGTTTTTGAAGGTTTAGGTGAATTTTCAGGAGAGTATCACATTCATACAGACCCCAAAGCTGCACCAGTGATACGCGGCTGCAGAAAAATACCACTAGCTGTAATGGACAAACTCAAAGTTACCCTTGATGAGTTGTTACAGGCTGACATAATCACAAAAGTGACTGAACCAACACTATGGTTGAACAGCCTTGTTATTACAGAAAAGAAAGGAAAGAACAAACTGAGGGTTTGCTTGGACCCCAGTGATTTGAACAAAGCCATATTAAGACAGCGCTACTCCATTCCTACAACAGAAGTGGTCCCAAGTAAACTGCTGGAAAGAATATATTCACCATGCTGGATGAGAAAGATGGATACTGGCAGGCGAAGCTGTAGAAAGAATCATCCCTGCTGTGCGCATTTAACACTCCATGGGGCAGATATCGATTCAAACGACTACCATTTAGTATTAAATCAGCAAGTGAAGTATTTCAGCAACGCAACAGTGAGACATTCAAGGAGTCCACATCATTGCAAATGACATAATTGTTGCTGTATCCTCAGAGAAAGAACATGATGAAATATTACAGAGTAATGGCCAGAGCAAAAGAAGCTAATGTGAAGTTCAACAAAGAGAAAATACAGTTCAAGGTGAGCAGCGTGAACTACATGGGTCAAATCATCACCTCAGCAGGTGTAAAGCCTGACGATGCTAAGGTTAAAGCCATTGTTGAGATGCCATCACCTAAGGATAAAGCAAGACTACAGAGAATGCTTGGAATGATAAAATACTTGGCCCAGTACATCCCTGGAGAAGCAACCATAACAGCGCCTCTAAGACAACTTCTCAGAAAAGACAGCATGTGGCAGTAGCAGCATGAACACGAAGAGGCAGTAAACAAATTGAAAAATGCTCTTGTGTCTGTCCCTGTGCGCAGGTTTCTTTGACCCAAAGAAACAGCTCATCATACAGGCAGACGCCTCCAAGGATGGCCTAGGAGCGTGTCTTATGCAAGGGGGCACCCTATAGCCTACGCATCCAGAACAATGACCGAGACTGAAAAAAACTATGCACAAATTGAGAAGGAACTTTTAGCAAGAGTCTTCTTTGTTAGAAAATTCCATCAGTACGTGTATGGAGTGAGAGTAGAGGCACAATCAGATCACATGCCACTAGAGAACATCTTGATGAAACCACTCACAGTAGCGCCATCAAGACTTCAAAGAATGCTCTTGCAACTACAAAGGTATGACCTGAAAGTCACCTATACCCCAGGAAGAGACTTATTAATAGCAGACACACTGTCACAAGCTGCTGTACATGAGCAACAAACAAATGAAGATGACATGACAAATGAGAAGGTCATTTACTGCACAATCTAGAGCCAACAGATGCATTAAGCATAGAGTCTCTAAAGCAACTCAAAGATGAAACAGAGAAAGACGACACCCTACAGCTGTTGCAAGACACACACAGACATGGCTGGTCTCATCACAGAAAACAGATCCAAGACTGATACAGTACTAGCCGACAAGTCACACAATCGCTGTAAGAGAAGGAATAATGATTGCTGGAGACAGGATAATTCCTCCTCGTTCTATGAGAGCAGAACTACTCCAACGACTACATATGGCACACCAAGGAATGCAGAGGTTAAAAGCATTAGCCCAGAAATACTGGTATTAGCCAGGAATGACAAGAGACATACGAGAACAAATAATAGAGACCTGTGGGACATGCCAACAGTTCCAACCCCATAACCAAAGGGAGCTGCTAATCTCTCATGAGATACCTGACCTGCCCTGGTTTAAAGTGGGGGCTGACATCTTTGAGATCAGTGGGCAATCATATTTGCTATTGATTGACTACTTCTCAAAATATCCAGAAGTACTAAGCATTAAAGACAAAACATCACACAGTGTAATCAGAAAGATGAAATCTGTCGTCTCTAGGTGTGGAATATCAAAAGAGATTGTGTGTGATCGTGTCACATTTGTAAGTCAAGAAATGAGAAACTTTGCTATGATGCATAAAGCTCACCCACTTCAGCCCTACTTACCTACAATCAAATGGACTGGCTGAAAGAACAGTTAAGACTGTCAAAAATGTGCTCAAAAAAGCACTACAAACAAACGCTGACCCTCATCTTGTGCTACTTATGCTGAGGAACACTCCAGTGACAGGCATGGAATATTCCCCAGCTCAAATGCTTATGGGTAGAGCCCTCAGAAGCACTATCCCCAGTTCCACCACGGTCCTCCAGCCTGCAGTACCTAAAGGTGCACACAAATCTCTCCAAGACCTACAACATAAACAGCAGCAATATTACAACAAAGGGACACGACAACTACTACAGCTACAACCAGGTGACACAGCTCACAGATGGTGCCCTGTAACAGTCACTGCACAGAGGAGTGAACCATGTTCTTATGAAGTAGTGACACCTTCTGGTCAGCAGTACAGAAGAAATAGACATCACTCAAGGAGAACACCACCATGTGCACAAAAGGACTGCGACTGATGTTCAATGGATGAAGAGCAGATTATCACACCAAATCCCAGTGCTGCAGATGATGCTCAGTGTATGCACACACCCCCACCCCAATCAGCTCAAACCAGGAGTGGCCGAGTGGTTAGACCACCAGCAAGATACAAAGACTACTTCATGTGCAAACCATAGCACTCATTCTTCAGAACAACTTTGTCCTGCCCAATGCTGAAAATTAAAAAAAAAAAAAGAGAGAGAGAGAGAAATGGGGGAGAGTTTGACTGTTTAGAATGTTCAAATGCCTTTAGAAGGTGTTTAATG
The DNA here is from genome assembly GCA_020510985.1 of Pholidichthys leucotaenia. Taxonomy (NCBI): domain Eukaryota; kingdom Metazoa; phylum Chordata; class Actinopteri; order Cichliformes; family Pholidichthyidae; genus Pholidichthys; species Pholidichthys leucotaenia. The sequence continues at coordinate 97,018,124 of CM035849.1, forward strand.
TTATTTGAGTTGTTTGATGTTAAGAAACAATCACATCGCTTATTTTAATAACAGCCTGAAGAAAAAGTGTAATATTAAGATATGTTACTACAGCAGAGTTTTGATACCATTCCTAAGAGAAATGAGCTCGGTTAATGATGGTTTTTGTTGGGTTAATGTTATAGAAATGAGTACCACGCACAGAGTAAGATGGGTATTATAGAAATGGTGAGATGAATCTTTCAAGTTAAGAAAGGGGGATGTAATATATAGTGCTGTGCACTAATACTAAGTTTTATGAAGAGCGTCACTAGTGTGGCAGGAGCAGAGTGATATGAACAGAAGTGAAGTTCCTAATATGTCTGTAGATGAGTCGGACAGTTGTTAATAAATGTCTACTACGTTAAATCAAAGGTGATGTCTCTGAGTGATGCTTCGTGGATTCATAGCAAGTAACAAGAGCTACAACACACCTGTTTCACTAATCCACAGTCTGTGTGTGTGTGTGTGTATATATATATTTTATAGTAATATGTACATATGTATATTAGCTGCTCTTGCTTGCTTGTTTTTTTTTTTTTTTTTGTTTTGTTTTTTTTCTTGCCTTCTGATTGTTGCTCTGAGTGTTGCTATCCCTGTGCTGTTGCAATCCTGGAATTTCCCCGTTGTGGGACTAATAAAGGCTTATCTTATCTTATCTTAATAATATAGATCATTTTGGCTTATTTTGTTATATTTTCGCGGTAATGCTACATTGAGCTATTACTATTAGATTGGCTAGGTGGTCAGTGGCTAGCTGAAGCAAACAGTTGAGCCACTCATTCAGAAATGTTTCTGTCAGTTATGGCCCGAGGCATAGGCCATATAGGCAGTTGCCTAGAGCGCCACCTGCTGGAGGGGGCACAGCTGCAAGCCATCAATTTTTTTTAAATTAATAAAATAAAGTTCCTAATAGTCAGAGGCACTGTACCGGCAGACAAGACAGACAAATGCTTAGACCCCCAAGCCAGTAGGGGGTCTCCGAGGGTTGACCCACTTTGAATCACTTCAGCAGTGACAGTGTGGATAGTTTGCAGTTTGATGTGGCAGTCCCACCCAGTGTGGCTTTTAAGTAAACACATTGCAGAGATGAACTTGTTGAGATTTGTAAAATTAAATAAATATGCAGGCTGACTAAAGTCAGAAGAGAAATCAGCTTTGCCTATTCCTCCACCCGTCAGATGACTGCTGTGACAAACTCTGCTTTAACAGCAGAACCAGCGCAAATTCTGTCAGTGGTCAGTCCACCTCTGACTGGCTGATCCTGTGGATTCAATCTCCAGCTACAAACAGCTCCAGCTACAAACAGCTCCAGCTACTGTCCTGTGTGTTGCCCCTCAAATATGATTTATAACGATAAAACAGCAAAGGTAGGACAAAATTTATTGTAGTGGCTATTTGTTTTTGCTCGTGTATGTTTGTGTGCACAGGCTTGTAGTTTTATTTGGTGAGGACATGTATTTGTGTGTTGTGTTTCACTTCAAGCGCCACCGAAGGTGAGGTACGTTTTATTTCAGAGGGAGCTGTCATGAAAAAAGATTAACAGAGGATAAGTTAATGCGAGGTGAACTGGGATGCATGAACGGATACGGAGTAAAAGTAAACAGAGATTTCCCCTTGCTGGAACAGGATAGGCTTGTATCTGCTCCAGAGCAGCCAGGGAACAGTCAGAGATGAAGGAGACTCTGACCTTCAGCTGAGGCTAGCCACTGTGATATTTGTGGCGCACACAGTTGTCTGTTGCAGCTGTGAAATGAATATAATCTGCCAGAATAATGACAGACGGCCTTCTGATTCATTTCCACTCTTTGTCCGTTCATCCGTTTCCTATTCAAATGTCAGCTGAACTAAGGTGAGGTGGTCAATGACCCACGCTGCCTGCAGGATCAGGAGTCATCTGACATGTGCAATCCTATTCAGATAATAGCAGCAAGCCTAGATTGAAAGGGGCTTATGTGATTCATTTTTATGAGCAGTTAACATGAGTTCCCTGGTCTGTTGCTGATATTGGGGACTTCAGGGCCTGAAAGGGTATAATGTGTGTGCGTGCGATGGGGAGGAGGGCGCTGTACCATAATCTCGCCTAGGGTGCCAAAATGGCAAGGGCCAGCCCTGGTTTATGTGCTTATTGTACTCCAGGGACCACTCATATTCTATCAACCACTGAAACCACACACTCCTCTCCTGAAGTGATGCATTAAATTTACATTAGTTGGCTTGGGCTCACAGCTCAGCTAGAACTTAGCCAGGTAAGATTAGCAATAGTGGCATAAGAGGAAGGGTGGAGTTAAAGGTAGCTCTTACCAATGTGTCTAATGGGGTGACCTTCATATACCATCCCTGGCCACAATTTCTCATTTTAAAAAGAATTTCACAGCGGAGATGTTGTTGATAAAAATGCTTATTTATCGACAACATTAGTGAAAAGGGAAATTTAAATAATCCTACTAATTTACATGCTGTTAAACAAATCTTCATCTCTTCTACCGCTTATCCAGGGGTCCAGGTCACTAGGGCAGGAGTCCGCACAGAGAAACCCAGACTGCCGCCCTGTTCACACAGCACCATGATTTTCATGATCCCTCTTGCATGTGGTGAGCTCACTGGAGGATGGACCCATGTCGCTCCACTGGGTATGCAGGTCCTTGATGTAACCTCTTCATGGGGATCTACTGGACCGCTGTTGGTCTGGCCCTTCACCCGGGTCCAATTTGTCTTGGGAGACCCTACCAGGGGCAAGCTTCCCCTGACAACATCATGTCAGGGGAACTGGGATCATTAGGGCACACAAACCCCTCCACCACAATAAGGTGGCGATCTACGGCAGGGATGCAACAAATTATCATCAGCTATTTTGTTTTGGTCCTGGCAAGCAGAACAAATATCTTCTTGACTACTGTGCCAAAAAGATTTAATTTGCCAAAAGGAGCTCTTCTCATATCTGATATATGCTGCCTATAAAAAAGTATTTATAGTCTATTTTTAGTGTATAATAATTTTAATACTTTATTTGAAATGTCTTAATTATGCTTGAATTGACAGAGGGGAATGGGAGCGAGAATTAAAGGCATATGAAGTGGTTGGAGGGGGTGGGGTTGAAGGGATGGGGAGGTAGAGAGAAAAAAAGTAAAACAAAGAGAGAAAATAGGGGGAGAGGGGGAAGGAGGTCATAGCAAGCCCACCTCGGGACTGTGAACAAGCAAGATAGCGCCCCCCATTGCATGAGCAACTTACAGCCCCCACAGAGCACAAATGCCCTGAGAGGCCACTCAGCTCCAGGACAGCCAGGCACCCACCCCAGGGGGAAGGGCAAGGGGGGCTGGGCCCCAGGGGCAACTGCCCAGCCTGGAATCCTGCTGACAACAGAGAACAAGAAAAACAAACCAAAATATGAATATACTGTGTATCTCAGTAAACTGGCCTTTAGTGAAAAGAAAAGTTAAGGTAATACTAGGACTATGTATGTCATGAGCTGAGCACTGGAGGTTTCCGCCATGTTCAGTCTCATGGCTTTTTTCTATATTTATATATTTGTTGTATTTTGTGATTTTTGGTTTCGGTTTTTCTCACACTGTTTTCCATTTTCCTGTTCATGTCTTGGTTTTGTTTCACTCTTATTTTGTATTAATTTGTATTTAGATCTCAGTCTGCATTTGTTGATATTTTATTCTTTATATCCTTACTGTTGTGTTCTCCCTCTGGGTTGCCAGTTGCCAGTGGCGTTTCCTGGTTTGTGCTCCGTGTGGGCATAGCCCCTGTCAACTGTCAGCTCCGATCTCTCCCCTCTCATTGCTCCCAGCTAGTCCAATTATGAATCATTGTTTCCTTCTGCCCGCTCATGTGACCCACACCTGTCATTACTGATGTGATTTGTTTTTGATCCTATTTAAGAGCAGTTATTTTCATTTCCCGTGCCGCAGTCTTGAGTTTCTCCTGTCTTCATCTCCACCAGAGTCCAGCCCTTGCTCTGATGCACTTTATTTGTAAGTTTGCTCGTTGTTTGAATTTTGTGTTAGAGCACTGTTTGGGACTTTGTGTTTCGTTGTTTTTTCAATAAACATCTCACAAACTCACAGTTCAGTGCGTGGGTCTTTCACTCTGCCACGAGGGGTGATTCATGACAATGTAAAGGAATCTCACCCACTCAGTGTGTGAGTTATCAGTTTAGTTTGGGATAAGGCTATAATGTGAACTGTTTGTTTCCTTGTAAAGTCATTTCAAGAAATGTATTGAAACCGACATAATTTGAGTCAATATCCCTTTTAATTAAAACTGGGTATGTATCTGCCACGGTAATTATGATAAAGCACAGGGTGCTTGGATCACTTCTGCAGATTTGACTTTACAAGACAGTTGGCAGATCATCAACACCAACACAAAACACAGCCTAGAAAATATAGCCTAAAGGTTCAAAACATTATAATACAACCAGAAACATTGGCTTCTGATGGGGCTTCTCATCACTGGAAATATCTTTTTTAAAAATGTAAGATAAATCTGAAAAGGGACTTGAAAGACAACTGATAACAGGATGTCTGATTCAAAATATCTAAAACCACGTACTTGGAAAATTTTGTGAAATATAGCTGCAGCTTCAATACTGTAGAACAGAGAGAGAAAAAAAATCTGCACCTACACTCAAAAAATAGTTCTGACTTTTTCAGCGCTTTATGCCATTTATTTGTGCATTTACAAGTTTTCACATAAGCTGTACTAATAAAGTACAAATAATTATTATTAACACTTATGCAAATAGGCTCCAGTCCCCCCCCAACCCCCGCGATCTGAAAATGATTAAGTGGAAGAAGATGGATGGATGGATGGATGGATGGGCTTATGCAAACTCATAAAGAAAGCTAACACCATTAAATTTCATAGTAACAGTTTTATGTAGTTGTTATACATCATCCAATTTATGTTCATACATTATCATGTAATTGAATCTGTCTTGTTTGACAGCATACCACATTTAAACTTTGCTTTATAAATTTTAACTGATAACATTTAATTATTTTGTCAATAGTACATTTGTCCTAATTCGAAATCAGAATGTATAAAAGTTGTAAAATATAGTAATTCAAATAAAATTCTTAAATGTCACGTCATTTCATAAAATGAGGCAAACCGGCATACAGTACTCTACGATACTTGTGCAATGCAATATTAGTACTAAACCCCAGATTGTCTGGATGTATCCATAGCTCAAAGTTTGCAGAATAAAACTCTCTGTGAGGATGTAGCTTTTTGTGCCGATGTGCTTGGACTGGTCAGTAAGACTCAAAATAGACCCAGAGAAATACCAGTCCATTAACATCCATCCACCCTCTTGAAGGTTTTACAGTTTCTAGTATTAGCTCTAAAATCCTTTTGTAGACTGGTGGATAAAATACTGGAGCATAAAGCCACAATAGAAATCAGCAGCACTCAGAGTACGCCAATGTATGTAGACATCCACAAATCATTTACTCTAAATTTATGGTATGCATTAGGAGCTGTGTAATTGTGTCCCATTGCTGCTATTGTCGTTCCTTTTATGCCATGTGAATATATCCAGTGTGTTTACAATAAAAACCTTAACATAACATGGGCAGAGATGGATAGAGTAAGAAGAAGCATTACTTTATTATATTAATTACTCAAATATAAGAGTAGTTGCCAAAAAATGAAGAAAGTATTGATTAAAAAAGTTACACACAGGAACATAAAGGTGCTGCACTGGAACTAAAAGGTTTTTCAAAAGGATGCCATCGAGGAACCATTTTGAATTCCACACAGAACTTTTCAGCAAGAGGTTCTTCAAATATTCTGAAGAAACAGACATTACTCTGAGTTATTAGCACATTTTCAGCGCCTCCCAACATCTCAGTGTTCATCATCATCACTAAAATAGGTTAACTTAGGGGAAAGAAAGTAGTGAGAGATAAAACCAAGTCCACACTCTGTGAGAAAATATCTCTATTTATTTGTCTTCACTCAACCCACTGAAGTTGGGGGAAAACAATTTGTTGTGTAGTTTTATATTTGCAAAACAGGGATGATTAATTTATTAGTAGACAGAAATTAATAAGACATTGTTATTCTTTGACTAATCTTTAAGCAACAAAATTAAAATATAATAGGCAATTCTGCTGCCCTTTTAGTTTTTCCATTCTGAACCCTAACAGAAAGTTCCACTTTGATGTTGTGTATTTGGGAAAGTGAGGTGGGCACTGGCTGTTTTCTCAAATGACAAAGAAAGTAAATCAGTTGTTCTTCAGTGAGTGATGCATTCTGTAGAACCACAGAGTTCTGTTAAGAACCATTATTTGTTAGTGTGTGCTCAAGTTGTGGCTTTACTTTTACTAATTTGTGAGACTGGCTCATAAATTTGGGACCTTTTTTCTTAAATTTGCAATTTCTTGCCAATTAGTGAGGCCTTTCTAATAGATTTGTGACCCTTGCAGTTGTGCAGCTTTTTTGATTTAATTTGCTTTTTTAATACAATTGTCTTTTTCTTACAAATTGGCTTTTTTTTAAATTCTAAACTTTTGTGAGAAACTAGTGGCTTATTCAAGTAAAGTTGCACTTTTTACTAATTGATTTAGAGCTATTCACATGTGCCTTCTAATATAATCCAATTCATATCCTACAAACACACAATAAACTAATACATTTGATATTTTAAAGGCTTAATTCTGGACAAAATTAAGTCTCAGTTTTGCTTTTGAATTTGACAGCTCATCTGACCAAATGTATGTGAGTAAAAGTACATTTTGTCCTTAAAAAAATGCTCTCAAATAAGAAAAAAAGGTATTTTTAGATCAAGCTACTCAAGTAAGTAAAAATTGGGGCATCACTTGTTTTAATCATGATTAATCACATTTAATCCCGTTAACTGCATGATGCATGATTAGCTTGACACTCTCACTCTTGACCATATGCTGCCTATGTCAAAATAATCACGTTAATCACAACTCAGGCGATTAATGTGATTAACTTACCTGGCGTAATTAATCGCGATTAAAGCTGACACCACTACTGTAAATATAACATAAACACGTTCGATCATGTCAGCACTGCTCCATTTTTTCCCAAAACTAATCAGTAACACGTCCCGTAAATCCTTTTTCTGACATTTTTCATAATGGGTGCTGCTATTTAACATTTCAGAGGTGGAAAATAAGCATCAAAGAATTCTTGCAAATGACAGTTTATTTTGTTGCTGTGATTTAGTGTCGATTAAGCCTTTAACAGTTGGTTTTGTCACAGCTCTGCAGTATCATCAGGAGAGATGAATGTGTTACTCTCAGGCAGGGAGAGACTCTGACAGCTGCATTTAGGCCCGCAGAGGGACGTCTGCTTTACTAAACAGTGTCTTCTCCTTACTCGCATTATATACCCAAATTAACGCCATCATTTTGTCGATTTGATGTAGCTGGGCGCACAGGGACTGACAGTTAGGATGTGGATATAATCAGTGTTTGGTCCCATCCTGCAGAGCATCTGATTCCATTTCATCACGTTTTTAATGATGTTGCAGCTCAGCCCTGATCATTTTCAGGTTTTTTTTATCGTTCTCCCAATATGCAGCTATAACTTATTAATGCCTCCCCAGCTCTTACAAAAGCAGCAGGCATTTTTGGCCAGGGAGTTCAGTAAATTACAGAAAGGAGCTACTTGCGTTTTCTTTTTTTGGAATGTATATACATCCCCGACAACAGAAACCCATCCATACAATGGGAGTCAGATTTTGTTGGGGACTACGAAAATGTTAAAACACCTAGGATTTCATTTTGGGCACAGCACGTTGCAATTTTAGATGAGGAAATCTACTTTAACATCAGGTGAGTTTCAATGTGTTATGCTATCAAAACATGATTTATGCTTATTTAGGCTAAAAATACCAGCTGCTGAAGTTGTCCCTATGGACCTTAACTGACCACTGCACACGTCAGTGGAGGATCAATGGAAAATGAGTGGAAGCTAGTTCTGGAATTAGTCTATAGTGTGAAAAATTGCTACAAAGGGGCAAACGGCAACGTAAGGCTGACTTTTTAATCCACTGGAAGATTAGTCATCTCTTTTTGATTTTGAATCCAGCAATAGTTTCTTACATTCTAGCTCTTATTGGCGCTCCAAAAACCGCAGAAATTCTTTGACTTCCTCAACCACAGATCTCAGTGGTGACAAAAGAGAGATGGTGGAGTTAGCTGAAGGGTGAACTGGAGCTCATTAGTATTTAAAGCAAAATCCACAAAATCAATCACCTGTATTTTGACTCAGAAATACACTGAGGTGAAAACATCATTTACAATACAGCCAAGCAAAAAGCACCCAGACAAAAAAAAAAAAAAAAAAGAGGCAACAGCGCACACCTTCAGATGGGTGTAAAATGGCACTGCAATATTTAAACCTTGCAGTCTTTCAACCAAAGCCTCTCAAAGATTTCATTAACACATCCAGGAACTGTCTACATGTGGGGGGGAAAGGCATGCCATGGGCACTTTAAACACCAAACAAAGACTGAGAGAAGGGTAAAATAACAAAATAACAGAGTTCCTGTTTGTTATGCTTGACATTTCAATGAATCCAGAGAAGAGTTTTTGAAATGTTTTGTGTAAACATCTGTACATGGCGCCCCAAATGGCAAAAACCAAATTAAATTGAATGAAAGATCAAAAAGAATAAAAGTGCAAAAATATGAAGCGCTACAATTTCACACTGCTTACATTCTGATGTGAAACTCTGGCATGAGAGTGAGGTTCCACTTTTATGGTCTTTTTGGGTTTCATGATTACACTCTTTCTGTCAGTGTATTTTTTCCATTTATTTAGCACTGTTGTGTGCTCTGTGAGTGATATACAGTGGATATATAAAGTCTACACACCCCTGTTCAAATGCCAGGTTTTTGTGATGTAAAAAATGAGACCAAGATAAATCATTTCAAAACAGTTTCCACCATTAATGTGACCTATAACCTGTACAACCCAATTGAAAAACAAACTGAAATCTTTTAAGGGGAAAAATAAAAAATAAACTTACAATAACCTGGTTGCATAAATGTGCACACCCTGTTATAACTGGGGATGTGGCTGTGTTCAGAATTAACCAATCACATTCAAACTCATGTTAAATGTGAGTCAGCACACACCTGCCACCATTTAAAGTGCCTCTGATTAACTCCAAATAAAGTTCAGCTGTTCTAGCAGGCTTTTCCTGACATTTTTGTAGTCACATCTTACAGCACAAGCCATGGTCCGCAGAGAGCTTCCAAAGCATCAGAGGGCTCTCATTGTTCAACGGTATCAGTCAAGAGGAGGGTACAAAAGAATTTCCAAGGCATTAAATATACCATGGAACACAGTGAAGACAGTCATCAAGTGGAGAAAATATGGTACAACAGTGACATTAACAAGATCTGGATGTCCCTCCAAAATTGATGAAAAGACGAGAAGAAAACTAGTCAGGGAGGCTTCCAAGAGGCCGACAGCAATATTGAAGGAGCTGCAGGAATTTCTGGCAAGTACTGGCTGTTTAGTACATGTGACAACAATCTCCCGTCTAGGGTGGCAAGACGGAAGCCTTATTTTACGAAGAAAAACATCCAATCCCGGCTACATTTTGCAAAAACACATTTGAAATCTCCCAAACACACATGGGAAAATGTGTTATGGTCTGATGAAACCAAGGTTGAACTTTTTGGCCATAATTCCAAAAGGTATATTTGGCACAAACACAACACTGCTTATCACCAAAAGAACACCATACCTACAGTGAAGCATGGTGGTGGCAGCATCATGCTTTGGGGCTGTTTTTCTTCAGCTGGAACTGGGGCCTTAGTCAAGGTGGAGAGAATTATAAACAGTTCCAAATACCAGTCAGTGGTGGCATATAACCTTCAGGCTTCTGCTAGAAAGCTGAAGAGGAACTTCATCTTTCAGCATGACAATGACCCAAAGCACACATCCAAATCAACAAAGGAATGGCTGCACCAGAAGAAGATTAACCCCTTGTACTCCGGTCAATTTCCCTCAAAACGCCAAAAAATAACGTGCCCAAAGTAAATCGAAAGCTGTTCTTCAACCCTTTGCAGCATCTTCATGGGGTTGGTCTCATTTAAAAGAAAACACTTTGAATTTTTTGGCACAACAGTCATAATCTCGCTAAGTGCTCCTGCCACTGAGTTACAGTCATCTAAACATAGTGAACTTGAAGAAAATAAATTTCGCCTGGGTGTTTTTTTGGGTACAAATGCTTGCAAATAACACACAGCTTCAGATCCGGGCTGGAAAATGCAACAGAAATGTAGAACCAAGTGTTATCCAGCTGAGGTCAAAATTTTGTAACAATACCACAAAAAATGAATACATTACACAGCTTTTTCCTCAGGTAGTTCCCAGGCGTTTTTGAACTGTGCCAAATTGTGCCAAATGGCACAGTTTGGAAAAACGTCTGTAACTTTTGAATGATTCAATATAGAAGCTTCATCTTGGGCTCTAATGAAAGGTGACACTCAGGGCTGTGTGTGTGTGTGTTGGGGGGGGGGGGGGGTTGTCCCCCCCCCTCGCTACAGAGGACGGACATCGCCAGTTGCGCCGCGGTCCGTCATGCAGCAATGACGCACAGCTGTAATTTACCAATCGGTCAAAAGTCATTTTGATTACAATTTTCAGGGATAAAGAATAATTTAGCTTATAACACTTACCTCTTCACAGCAGAAGCGGAGCTGGCGAACTTCTTCCTCACTGTCAGACGAACGCGACGCTGGTCTTGTGACCCGATCAAAACATAATTCCATTATTGCGGTTTTGCGCTTCCATGATTGCGGTTTTGGCGAACGATTTTTCAAAACAAATAACAGTAGTAATTAAAAAAAGACTGGCGAACGCGTGTGTGTCACTCAGCCTTCGTCGTCGGCCTCCGTCGGTCTATGATGACCATGGAAGAGAATCCTAAATGTCTACTCTGCTGGCATAAAAACAAAAAAAGCACCGCCTGTGGCTGAACAGGCCGATGCGCGAATGGCAGTCCCTGTCACATAGGTCACACTTGTGGATGGTCTCCGTGCTGCTGGGTCTGTGACGGTTCTTCCTGCGGGTCCTTTTTTTCATCTGCTGCAGCAGTCAGTCTCTCTTCACCCAGCCTTACACAAAACAGCTCGTGAACTTCTGTGCTTCAATTGGCTCACTGCATTCACAGCGTTGGTAGGCGGGTCCTTCTTGCTAGGTTTTCAGTCATTGGTTCTTCAAGGTTTCAGAAACCCAATTCAAGGCTCTTATTAGTTGAATGAGAGGTCAATCATATCCGATCTGTTCACGGCTGTGTCTGTAGTGGGAGAACGGAAATGCAGCTTTTTTTTCCAGTGCGCTCTTAGGACGCAGCGCCCTCGTGCGTCCTAGAGTGCACGAGAGCGCCCTCTGCACTGTAGAATGCAGAGACCTGCCCGTCCGCGGTACGCCGGAGTGCAAGAGGTTAAGATTTTGTAATGGCCCAACCAATGTCCAGACCTGAATCCGATCGAACGTCTGTGGGGTGATATGGAGAGGGCTGTGCACAGGAGATGCCCTCGCAATCTGACAGATTTGGAGCGTTTTTGCAAAGAAGAGTGGGCAAATATTGCCACATCAAGATTTGCCACACTGATGGACTCCTACCCAAAAAGACTGAGTGCCGTAATAAAAGCCAAAGGAGCTGCAACAAAGTATTAGTTTAAGGGTGTGCATATTTATGCAACCAGGTTATTGTAAGTTTTTTATTTTTCCCCTTAAAAGAGTTCAGTTTGTTTTTCAATTGGGTTGTACATGTTATAGGTCACACTAATAGTAGAAAAAAATTCGAAATGATTTATCTTGAGCTTATTTTTTTTACATCACAAAAATCTGGCATTTGAATAGGGGTGTGTAGACCTTTTATATCCACTGTGTGTGTGTGGGGGGGATAATTATTTGAGCCTCTGCTGAATCTGTAAGTTTACCCCCTTACAAAGAAATGAACAGTCCATAATTTTTACGGTAGTTTATTGCTGATAAGCTTTATGGAGACGCTGATTTCCTTTTCCAGCAGGACTTGGCACCTGCCCACACTGCCAAAAGTACCAAAACCTGGTTTAATGACCGTGGTATCACTTGACTGGCCAGCAAACTCACCTGACATAAACAACAGAGAGAATCTATGGAATACTGTCAAGAGGAAGATGAGAGACACCAGACCCAACAATGCAGCCAAGCTGAAGGCCGCTGTGGAAGCAACCTGGGCTTCCATAACACCTCAGCAATGCCACAGGCTGATCACCTTCATGCCACACCGCATTGATGCAGTGATTTATGCAAAAGGAGTCCCAACCAAGTATTGCGTGTGTACATGGACATACTTTTCAGTAGACCAACATTTCTATTAAAAATCCACTTTTTAAAATTGATCTTGTGTAATATTCTAATTTTCTGATTGTCAGAACCCCACCAGGCAGTATATGCGGCACTGGCATCAACAGATACTTTGTGAACGGGATAACTAGAGAAAGAAATGATGTGGGTTTTTCCAAATTGATACCACAGGTGTATTTATGAAAAATCTCAGAGGAGTTTGAATTTGTTTGACCTGTGATCTTTGGGTGACCTCTGACCTCAGAGGTCATTTTCCCTAAATTTTTCAATGCAGTAACTACATAAAGGAATGATGCAGCCTTATTAAAATGATATCATCATGCCTAAGTCAATTCTTGGATGGCTTACACCCTGTCCTATGACTTTGGGGTCAAAAGGTCAAAGGTCAGTGTTAGCATCAATGTTAACATTCCCTTTGCCCTATTACTATTGAACAAGCAAAGCTAGGGTCATCAAACTTGGTACACATGTTCACCCTGAACCCCTGACCTCTCACTATATATAGGTTTGGGTTCAAAAGGTCAAAGGTCACAGTTAGCTTTCCCTGTTACCCTGACCTCTGCGTATGGTTTTGGGATTGCAAGGTCAAAGGTCAAGGTCAAAATGCCATATAAACTACATCTCAACAACAAACAGAGGCTGAGGGGTACCGCTGACAGCTGCTAATATTTTTAACTAGTCTTATGCAATATTCTAATTTTTTGAGAAACTGAATTTTGAGTTTTCATTGGCTGTAAGCCATAATCAGCAAAACTTGAAATATATCACTCTGTAATAAATCTGAGTTGAACTTTTTGAATTGAATTAATGAACTAAATTAACTTTTTGATGATACTCTAATTTATTGAGATGCACCTGTAAAGTCCAACTGATTGCACCAGGTCATAATTCACTATATTTGTATAAGCCTCCGGGCCTACTCCATAAGACTGCTAAACAGCTTTGTTCATCAGGCCACCAGGACCCTGAACTCTGTCCACCCCCCACCTCCCCCTGGACTGTAACACACTCACCCGCACAGTAACTAACTCAGCTGTTGGCACAAAAAGACTGGCACACCAACAGTAATACATTTACTGCTGTATGTCTCTGCACTTTACTGCAACCATGTGCACAAATGCCATATCTGCTGCTGTCTGTCACTGCAACTCTGATCATGTGCAGTCCTATCTGTCACTGTCTGCACCTACTCTACCGCATTGAACTTGCAACTACGAGTATTACTGCTATACTTTTCTGTATATAGGATTGCTGGGTTTCATCGTCTATTGTTTATCTTTATTTGCACTATGGGAGGTCCGGGTCTATCTTTTGTCACCATTTGCACTACAGGTAGCATTACTGTACAGAGACTGCTGTTGTTGTTTTCCAGCCTTATTCCTTTTTCTTCTTTTATATTGCGCACACCACTGAAGAGGGAGAGAAATGCCATTTCAATTCTCCTGTATGTCCTGTACGTATAGTAGTATTGACAAATAAAATCTTTGAATCTTTGAATCTAATTTGCTGTGGGCCACTTAAAAATGTCCTGAGGGCCACAATTGGCCACCAGGCCATAGTTTGAACTCCACTCTCCTAGAGGGAAGTCGTACACTGATGAGGTGAGATACCTTTGAAGAGCTGCTGCAGCGCACACCAATTAAGTTTGCAGCGTAAGGAGTCAACTTAATGTCAAAAAATATTTTGTACTCATAAATGGATATTGAAGTGATTCCAGTGTGTGTAAGTACAATAAAATTCGGGTTTGTGGGTGTGTATAGAAAACATACTTGCAATGAAAATTTTTGAAGTAAAGACATCAAAAACAGAAGTGTTTTTGAGGGCACCTGTGTACAAAGCAGAAAATTACATGTAAAAAATACATTCAAACTAGATTTGTTTCTTGTTTGCTTATTCTTGCTTGTTGCTTTGAATTTCATTGGGTAAGTGTTGTTTGAACTTTTTTCCAAAATTTATTTATTATTTTTCTTAACTTGTGAATATATTTTTTTTTAGAACTGATTAAAAAGTACTGGCAACTGTCAGTGGTACCCCTCAGCCTGGTGGCATTAAGAACACCAACTGGATGAATTTTTGTGTGAAGTCAACCTTAACCTTTGACCGTTTGACCACCAAACACATAGTTCAAGGTCAGGATCCCAAGGTGTACCTGTGTACCAAGTTTGGTGACCTTAGAATTGTTTGTTCTTGAGATATACACTACCGTTCAAAAGTTTGGGGTCACTTAGAAATTTCCTTATTTTTGAAAGAAAAGCACTGTTTTTTTCAATGAAGATAACTTTAAACTAATCATAAATACACTCTAATATCTAATATACATTGCTAATGTGGTAAATGACTATTCTAGCTGCAAATGTCTGGTTTTTGGTGCAATATCTACATAGGTGTATAGAGGCCCATTTCCAGCAACTATCACTCCAGTGTTCTAATGGTACAATGTGTTTGCTCATTGCGTCAGAAGGCTAATGGATGATTAGAAAACCCTTGTACAATCATGTTAGCACAGCTGAAAACAGTTTAGCTGGTTAGAGAAGCTATAAAACTGACCTTCCTTTGAGCAGGTTGAGTATCTGGAAAAAATTATTTCAAATACAAATCATTATTTCTAACCTTGTCAATGTCTTGACTATATTTTCTATTCATTTTACAACTCATGGTGGTAAATAAGTGTGACTTTTCATGGAAAACACAAAATAATTGTCTGGGTGACCCCAAACTTTTGAACGGTAGTGTAGTTTATATGGCATTTTGACCTTGAGATCCCAAAACATAGAGTTCGGTGACCCAAGTTTTACTTGTTCTACATTAATAGGGCATAGGGAATGCTAACCTTGACCTTTTGACCCCAAATAGTCAGAAGTTAGGGTCTCAGGGTGAACCTCTGTACCAGATTTGGTGACCTTAGCTGTGTTTGTTCTTGAAATATAATTTATATGGCATTTTGACCTTGGCCTTTGACCTTGCAATCCCAAACCCATAGTCAGAGGTCAGGATGTAAGCCATCCAAGATTTGTCTTAGGGTGCTTTCACACCTAAATTTGTTTAATTTGGTGTGAATCAGTTGACAAGTTTGTTACTTTGTCTCATTTTCTCCTTGGTTTGGTCCCCTTTCACACAGGCAAAAATTCAAGTGGCCCAAACTGCATCACGTTAAATCCCGCGAGACTTACACCCAAGGACAAAATTGTTGGTACCCCTCTGTTAATGAAAGAAAAACCCACAATGCTCACAGAAATAACTTGAATCTGACAAAAGTGGTAATAAATAAAAATTCTATGAAAATTAACCAATGAAAATCAAACAATGCTTGAATTGTGGTTCAACAGAATTATTTAAAAAAAACAAACTCATGAAACAGGCCTGGACAAAAATGATGGTACCCTTAACTTAATATTTTGTTGCACAACCTTTTGAGGCAATCACTGCAATCAAACAATTTCTGTAACTGTCAGACTTCTGCACCTCTCAGCAGGTATTTTGGCCCACTCCAAACTGTTCCAGCTGTCTCAGGTTTGAAGGATGCCTTCTCCAGACGGCATGTTTCAGCTCCTTCCACAGATGTTCAATAGGATTTAGATCAGGGCTCATAGAAGGCCACTTTAGAATAGTCCAGTGTTTCGCTCTTAGCCATTCTTGGTTGTTTTTAGCTGTGTGTTTTGGGTCATTATCCTGTTGCAAGACCCATGACCTGCGACTGAGGCCAAGCTGTCTGACACTGGGCAGCACATTTCTCTCTTGAATACCTTGATAGTCTTGAGATTTCATTGGACCCTGCACAGATTCAAGACACCCTGTGCCAGATGCAGCAAAGCAGCCCCACAACATAACAGAACCTCCTTCATGTTTCACAGTAGGGACAGTGTTCTTTTCTTGGTATGCTTCATTTTTGCGTCTATGAACATAGAACTGATGTGCCTTGCCAAAAAATTCCAGTTTTGTCTCGTCTGTCCATAGGACATTCTCCCAGAAGCTTTGTGGCTTGTCAACATGCAGTTTGGCAAATTCCAGTCTGGCTTTTTTATCATTTGTTTTCAACAGTGGTGTCCTCCTTGGTCGTCACCCATGAAGTCCACTTTGGCTCAAACAACAACGGATGGTGCGATCTGACACTGATGTACCTTGACCTTGGAGTTCACCATGAATGTGTTTAGAGGTTGTTCTGGGCTCTTTTGTTACCATTCGTATTATCCGTCTCCTCCTGCGGTCACGTCCAGGGAGGTTGGCTACAGTCCCGTGGATCTTAAATTTCTGAATAATATGTGCAACTGTAGTCACAGGAACATCAAGCTGCTTGGAGATGGTCTTATAGCCTTCACCTTTAACATGCTTGTCTATAATTTTCTTTCTAATCTCCTGAGACAACTCTCTTCTTTGCTTCCTCTGGTCCATGTTTAGTGTGGTACACACCAAGTCAACAAACAGCACAGTGACTACTTGTCACCCTTTAAATAGGCCGACTGACTGATTACAAGTTTGTAGACACCTGTGATGTTAGAGGACACATCTTGGTTGAACATGTCCCTATGTTCACATTATTTTCAATCTTTTCTAGGGGTACCATCATTTTTGTCCAGGCCTGTTTCATGAGTTTGTTTTTTAAAATAATTCTGTTGAATCACAATTCAAAAGCATTGTCTGATTTTCATTGGTTAATTTTCATAGAATTTTTATTTATTACCACTTTTGTCAGATTCAAGTTATTTCTGTGGCCATTGTGGGATTTTCTTTCATTAACAGAGGGGTACCAACAATTTTGTCCACGGCTGGTTCTCTGTTCTTATAGGTCAGATTTTTTTGCCTCGAGAACAGGAAAGGTAAATACAGGAAGTAGAATGACTACTGTGTATTTATGCACTTTTAGGGAGAAAATAATACAAATCGCAGTGTCATCTACGGGGGTTTTCATCGCCCTGGTTATCGTTTATTGCATACATGCATATACTACTTTTGGCAAATCGTACATGAAAATGAAGTGCAGCTACAGATGGAAAATAGCATGTTAACGTTCATTAATCATCCAGTGACATGCTCGGCCACAGATATTTTCAAAGATCTATCAGGTATGTACAGTGGCATAAAATGTTTTACAGTTTGCCGCTTGTCCTATTTTAGTGCGGACGCTTTCTCACCTGCAGGACCGCACCATAGTTCACCAGTTGATTCGAATCGAGACCACCTCCTTCAGGAGGTCTCAGTACGGTTCCTTTGGTGCACACCTGAGTGTGGTTACCATGTTCTCACCAGACAAAATGAACCGCACTAACGGAGAAAACGAACTTGAGTTTGATTGAAACTAACTAAAGCCTGTTGTCATGATCAGGTGAGTGCGCACTTCCCCTCCCTTCCTGTGAGAGTTTACCCAGCTCCGCAGGTAATCACTACACCTGCGTGAGTGGACGCACCTGCTGTCTCTTCGCCGCCAGCACTGAAAAGGACCAGTTTGTGAACGCTCCAACGCTGGCTTGTTGGGTATACTGCCTAAACAAACAAGCAAGTAAGTTATAGCTCTTTTTGAGGAACCCTTTGCTAATTCCTGTTCTCCTCCTCTTCTCCAGGTTGCTGCCATCTTTGCGGTGCATCTCCGGGGCTCATTGTACGCACACATGCTCCATCATTCCCGTCATCGCTCCAGGCTGCTTCACTCCACCCAGTCAGACACCTCACCCAGTTCCACGCCTTCCCTACTCCCTGCCAGCTCCATCCCGCTGGTTTACCTGTTCCTGCTGGGTTCCTCTGCCGGGTTCTCTGCTCACCTCCCGTAAGCTGCTTTCTTGGAACTCCATTCCTGTCTCCCCCTCTCACTAATCAGCTCTCGTCTCTCCATTACAGGCTGAGTTCTCCTCTGGCGAGTAGCGTCTTTTTCTAACTTTGTGTTCTTTTGATTAATAAAATTGTGTTTAAATTAAACATGCATAAAACCCAAGTTTTAACATTCAACTATGACCCAAATCATTATTCACTAAGTGAACTCAAAACTAACTGGGAGATGGAATCTATGAAATATCTGGGGATCAATATCCCGAAACAACTCAACAAAATTATAACACTAAACTATGATCCACTGGTGACAAAAACAAAATCTGACCTAGCAAGGTGGAATATGATACCATTCTTAGGTACTGCACAAAGAATTGAAGCAGTCAAAATGAATATACTTCCACGTCTTCTATACCTTTTTTGCCTATGATCAAGACTTTACCCCCAATAAAACAGACACTAGATTTAAAGAGTGGAAAGAGAAGGGGCTGATAAAATATTACGATTTTTTTTAAGGGGCAAACTTTAAGAAGTTTTGAAGATTTGAAAAAACAAGGTCTAATAAATCAAGATCTTTACAGGTTCTTTCAGCTTAGACACCACATAAACAATATACTTAAAAAGGAGGATTTGGAAAGGGCCCAGTCAGGTGTTCTGAAGGTCTTCTTAATGGCATATAAAGGGATCCCAGGGATCAGATACATTTCTAAAATATACCAAGGTCTTCAAGACTTAAAAGGAGACACATCGTATATAAAAGAGAGATGGGAAAAAGAGGGGAATTTCACTTTACAACTGGAAATATGGGAAAAGCTAAATAAACAGCAATGGAAAAGTACCTCATCTCTGCAGTGGAGAGAATTTGGATGGAAAAATTTGGTAAGATTTTTCAGAACACCTGCATAAAACAAATTTACCCATAAGGGGTTGAACTGTTGGCGCTTGTGTGGTGAAAAGACTGCAAATCATTTTCATGTGTTTTGGTCATGCCCAGTTATCCACCAATATTGGACCAATGTACAGACAATATTGGGGAAAATATTCAAAATAACAGTTCCCTTTTCTTTTGTAACTTTGTATTTGGGTTTACTACCGGACTCACTGGAAAGACGAGGAGATAAATACTTATTCAATGTTTTAATATTGGCAAGTAAAAAAGTCCTAACTAAAAAATGGATGCTAAAGGACTGTCCTACACCTGAAGATTGGATTAACGTGATTCAAGACATTTACTCGATGGAAAAGTTGACATTCGCACTGAGACAGGACATGGATGGGTTCTTGAACTCTTGGCAACCCTGGATCACATATGTGTCTTCCATTAGATCTAATCTTTGACAAATACCATTTCAATAATGGCACCGTCTTTGTTCCACGCTACTCAGATGCTCTTCTACTTTTAATTACTTAATTTTCTGTTTGTTTGTTTTTTGCTGTTCTGTTTGTTTGTTTGTTTGTTTTTTTATTTTATTCTCTTTAATTTCACTTTTTCTTTCACTTTAAAAAAAAAAGGGGGTGTTGTAATAATCATCCTACCAATGTTGTCAAATAGCAAAAAATAAGGGAACATGTGATGAAAATGTAAACAATGCAGTGCTGTAATGACCTGTATACCCTTTACAAAAACTTAAATTAAAAAAAAAAAAATGTGTTTAAACGTAGCTTCTCTGTGTCGTGTGTGTTTGTTGGTGTAAGCTCCCTGCACGTGAGCTGATCATTCTCTCATCATGACAGAACGAGCCAGCCAGAACATAGGCTCAGCAGGGGCTGCATCAGCGGAACACTCTGCCTTACACCGCCTCAGCGTCACAGAGAGGCAGGTGGCCATGTTCACGCAGCAGCTGCAGACAATTACACAGCAGCTGAGCACGGTCACTGATCATCTTGGTCATATGTCTCGTTCGGGTCCTGCCCCCCACTTGTCGCTCCTGTCTCTGTCACCACTCGCCGAACTACCTCCTTTCCCTCACCGGCCCTGTACGCAGGGGAGGTGGGGAAATGTAAGGGATTTTTATGCCATGTTCGGCTTTACCTGGGTCAGGTGGGTGGGGAGTATCTGGATGATACATCCAAATTCATTTCATGACCCTCCTGCTGCGAGACCGAGCCCTCAGCTGGGCTCAATCTATTCTCAATAGCACGGAGGGTCCTAGTTATACTTTTGATAGATTTGTTAGCGAATTCTCCCATGCTTTTGACCGTACACTCCATGATGATCTGGCAGTTCATGCCATTCCCTCCTCCTTGGACGGACTCATTGATCAGGTCGTCAGTCTTGACAACTGATACCGCGAGAGCGCGAAGGAGCGCAGGACCTCCTCCAGCCCGCCTGTTTCACGCGCGCCTCTCCCGGCTGCTGACACAGGTGGAGCCGACTCTTCCCCCAAAGCTATGGTGTTCGGCTGAGCCCATCTGGTGACGGAGGAGCACCGGCATGTGCATGTACTGTGGCTCTTTAGATCACAAACTCTGACTGCCACCTGAAGCCAAAAGATACGGCCATAGCTGTGGGGGGTCTGACGAGCGGGAACCTTATTCATCCCCCCAGTAACTTTTCCATCTTGGCCCTCATTCAGTTGTCAGAGGTCGAGAGGAGGGTGATGGCATTAATTGATTCAGGGGCAGAGCAAAATTTCATTTCTTTATGGCTCGTGCAGGAAGTAGGCATCCCCACGACTAAACCGCCCACTCCATTAAACGTCACGGCATTATCTGGTAATAATGTAGTCTCTATTACTTAGCGCATGACACCGACTTCCATTCTCCTTTCCAAGAACCACCGGGAGACTTTATCGTTCTTCACTCTCCCTAATTCGTCCTCCCCGGTGGTTTTGGGGTACCCTTGGCTCCAGAAGCATAACCCCATTATTAATTGGGCACAGAATTCCATCTCTTCCTGGAGTCCCTTTAGTTTAGCGTTCTGCCTCACCTTGGCCGAGTGTTGACCGTCCCTGCCCATCTCCTCTCCTCCGGTGGAGCCGTCGGATCTCAGCCTCGTACCCGAGGTCTATCATGACCTTGGGGAGGTCTTTAGCAAGTCGAGCGCGCTCTCTTTGCCTCCTCATCACTCGTACGACTGTGCTATCGATCTCCTCCTGGGTGCGCGGCTGCTGTCTAACCAGCTCTACAGCATTTTTGGGCCGGAGAGAGAGGCGATGGAGAGCTCTATAAAGGACTCCCTGAACGCCGGCCTCATTCGGCCCCTCTTGGGGCAGGGTTTTTCTTTGTCGGGAAGAAGGATGGATCGCTGCACCCGTGAATTGATTATCGTGAATTAAACTTTATAACAGTCAAAGATAAATATCCTTTGCCCCTAATCAACTCCGCGTTTGCGCTCCTTCAGCACGCGCGGGTATTCACCAAATTGGATTTGTGCAACACATACCATCTGGTCCGTATTGGTGAAGGGGACGAGTGGAAGACAGCCTTTAAAACACACTTGGGGCAATTTTAATATTTCGTGATGCCCTTCAGGCTCACCAATGCCCCCGCCATCTTCCAGCGCATGATTAATGACGTCCTCCGCGATATGGTTAATCAATTTGTTTTTGTCTACTTTGACGACATTTTGATTTTTTTTCCCGCACACCAGAGGAGCAGACAGTACATGTCAGGGGCGTGTTACAGCGGCTCCTGGAAAACCAACTCTTTGTGAAGGCCGAAAAGTGCGAGTTCTCCACCCGCCCCACTTCCTTCCTAGGGTTTTTTGTTGCTGAGGGGGAACTGAGGGCCGACCCGGCCAAGGTGAAGGCAGTGCTAGATTGGCCTACACCTCAGTCCTACAAGGAGCTGCAGCGCTTCTTGGGGTTTGCAAATTTTTATTGCCATTTCATGAAAGATTACAGTGGGGTAGCACAGCCTCTGACTCAGATGACCTCGATCATGGTGACTTTCTCCTGGTCCGAGGCAGCCGAACGGGCCTTCTCCAAATTGAAGGGCCAGCTCTCCAACACCCCCATCTTGGCCCAAGTCGACTCTCAGCTCCAATTCATTGTAGAGGTGGACGCTTCTGATTCGGGGGTGGGCACTGTTCTCTCGCAGCGCTCGACCTCAGAACGCCACCCATGCGCATATTTCTCTCGGCGGTTGACGCCAGCCAAGAGGAATTACAACGTGGGGGGCCGAGAGCTCCTAGCCGTTAAACTGGCTCTCAAGGAGTGGAGACACTGGCTGGAGGAAGCAGCCCATCCCATCGTAGTGTGGCCCGACCACAAAAATTTAGAATATCATCGGCCGGCCCGCAGGTTAAATGCCAGGCAGGCCCGCTGGGCCCTATTCTTTCTTAGATTCAATCTTACCATCACTTATAGGCCTGGCTCTCTTAACATTAAACCGGACACTATCTCCCACCAGTTCAGCCCTGACCTATCCACCCCCCACTCCCCCAACCCATTGTCCCGTCCCCGTGTATCCTTGGAGCCCTTACCTGGGAAATCGAGCAGAGGGTCCGGCAGGCCCAATCTACTGAGTCCAAACCCAAGGGGGGTCCTGATGACTGTCTGTTTGTCCCAGCCGGCTTCCGCAGTGACGTCATCCAGTGGGGCCAACCACTTCGCCTGCCACCCAGGGGTTTCCCAGACTATTAATCTCATCCAACGAGTGTTCTGGTGGCCCACCCTGCGGACAGACGTCCGGGATTACGTCAAGGCATGCCAAGTCTGCGTCCATAACAAAACTGATTCCTCACCCCCTGTCGGCCTTACACCCTTTACCGGTTACCAGCCGACCTTGGTCTCACTTCGCCCTGGACTTTTGTTACTGGACTCCCCCCTTGCAGGGCAACACCGTTATCCTCACCATTGTGGATCACTTCTCCAAATCTATCCATCTGGTGCCCTTCCCTAAGCTGTCCTCTGCCTCTGAGACCGCCAACCTGCTGACCACCCATGTCATCCGGCTGCACGGCATTCCCCTGGACAGTGTGTCTGACCGGGGTCCACAGTTCACCTCCCACATTTGGAAATCATTTTGCCGCTCCTTGGGTACCATGGACAGCCTCACGTCTGAGTACCACCCACAAAGCAGGCTGAGCGCACCAACCAATCCCTGGAGGCCGCCCTAAGATGCGTGGCATCCTGCAACCCATCCACATGGAGCACCCCTCTGACCTGGGTGGAGTATTCCCACACCTCTGCAGTCTTATCGGCTACAGGATTAACACCCTTTGAGGCCTCCATGGGGTATCCCCCCGTTGCCTGTGGTGGAGAGGGAGGTCGCAATACCATCTGTGGCGGCCCACGCTCGTTGCTGCTGTCGGCTGTGGAGGGCCACCCGGGCTGCTCTCCTCCGCTCTACTGAGCGGAATCGTCAGTATGCAGACCGCAGGCGGGTTCCAGCGCCCAAGTGTTCAGTCAGGCAGTGCGTGTGGCTGTTGGTGGACCAGATTCCCTTGAAGACGGAGTCACGGAAACTTTCACCTCGCTTCCTGGGCCCCTTTACGATCTCCCGGGTCATTAACGACGTGACAGTACACCTGGAGCTTCCACCGATGCTCCGCATTCACCCCACATTTCATGTCTCCAGAATCAAGCCCCTCTCTGCCAGCCCGCTCTGTCCCCCCCCCTTCCCCGAAGCCGCCTCCTCCTCCTCCTTGGATCCTCAATGGCCAGACCACCTACACCGTCCAGAGGATTCTGGACTTTCGCCGTCAGGGCCGAAGGCTACAATACCTTGTCCACTGGAAGGGCTACGGCCCCGAAGAAAGGTCATGGATTCCAGGCTCTCACTTTCATGATAAGGGGATGGTCCAGGCCTTTCACAAAGTTCATCCCAACAAGCCAGTGGGCCGCCAGGAGACGCCCCTTGAGGGGGGGAACTGTCATGATCAGGTGAGCGCACACTCCCCCTCCCTTCCTGTGAGAGTTTCCCTGGCTCCGCAGGTAATCACTACACCTGCGTGAGTGGACGGACTTGCTCTTTGCCGCCAGCGCTGAAAAAGACCAGTTTGTGAATGCTCCAGAGCTGGCTCATTGGGTATACTGCCTAAACAAACAAGCAAGTAAGTTATAGCTCTTTTTGAGGAACCCTTTGCTAATTCCTGTTCTCCTCCTCTTCTCCAGGTTGCTGCCATCTTCGCGGTGCGTCTCCGGAGCTCGTTGTGTGCTCACCTGCTCCATCATTCCCGTCATCGCTCCAGGCTGCTTTACTCCACCCGGTCGGACACCTCACCCAGTTCCAGGCCTTCCCTACTCCCTGCCAGCTCCATCCCGCTGGTTTACCTGTTCCTGCTGGGTTCCTCTGCCGGGTTCTCTGCTCGCCTCCTGTAAGTTGCTTTCTTGGAACTCCATTCCTGTCTCCATTACAAGCTGGGTTCTCCTCTGGCGAGTGGCGTCTTTTTCTAACTTCGTGCTCTTTTGATTAATAAAACTGTGTTTAAACGTAGCTTCTCTGTGTCGTGTGTGTTGGTGTAAGCTTCTTCCACGTGAGCTGATCATTCTCTCTTCATGACACCTGTAGGTGTGAAAGCACCCTAAGATATAACTGTGGTATTCATTTGTAAAGTCTACATCATTTCTTTCCCTAGTTATTTCATTTACAAGATTTAGAGAAAACTGACCTCTGACCTTGACCTAAAGGTCTGAGGTCACCCAAATTTGAACTTGTTCGACAGTTCTCATAGATACAACCATAGTATCAATTTGAAAAGCCTACATTATTTCTTTCGTTATTGCATTTACAAAGTAGACGTTGACATTATTGCTGCCGCCCATCCCCTGGTGGAGTGACGACAATTCCCCTTCAGTCTTTTAAGGCCGAGGGGTAGTCAAAAAAGTGATTATTATGTGATTAATCAGCAGCTAACTCGAGCAAAAATGTGATTAATCATGATTAAATAGTTGGATCAATTAACAGCAAATATTTAGCATTAAAATATTTACCCACAGAGACAACCAAATTAAAGCAAAGCGTTTTATTGCAAGTATTAGTCAAAGATACACTTCAAACTGAAGCAAAGCAACACTAAAAGGCCAACAATCTATGAGAGAGAGTAACAAAAGAAAAACATTTAAAACTGAAAGGAATAGACCTGTTGGTACAATGCAGCCTTTGCAAAATACAGAGACTGAGACATGGATGATCTGGTGGTGAAGTTCACTGTTCAACGTTTACATCTGTTTGCTGGTGCCTCAATCAGAGGTATCAGAGCCCGAGATCTTTAGTTCAAAATAAGACTGACTCATGAATGGTCTTACTTTGGTGGGGGTGGGGGGTGGGGGGGTTATCAGAGTGCACAAAATATCCACCCAAGCGTCTGTCTTCAAAACCATTATGTGTAGTCAAGGTAAACGGCACCAGGAGCCTAATCTCTTCTGCAATATTTGGTTTTAGGTCATTTTGGAATGCAAAAACAGGTTCAGCGTCAGATAGCCGTAGGAGTAAACATCATGTTAAACATGTAAAAATACCATTTGGTTTGAAGGACAGAGGGCTTGCTAGGTTTGGAACAGGATCGACAACACTCAAAAGGTCAATGTCTCTGATCCTCTGATGGGGTGAAGGACAACCAACAGTACTTTAAAAAAAAATCACAACACAATTTATCCTTGGTTCACGATACAGGCACAGGTCTCTGTAATCCATCACACGCTGGGAAAGCAACTTCCCCCCGGTTCTGGGTACTGGTCAGGCTCGTGTCAAACTGCATCTGAAAATATTGTTCTTTGGATTTGCAACCAATGGCAAAAGAATAATAATAACCATTACACAAGTGAGTGCATTACAATCAAATTGGTACAGTATGTATCGACAACGTTAATGATATCTGGATTGCCCTCAGGCAGTAGGCACTGCTCATCCTGTGAAAAAAAAAAAAAAAAAAAAAACTGTTTCAAAATGCAGATTGACCCGAACCTGGTCTCTGCCCTGACATCGGTACGAATGAGGCCGAGACATTCCACGCTCACACGTCAGCGCACCACGTTCTGTTGCAGTTTTTAGTGGTTTACATGAGAAGTGAGAACAGATGAGGATGCCGGTTGGGGGATTCGGCACAGATCAAGTACGTACGTTAAGTAGGCTAGTTTTTGGGAAGGCTGCCGCCCCACACAGGCATTGCAAAGTCACATAGATTTCTGATGGTTATACAAGAATGCACTTAAGGCAGAGGCATGTATTTGTGTGGAATGAGACCTGTTCCTGCTGTAAAATATTGTGGCACACGAAGGAAAAAAACAACAACTGACAATTTAAAAGGAAAGAAGCACCGCCTATGCAAAAAAAAAAAAAAAAAATTTAAAATTCCAACATCTTTCCTTCCAACTTTCTCCCTGTCATTATTTTTTTTAATTTGACCCCCTTCCTCTTGCTCTTTACTGGCTCAGGGAATTTGACATGGCTAACGTACCAATTAGCAGCTAGGGATGAAGAGTCAGCTATTCAACACAAGTCAGTGTGGTTCAGAAATGGTTCCCTTCGTCAGAGATGAGCTGCATCATGTGGGGGGCGGGGGGAATTTTGGCCTTCTCTGTTGAGCAACAGAATTCGAGAAAAAATTTGTGGAAAGGGAGGAGGAAAAGCTGATGCCGCCACAGGTCAAGTCCACCTCCCGCCTTTCCTCCACCTCGCATCCCCCCTCCATATTGTTGTGCTTGCAGAAAATAAGGCGTCAACATGGAGGGGCAGGGGCTAAGGCCTCTTCCTCCTGGCTCCACACACACACACCCCGCCCCCCGCCGCCATGCTGCAAAAAAAAAGATGCGGACGCTCCAGCCGCTGAAACGCACCCTCAATAAATACACCATAAAATACTCCGCATATATATATATTTTATATATATTTAAAGAACAACACATTTAAATAGGACAACAAAATAAAAGTCGGCTCAAGAACAATTTCTCAAAATCGGTTAAGTGTTAAGACAAAACAGTTGTTTTTTTGTTGTTTTTTTTTTACAATTATACTTATTTTGACTCTAAAATAGTTACTGTAGAAGAATATCGCAATCAGGCATTACTCAAGCATTATATGTCATAATAAAAGCAATTTGCAGTTTTCTTTCATGTAGTATAACATATGCAGCATACCAAGGTAAGTGAGGTGAAGTGTTTTTTTTTTTTCTTGTTTTTTGAGATTCTTGTAATAGAAAGATTTCACCCCCCTGGACTGAAAAGGTACCCACAGAACCCTATTTTATTTTCAGTCAACACCCATAGCGGCTCAAGACGAGGATACTGCTGGGCACGCGTTCCCTTCAACAGGGACAAGACACATGAGAGGGCATTGCACTACGGTGAGATGTGATACTAGGGCTGGGCATCAAGAGAAAGACCTCAATACTGACAGTGGCTCAACTTACTGTGAAATTAAAGGTAAGGTAGACCCATTTTGCTTTTAATTATAAATAGTAGCTTTAGATTGAGCTGCACATTTTTCCTGTATTTATTTATTTTCTGATTATTTTTGATCTCTCTGGGCAAATAGAAAACACTTTTTTCTTCTTCAGGGCTATTACCCCAACAGCATGCATACAAGGGGGGTCTGAAAAGTTAATAGGCTGACTAAGAAGGAGTTATGCTTGTAGGTGCTGAGCCAATAGCATTTGTGCTTCAGTGGCCGAGGAACAAGAGGGCAGAGCAGAGCTGACAGTGAGAGAAGTGTCAAGCGTATGGGTACAATAAACCACATTTGGTCAAATCTGACCACTGCATCATGGTC
This sequence comes from Pholidichthys leucotaenia, assembly GCA_020510985.1. Taxonomy (NCBI): domain Eukaryota; kingdom Metazoa; phylum Chordata; class Actinopteri; order Cichliformes; family Pholidichthyidae; genus Pholidichthys; species Pholidichthys leucotaenia. Next base: position 97,045,915 of record CM035849.1, read on the forward strand.
AACCTATGAACTTTTCAGCCCCCCCACCCCCCGTACGTTGGTCCAACATACAGGGGTGGCTGTGGCGCAGGAGTAGTGTGACGACTACTGATTGGAGGGTCATGGGTTCGATTCCCACTCTGTTTGCAGTCTGCATGTCGAAGTGTCCTTGAGCAAGACACTGAACCCCCAGTTGCTCCTGGTGGCCAGACTAGCGTCTGTGTGTGTATGGCAGCTCTGCCACCATCAGTGTGTGAATGTGTGTGTGAATGGGTGGATAGCAGGATCTGTAAAGTACTTTGGTCATCCAGAGATGAGAAAAAGCACTGTATAAGTGAATGCCATTTAACATCAGCAAGTTTACATTGGGAATACATCTTATAGAGGTTGTTTGCAGCAAATAACCTCGATAAGATGTATTCCCCATGTAAACTTTGTACGTTGGGCCGGCGTATGTGTGCTATTGGGGTATTGCATGGGGATTAAAAATTGAATACTGTACATCCAATAATATCTAATCAAGATGTCAAAAAGCAGCTCCACTCCACCCAAACCTTCTGATAGTGTTGTAGCCGAGACCAGAGTGTAGAAAGACCAAGACTTTGAGGGGTGGAGAATAAGTCAAGACCAAGACCATTGTGTATGTAGGTCTTGATCTTGACTTGGTCTCAACTTGGTCTTGGCCTCTTATCTTGATTTTGTCCTGTCTTGTCTTAGTCTTGGGAGCCTCTGGTCTTGATGAGGTCTTGACTACAACACTATCTTCTGTTTGCAAGAGGCAGCCCATCAGAAGAACATTTGCTTAAATTGAGATTTGCATTACAGCCGCTTTGTCTCAGACAATGAACAAACTGAAGAACTGAAGGGTCTAAGACCCTGGATAGGATAAGAAAAGGATTTCTGTAGCAGTAAAATATGCAAGGTTACTCTAATACATTGTAAGATTTTTACCTTACAAGTAGAAGTGCTTTGAGATGTTGTGCAGATGTTGCAAAGAGTGCATGCTTTTCCTTCTCGATTATCAACCTGATTCCTGTTGCTTTTATCAGTGCAAGAAATGTCTATAGCAAAAAGTTCTGCAACACTCCAAACATTTAAATCCAAACACAAGGAGGTACTGATGACTGCCGCGCTGACACCCAGCCCTAGATGTAACAAAGCATCGAGTGGCTGTTCTGAGGGACAAAACGGCCACCCAAGAGCAGGGTGACTCTAAGGAGCCTATAACAAAGTCACAAGGGCATGAGGCACAACTTAAATAACCGACCGCCTCGTTTGGTAATGCAAATCCCTTCGAATCCTCGTTTATGCTGAGGCCCGGATCCACTCCTCCTCCTCTTCTTGGAGATGAAGGGGGAGGGGACTGGAGGGACAGAGACTGAAACCGCTTGGCTATGGGTCTGAGTGCGAGTGGCAGTCTCTAAAGTGCTGTGCTAGGTTTGTTGTTTGTGGGCCGGGCCATGTTGCACCACGCTAGTGTCAGCTATGAACCCCCTACCAACTACTCCGCCAACCCGTCCAATCGCACATTCCACTGTACCAACAACAGCATTGGTCCAAGACACTAAATGCACTAGGAAGCATAAGCTGAACCACAACAAGTTACTTGGCATAATAATCTATTTGTATGTACTGTAGGCTTAACATTCAAATACACAAAAAAAAAGGTTTGCATTACGGTGTCTAAAAAAACAAAAAACAAACAAGTACAGTGAATGTGTGTGACTGTGCGTGTGGTTGTGTGAAATGCAGCGATTTCTACATCGCAATGCTTTTCTGAAAAGGAGATTCTACATCTTTGATTTTTTTTTTTACATTTTATCTTTCAGTTTACAGCACCATCAAGAGGAAAAGGCACTTTCTGTGGACTTTTTCTCGCTACCTTTCACTGCACACGGAGCGCAACCAAAAGAAGTCAGGGATATTGATCGAACACTCCATTACTTCTGTTAAAAAATGGAGATCTTGACCTTTTGAAGTCAACTCCCCAATTTCTTTCAGCAAACATTTGTCACTTCCTGTGCAAGGTGTCGGGGAGACAAACAAAATTACTTCCCCATCTGCTGAGGGGAGGAAAAAAAACAAAAACTGGCCAAATAAGCCAAATAAATAATAACGGCTCCATATCCCATCAAGCATCAACATCCACTGGCCCAAAATGCTCGTGCTAGGTCATTTCTCTACTACCTAACATTTGCAAAGCAGAGCTGATGGCATTTGAAATGCAGGCGAGACAAACACATCCGCTATGTAAACATGTGTTCGGCCGCCCTCGTGGGTGTTGTCTATACACAACCTGAACAATCAATTATAGGCAGCAGAGATGTAGTGAGTCAATCAGTCGTCCCCCAGCATCACTACACCTGTTCATCTTCAATCATAGCCTCTCACATCAACTCCTCTTTGATTAGATTTGATTCCCTCCAAGGCACAAACACACACACTATATCCAACATTGTCCTTCACCTCTAACCATCCATACACCTCGGGATGAAATTGTACAGCCATTGATGTAGTCTTTCAGCACAGGGGAGTAAATGTTCGGGAGCGAAGGGAAGGAAGAACAAACACGAGATTACAGGCTTTGTCACACTGCAGATATTTGGGGTGGTTACCCTTTTGTACTTGTGTGCAGATGAAGCGGCTCGAGCAAGGAGGCCAGTCTGAGGAAAGCAACAGAGGTTGCAATCCGATGCAAATCCCTACAGGATTTAACACGAAAGGAATAGGCCGCTGCCAAACCTTGTTAAATTATTCTTTGATCATGCACGTCTTTGAAATGGATCACCGAGACTTTCAAAAACCACTTGCCCATTCTTTTCGCTCTCTCCCTCTTGAAAGGGAGCATCAGCACCGGCTAAAGGAAACATGAGAACCTTGAGCAGAACTTCAATATATCAATAAGCTATTCTTCTATTCTACTGTTATGGCTGTAATGTCTTAACCACTTCTCCGAATGACCGAGACACTAAATCCAATTTGTTCAGTGCCCTCAACTCACTTACTGAATCGGTCACTCTTCTGGCAAAACCTTAAAAACATTCCTACTCATTAAACATGATCATACACAACGCACAAAATTATACAGAATTTACTAGATTGTGATATACATGTGTCAGTTTGGACTGCAGAGGTAGAACGTTTCCAATCATTACTGTCAACCATCAATGCGCCACATGTTGAGAGGCAGTGGAAGAAGAGTGTTAATTAGAGTTGGTGGGCAAGGAGGAAATGGAGACAGAAATTTTCTGGTAACATTTGAACAAATGAGAAACTATTTTCATGTGGGATAATAATGAGGGACTCAAGAGGAAGAGTTCAACTGGTAGCCACCTACACCATCTAAGGAATGTATCTGGCGGAGTGGCGAATGTTGATGAACATTGCATTTATGGCATTTCCTCAGGGTTCGTAAAAGGTGGCACAACAGTTCGCCAACAGTTTTGACAGTCGCAACCAGTTTTTTTTGTCACAAAAAATTTTGAACATGCTCGTCAGCAGTCACCACTTCTCATCGCTCCGTGAGATACACGCTTAGAGGAGCTACGTGTAGTTTCTCTACTTCAACATTGTAGGTGTTTTTAAAATATCTTAATTCAAACTTTTAGAAAAAACAGCTAGAAGCAACAGCTATGACGCTATACAAAAGATGCCAATGTATTAGGGATGCAAGTTATCGATTAATTCATTGTTAATTGATTCACCTTATCACTCGATTAACGATTAACTGATAAGCGGCAATTTTCTTGAGAATCTGAATTTCCCTTGGTACAATATGGTCTTTCTATCTTTAACATACAAAAAGTTCATTACTGTTGTTGATATACTGAATAAAACATGAACATCATATTCCTCAATGATTTATTGTACCATTTGCATTTTTTTTACTACAGACAATGGCATTTTTTGTAGTTTAATAAATTTGTACTGTATAGTGTGTACTATGTGCTGGTACATCTCAGTAAATTACACGTCATGATTTTAAATTTATTTTAAAAACTATTACCAATATCACAAATTTATCTTTTTTAGTTATATTACAAAAAAAAAACCTTTCACGTTCTAATTTACTGAGATGCACCAGTAGACTGTTTTAACAGGAAAATAAATTGTGAGCTGCTTCATCTGTTGCATGTTAAACATTATCACAGTACTCCCGACAATCCAGGCAAACCCAGAACAATCTGGGCTCCCTGTTACCTCAGTGGTGACTTGAGTTCAGTCTGCTTTCCTGTCTTGTGGCGAGTTGAAGGCAGCGGGGATAGGTTTTTGCGCTCGTTTAATTTTTTTCTTTGCTCCGATCTGTTTCTCCGCTATGTTAATCTGAAGCAGATGGACCTTCAAGCTCGTGTGCGATTACAACTTGCTGTGGTGCTCCAACGTAACCCGGAAGGACAAGGTTTTTTGCTCTGCACTGCGCATGCGCTCTAGGGGCTTGGTGTCTTCTGCTTTTTCAGTTGAAATGCGGCAGTGGGTGACCACGTGCGCCCCCACCTGGACAGCGACAGCACTGCATTTCATAGAATAAGCTCCCATTGAAAAGGTCTGCTGAGTTATCAATTAATTGACAACTAATTTAATTTAGTCAACTAAATTCTTATCAACAGTTAATCAAAAAAGTCAACTGATCATTAACATCCCTACAATGCATATTGCATTACACCGTTCTGTACTGAATTTTCACTCAGGTCTGGTCTAGATGTTCTGTAATACCACAGTTTCACCTGCAGGGGGAGTTTTGCCGGTCACTGGCCTCGGCAGAGTTTACAATGACCTGCTCAGGCACTTTTTGGCACAGTGCTGCCACCTGGTGTTGATGGTTGGAATTATTTGAAAACCACATACAGTGTACATGTAGCGGCTGTCTTAGCCAGTATTCTCTTGTAAAATTGACCTTTGATCTCAATGAGTTTTGTTTCCTCCTGGTAAAATAAAGGTTCAATAAAAAATAGCTCCTTTAATCAATAGTCTAAAATTAAATTCTGTGGTTCCAGAAGTAAAGTTCTGAATAAACCAGCTAAAAGTTAAGGTAAACTTAAAGTAAGAACCCATAGAAGTTATTACCCCCACACACACACACACTTCAAAAGTGTTGGCTTTAAAATCAGGACAGCTCTATACCACTGGAGAGTATTTACTTCACAAAGAAATGTATCAGCTTTCACTTGCAAGTCAATATTATTAGGAATTTAATTTGGTATTTTGTGTTTAATAGCGATAAACATTTTTTCTTTTAATATTAATGAAAATGGCATGGGCCACATGGTGAGGTAGCTTTCTGCTGTGCCATCTTCAGATTACTAAAAGCTTTTTGACATGACTGCAAACTGACATTGGGTAAATAAGCTTTTCATATGCAAGTTAAATTAACTGGCATCAAAACTGGGGATTCTAAATTGTCCTTAGGCATGACTGTGAGAGTGAATGGTTATCTGTCTCTCTGTGTTGGCCCTGTGATGGACTGGCGATCTGTCCAGGGTGTACCCTGCCTCTCGCCCAAAGATGCTGGGATAGGCTCCAGCCCCCACCCGCGACCCGAAAAGGATTAAGCAGAAGAAGACGGATGGATGGATGGATATACAGAAGTAGGAGAAGGGACTCTAATGCAGAATGGCATGCATTTATGAACTGTGCAGAGAGATATCTGAGGAAGGATCAAAGAGCAGATGAAATTCTGTCCTTTTGACGGATATTTTTGACTTTATAGTAAATAACTGTAATTTTTTTATCTTTTTCTAGGACTGCAACAGGCGAATTCAAAGATTTTCAGTACATGCATTACACTTTTTCTTTTGCTACATGTGCAGAACACTTCTACTTTTTGATGTAGTGTTTTACATTTTGACTGTGCATGCATGTGTGTGATCTGTAAACAGTATTTGGTTTTGAGCACAGATAAAACTGATTGATTTTGCCAGAAGAGTCAAGAGGGTTTCATGAATGTAGTTCAACAACTGGGTTTCATTTTCAACAGTTTTAAAAAAAAAAAAGTGGAAAGTGTCAAGGCAATGTGTCTTCTAGGCAATTGTGAAGAAAATGTCTTTTGCTCTTCTCTACGAGAACCTCCAACTGTTTAATCACCTACAAAAAAGAGCAAAATTAAGCATTCAGCATCTTAATTTTTTTTTCAAACATTGATGCAAGAAGCGACTTAAGTCCACATCCCTATCAATAACAGTATGACAGTCCGAACACACAAAACTATTTTCAACAACCTCACCATTGTTCACACATACACTATAGCGTGACACAGGAACAAGTCAACAGTCTATTGCAATAATAAAACTTTGTTATACTTTTTTTTAATAACCATTACTTATGAGGATACATTTATTACTAAGATTAATAATTAGACTACATTTTTTTCTGTTAGCAAAAATAAGTGGTGTGCATTACATTATTTAAAATGTACAAATATACTTTCACTCTGGCTTTTCATTTTAAAAAGGCTTTCAGATAGTAGTGAAATCACGAAGGCTCAAACCCACTGAAAGGCAGCTGGGTTCAACAGCAGAGGCAGGACTGTACGTAAAACCTCAGGGATCTTCATCCGTTGTACCGCTTACGAATTCTCTAAGCTCATCGATCGCAAATGAAGTCATCCATCAAGATGTCGCCGCACCGACTACAGCAGAGGAACCTTCTCTAATCCCCCAGTGAGCGAGGTTTACCATTTTCCCACCTGCCACCAGGTCCAGCTTTGAATTCCGACAGAGTAGCACCACGCCTGTGTTCGATCCCGAAACACATGCTTCTTTTAGTGCAGTTAGCCTTTTAATAACAACCCCCCACCCCCCACCCCAAGCAAACCGCAGATCATCAGCTGAAGAGGAGTGCCATGCAGAGACCTAACCCAACAGTCAGATAAACTTCTTCAGTGAACACTGGTCACGCATTACACTCCTCGGCGTTCTTATAAAGTCGGTCCCAACTGTAGAGCGGGGTTACATGAACAGCAGTTGAGCTTTTCTACTGAAATAGTGGGTTTGTGATGAGGTCAACTCCATACCCACAAAGCCAAGTCCACAAGACACACTGTAGCAGCTGGATGAATATTAGGCAAATAGACAACTCGGGCTGCTTTGCTTGAATGTCGCTCTAAAGCAAAGCCAACGGCTAACACTGCTGTGCAGGCAACATACACATAAATATATTGATCTTAGGTCAATTTGAAGATTTGTAGAAAAGTCAGTAGACGGCTGTTGAGAAGAATAGGAGGCATTCGGTGAAAAATTCTTGCTTTGCGCCGCCTTATGCTGCCCACTCACTGGAATATGCTTTTTCATCATGGTAACCCACTGAAATAGATCAACTTAACATCCACCAGGCACTTGAATACCACTTTTTTATGGCCTTTACGCTCCACTACGCTGCCACCTATTGAAAACCTTCTTTATTTTCTGTCACTTTAAAAAAAAACAAAAAAAACAATCTCTTTAGCAAAGTGACTATCAAGAATTCTAAAGTCGTGCTCACTGATCACAAAGAATTCTCAAACTGCAGAGGTGAATTAAATCCTTCAGTTCAAGTAAAAACATGAAAACTCACCATACCTGCAGTCGCACCGTGTTTTGCCCAACAGCAAGGGCGAACTCAGAGCATGCCGATCTGTCAGCTCACAAAGGAGCGACACATCAAAGTGCCTTGCAAGTGGCATTTTTTTTTTCTGTCCTTTCAGGGACGTTCACTTTCAAATGTATCTGTACTGTTCTGTAAGTCCCCTAGAATCCTCTTCCCTTCGTTCAACTGCTTATTATTGCACAAGAGGAAACCATCAACATTGTCTCTATTTATCAACAAGTTCGAGCTGAAGAGGGGAAAGCAAGATGAAGCACAGAGGGAAGTGAATGCATGCAGATAACTAGGATTTAAAACAAAAGCTTACATAGTTAAACTTTTTTTATATTCATTAAATGGTTCGCAAAATGTAGACGAAATAACTAGAATAACATAACAGTGTTGTACTTTAAATAAAATTAACTGTTGGCTATGATTCAGCAATGGGTCTCTCAGCCAATATAAACTGCCTTTACTGAAATATGACAGCTGACTGATGAAATAAATCAAAACTGATCTGACGCCTCACAGGACACCTCTTCACCGTGAGTTTATCGGGCATTTATACCTCGTCGCCAACAGGTGGCAGTGTGCTCAAAAGAACGTATGTCACACACTCATGGAAAGGGACAGAATAAGAGAGGAACCGGGGAAATAGACAGCGGCAATTGGGAGGACCTCTATTCCATCAAACTAGGGTCTGACCTTTCTTCCTCTGCTCCCTGTTTCCAAACATCAGAAACAAACTACTACAAACGATAGTAAATCTGGCAGAATGTAAAAGTGCTGCTGCTCAAACTGACTTGAGGTACTGGAGATGGCAAAGATGCAATAAAGACTGCACCAAAGGAAAGTGAAAGTAAAAAGGAACAAAAACAAACACCCATAGGGGCACAAGTAAAAGAGACAAACGGGTGGGGAAGTAATGTAAAGGGGGCCCAGTAAGGGTGAAAATAAACTAGTTGGCTGGTTTAATATTGCATAATAGTGCTGAGATCCTCTCTTGTTTGTTTTTAAAGCAGCGTTTGCATCCTCAGTCCAGTGTGGGGGTGCCTCCTCCCCTCCCTCCTTTCCTCTGCACAGTGTCAGGTCCATTTTGATTAGGCATGGGGGCGGGGGGGACGGGTGGAACTCGCACCTATGAGGACTCCTTGACTGGCAAGCCAGGTGTGCACGTTTGTGTCTGTGTTTTGTTGTGTGTGTGTGTGTGTGTGTGTGTGTGTGTGTGTGTGTGTGTGTGTGTGTGTGTGTGTGTGTGTGTGTGTGTGTGTGTGTGTTTTAAGGGTGGCAATGGTTTGGGGGAGTCGGTGGAGCTCAGGCGAAGTACATGGTCCTCAGGGTGTCGTGGTGAATCTGAACAGCTTTGGCCAGCGCCTGGGGGTCCCGGCCGTTACTCTGACCAGACACATGGCTGCCCTCGGCACTTCAGGAAAAAAGAAAAAAGGGCCAGTTATGAGGAGCGCAACAACGGAAAAACAGCAACGTTCTGCTAAGGAAATATATTTCAGGTCCAGGGCCATTACAGCCGAGGTTAGAGAGAACGACTCCTGTCCAGTCAGCTCACCTGTCATGCTCTTTGTCCACCAGATGGTAGCGAGCACGAAAGGCCACCAGGTGGGCATAGTAGGCTGGCGCAGGGATGGAGACTGAGCGGGTACAGCGCACGTAGGTGTGGCACAACTGGTAGGTGAGCAGCTGGAACTCATCAGCGGTGAAACAATTGTCGTCCCACAGTACATGGTAGTGGGAGGGCCGGCTGGTGCCCTGAGAGAGGGGAATGAAACCAAACATTTGGGGCGTAATTAGTCTCAGGTTTATGATTCAATGAGCTGTTTTCATCTTTAACACAGTTCAGAGTTCTTACAGAAACTGGAAAAAAGAAAAAACTACAGAGGAACAGGTTGTAAAAATATAATAACTATAGTGTGAAGTATGACAAAAGTAAGGTTTCCTTGGTTTTATACTTTCTGAATCAAATATTTCTTATTTTTTCAGACTAAAATTGATAGAAAAACCTAATTATGCCAACATAGAAACCTTCTCGCTCTCTTAACAACAAATAGCCACTGTTTTCAAAACAGACATATGACATCCAGATGGTAATTATGAAAACTAATCACACATTTATTTCTCAAGAATAATACAAGTAATTAGGGATACGCCTTTTGTTACAACATGCTGCTCATAATTAAGGATTTTCAAATAAATTTGCATCATTGTTTCAACTAAATGGAGCATATTTAACAGTTCAGCCCAATAACCCAGTGAATTCAGCCTGAAGTGGCTCAACGGCTGAAATGAATATGAGAACACAGAATCCTACGCTGACAGCTGCACATTTTAAGGACGAGTTGAAACTCAAACTTCTACAATAATGTGCTGACATGCAGCTTCAACAGTCTCTCTAGTGGCAATGGACAGGCGGAGCCTTGTTTTGAGATTTTAATATTTTAGTGGTGCAGAGCGTAATGAAACGGCGCTCAAAACATTTGGTCTGACCTGTATTCCAGCGTGACTGCAGAGGTAAAAATCGAACTCGTAGGGATGCGTGATGTCCGTATCCACAGTAGTACCAGCAGGAATGTTTCCACTACGTCCAACCTTTCAGAGGAAAAATAACAACAGTTACTTCCAGGTAATGCATTTTAACGTTAAACTTTGAACACAGAGTGAGGGTGTGCTGGTGGGTGGGGGTAAGGGGGGCAGACAGTAAACCTTTAATAGCACCGAATTATGTCCAAAAGTAACATTTCTCACAACTTGGGGGTGGGGGGGGGGGGTCATGTGCTCATGGCATAGGTTCACTAAGTGCTTCCCAAACAACCAATTAAGAGATTTACTCTCTGGGGAGCCTAAAGCTCTGTTGGAAGAGTGCTGGTACTGAAAATAAGGTTGTTACTGCCTGGGTCTTACTCAAGGGCCTTGAGTGCTACGCCAAAGCTCTCAGTCTGCATTGGGCCCTAGTGCTTTAATCAAACGTAATTAGGAGGTTGAACAGCCCAATTGACAACAAAAGGTAATTAAAGAGGCCAATTTTCAGTACTTAATGCTCTAAAGTGGAGCATCAAAAATATGGACGGACTAATAACACAATATACCTACTTTAATTGGTCCCAGCACTCTATGTCATGGCTATTAAGCCAGTGTGTTTGTGTGTGTTGTTGCAGACTCACTCTCTCGTTGCGGTCGGCACAGAAGAGGCGTGTGTGGTGGCGTTTTTGCACAACAATGTAGGTGATGCCTGGCTGGTATTCCTTCTCCAGGCTGATACAGGCCTCACGGATGGCCAGCAGCTCATAATACAGCACCTGAAACACAAGATGACGCATAAAGTAAACCATATTCACCAAACACTTAAGGGTACACAGTCATGTCCTTGTTATATTCGTCCATTTCAGTTTAATGATGTGTTGATATGGGTATTTTTGCTGCTTTGTTCCAATTCAGGGTAACCTGATTCAGTTGTTTTTATTGTAAAAATGTGGGCTGTGCATCCACTGAAATACAATTCATTGTGAATAATAGCTAAACTTGTGTAAAAGAATCAGTTTATTTGTTTATTTAAAAGGGTCAAACGCTAATTTAGCATCTTTGGGGAGGGGAATAATCTTACCCTTCTTCCATAATTTTGCAAAAAAGTCATGAATTAAACATCTGTTGAAATATAACAAATAGGCATACAAACATAAAAATCTGACTTTTTCCAATAACTTGTGCACAAGATGGTCAATAACAGTTGATTTGGAATCTTTCAATGAGCTCAATAACCTTTCAACCAACCTTACATCAACTGTTTGGAATTCAGAGGAGCAGTACTTACCTTTCATAACAAAATCCTTAATCAACACCTCAGAGCAAAAAGACAGTAGAGACCATATTTTGTCTAAACTTGGTAACCTTATTGTTATACCTTATTGTTAGGTTAACCTTGGTAACCTTATTGCCTCTGTACGTCGCCTTCATCGACCTCACCAAAGCGTTCGATCTGGTCAGCAGAGAGGGCCTTTTCAAGATCCTGCCAAAGATAGGATGCCCGCCAAAGTTGCAAAGCCTCATCGAATCGTTTCACACCAACATGCAGGGGATAGTGCAGCACGATGGCAACGTCTCAGAGCCTTTCAACATACACAGCGGAGTGAAACAGGGCTGTGTACTTGTGCCAACCCTCTTTGGGATTTTCTTTGCTATGCTCCTGAGGCATGCCTTCAGCACAGCAACAGAGGGAATCTACCTGCACACAAGATCTGACGGCTGGCTTTTCAACCTCGCCCGCCTGAAAGCCAGAACCAAAGTACGCGAGGCTCTAATCAGAGACATGCTGTTCGCAGACGACGCTGCAGTCGCAACCCACACACAGCAGGAGCTTCAGACCCTGATGGACCGCTTCTCCCAGGCATGCAAGGACTTCGGGCTTACCATCAGCCTGAAGAAGACTAACGTCTTGGCGCAAGGCACGGAAGCACCACCAACCATCACCATTGATGACTACAAGCTGGAGGTCGTGAATCAGTTCACGTACCTGGGGTCCACGATCAGCAACAACCTCTCCCTTGATACAGAGATCAACAAGAGGATTGGAAAATCAGCCTTCACACTCGCTCGCCTCACCACACGAGTGTGGGAGAATCCCAAACTCTCTGTCAAGACGAAGATGGCAGTGTACAACGCCTGCGTCATCAGCACACTGCTCTATGGGAGTGAGACGTGGACAACATACGCCTGGCAGGAAAAGAGACTGAACTCCTTCTACTTGCGCTGCATTCGCCACATCCTGGACATATCCTGGCAGGACAAAGTGCCCAACACAGAAGTTCTGTCCCGCGCCGGCCTTCCCTCCATGTTCACTCTACTCAGGCAGCGCAGGCTCCGCTGGCTAGGCCACGTTCACCGTATGGAGGATGGCAGAATCCCCAAAGACGTCCTCTATGGAGAACTGGCAACTGGCAGGAGAGACGTTGGCCGCCCACAGCTGCGCTTTAGAGACGTCTGCAAGAGAGACATGAAGGCCCTGGAGATCAACACAGAGCGCTGGGAGGACCTTGCAACGGACCACTCCAAATGGAGAGGCACCCTGACCAGACAGCTCAAGGCGGGTGAAGAGAGACTGACTGCTGCAGCAGATGAAAAAAGGACCCGCAGGAAGAACCGCCACAGACCCAGCAGCACGGAGACCACCCACAAGTGTGACCTGTGTGACAGGGACTGTCATTCGCGCATCGGCCTGTTCAGCCACAGGCGGTGCTGTTCCAGCAGAGTAGACGTTTAGGATTCTCTTCCATGGTCATCATAGACCGACGGAGGCCGACGGTAACCTTATTGACAAAATAATCATTAAAATTATTTGCAATATTAAAAGGTTTCATAAGACAGACACCATCTGATTCTACGAAAGTAGAACAAGCAGTATTTTTGCCCATTATTTCATTCAGCGTATTCCAAAGCTTTTTACTATCCTGACCACAGTCAGAGATTTTCTTTTGATAATAAATTCTCTTCTTTATTCTACTTAATTTGGTCACCTGCTTTTGTCGCTCACAATAATGCTTTCTGTCAAGTAAGCCAGAATAAGCAGCAACTTTTTTGGCTTCCTCTCTTTGTGTGTTGCGCACCCCTCCACGGGGAATTAGTCAGTGGTGCAGTTCATGCACCGTCAGAGTACACCTCCGCTACTAGCCAAGAGCTAGTGAGGAATTCCTCTTTGGCTCGGTGGTAGAGTAGAGGTTTTCAGACCATGGTGTCATGGGTTTGAGACTTGGCCTGGGATATTTGTAAGTGTTAAGTCTACCTTGCATAAGTGTGGAAAAGACTTATTAGTTGCTAGTCTCCCCCCCCACCCCCACCCCCCCGTGGGGTGAAAAATGACTTAGGTCTGTCCATCTTGACTGAGAGTCAAAACAGGATTTGTGATCCCAGGATTAGTAGGTAGGCAATTCTGGCCTTGGCCCAGAAAGTGGGTCGTAACAGAAATGGGGGCTTGTCCGGGACTGGGACACCTGCAGCACTTCCTTAAGGGGGGGGGGGGGGTGTTACACACCCCTCCATGGGGAATTAGTCAGTGGTGCAGTTCATGACACCGTCAGAGTACACCTCCGCTACTAGCCGAGAGCTAGTAAGGGATTCCTCTTTGGCTCAGTGGTAAGAGTAAGAGGCTTTAGATCATGGTGTCATGAGTTCAAATCCCAGCCTGGGATATAGGTGTAGGTCTGCCTGCTGTGAGCAAAAGAGACCGTGTAAGTGTAGTCTCCCTTGCCAGTGGGTATGTCCACATTGACTGGGGGGGTCAAAATGGACTTTGTGATTCGTGATCCCAGACTGAAGTAGGCAAGTCTGACCTTGGCCCAGAAAGTGGGTCGTGACATTAAGTCTTTCAGTGATTTATCAATCCAGAGGGAATTTTTCACTTGAACTGAACTTCCTTAAAGGAGCATGCCTGTTAGCAATTTTCATAAAGTAGTCCATAAATATATTAAGAGCATCATCTGCATCATTAGCAGCACACACATCAGTCCATTTAGTTTTACCAAGATCGTTCAAAAAAGCCTCCTCATTAAATCTCCTATAGGTTCTTGTCAATAATATTTTAGCAGTGGCCTTAGGTAATTTAGTCTGGAAACAGCAATAAATATTATGATCACTGAAGCCAACTGGAATAGACACAAGTGTGGAACATCTCTCAGGACAGTTGGTCAAAATACGGCCTATACATTTTGTAATAGAAACACCATTACAGTTGTAAGAAACTCTGGTTGGTTGAGAAATAATTTGAAATAAACCGCAGGTATTTATAACCCGACCCAAGTTTGTCGCTCAGAGAGCAATTCCCAGATAACCAATCAGTATTCACATCACCTAGCAAGTACATCTCACAACTGTCTTCACTAGCTCTATCCAACATTTCACACAGACTATCAAAATAGAGCTGAGGGGCCTGTAACAGCAGCCAACCAAAATAGGCTTAAGGTGAGGCCGTTGTACCTGCAGCCATATAGCCTCAGCATCTTTAATATTCAGGTCATTTCGTTGCTTAACAGGAATATGCTCATTAATAAAAATACAAACCCCACCCCCAAACCCATTTCTGTTCTTTCTGTATAACGAAAATCCCTGATTGACCACATCTGAGTCGTAAAAAGAAATGTACAAATCTCTGAGATGGCAAGAATATTTATCCTATTAGAATTTAAAATTCCCACTTGAGGTGTTTCAGGCACGTCCCACTGGGAGGAGACCCCGGGGCAGACCCAGGACTCGGTGGAGAGACTATGTCTCCCAGCTGGTCTGGGAACGCCTTGGTATCCCCTCTGAAGAGCTGGAGCAGGTGGCTGGGGAGAGGGAAGTCTGGGCTTCTCTGCTTGAACTGCTGCCTCCGTGACCCGGACCTCCGGAAAAGCGGTAGAAGATGGATGGATGGATGGATGGATGGAATTTAAAATTAGAGCCAGCTCATGTGTCTTATTTCTGATACGTGTAACAATCAAATGTTTAGGTAAAGTGGCAACTGCCACAATGTAAAAGAAAAATAAAATATAATAAGTATCATATTCTTGTGGCAATGTTTATCCTGTCGCCATATCAACAGTCGTCCATGCCTGTGTTTTTCAAACTTTTTTGAGCCTTGGTACCCTTTTTACATTGAAGAAAATCCTATGGCACACCACCCACCAAAAATGTTATAAAATGACACACTGTAGCATGTTATAGCATATCTAATGACAATTTAGTCTTGTAATTTGTTTATACTCGGTGTGAAATGTGTCACGATTACACACAAAGTCAATGAAAGATCCAAACACGCGCACATTTGTTCCATGCGATGCGAATACATGCAAATTCACGGCCATGCAAATTGGATTTTGTTTAAGTCAGGCCAAAAATTGGCTTGACGCTTGGTCATAATAGTGTGTCAGTATCAGTGTTGACATTCCGTTGTTACTGGGAGAATAAAGTAGGCTGAAAATGAGACCGCCACGCTTCCGGGAAGCGGGTGCTTTTCACAGCAGACATGCTTTTCTCTACACAACACCAGTGAAGCTCCGTGACAGTTTGTATCCACCGCTTGTTTAGTGTTGGAAACAGCCGACCGAGATGCAGTGTCTGGAGGATTGACATTTTTTTCAACTGATGCACCCCTCCAGATGGTGTTGTGAGAGTCAAGCATGACAGTGTTTTGGGGGGGATTTCCACAGCAAGTACCAGTGGATCAGTTAAGTGCAGTGTAAATTTAAACGCTAAAAAACAACAGCAGCTTTTGTTTTAAGCTGAGCCAGCTGCAGAGACAAACCAGTCACCACTGCTCACCTCAGGGAGTGACCCGACAGTGTCAATTTTTTAATGCATTAATTGGCCAACATTAATCAAAGAAGTTAACACGTTAGTTATTCAAGCCCCAGTAAAAAAAAAAAAAAAGACATTAACTTATTATTTTTTATTTTATTTCATGAATAATAAAAATAAAAAACCAATAAACCTTAAACACAAAGTAAAGCAGGATTTTTTTATTTATTTATTTTTTGTTTGCTGAACTCTACTGAATTTTAACTCATTTCGGGTGTTGAAAACATTTGTCACAGACCTGTCTGAACTGGCCTTCTGAAACTCCATCCCTGTAGAAAATGATCCTTGTGGGCTTGTAGCGGGTTGACTTGTAGAACTGGATCAGCAGCTCCCGAACCATTGAGGCCAGGTCCTGGATAACCTCCTGTCTGGGTCTCTGGACTCGCACAGTGGCACAGTACCTGCTGGGGTGGGCATCCATGCTGCCGACAACCTGAAATCAAGAGAGAATAGAGGCGCAGCAGTGGCATAAGTGAAGGGGGACGAAACAGTGGGGGACTCATCATAAAAATCCATCCGATTAATTAACTGCTTATTCAGTTTGAGGCTGGGTGGAGGTTGAAGCTTGTCCTCGCTGTCATAGGGTGGTGATTACATATTCACACATCCACATCTATAGCAAATGTAGAATCACCAATGAACCTAACATGCTTGTCTTTGGACTGCTGGAGGAAGCCCACACAGGCACAAGGGAAAAAAGCAAACTTGAACCAGGAACCTTCTGGCTATGAGACGACAGTGCTAACAACAGCTCAACAGCAGCATCAAAATGGTCATGTGAAGAGCCAGCGTGAATGATAGCAAGACAAAAACTACATGCTAAAGAATTCAACACATGAAACTCACTGCTGCAATCGAAGGCTTCTTCCCGTCTCCAGCTGGCGGATGTGTAACATCTGCTCCCAAGAAGATAACCGGCTGCTGAAACACTGACGGTCTGTGGAAAAAGAGAGAAGACGTGAAATAAATGAACTAGCATGACACACAATGACATGTCGCCAATGCCTTCATCTAGCATTCTAAACAAGCTGTTAATTCACACCAATCTACTTCAAACAAGCCAGCGTCACTTGTGGAGTGTGCGTGGGAGCGTGGTTTACCGTTGGTGAGGCACCAGGATGTTGTTGATGCCTCCCAGCTTCACATTGATCTTCAGACAGAGGTTGGACAGAGTCTGAGGCGACGTCTTCACCACATTCTTAACCTGGACACACTGGGTGGCCATGCCCAGGAGGGTGTCACCCACGCGCTTTACCTCCGCTACGGGTGGAAAAAGAAAAAAACGTTTCAGAAATTTTTAAAAATGTTGACAGTGAGACCTTTTAAATCGAAATTTGTCATCATTGGAAAAGAGCAGCAACACTTCAAAGCTTTACAGCTGTCAAAACATCATATAAATGTGTTTTTTGTTTACCGAATAAAATAAAACTCAGGATCATTATTTGACAGAAAACATTCAAACAGAATGCAGTAGATACAATTTCATTAAATTCTGGAGGCTGTGAATGAGAGTATGTTGCTCCAGCCTACATTCCTAACACAGTATTTTTCCCAAAATAGTTTTAGAGAATATTTCAAGCATAAAGTATTAGTTTGTATAATCAGTAAGTAACTTCAGCATTTCCCTGTGCCCTTTTTGCACAAAAATAATCCCCATTTCTCGCCAGCTCTTTAAAAAGAAACTGTACACCCAATTAACAGGAATCCAGAGCACATGGTTGGTGCAGCAGAAATGATATTAGACCCAGCTGCATTTGCATTGTGAGAGCATTTGCACCTTTAGAAATTGTGGGTAAAAAAAAGAACATGAGTGTCTAAATTAAATGCAAATTGTGCCTGAATGCTGGTGTCTGCTGTGAAGGTGTCTGCTGTGAAATATGAAACTAAACACAATCCCACAGCACTGATGATGGTGAGACCCAGTGAAATGAAAAATGTCTGTGCCACAGTTGTCAAACAGCAACACCTTGTTTTTAATTTGGATACGTTGTCACTCCAAGGGAAACACATATACTGTAAGGTCATAGCAGTTTATTTGGTGTTGGAGATGCTGTTAATATGCCATTAGGCCAGTAACACCACAGCATGCCACATACCAACAGCACAAAAGAACACATGCAACACAGGCCTTTCTAAATATGCAATCCTGTAACATTCCTTTGTATTTTACTGATATGAAACTCATTATATACTGAGGGTTAGTTTTTAAAAAACCATGCTGAATGCCCCTCTGAAAGCTGATATCCATGAGCAGTTTACTAACCATAGACGGGAGTCTTTCCCGGCAAGATGACGATGATGAGCTGCAGCCCGGCGTAGGTGTTCTTCAGGTGTCTGAACATGGGCTCCACACTATCTGCTCCCTGGGCGTATTTACAGAAACACGGCTGGCCTTGGATTGGCATCCCGGCATCCTTAGAGATTTTACGCAGCTGGTCCGTGAACCCCCTGTGTACAGGAGAAAGGGGAGTAAAGGGTAAAAAGAATATCTGAGAAGCTGGGAATGTGCAACTTTTGTTGATATTCTTGGTCTTTCTGCACAGAAATTTATTTTTTTTAAAAAAGGCCCACAAGCTTATGGAAAATGCGTATGTAGCATAGCCTTGGCTGTGGCAGAGACGTGAAGTGTTACTACTTTGCTTTTCATACTGTTGTCACATTTCCAAACTGCGTTTTGGAAACCACGGCGGTACAGACTATTGCCTGAATTGATAGAATTCCATCCTGAATGGTTGGCAGAAGACTCTGATGCCTTTGTGGGAAAATGTCACACGTGAATACAAACTAGTTTTATGATGGTTAGAAAGATCAAATGTTGCAAGAGAAAATATCGCTTTTGTCTAACTGCCAAAGCTATTTTACAAATCACTGCTGTGCCCCTCCAGTATAACCCTTAATAAGGATAGAAAAAGGTTAGTCTTCTTATAGAAAAAAATGTGTACTGTATACTGGTAAACTGCTATATCGATAAGGTGTAAAGCCATCAAGTTTGCTTATCTTAAAGGGGTCATTGATTGCACTTTTAACAGTTCACACATGCCTGAATGAAATGCTTGACATATTTTGTTCAGATTTTCTTTAATTACTCAGTGACTGCAGCAATTTTTTCCCCAGCCTTTCTGAAAATGGCCTATTTGAATCTCTATCGTTTTAAATCTTCAGACTGGATTCAACTCCACCCTCCCTCTTACATCACTATTGCTAACATTGACTAGCTAACTCCTAGCCTTTAGCTCGGATATATCTTGAGCTGAATACGGGTTGGGTCGGCTCTGGGATCATTCGTGGCAGATGTGGAGAATTTCTGTAAAACTCCTTACATTGGTTGGTGGCCGAGAAAAGATTTTTTTAATAGTTTTGTTGGTGGTTCTCCACTTACGCTGTTGGGGATCCCAGGGCCAGCTTGGGGGCCAACTGCAACAGGGTCGATTTGACCTGTTACCACTGAGTCAACTAACATTTGTGTTAAAGGTGCACTCTGGCAGCTCTAAAACCACCTCAAAAACAAATACAGTATGTATTGCCCAAAATAGTATATTGTGACTTTTTACTTACAAAAATCTTTCATTGACTTAGAATCGCTTGGAAAGAGATTTTAAATCTTGCACCTACTTAAGTATGCATGGATCTATGAATATTCTAATTAGCGGTCTGCAGGGCTTGCATGTGACTGGTTGCCGCAATTCCTGGTGGGTTTGCCGCTAGTCTGTTCAAGACAATTCCAGACGTTAAAGTTTGGCCTGTATCTTCAAAAGTAAAAAGGGAAACACTTTTCTGAAAACAGTCAAGGAGAGAGAGAAATGTGTTGTTGTCAAATAAGTGTTTACTTTTTACTAACAACCAGTCTCCTGTCCACCGGTGACTGAGCGTGTGGGGGGGGGGGGAAGCTTTGAATGTGGCTGCTTTCAGTTCACAGTGCGGCACCCTGTCAGCTGGCGAAGTGAGCCAGGAGAAGCTCGATTTGAACGTGTGTGAACGTATGTTGTGCCATGTGTGTTGTGCCATCTCCATGCCTCTCTGCCTCTCTCCGCTCTTTCTCTCTGATGTTACCCAACCCACTGTGCCTCAATCCTGCTGCTCCTCAGCTCCTCCCTCTTTCCCCAAGGTAGCAATGAGTATCTGCCTGATTGGTTAATGTTATAACTAACCAGGCTAAGCAGGAATAGTTACGTAGTTACTAATGGTCTGTCCAAATCTGCCTTTTTTGGTTGCAGGGTGGAGCTTAAACAGACATTCACAGCAGAAAAACACATACTTGGGAGTTTGGAATGATTTTGCTCTTGATATGTCTTGAAAATCACAAGGAACATGTGAAAGACATGGTAACAACAGAAAAAACTTGATTTTTGCCAAAGTGTCACTTTAAAAAATGGATGAAATAAAGCATCACTGGTTGAGAGGGGTGTCTGGTTTCAGTGGTCGATAGGATATGACTGACCCCTGAGGTACAATTAACAGAAACATTTGCGAATGGATGACTACACTGCTAGCTTCAAGGTGGCTAGTTGATGACAGCGGCTAGTGCCGTCTCTTGCCTGTCTGTATCACCATCCATCTGTACATTGCAAGATAGGGTCTTGGGGGAGGTATGCACTGACGGATCACCTCCAACATCTAATGAGTTCATCTTTGGGCCAAGGGCCACCTCTGGTGAAAATTTCATCCAAATCCATCCAGTAGTTTTGGAGTGTTGTTGCTGAGAAGATAAGAGCCTTGGTGGAGGTAGGCATTTTGAGACCATCACCAAAATCTAATCATGTGTTCAGTGTGCCATTACACACCTTTCCTGAAAATCTGAATGAAAGGTGCTATATAAATGCAATCCATTATTATTATTATTATTATTATTATTATTATTATTAACAGAGGAACAACAGCAAAAACAATATGACTACATTATATGACTTAATATTAATAATAATAACAATAATAATAATAATAATAATAATAATAATAATAACAAGACTGTCATAATTGTATTGACCATACATTGGGGCTGGGCAATTCCACCTTAAATCAGCATCATGGTTTATTGAATGTTTCAGGTTGTTTTTTTTGTTTGGTTTTTTTTTTCCTCCTCTCTTCTCCATTACAGTTTACTGACAAGGTTCATAGTTATTAAGCAATATTACACAACAATGTGGTATCATACCATTTTTGTTTTTGCAGTTACCAACAACAAATTTGCATAGTATCCATATTATCTACCACAACAAACTTGTAAGAAATATGACCATGACAAAGGCACAAATGCTCACCTGGCACGCCGACAAATGTGGACATGTTTCTCCAAGCGTTTGCTCTCAAATTTTGATCATGATATTCTTTTGGTGCCAGATCAAAGAGTACCAGGTTGCTTGATGCAGCAAAGTTCAGCCTCCACCTCCTCCACCGTCACCTCCTGTTCTCCTCTTCCTGTACCAGCATCCTATGTCCTGCCCTTCCTTAATTCTAATTGGCTGCTTAGCAGGTCTGACATTGACGAGCGCAGCTGTACAGTAGTCTGACAAGTTGAACTTTTTTCAGCCTTGAGCACCATGACAAAAAATGGCCACCGCTCAAAGCGTTTTAGCACCAAGGGCACTGTAAACACTGGACTACATAGAGCATGAGTAGAAAATAGTCGGCCACAGCAGGAAAAACGAGTTTAGTGGACACGCCCCCTAATACTTTTTCTGCAGTGTTTGGCTTCCGGATTGCCCAGGTGCGTGGCCCTATAGCGTGACCACGCACGTAACTGAGTGGACACGTCTTAAAGGGGCAGTACATATAAAGTGCCAGATTAATATATAAAATAATAATTTAACAAATTCCTGCATCCACATCATGATCCGAATCACCACCAAAATCTAATCATCTGTTCTCCGTGCCATTACACACCTTTCCTGAAAATGTCATCAAAATCCATTCATAACTTTATGAGTTATGTTGGTAAAAGAAAAACCAACCAAACAACAGACAAACCATCCATCCATCCATCTTCTACCACTTTTCCAGGGGTCCGGGTAGTGGAGGCAGCAGTTCAAGCAGAGAAGCCCAGACTTCCCTCTCCCCAGCCACCTGCTCCAGCTATTCAGAGAGAATACCAAGGTGTTCCCAGACCAGCTGGGAGACATAGTCTCTCCAACAAGTCCTGGGTCTGCCCCAGGGTCTCCTCCCAGAGGGATGTGCCCGAAACACCTCAAGTGGGAGGTGTCCAGGAGGCATCCTGATCAGATGCCCATACCACCTCAACTGGCTCCTTTCAATGTGGAGAAGCAGCGGTTCTACTCTGAGCCTCTCCCGGATGACTTGAGCTCCTCACCCTATCTCTGAGGGTGAGTCCAGCAATCCTACAAAGAAAGCTCATTTCAGCCACTTGTATCCGCGATCTCATTCTTTCAGTCATTACCCAAAGCTCATGACCACAGGTGAGGGTAGGAACATAGATTGACTGGTAAATCGACAGCTTTGCCTTAGAACTCAGCTCCCTCTTCACCACAACAGACCGGTACAATGTCTGCATCACTGCAGATGCTGCTCTGATCCGTCTGTCAATCTCTCGCTCCATTCTCCCCTCACTCGTGAATGAGATCCCAAAATACTTAAACTCCTCCACTTGGGGCAGGAGCTTGTCCCCAACCCAGAGAGGACAATCCACCTTTTTCTGGCTGAGCATCATGGACTCAGACTTGGAGGTACTGATTCTCATCCCAGCCCCTTCACATTCAGCAGCAAATCATCACAGTAAGGCCTGTAGGTCATTGCTGGATGAAGCCAGCAGGACAAGATCATCTGCAAACAACAGAGATGAGATCCTGTGGTCACCAAGCATGACACCCTCCGTTCTCTGGCTGTGCCTAGAAATCCTGTCCATAAAAATTATGAATAGGATCGGTGACAAAAGGGCAGCCCTGGTGGAGTCCAACTCTCACTGGGAATGAGTCCGACTGAGTGTTGGCAATACGAACCAAACTCTCACAACGGTCGTACAGAGACTGGATGGCTCGTAACAACAAGCCCGATATCCCATATTCCCGAAGCACACCCCACAAAAAACCACGAGGGATACAGTCGAATGCCTTCTTCATGTCCACAAAACACATGTAAACTGGTTGGGCAGACTCCCACGAACCCTCGAGGATTCTCAAGAGGGTAAAGAGCTGGTCTGATGTGCCACGGCCAGGACGAAAACCACATTGCTCCTCCTGAATCCGAGGTTCGAACAACAGTCGCACTCTTCTCTCCAGTACCTTGGCATAGACCTTCCCAGGGAGGCTGAGGAGTGTGATCCCTCTAAAGTTGGAGCACACCCTCCGGTCCAACCAACCAACGTCACTAAAAAGATTACCTCTGTCCTCCCTTAAATAATATAATATAAACCACACTTGGTGAGCTAATTTGTTAGCTTACTGCTGTCCACATGATTGACAGCTAGGCTGGCCAATAACAGAGCAGCGGATAGGTCTGGGTTTACTATGTGACATCCGTGGCAAATCCAGAAAAGTGAAATTTTGCTTTTTTGAGTGAAAAACTGGGAGGAGACCCCGGGGCAGACCCAGAACTCGCTGGAGAGACTATGACTCCCAGCTGGTCTGGGAACGCCTTGGTATCCTCTCTGAAGAGCTGGAGCAGGTGGCGGGGGACAGGCAAGTCTGGGCTTCTCTGCTTGAACTGCTGCCTCCATGACCCGGACTTCCAGAAAAGCGGCAGAAGATGAATGGATGGATGCATGGATGGATAGATGGAGTGAAAAATGAGGCTGTGTGTTGTTTTTAAGAGAAGTGTGTTTTGATATTTTTTTGATAATCATATGACCAATATACTGTATGACCAATTAACACCTTTCAGAAGGTTAAAACATACAAGAACAAATTTTCTGTCACCTTTAAACATAAAAGCATAATGAAAAAGATATTCCTAAGTGAGGTAAACATCTCTGCTACATGTATAAAGGATCTACAAAAACACACACAAAAAAAAAAAACCCACATCAGCAGATGATCTTACTTGAGGATTTCTTCCCGACACTGCCTCTGTGTGGCGAAGCAGGCGATAGCCCACATCTTGATCTCCACCCCGGTGTGGAACTGCTTCCCCCTCATGTCCCACACCCCGTGGCTGGGTGTGGCTACGGTGCGGTTCTGAAACAACACCACAGTCTCAACACGTGCACTTATGATAATCTGGACAAACACTCACGGGCACACTGTTCATACAGACTCGCACTGGAGCAAACGCTTTCTGAAAATCTTCCCAAACCGAATGTGCCAGTCGCCCATAACCCTTTCTCTCTCTCTCTCTATCTCTCTTTCTCTCTCTCTCTCTCTCACTCACACACACACACACACACACACACACACACACACACACACACACGCACGCACGCACGCACGCACGCACGCACGCACGCACTTTGACATACAAAATCACACAAAGACACATGCATGTGTGGGAAAAAAAGAGCTTAGATTTCACTTTAGAATAAAATACTAGATTCTGAAAAATGGTTTTAATGTTTGTCATCGGTGTTAATGGAAGAGGTAGTGTGGTGCACTATAATGGTGTAGATTTGTCAAAAACTGAAAAAAAAGCATCATTTTGCCACAGGTTACCTTTAGGGGTGGGTTTAAATACTGAATAATCAACATTAAACTGATTTTATTTGAATGATCCAATATCGATTCAGAAAATCCTAAGATTGACATTTTTTTAATGCCTTTTCACGTGGGAAACTTGCAAGAAGTCTTACAAGAAGTGTTTCTATGGCTAAAGACTTCTATTTACTGTACATATCCATACGCTTAATTTGGCAAATTCAAGGATTCCTGGTACAATGTACAACATCACACCTCTGAGAAATCCTTTCACGTCATCGCTGTCAGCACAAACCTCCAAATCACCATATCGGTTTTTGGTTTGTTTGTTTTAGTTTTTTGTATAAACCCAATCTGTTGGTCACTCTTTGTTTACTAATAACAAACCAATGACAAACATTAGAAAAGCCACGTGAATTAATTTTGTAACCGCTAAATCTTTTAGAAAATTCTGATTTTGGCATTTACTAAAAAAAATGTCTGTTTTGGAGATACAAGGTTTATGCCCGACAGTGACGATATGCAAGGAACATAGTTATTATTATTAAAGAACCTTAGTGAGAAAGCTCACATACCCAACACATCATCAAATAAAATGGACTGAAAAAGTACAAATCCCACCCCCCACCCCCCCATAAAAAGGAACCCCTCATTAGATGCATCTGAAAATCAAACTTATCCAAGGCAGTGATGAGTTAAAGCCTCTGTAAAAATTTGAAGTCAATCCAATCAGAAATGAAGAAGCTAGAGTGGTGACAACGTCAAATGAATGGAAGGGTGGGTCAAAAACCTGATACCTGGGCTCATCAGCCTCATTTGTCCAAGGACCAGAATTTTTCTCGGCAGACACTGATGGCCAGAAGCTCTCGTAAATAAAATAAAAATTGTATCTTAAGTAATATATTATTATTTGATATGTTAATTTTCCTTCCAAACTTGTTATTTTTTTAGATGAGTATGAGTAAGAGTAAGAGCAAGAAAGCATGGACTTAAAAACTTATTTGACATACGATTTTACTGTTGACAGTTTGAGTGGTTTTTCTCATTAATTTATGACAGTTTTCCTGTAAATTGAAGACTTTTCTGTTGTAAATTTGAAAGATTTTTGTTACTTAAATTGTGAACATTTTTCATCATTACTTTTGCTACTATAAATGTAGGACTATGGTACATCTGAGATTGGTTCTCATAAATTTGTAAGGGTTTTCTCATAAATTTCAGACATTTTTCTTGTAAATTTATTGCTTTTCCCCACATCTAGTACGTAATCTCAAGCTGTATTCACTTACACTCAGAAATTTGACTATCTATTGGAACTTTTCATAAATATACTGTAAATTAATTAACAAAACAAAGTGTGAACTAAACTATTCCTGAATTCAGTACTATTCTGGGGACGGGATGGAACGCTCTAGCAGGTCGGATGTGGCCTGCGGGCCGCCAGTTGACGTTCACTGTCTGTCCGCAACTTCATATAAGGGGTAAAATAATAATAATCAAAGTATCCCTGACTGAGTCGATACTGAAATAAAAATTGAATCAATACTGAATCAATTCTGAAAATCACTGATGACTCCCAGCCCGAATAACACTAATGCGCACCTATAATTCCAACAGCTGATGCGTGTCCTCAGAAGTATGAACACAAAGATATTAATACTGCAGTCAAGTCTCAATAATGCTGTGAAGTACATTCAATTTCAGGTGAGTGCGGCGGACAATAATGTTCAGATTTTCACTCAAAAGAACATTTCAAACTGATTAAATGTACTTTTTTGGGTGGGTGGTGAAATCAAAAACTGCACTTTTGAGACTTTACCACAAAGGGGCCACAAAGACCAACACATTAAAGTACGAACAGAAGCCAGTGAGTTAGTTCCCCCACAGAGGAAAAAAAAAGCTGCAGAAGGGGAGAGCGTGTCAGACAAACAGAGAGAATGGGCGTGATTTAAAGGAAGGGTACCATAAAGTGCTCTGTGCTCACCCTGCCGCCGTATTGCAGCATGGGGGCGGGTAGCACTCGCCCCGTCACGTGGGCCATCTCGTCGCGCACTTTGAACTGGAATTCCTGCACAAAGGGGTCGGCCTCGTAGTTGGCACTGCGCACCTGCAAGGAAAAAGGAATAGGAAATTTAGACACCAGGGGGTTGAGAGGGGAAAAAAAAAGTTGATACACTGTAATACTGCAATACTTTGCTGCAGTTACATTGCAAAAATTTATAGACACTCATTTCTTGATTAAACCAAATGAGTTTTCGGTCCACTGTGTAGCTTAGTGCTTACTGGTAGGGTGTCCCAGAATATCAGTTTTGTGGACTCGAAAATTCAGGAACAATCAAACATCCAAATATTCTGTACAGTCATTTTTTGTCCTTGATAAACTGCATCAGCATCAATATTTTTCAGAAATGTGACTTCTCTTCTACATCGATAACCTTTTCATGCAAATTTACAACTTTTTTCACATAAATTTGGAGCTTTTTTGTAAATTAGGCCTTTTTTTTCACCCCATTAACTGGCTTTTTAAATTTTGGGGGGCTAGCTCGGTGGGGCAGTGGTTAGCATTGTGCAAGCACAGCAAGAAGGTCGTGGGCTCACCACCCCCTGGCCAGCAGTGCAGTGGCCCTTCTGTGTGGAGTTTGCATGTTCTCCCCATGTCTGCGTGGGTTTTCTCTGGGTACTCTAGTGTCCTCCAAACAGTCCAAAGACATGAACGTTAGGCTAACTGGCTTTAACTGGGGATCATTTGCCCTGAGGTGTCAATGATAGAGTGAATGGCTGTCTGTCTCTTTGTGTTGGACCTGCAATGAACTGGCGATCTGTCCAGCGTGTACCCTGCCTCTCGCCCAAAGATGCTGGGACAGGCTCCAGTGCCCCCCCCCCCACCACCACCACCACCACCGATGAATGAATGCCTTTTTTGATATTACAAAAATGCAACTTTTTCCCTTGTAAATTTATATTTTTTTTCTTCTTTTTGCAGCTTTTCTTGTAAACAGAATATCTAATGTGTGTGATGTGTCACACCAGTTTGAGTCTTTCCTATATTTGCAAATTTATTCATGTAAATTTGTGACCTTTTTTGTAAATCTCTGACCATCGCCAAATTGCAGTTTGTTTTTTTTCCTTGTAAATTTGTGAGATTCTTTTGGTGAATTTACTGAAGGTAAATTTTGACTTTATCGTCATTAAAATGAAGCAGTTTAGTGGGGGAAGCAAATATCTGAATACCAGACTGGCAACCTCAGTAACCAGCACGACTGCCTGGTGAGGTCAGCAGAGCAAAGGTGTGGCCCGTGAGTTTTAGCTGGGAGCTGGACCAGACAAAATGGGGGATGGGAAATCACAATATATGATATTGCAACGCTCAGCGTATCACAAGTATTGGGACAACATTGTGTCATGTGTCCTTTGTTGATTCCTACCCCTGATATGCACAGGGTTCAGCTAAATTAGAAAACACCAGAATGACTAAAGACCACTGCCATATCAAAAGGCTAGAGTAAATAACCCAGAATTCTATTACCCAAAGAGTATTCACCCAAAGTTTCTTTTCCTAATTTCCTAACTTTTCGCTTATTTTTTATGGAAAAGACACGGCTATTTTTATTCCAAATACAAAGTAAATATAAAAGCAGATCCCTCTTGTGTGTGTCCATCAAATACACAGTTAGTGTCGGCACTGTCGGAGCCTAAAAAAATCTAAACGCTCATAGTTTTAATCACATAACATAAAAACAAGTGCATGAATCTACATGTTTCCACCCTTTATGCTGTCAGCAAATATTGTCAGTTTATTCCTAAAAACATAAATAGCATTCGTTTAAAATAACCAAATTAGAAAAATAGTTGTTTTCTCGCCATTTACAGATTGCAGTTGTAGTATCTTTATTTTTTTAGTATTTAATACAATTGCTGGTGCACAGAAAAAATAAAACAGAATAATACTGACATGCCACAAAATGTCTGTTGTCAGCAGCATAGTCCCAAAATGACTACAAGCACAAAGGATATGAGATCCGAGTAGCCAGATAACATTGTAGAATTCATTATGTAGTTCTGACAGACAAAGCTTATCTGCTTGTTTTTGTCCTTTTGTGACTCCCACCCATATTGTCCTGTCAGAGTCACCAGAGATACATAATGAATACGCCAGCAAGGCGACATCTACAATTATTTCCTGCTCTCAGCTCCAGTCATTTCTGCTCCACAGTGAACAGATAGGGAGACGCGGTTTAATAAGGTAACAGCAGGTATTAAAGGTGCTCCGCTGATAAGGCTGTGGCCCGGGGACATCTTGATACATTTTCTACTATAAACAATACGCTGCAGACACTGTAAGAGCTTCACACTAGAGAAGTTATAGCTGTGGCATTTTGTTGACCCTCAGCAGGTCTGCTGTATAATTGCAAAATGCAACAGAGAAGCATGCCAGCATGCCTCCATTAACAATATATAATGAGAGTGTGGATCAGGAGATTATAAAACTAGTATTCTGGCAGGCCTGCAAGCAAGTGTGGACAAGCTGAGCAACAGAGCTTCTTTACAAAATTGTTACCTATCATACATACAAAATGTGTTGGTTTGATATAAATTCTTTGCCTGACCAGCTCTAATAAATGCATTGTCTTGAGAAACACTTGGAGTCACAGTCCCACCCTACTATAGTCAACCTTTACGATGTATGGAAGAAAATAACTAAAGCCTGCTGTTTGGAATTTATATTTTAACACTGAATCGTGTCTTTAAGAACAAGAGCACCCTGAGGCAAGCGCAATATCCCCCACCTCCGTTTTCTTTGACCATCCCAATATGTCACTGAAGGAGAGCAGTTTTCAACTTTTCCATATAAATACTGAGGCAGAACCAAATTACGATAAGCGTATCATCCATGAATATACAACAAAAATAGTTGTATGCAACCCAGAGGTGTAGGCCAGCATCCCAAGGTGAACCTGTGTAGTAAGTTTGGTGACCCTAGAGAGCTTTACGTGTTCTATAATAGGAGGCCACAGGGAATACTAAAGTTGACCTTTGACCCCAAACCCATAGTTAGAAGTCATGGTCGCAGAGTGAACCTGTGTACCAAGTTTGGTGACCCTAGCATTCTTTGTTGTGTAGATAGCTAGATAGATTTTTATTGTCACTATATAAAATATCAACAGTGAAATGCAGTTTCAGATACAGATTACATGCCATTTTGATGTTGACCTTTGATCTTACGATCAAAAAACCATAGTCACACTTCAGGCTCTCAGGGTGAACCTGTGTACAAAGTTTGGTGACCCTAGCTTTACTCGTTCTATAGTAGCAGTGCAAATGGAACATTAACTGTGACCTTTGAGCTTTTGACCCCAAACCCATAGTCAGGTCAGGGTGTAAACTGTCCAGGATTTGTCTTGGATACAACTGTATGGATTTGAAAAGTCTACATCTTTTCTTTCAATAGTTATCACGTTTTCAAGATTTAGGGAAAAACTGACCTCTGACCTTGACCTCAAGGTCTATACCTCCTACAAAAATCATCCGATCAGAGTCAAATTGCAATATGCGCATCATCAGTATATATCAAATCCTGGTACCAAGTTTCAAAACAGTTGGAACAAAACTGTAGGAGGAAACAGACAGATGGACGGACCGCGCCATAACATAATCCCTCTTTGGTCTTCAACCAGTGGGGGATAATAATCCAAAGAATTGAAAAACAACGTTTTCAGGGAAGGACTGGTAACAATAGGAATGCTAACATTTGCTGATTTCATGAAAGGAATATGGTGAAGACACTTAAGAGTCTGGTTAATGAACACACCCTACCAGAAGTAATTTTTCTATTCCAACATCTGCTTATTAATGTGATAGAGAAAGAAGTCCCACCCCAACAGTTCAACCCAACCTGCTTTTTATCACTATAAATTATTCAATTACCATGCAATCATGGGATCTTTACAGAAGTTGAATTTCAGCCTTTTTAAGATTTTAAGACCAAGGATACATCACCAATTTTGAGTTCTCACATACAGTCATGTGAAAAAAATCACGACACCCCATTAAATAGTCAGTTCTTTATTAAGAAATGTTCACATATCTATGTCTAACCTTTTTTTTGTTTCTATTTGCATTTTTTTTAACATTTATTTTAGTAATTTTAAGTGGGAATGAATGTGGGGGTGTCCTAATTTATTCCTCACTATTTGTTTAGAATCATATTTTACAGAAAATCTGAAAAAAGTCTTTAATTCATTTTTAATTGTTTAGTTGTATTACGTGAATCTCCCAGTATTTTAAACACTGATATTAAATATCCATGTCCAAATATATTAAAAAAAAACATACAGGCTTATACAGGGTATCCTAATTTTTTCACATGACTGTAGACTGTAGACCCCCTCATGGATCGTCACCTTATCGTGGTGGGGGGGTTTGCGTGCCCCAGTGATCCCAGGAGCTATGTTGTCCGGGGCAATTTGCCTCTGATAGGGTCTCCCAAGACAAACTGGTCCTGGGTGAAGGGCCAGACGAAGAACGATCCAACAGACTCTCATGATAAATTGTATATCAAGGATTCAGTGTACCCCGCCCGGTATGGGGTTACCGGGGCCCCACCCTGGAGCCAGGCCTGGGGGAGGGGCTCGAAGGCTAGCGTCTGGTGGCCGGGTTTCCACCCATGGGACCCGGCCGGGCTCAGCCCGAAGGAGTTACATGGGTCCGCCCTCCAGTAGGTTCACCACCTGCAGGAGGGATCATGGAAGTCCGGTGCTATGTGGATTAGGTGGCAGTCAAAGGCGGAGACCTTGGCGGACTGATCCCAAGCTTTCTAAACTGGCTTTTGGTACGTGGAATGTCACCTCTCTGGTGGGGAAGGAGCCTGAGCTGGTGTACGAGATTGAGCGATACCGGCTAGATATAGTCGGCCTCACCTCAACACACAGCTCCGGTTCCGGAACCAGTCTCCTGGAGAGGGGCTGGAGCTTGGCCTTTTCTGGAGTTGCCCCGGGCGAGAGGCGACGAGCAGGGGTAGGTATTCTTGTATCGCCCCATCTTGCTGCCTCTATATTGGAGTTTTCCCCGGTGGACGAAAGGGTTGCTTCCCTGCGCCTTCGGGTTGGGAAACGGGTCCTGACCATCATTTGTGCCTATGCACCAAATGATGTTTCAGAGTACCCACCCTTTTTGGAGTCTGTGACTGGGGTGCTGGAGGGTGCTCCTCCTGGAGACTCCATTGTCCTACTGGGGGACTTCAATGCGCACGTGGGCAACGACAGTGAAACCTGGAGGGGGGTGATTGGGAGGAATGGCCTGCCCGATCTGAACCCGAGTGGTGTTCAGTTATTGGACTTCTGTGCTAACCACAGTCTGTCTATAACGAACACCATGTTCAAGCATAAGGGTGTCCATATGTGCACCTGGCACCAGGACACCCTAGGCCGCAGGTCGATGATCGATTTTGTTATCGTATCATCAGACCTGCGACCGTATGTCTTGGACACCCGAGTAAAGAGAGGTGCAGAGCTGTCAACTGATCACCACCTGGTGGTGAGTTGGATCCGATGGCAGGGGAGGAAGCCATTCAGACCTGGTAGACCCAAACGTATAGTGAGGGTGTGCTGGGAGCGTCTGGCTGAGGCCCCTGTCCGGGAGGTCTTCAACTCCCACCTCCGGAAGAACTTCAACCACATTCCGAGGGAGTCTGGAGACATGGAGTCTGAATGGGCCATGTTCTCCACCTCTGTTGTTGAAGCGGCAGCCCAGAGCTGCGGCCGCAAGGTGGTCGGTGCATCTCGTGGTGGCAACCCCCGAACCAAGTGGTGGACACCAGTGGTGAGGGGGGCCATTAAGCTGAAGAAGGAGTCCTATCAAGCTTGGTTGGCTTGTGGGACTCCCGAAGCAGCTGAGGTGTACCGGCAGGCCAAGCGGAGTGCAGCTCGGGTGGTTGCTGAAGCAAAAACCCGGGTATGGGAGGAGTTCGGTGAGGCCATGGAACAAGACTTTCGGTCGGCTTCAAAGAGATTCTGGCAAACTGTTCGGCGGCTCAGGAGGGGAAAGCAGCTCCCCGTCCACACTGTGTATGGTGCGGATGGGACACTGTTGACTTCAACTGGGGATATCGTCGGGCGGTGGAAGGAATACTTCGAGGATCTCCTCAATCCCACTGATACGCCTTCCACAGAGGAAGCAGGGTTTGGGGACGAGGGGGATGACTCGCCTATCACAGGGGCTGAGGTCGCCAAGGTGGTTAAAAATCTCCTTGGTGGCCGGGCCCCGGGGGTGGACGAGATTCGCCCCGAGTACCTCAAGGCCCTGGATGTTGTTGGGTTGTCATGGTTGACACGCCTCTGCAACATTGCGTGGAGGTCGGGGGCAGTGCCTTTGGCATGGCAAACCGGGGTGGTGGTTCCTCTCTTCAAAAAAGGGGACCGGAGGGTGTGCTCCAACTTTAGAGGGATCACACTCCTCAGCCTCCCTGGGAAGGTCTATGCCAAGGTACTGGAGAGGAGAGTCCGGCCGTTGGTCGAACCTCGGATTCAGGAGGAGCAATGTGGTTTTCGTCCTGGCCGTGGCACATCGGACCAGCTCTTTACCCTCTCGAGAATTCTTGAGGGTTCGTGGGAGTTTGCCCAACCAGTTTACATGTGTTTTGTGGACTTGGAGAAGGCATTTGACCGCGTCCCTCGTGGATTTTTGTGGGGGGTGCTTCGGGAGTATGGGGTATCGGGCTTGTTGTTACGAGCTATTCGGTCTCTGTACGACCGTTGTGAGAGTTTAGTTCGCATTGCCAACACTCGGTCGGAGTCATTCCCAGTGAGAGTTGGACTCCGCCAGGGCTGCCCTTTGTCACCGGTCCTGTTCATAATTTTTATGGACAGGATTTCTAGGCGCAGCCAGGGAATGGAGGGTGTCATGCTTGGTGACCACAGGATCTCATCTCTGTTGTTTGCAGATGATGTTGTCCTGTTGGCTTCATCCAGCAATGACCTACAGCTCTTGCTGGGACGGTTTGCCGCTGAGTGTGAAGCGGCTGGGATGAGAATCAGCACCTCCAAGTCCGAGTCCATGGTCCTCAGCCGGAAAAAGGTGGATTGTCCTCTCCGGGTTGGGGACAGGCTCCTGCCCCAAGTGGAGGAGTTTAAGTATCTTGGGGTCTTGTTCACGAGTGAGGGGAAAATGGAGCGAGAGATCGACAGACGGATTGGAGCAGCATCTGCAGTGATGCGGACGTTGTACCGGTCTGTTGTGGTGAAGAGGGAGCTTAGTTCTAAGGCAAAGCTGTCGATTTACCAGTCAATCTACGTTCCTACTCTCACCTATGGTCACGAGCTTTGGGTAATGACCGAAAGAACGAGATCGCGGATACAAGCGGCTGAAATGAGCTTTCTCCGTAGGATTGCTGGACTCACCCTCAGAGATAGGGTGAGGAGCTCAGTCATCCGGGAGAGGCTCAGAGTAGAACCGCTGCTCCTCCACATTGAAAGGAGTCAGTTGAGGTGGTATGGGCATCTGATTAGGATGCCTCCTGGACGCCTCCCACTTGAGGTGTTTCAGGCACGTCCCACTGGGAGGAGACCCCGGGGCAGACCCAGGACTCGGTGGAGAGACTATGTCTCCCAGCTAGTCTGGGAACGCCTTGGTATCCCCTCTGAAGAGCTGGAGCAGGTGGCTGGGGAGAGGGAAGCCTGGGCTTCTCTGCTTGAACTGCTGCCTCCGCGACCCGGACCTCCGGAAAAGCGGTAGAAGATGGATGGATGGACTGTAGACTGCAATTATTAGCCTTGTCCAATTATTTACCAGAAGTGAAACTGCTGCAGATTTTAGGTCATCAGTCCAGCTCACATTAAAAGTACATTTCCCCAAAATCGATGTTGCCACTAGATCATGACACGATTCAAATAAATGTCAAAAACTGACCCCTTACCCCTAAAATCAAGTCACTACTTTAAAAGTTTTTATTTCCACAGTGAAATAATTAAAAAAAAAAAAAAAGACTTAAAGGGGTCATTGCTTGAAAAATTGTGTGTTTGTAGGTTTTAAGTGTCTGAAATGAGTCTACATGCCACATGCAGTTGCTCCTGGTGGGTCAGGCCAGCGCCTGTGCATGGCAGCTCTGCCGCCATCAGTGTGTGAATGGGTGGAAGCAGGATCTTTAAAGCGCTTTGGTCATCTAGAGATGAGAAAAAGCGCTATATAAGTGAACGCCATTTACCATTTACTGGTTACCTAATTATCCAAAAAGTTTCAAAACAGTCAATTCTCTACACAGCCTTTATTTAGTTTTTCTCTCCCAGAAACGTTTTTGACTTTTTTGTGGAAATCATATACGTCACGCTTTGAAAACGCCAACCCACCGCTGTCCTTGAGATCAGCCCACTGCTCTATTATTGGCCCGCCTAGCTGTCTGTCATGTATACGGAAGTGTATTAGCCCCCAAGCTAACACTGGTACCAGGAAACTCGAACCGAGTGCAGCTTATATTGTTATTTTCTTCAGATCTTAGTCACTTTAATAACCATCCTTGTTACCACCTATTTCACCGGTCCGCAGTCCACAATGTGCCTTGTATCATTCCGGCCCTTCTCCCGGTGATTTTGCGGCGGGTTGCCAACATGCCAGTCACAGGGAGCTGCTGGCTCAACTCCCTACCATCCTCCGGGCATACTCTTACGGGTAGCATGGGGTAGCCGCTTTGTGATGGGGCAGACCCCCCACCCCCACCCCCGGTTGTCCATGGGAGAGGAGTGGAGTATCGCGGAGCAACACACTGTCCTTTGAGATCCTGTGGCTCAACCACTGGCCTCGGTTTGTGGCGATCAGCGGAGCGCGTGGTGCTAGCGATTTAATATGGCATCTCCGCGGAGTTGTTGGGTGGGTCGGGATGACACGAGATGGCCAAACAACTGCGAATCAGTGAACCAGCGATGCTCATCCAAGCTGGAAGGAGCCAGTGACAGAATACCGGCTGGAAGCTACTCAGCTAATGGCTAACTGGTGTAAGAGGGAGGGAGGCTATAAATCAGAGCATTTGAAGAAAGCCAAGAAAAATAAAAAATAAATTTGCTTCAGCAATTAAAAAACTAAAGAAAATGTGAACAAAATATGTCACAAGCACTTCATTGAGACAGGCGTGAGCTGTTAAAATGTGTAAAAAGTGCAGTCAATGAGCCCCTTAAAAAGTCACAAATTTACAAGAAAGAAAGTTGAAAAATTAATGTGGGGAAAAAAGGCATAAATTTAATGGAAAAATGTTGCAAACTGGGACAAGCTTTGCATTCCAAAATGAAAAACAGAAACTACATAGTCACAAAACTGAAAGGCTGACAAGAAAACACAGCTACCACATTTATTATAT
Organism: Pholidichthys leucotaenia; assembly: GCA_020510985.1. NCBI lineage: Eukaryota > Metazoa > Chordata > Actinopteri > Cichliformes > Pholidichthyidae > Pholidichthys > Pholidichthys leucotaenia. Next base: position 97,081,702 of record CM035849.1, read on the forward strand.
CTGTGGTATTTTTCAGACCTTTAAAAAGCAGACTTAAGGATAGGCCTGTAATGACAACAAATTTTTGTGGACAATAAATTTTTTGTAGAAATAATCATTGATGTCACAAAGTGATACAATACTAAGAATGCGTGATCATCTTTTCAAAGGGCACTGAATTCTTATTTATTAACAATATTAAATACTGAAATTGAAATGTAAAAAAAAAATACTTAACATACTTATTGTTAAGGATAATTAAGGCCTTGATTTTGGATAAACAAATTTAAGACTTCAAACACCTGCGGACACCCAGATAATGATTTTTGTAAAGCTAAGCTAACCTTAATTATGAACCTTAATTCACATGGGTGTATCTATGGAAAAGAGGAGATGGAATTAATAAGTGTTCACTTCTTCCTTCTCCCTTTCGAACAGTGTATAATGTTACTTTATTGCATTTGCCATTTGCTTGTATTTGGTATATTTTTGTGTTCGAAATAAACTATCTATCTATCTATCAAAAAAATCATAGCGGGCAGCCAATTTGGATTCTGACATCACAACGTAATGTGGGAAGAAATGTGTGAAGCAATGAAATATATGAGAAATTCATTAGATACATACATGTCGTCTGTTTATTTACAAGAAAATATACCAAACTAATAAAAAGAAATCTGTTCTTGACTCACCAGCCTGCTGATCTCCTCCTGTCTGTCTGGTGCGGAGCGAGCTGTGGCTTTGATCATCGTGGAGGTCTGATTATCTGTCAGCTTCTTGATGCACCGTTGACCAGCTACAATGTTACACACCTGCAAGGAAACACAAAGTTTGATCTGTTTTAACTTTTACTTATGCATTACTTTTTGTTTCATGCACACTGAAGCTGCTCTGCTTTTCCTTCATCTGGGAGCTTCACTTTAACCCGTATACAGTGCTGTGAAAAAGTATTTTCCCCCTTCATGATTTCTTATATTTTTGCATATTTATTACATTTCAACGTTTCAGATCAAACTTTTTTTATTAGACAACGATAACCCAAGTAAATACAAAATGCAGTTTTTAAATGACAGTTTCATTTATTAAGTGAAAAAAAGCTATCCAAACCTACCTGGCCCTGTGTGAAAAAGCAATTGCCCCCTATACCTAATAACTGGTTGTGCCGCCCTTGGCAGCAACAACTGCAATCAAGCATTTGCGATAACTGGCAATGAGTCTTTTACATCACTGGTGAGCAATTTTGGCCCACTGTTCTTTGCAGAATTGTTTTAATTCAGCCACACTGGAGGGCCTGAGCTTGAGGTCCCAAACTGATGGCCGGACATTCTCCTTCAGGATTTTCTGGTAGAGAGCAGATTTCATGGTTCCATCAAATACGGCAAGTCATCCAGACACTGAAGCAGCAAAGCAGCCCAAACCACCACGCTACCACCGCCATGTTTGATTGTTGGTATGATGTTCTTTTTATGAATCTGCCATCTGATGCCTGCCGTCTGGTTTACTTAGAACACTACATTGTGATATCTAAGGAATTCTCAATATATACTGTATTATCCTTTATCCAATAGCATTTAGTGACAGCACTGATCAATAGCTTAAACTGTCAAATGAAATGCAATAAAAATACGCACACAAAGGTTTTCCTGTTAAATTTAACATAAGCATTTTTCCCAAAAGTGACAGTTCTTTTCTTGCAGCCTCGATAAGACCTTTGCATATCTTTTTTCAGAAGCCTTGATAGTCCAAATAAAATGAATTAAAATAAAAAAATCTGATTACTTATGGCACTAATATACACTAAACACAACTGATCACAAGTAAGCCTGAATATGATTTTAATATTGTGAGTAATGGACAATATGGTGTATTTAAAAACATTGTTATTACCAACCTATCAACATCTCCTTCACGTCATTCTTGACTTCATCTGGTGTGATGACATCTTCCTCCAGCCAAAAGAGGCAGAATGATAGCTCTAGGAGTGCAGACCTCTAAACCGTGTATAACAGTAATCCAAGGAGCCTATACCTTTACATAGCCGGTGATGAACCTGCAAACTGATTGCTGCCATTAAAAACTTTGGTGCTTTTTTTCTCTCAGTTTAATGTTATCTGGGGTGGATCATGGCAAAGCCAGCAGTCAGTGCAAAGAACTGTGATAAGCAAATGTCTGATTCTTCTTCTGAAGATCTTCAGCCAATGAAAATCTAATTTAGTTAACATTACTTTGGTACAAAGCTGACATTTGTGCCACTGTCGGGCCAAACTTGTTGCAAACCTAGATGCTAACGTTAACCTTTCATATTACAAATGACTAACCTCTCTGGGTGTCTTTTGGTGGCAAATTAAATTAGACATGACAAATTCAGCATCCTGTATTTTTATGCCACAGATGTTGCAGTTTGCTGTTCTTTTATTAATCCCCTGTGAAGTTTTTACTGACAAAACTTTGCCGATGAGTGCCACCATGATTGTTGTTATTGTCTGTGCATGTGCACACGTGTGAGATGTCAGTGTTCTCACAGACACATACACAGGCAGAGCATCAGACAGAGAGGAGATCATGAAGAAAACATTAAAAACAAAAGATTGCTCACAAGTCTCAAATCGTGAATCCTAGTCAAGTCTGAAGCCCTCAGGTATGCGACTTAAGTGTGACTTAAGTGTGCGTCTCAAACTCGAATCTGCATCTCTGGTTGAATCATGCACCAGTGTCCAAACTGAGGCAAATGAGGCCTGCAGTTCTTTAGCTGATGCTCTGGGTTTTTGTTTCTCATCTGTTCTTGAATTTCTTTAGTTCGTGGCATGATGCATGGCTTTTTGAGATCTTTCAGATTACGTCACTTTGTCAGGTTCTATTTAAGTGATTCCTTGATTCAAAAGCTCTGGAAGTAATCAGGCCTAGGTGTGACTAGTGAAACTGAACTCCTCTTTCCCCAAAATTTCCCAAATCACAGTTAATTCATGATGTAACTGGGAAGGGGGAGGGGGCTACATTTCCACAAAGGGCCAGGCAGGATAGCCTTTTTCCCCTTAATAAATGAAACTGTCATTTAAAAACTGCATTTTGTATTAACTTGGGTTACCTTTGTCTAATATTACAATTTGTTTGATGATCTGAAACATTTAAGTGAGACAAATATGCAAAAATATAAGAAATCAGGAAGGGGGCAAATACTTCTTCACAGCACTGTACTACAAATATTAGTGACCCTTCATGCAAAAGTTAATGTCAAAACTCAGAGCTGAGCAGATAAACAGTTTTCTCTCACCTCTAGGGGCAGGTAGGTGTGCTTTTGCTCCTGGCCCACCTGTAGACAGGGTAAATGTGGGTACTTGAGCTGCAGATTGTACTTTTCTCTGAAGTACTGGGCTACAGTACGCTCTACAGTCTGACCATTCTCCAACTGTAGAGGGAACCTATCGAGACACAAGGACATTTTTTTTTTATTACAACTGACAATGCACCACTCAGAACTAAAAAAATATTTTAAATAGGGATGGTTTTCATCTTGCTAAGATTAAAATATTCCATCACCCTGGAGTATGCATCGTGGTATTAACACCACAGGGTGGCAGTAACACACCTAAAAATTTGCCAAGCGACAAAGACAGGCTTTACAATCTCACAAACTGCCAAACACTGGAACACTGATGGAACATTGAGATTAGTTGATACTGTGCAAATAGGAGGGAGAGCTAAGCCAAACAGAAATTCAGTCATCTGAAAGAATAACAAACAAAAAATAAGGCTAGCGTAAACTCCACTAAGAAAATGCCACATTTCAAAGGTCTCTGCGCAGCCATTAAATAGCAGTTCACCAGTAAATCAAAGGGCATTTTTGCTTGAAATGCACCCCACAAATTTGAAATTAATACAGCAGTAAAAATAAATAAATACACTAAAATGAAAGCAGTGTTTCATACAATTACTACTGTAACTAACTCAGAATATATTAATTCATTTTATTATTAACATTTAGCAACATCTGTCACAATAAAGACATCTGCTTGATACAATCAGGCTAAAACACCAGTAGTGAAATAGGACAACTGACCAAGATTTTAACTTTTTACTTATGGAAACACATGTAGATAATAAAGTACATCTTCACCTATCAGCCAAGAATGAGTTCTTGATCATCTGATAAATTAATGATAAGTTAGACCTTTGCCACACCACTGCGGCTGATGATCTCTTTAATGGATGAGTCATGTTGGTCTTATGGTTGTCCGATGAGTCAGCCATTATCAGGTTTGTTTGGTTCTGAATTGGTGATGGCATTCTGTCTGACCAAAGTCTCCTGCCCCCACCCCAACCCATCCACACACACTGCCCAGAGTCTCCTGCTCCCTCAGCCGCTCAGAGTCTGACTCACGTTTGATGGCTGGCAGGCCGACGAGTCACGTTGCAGACGCGGTACTTCCTCCGCATCGTTCCACAGTGTGTCACCTCCACCTTCAAACCTGGTGGATAAAATAAAGTGTTGGAGCAGCATTAAGAATGAGCTTTTGTGTGTTCCTGCTCCAGATGCCTCACACATACAGTACACGAATTCATCAGACTAAATACAGTGGAGTTACCTTTGATTTCTTTGGTGAATTTGACCCGGTGCGAGTCTGTGAGAGGGCGAGGCTGTTCGTCTATGTTGTGGATATCAAGCACTTCGCACATGAACTGGATGACTGGCTGGGCTTTGTAGAAGGCTGTGGCAGACACTGTAAGATAAAGGGAGAACACAAAACATTTTAAACAAACCACATTACCAACGATGGAGTTGCTCATTCCGCTAAACAGATGTAACAACCTGGATGCAGACCCACCTGAGGATCGTGCGAGTGAGAGAACTAGATTATTAAGGTGCTCAAGGTATGTAATGTACATAATCAGTTCTACTGGTATCATTTTCCCCACCAAAATATGAGACGACATTTAATAGTGTCAAGACACACTCCAGACTTTACAGAGTGGCAGTAAATCTAATTTGGTCATGATGATCATGGTGAACACATCTTGAGGTCAGCAAAAGCCTTCACTTCTGTCTCTCTTGAATATACAGTTAGACCCAGAAATATTTTTATTTTAGCTGTTTATGAAAACATATTCAGGATACAATTATATCATCAATATGGGCTTAAAGTGCAGACTCTCAGCTGTAATTTGAGAGTATTCACATCCAAATTGGAGCAAGGGTTTAGGAATTACAGCTCTTTAATACGTAGCTGCCTCTTTTTCAAGGGACCAAAAGTAATTGGACAATTGACTCAGAAGGCTGCAAAAAAAATAACAAGGCTGCATGGGCTCTTCCTTCATTAACCTGTCATCAATTAAGCAGTTAAAAGGTCTGGAGTTGATTTCAGGTGTGGCATTTGCATTTGGAAGCTGTTGCTGTGAACACACAACATGCAGTCAAAGGAGCTCTCAGTGGAGGTGAAACAGACCATCCTGAGGCTGAAAAAAAAGAAAAAATCCATCAGAGAGATAGCAGAAATGTTAGGAGTGGCCAAATCAACAGTTTGGTACATTCTGAGAAAAAAAGAGTGCACTGGTGAGCTTGGGAACTCAAAAAGGCCTGGACGTCCACGGAAGACAACAGTGGTGGATGATCGCAGAATCCCTTCACAACATCCACTCAAGTGAAGAACACTCTCCAGGAAATAGGTATATCAGTATCTAAGTCTACCATAAAGAGAAGACTTCATGAGAGTAAATACAAAGGATTCACCACAAGGTGCAAACCATTAATCAGCCTCAAAAATAGAAAGGCCAGAATTGACTTTGCCAAAAAACACCTGAAGAAGCCAGCCCAGTTCTGGAACAGCATTCTTTGGACAGATGAGACTAAGATCAACCTGTACCAGAATGATGGGAAGAAGAAAGTTTGGAGAAGAATTGGAACAGCTCATGATCCAAAGCACACCACATCTTCTGTAAAACATGGTGGAGGCAGTGTGATGGCATGGGCATGCATGGCTTCCAATGGCACTGGGTCACTTGTGTTTATTGATGATGTGACAAAAGACAGAAGCAGCCGGATGAATTCTGAGGTGTATAGGGATATACTTTCTGCTTAGATTCAGCCAAATGCAGCAAAGTTGATTGGACGACGCTTCACAGTACGGTACAGATGGACGATGATCCAGAACATACTGCAAAAGCAACCCAGGAGTTTTTTAAAGCAAAGTGGAATATTCTGCAATGGCTGAGTCAATCACCAGATCTCAACCCAATCGAGCATGCATTTCACTTGCTCAAGACAAAACCTAAGGCAGAAAGACCCACAGACAAGCAACAACTGAAGACAGCTGCAGTAAAGGCCTGGCAAAGCATCACAAAGGAGGAACACCCGCGTTTGGTGATGTCCATGGGTTCCAGACTTCAGGCAGTCATTGCCTGCAAAGGATTCTCAACAAAATATTGAAAAGTAACATTTTACTTAGGGTTATGTTTATTTGTCCAATTACTTTTGAGCCCCTGAAATGAGGAGTGTTTGTATAAAAATAGCTACAATTCCTACATGTTTAGTCATATATTTTTGTTCAACCCCTTGAATTAAACCTTAAAGTCTGCACTTCAATTTCATTGTAGTTGTTTCATTTCAAATCCAATGTGGTGGCATGCAGAGCCCAAATCATGAAGATTGTGTCACTGTCCAAATATTTCTGGGCCTAACTGTAGCTTTGGCCAACTGAAAAGCTGAAACATCACACACTCAAATACTGTGATCAGCGACACACAGGTACATCAGCATTGATCCACATTCACCTTATTGACTGATATGAGCTAAGCTACTACCAGTGGCCGATATTGTTCTGCTGTTCCATAGTTTTTTGTGGCACTGGCTCTACCCTGAAACAGACAATAGTAGACTACAGCTGCAAATACAGAAACAAACTAGGGCTGAACCATTTTAAAGTATTTCAGTTCAGTTATTTTTTATATTGCATATTTCTTTGTCTCTATGGCAATGAAGATGGGATAGATGAAAACAACCAGACCATCAATGATGGAGTAGCTTATGCCGGCCTGATGAAATCACCCCAAGAGTGCTCAGCTCTCCCGACCCTTGACCTTGACCGTAAGCACAGCCTAGATGCAAACCTGCTTGAGGATCATTGTGCATTAGTTTGTCAGACAATTGCCTAGGAGAAGAAACAATTTTTGTTAAATCATAAACGCCAAAATCTCCCGACCTTTGACATCGACCTTGAGCTCAACCTGGATGCAGACAAACCTGAGGATTATTGTGAGTTTCTTGAGCATTGCCCAGGAGGAGTAGTCACTTTTTGGAAATCACATAAGTGCCAAGATCACCTAATCTTTCACTGTGACATCAACCTTGAGCACAGCCTGGATGCAGACCCACCTGAGGATCATTGTGAGTGATTTTAGTGACAATCAGGGCAAACGCCTAGGAAGAGTAGCGATTCCTGTGCAGTGTGGATGGACGGATAGATGTTGCATCATTGCATTAGCTTTCAGCTTCACTGGAATTAGCTAAAAACTAAAAAAAAAAAAAAAGCTAGGTTATTGTAAGTTTTTTATTTTTCCCCTTAAAAGATTTCAGTTTGTTTTTCAATTGGGTTGTACAGGTTATAGGTCACATTAATGGTGGAAAAAGTTTTGAAATGATTTATCTTGGTCTCATTGTTACATCACAAAAACCTAGCATTTGAACAGGGGTGTGTAGACGTTTTATATACACTGTACATACACCACCTTGGCTTCATTCAGACTGGAAGCAGTTTGAGGCGAATTTGCGACAATCGTCCTTAGGGGGTTAGATGATCCTAATTTTCCCCATGAAACCATGTTTTCATTTCTGAAAGAAGACTGAATCACCCACATCGATTAAAAATTCACAGTGGTTTTCCACTCATAATTAATTCTATGCCCTTTTTATTACCCATGATACCCTGTGTGGGAGACAGTGGTGTAGAACGTGACATACAATCACTTTTAGTTTATTTGTACAATGTAGTTTGAGTGCACAATGCAATATTGAATGGTTTGCCAACAGTTGGAGATTATTTATAGAAAAGAGACCTGAGGTGGCCAACTGTTCTCCAAAGGATGAGAGGCCAGAAAAACAAGACAAATCACAGAGCAGAGAGGCAACGACAAGAGGCTTCAAGCACTTGGAGCAAAAACAAAAGCGGTCTCAAGGAAATGCGCCACACAGCTCCCCTCCTGACCTCAGAAACACCCACCGGTCTCAGTCATGTAGGCACAACTCCACACACAAACACCCCCCCACATACGCTGCTCTCCATCTCCACAGCAACATACCAGCCAGTTCCCATCCGGCCAAGAACCCACCTTCCTCCACGTTCCTTAAACACTCACTCTCTATCACCGTCTCACACACAAACATTCACAATTTCACTCCTTTCAGCAGCGCTGCCCAACTCGGCCTCCAAAAGCCTCCTGTGGTGTGCATATGGCAAAAACACATTCTCCACCACCCTTGCTGTCACATACAGTGGTGTGAAAAAGTGTTTCCCCCCTTCCTGATTTCTCATTTTTTTGTATATTTGTCACACTTAAATGTTTCAGGTCATCAAGCAAATTTAAATATTAGACAAAGATAACACAAGTAAACACAAAATGCAGTTTATAAATGAAGGTGTTTATTATTAAGGAAAAAAAGATCCAAACCTACATGGCTCTGTGTGAAAAAGTGATTACCCCCTAAACCTAATAACTGGTTGGGCCACCCTTAGCAGCAATAACTGCAATCAAGTGTTTATGATAACTGGCAATGAGTCTTTTACAGCGATGTGGAGGAATTTTGTCCCACTCATCTTTGCAGAATTGTTGTAATTCAGCCACATGGGAGGGTTTTCGAGCATGAGCCACCTTTTTAAGGTCATGCCACAGCATCTCAATCGGATCCAGGTCAGGACTTTGACTAGGCCACTCCAAAGTCTTCATTTTGTTTGTCTTAAGCCATTCAGAGGTGGACTTGCTGGTGTGTTTTGGATCATTGTCCTGCTGCAGAACCCAAGTGTGCTTCAGCTTGAGGTCACGAACAGATGGAAGGACATTCTCCTTCAGGATTTTTTGGTAGACAGCAGAATTCATGGTTCCATTTACCACAGCAAGTCTTCCAGGTCCTGAAGCAACAAAACAGCTCCAGACCATCACACTACCACTACCACCACCATATTTTACTGTTGGTATGATGTTCCTTTTCTGAAATGCTGTGTTACTTTTATGCCAGATGTAATGGGACACACACCTTCCAAAAAGTTCAATTTTTGTCTCGTCAGTCCACAGAGTATTTTCCCAAAAGTCTTGGGGATCATCAAGATGTTTTCTGGCAAAACTGAGACGAGCCTTTATGTTCTTTTTGCTCAGCAGTGGTTTTCGTCTTGGAACTCTGCCATGCAGGCCATTTTTGCTCAGTCTTTTTCTTATGATGGAGTCATGAACACTGACCTTTACTGAGGCAAGTGAGGCCTGCAGTTCTTTGGATGTTGTTGTGGGGTCTTTCGTGACCTCTCGGATGAGTCGTCGCTACGCTCTTGGGGTAATTTTGGTCGGCCGGTCACTCCTAGAAAGGTTCACCACTGTTCCATGTTTTCGCCATTTGTGGATAATGGCTCTCACTATTGTTTGCTGGAGTCCCAAAGCTTTAGAAATGGCTTTATAAACTTTTCCAGACTGATAGATCTCAATTACTTCGTTTCTCATTTGTTACTGAATTTCTTTGGATTGCAACATGATGTCTAGCTTTTGAGGATCTTTTGGTTGACTTCACTTTGTCAGACAGGTCCTATTTAAGTGATTTCTTGATTGAGAACAGGTGTGGCAGTAATCGGGCCTGGGTGTGGCTACAGAAATTTAACTCAGCTTTTCAAAGATGTGAAAAATCACAGTTAATTTATGTTTTAACGGGGGTGCAATCACTTTTTCACACAGGGCCATGTAGGTTTGGATTTTTTTTACCCTTAATAATAAACACCTTCATTTAAAAACTGCATTTTGTGTTTACTTGTGTTATCTTTGTCTAATATTTAAATTTGTTTGATGATCTGAAACATTTAAGTCTGACAAACATACAAAAAAATGAGAAATCAGGAAGGGGGCAAACACTTTTTCACACCACTGTATTTCCACAAATAATAACCTATTAAGCTTGCAGCACAATATCCAAGTTGTCAAATGGAGTTTATCAATTGACAAGAGGTCAGAGTTGGAGCATGCTGACAAGCAAAATTTCAGACTCTCGTTTGCTTCTAAAGGCTTAGTCCTCAGTCATCAGAACTCACTAAACACTGACAAATTTAATTCCCTAATCAACAGTTATTGACGTGTCGCGTCAAATGAGGATTAACGTTGTCGAGAGGAGATGAAACTGCTTAATAACCTTTACAAGCTACAGCATGCAAGCACCAAGTGGAGTTTTGAGGTGTTCTAATGAAACGAAGCAAATATTTAAATCTCAATCATTTAGACTTTATCAGTTGAGCTACAACCTTGTAGCTACAGTATGCCAGTTGCCTTTTTTCTCACTGTGGATAGCTCAAGTCTGGAACAGGAATGTCAAAATCTCGACTGCTTCTGTAGTAAACATGTAACAATGGTGAATATATTGTGTCAGCCTTACAACAAGTGCAAGCAACAAAAATCAATTTCATTGACATGGTGCAAAAAAAAAAAATGAGGAGCTGACAGTGTTCTTATTCTTTAGGAAATAGTTAAAATAACTGACAAGCTTTGATCGGACCAGCAGCTCCTGTCAGACCATAACCCAGCAGCTGATAGGCAATGCTACTTTATACATGAACCTGTAGAAGCAGGTTTATCTGCCTAAAAAACATTTAAAAGTTATGATGCAGTACACTGTCAACAGGGAAAATCTTTTCACTCTTTTATTGCATATTAAAGATGCAATTTATCAAATAACTCACTGATTATGAGTTGGTTCTATGGACTGATTAATAATTAATTGATAACAGGGGTGAGTTCATGACAACAGTATAAATTTTGATACTGGTGTAAAACTGAATATCGCGATATTTGGAGTCAGCTGTGTGATGATGTCACACTGTTATGCTGTTGACACAAGTTATGTGTTTCTATGGTTAAATCATGTCACACAGCAGGAACCGTCTGCCCTATACCAGGAAAGAGAGCCGCCACCACAGCTGGAGGAGAGCCTGCGGGTGAGCGCAAAACTTAGGACAGTTTTTACATTTTTTTAACGTCATTCACTGTCATTCTTTTAACAGAATGATTCAAAATAACAATTTTTTGAGTTAAAACACAACAATTTTGCATTCAGTAGAGGAAGGAACATTAACGGACCTCAGGCCAAGATGAACAGCTCATTCTTTCTAGGTTTAAAAGAGAAGTTGGGATGATGTTTGTGATAATTTAACTTAAGTAATATTTACAACTCTGCATGTAAAAATCATGGACAAATAGAAAGATTGGCACCAGGCTGAATTATACAGCTCTCTTCGTGCGTAATTATGATCAAGTCTCCCTAGTGCTAGTGGGGCTGTGGGGGAGGTTAAAACCTCCCTGTTCTAAAATGCATTTTCACTTTGTGAATGAGCCCATATCGTAATTAGCGCAAAAAGGATTTGTCCTCCCACTTAAACGCTGTCATATTAGTATTACACATTTGATATTGTGCCCTAGTTCATTGAAGGGAATGAGAGCAAAGACAGTGATTGGTTTATTTAACATTATGCCCAAAACACACCTCTGAATAATTAAAAGCCTCTTTGCGCTTTGCGCCTGGCGCAAAATTCTTTTGTGCACAGCTGTAACAGCGAAATGGACTCACCCATAAACGCAACCCACGCCAAAGACAATTGACTGGGCACTGGACCACTCTAATATGGCTCTTCATGCTTGTGTGCTCTTCCGTGTGTGTTGCAGTCAGGTACATCAAGTGTGGCCTAGATTCAGTGATGGAGCCTTCGCCTGAACTGGCAACACCAATGTATTTAATAGATAATTGTTAACAAGGAGCATGCAATGTTCAGTTATCCATCCATCCATCCATCTTCTTCCGCTTAATCCTTTTGGGGTCATTTGACATTTATTTAATTGATTAAATTCTTATTGACAATTAATTGATAGTCAATTAATTGTTAGCATCCCTTTTACATAGTTTTCTGAGCAGCTAACAGCTTCTTCAGGTTTGTTATCAAATGATTACAGAGTACTTGGCCATCAGTATTTTTATGCTGATTGTGTTGAGTTCAAATTAAAAAAATTTAAATTTGATATTGCATGAATTAAATTTTGCTTCAAAACTGTCACAGAAATGAACCAACTGAGACAGTAAGTAAACTGTTTAGTGCAGCCCACATTATGTAAAACTGTAGAAAGTAGTTTTAACAATTGAGCAGTTAAGGCGAGGATTCATGAAGACCACTTGGTCCACCCAGTCTCTGAAAGTGTGCTTCCTGATAATATGTGGTCCCACAGCAAAACACCACAACATTAGAGTCAACTTTTATAATAACACCCTGATAATGTCCCGCAGGCCTTATTTCTCCCCCACCCCAGGACACAGCTTTTGTGTGTGAGAGCGAGTTTGACAGTTTAGATTTATGTTACCTACAGCCGTTCAATTTAGTCAAACCAAACATCACTGAAAGTAAATTGATCATGTCCAAATTCTCTAAAAATAGCCCGTATCACAGCAGCTCTGTGTCATTCTAATCAATCTGTTTAATAATTTAAATCTCATTTCCTCAGTGGTAAAAGAGGAACACTGAAATCAATTTTTGCATGACTGAATTTATGAATCTAACTTCATTTCCCCAACTTTAATCAAAAGTTGTATTATAAACAAAAAAAGTGTGGAAAAAAATTTTTTAGCTGCACTTCTACAGTCAGCAATTAAGAAAATAAATGTTCCTTACCATCAATGTTGAGCATCATTTTCCACATTGCGGGACGCACAGATTGGTGGAAACCAAACCAAACCTCCCTCCCACCTCCCAGAGGATGGTCATAGCCTTCTGGAGCTGAGAAGAAGGATCGCCCAACTGGAGTGTACCTGGATGGAGAAGAGGAGGAACATTAAGTGTAGAAAAGATGTACAAAAGAAATGTGTGCAGGAGGGCAAACACAAGGCTAGCAGACACATCCTGAATGGACAGTGTAGGTCAATATGCATTTGTACGGTGCCACATTCAGCACCAACCTGCATCAGTGAAATGAGAGGGCGGTGACACTGCCTGGGCCCATCAACCTCGAGTTACTCTACCTAAAAGACTCATTATGTTCAGTATATAGGCTACATTTTTCTTTATGAATCTGAGATTGGCAAAGTGTCAAGATGTCAATTTAATATTACTGGGGCCTTCTGCACCTGTGAGTGAAGCTAAATGAAAGGTGTCGATATTACCACTTTTTAATAATGCTACAAAAAGATTTCCATTAAAGCCTTGGCAATATTGTGTTCAGCTGTTTGCCTGTAGATCCTTAGGAAAGAGATATTGAGTGAAAGGTGGTAAAGTGCTTGTGAGGGCTCGTGTTTGATTTCTGCTGGGATTGGGAAAACTGATATTGGTTTCACCATGATGAAATAAATATATAGTATTTACAATGACATTCTGAAAGATTCATCTTTATGATACATTATGTCCTTGGCAGCAGGGTGTTGAAGTATGGATATACAGGCTGGCAAAAAAGGTAATTTAATATTATTTGCTAAGTTCCAACTAATACCCAAGCAGCAATGATTAAGGCTCAACAAAGAGGAAAACTTATAGAACAGTTTATTAAACAGCCACATGACTCATAACTCGCAGTTTTTCATGCGAGTTAACCAATAACTCCCAGGTTGACATGTCCAACTTTATTTCTGAACAGTTTTTAAAGCTGGGCACAAAAATCAATACTGTCTGAATAATCAATTACAGCTTCCAGAAAAAAATATACTGTACATAGTGTGAAGCTATTATAATCCTTTGCTAAGGCTTAAAGTTTGAATTGTCAGAGGTGTGGTAACTCAGAGAGGTGTCCACTGTGAGTTACAAACTACAAACCAGACCGTCAGTGATGGAGGAGCTCATTCCAGCCTGACCTTGAACTCAACCTGGATGAAGATCCACCTGAAGATTATTGTGCACGAGTTTGCTGGACAGAGGGGCAATTGCCAAAGAGGAGTAGCAATTTTTCTGAAATCGAATAAGTACTCAGATTTCCCAATCTTTGACCTTGACCCTGACCTTGACCACAACCTGGATGTGGCCCCACCTGAGGACCATTGTGTGTGAGTTTGGTGAGCATCCAGGCAATTTCCTAGGAGGAGAAGCAATTTTTATCTCTTAACTTCTGACCTAGAGCACAATTTGAATACAGATTCACCTGAGAATCACTGTGTGTGAGTTTGGTGACTATCGCAGCAAATGAGGAAATAAGGACAGACGGATGATGGATGCTGTGTCATCACATTAGCTCCTTTTGGCTTTGCCGGACTGAGGTAAAAAAAAAGTACAGTAAGCCTGTGTTTCAGTTTTTGTGATTATTTTAGTATGTAACTGCTAATTAGCAAGTATTGATGTGTGTGGGATGATCTACTCCACCACTAACAGAGCTTGCCAATGTTAGCTTACAACTTACAACCTGTCATCTCAACATACTACTATTGAGCTACTTCTGAGCTATTACTATAGCTACTTCTGAGTCCAAAAAACAAGACATTGAAAGTCAAAAAGGCTTCAAAATGGCGTATGAGGAACGAATGGCTGACAGTTGTGACACCCATATTTTGTATGCAGTCTATGCTAAGAATTACGGATCTATCCAAGCTCCTAATTAAAACGCTCATAAATATCTATGGGAAAAAGCAAAAACAATAAAATTAGCAGCTCACTTCATGGAGGGAAGGTGTCGCAGCACAACGTCCACCGCGTGCACAGGGTTGGTGCTGATGGGCTTGTCCAGCTCAAGGGGATCAGGCATGCTGCGGCCAGTCAGCACCTCGTGCAGCATGTGCCAGCTGACTAGAGACACAAACTTGATGGAAACCTTAAATGGACGATCTTTCCCTCCCTCACCTGGAAGAGTGACATCCAGGTCCACCTGTGGGTCAGAACAAAAGGATTGCAGACAAGGGTTAAACTGGTGGTATTGCAGGAACAGAGTATGCCTTCATAAGTGCATAATGAGCAGTTCTGATTGTGAGTCTCTGTGTACTGTAAGTGTTTTGACCCCATTTTCAGCTCACCCCCGTAGGTGCCACAGGCAGTGGGTTGGCTGTGTACAGACTCTTCTTCCCATCGTAGACTGGCCTGCGGTCCCCGAAGATTGTCACCTTGAAGTGCTGCACCATAGAATCAACCACCTCCCTATGCAATACAAACAAACACATTTTCAGCTGTTTTGCATCTTATAAAATGCTGATTTTAAAATCGTCACTCAAGTGCTCAGTGAGACCATCTTTGAACAGGTGGTCATAAAGTCTACATTCTAATGATGTCAGGTGTCTTAGGAGCCATTTATTCTTTGCCAGGCTACTATAACCACCTGCAAGAAGCTCATTTTGATAAGAGCTAAAATGTTTACTGTGGACACTGTGTTAATGTGAAACAAGGAGAAAGGCAGCCAGAGATGATATCCTACCTGTTGACTCGTCGTGGGCACTTGTCAGGCTTGATGTCCACCTCGTAGAGGTAGACATCCATCTTGGGGATCTCCACCTGAAAGCAGTTCGCCAGCAGCTTGATTGGCTTCCCCATGGTGCCATAGCCAGGCCGCCGAGGCATGGAGAATAGGGACTGGGCCCCAACGGCTCCTAACAAGGAAAACAATAATGGGAGGATTTATGCAAAATTTCTAAAATTGATACTATCTGGCATACAGTCAACATCAAATAAAATAACACTGTGATAGTGAGTGATGGCAGTTAATTATAGATATTATCTCAATGCACAAATATGCCCCATGCTATTTCAAAAGACAAATATTTCAATTCCAACTGCATTATTGTTTATATTCAGGATATTTCCTGATGATCTACATACAGCGGGGAAAATAAGTATTGAACACGTCAACATTTTTCTCATTAAACATATTTCTGATGGAGCCATTGACCTGAGATTTTCACCAGATATCAGTAACAACCCAAGTAATACATACATACAAAGAAATCAACTGCGTTCACAAAAGTTATATTTAATAAAGTGGAATGACACATGGAATAAGTATTGAACACACTTGGTGAAATTCATTTAATATTTAATAGAAAAGCCTTTGTTGGTAATAATACTTTCCAGATGCCTCCTGTATGGAGAAACTAGGCACAGGCATTGTTCAGGAGTGATTTTAGCCCATTCTTCCACATAAACTGTCTTCAAATCTTGAAGGTTCCGTGGGTGTCTTCTGTGAACTCTGATCTTCAGTTTGTTCCATAGATTTTCAATTGGATTCAGGTCAGATGACTGACTGGGCCATTCTAGCAGCTTTATTTTCCATCTCTAGAGACAGTTGAGCGTTTCCTTGGCTGTGTGTTTGGGATCATTGTCTTGCTGAAATGTCCAGCCTCATTTCAATTTCAGCATCTTGGCAGATGGCAACAGGTTCTTATCAAGGATGTCTCTGTACATTTGGCCATTCATCTTTCCTTCAATTATATGAAGTCTGCCTGTATCATGTGCTGAGAAACACCCCCCACGCCATGATGCTCCCACCTCCAAACTTCACTGTTGGTATGATGTTTTGGAGCTGATGTGTAATGCCATTTCTCCTCCAAACATGCTGTGTGTTGAGGCATCCAAAAAGTTCAATTTTGGTCTCATCTGACCAGACTACATTCTCCCAGTATTTTACTGGCTTGCCCAAATGTTTTGCAGCAAACTTTAAAAGAGATTCAACATACTTTCTCTTCAGCAATGGAGTCTTGCGAGGTGAGCAGGCATAGAGCCCATGTCGGTTGAGTGCATTACTTATTGTTTTCTTTGAAACAGCAGTAACTGCTAACTCCAGGTCTTTCTGGAGCTCTCCACGAGTGGTCTTTGGCTCCTGGATAACTCTTCTGATAATTCTTTTGACTCCACTGTCAGAAATCTTGTGAGGAGCTCCTGGTCATGGCCAGTTTATGGTAAAATGTTCTTTCCACTTCCAAATGATGGCTCCAAACAGTGCTCACTGGAACATTCAGCAGTCTAGAAATGCACCTGTAACCAATGCCATCATTATGTGTTGCAACAATAAGGTTGTGAAAGACTAGAGAGAGCTCTTTGCTTCTCCTCAGGATGAGTAGAAGCATCATTTGTGGCGTGAAAATCTGACATTCACAGACCGTTTTAAAGGCTATCAGTCTGGACTTAACCATATGAAAATAATTTGCACTGATGGGGGATGGGATGGCTTCCTAAATTCTGATGGATTTCAGCTGGTTTCTTGGCTTTCTATGCCTCTTTGCACCTCTTTTTCTTCATGTGTTCAATAGTTATTCCCTGTGTTATTCCACTTTATTAAATATAACTTGTTTTGTGAACATAGTTGCCTTGATTTCTTTGTATGTATGGATTATTTTGGTTGTTACTGATATCTGGTGAAAATTTCAGGTCAATGGCTCCATCACAAATATGTTTAATGAGAAAAATGTTGACGTGTTCAATACTTATTTTCCCCGCTGTATGTAAATACAGCCTTTTTAACCTTAATGAAGAATAATTTAAAAGGGCACTATAAATTTTGTGTCATTTAACTAAAAAAAAAATACATCAAAGAAAAAGCATTCATTAGAACAAGGTAGCAGCCTGATAGTTGGGAGAAAAATGAATTTCCAAATGTCAAGAAAAAGGTTACGTATAGTCGAAATGCCAAGAAGAAACACAATTGACAATTACACATCTGACTTTGACATTTTCAGTATTGTATAACCAAACGTACATACACCCACAACTACGAAACCACGTATCGTTAATGTCCTTTTAATTTCGACACAGAAAGAAGGTATAGAGGCGATGTGCACATGTTAATGGTAGAGCTCCACATTTAATTTTTTCGAAATAGACAAAAAAACAAACTGAAATAATAAACATTCAGAGGACTGGACCCTAACATGTGCACAGCTGCTATTAAAGGGCACAAACACTAAGGCAGAATTACACCATAAGCAGTTCAAAACATAAAGAGAGTTTAAGAAATCTTACAACAACAAATAAAGGCAACACTGGTGATGTGATGCACGGCTACACTGCTGCATATGTGCTTCATTTTCACTTAATTTGTACTGTTCAACCAAGTGTTTCGTAACCATCATCTGCAGTTTCACCCCAGCCCGATGGGTAACGCAAATGTGCTGAGGCACCAGTATGTTCACCGGCTATACAAAAGAGAAGAAAAGCAAGAGCAAGCACATTTTAGCAACAACAATGACAACTGTGGGTAGGTGAGAAGAGGAGCTCCTGTGTTTACTACTTCTGGTGGAAGAAGCTAAGAAAAAGATGAGAAAGCATAGTCTGTCACCACTGAACAAGAACATTGTCTTCGTCTTCTTCATCAATGTATGCTGTGTCAGTGGTGCCACCTTTTGAGAGAGGTGATGCCTGCGAGAGGCAGCAGTGACAAGAAGGATGAGTGAGTAAAAACAAATTAAAAGACTAAATTGCTATTACATATGCTGTCATAGGCTACAATGGGCTATTTTGTAACATTTTTGGTTGGTGGTGTGCCATAGGATTTTTTCAATGTATGAAATGTGCTGTGGCTCAAAAAGGGTTGAAAAACACTTAACTAAATAAATAAATAACATAATAAACTTCTCCGTGGCATGAATCAAAAATATTGCATACCCCTCTGGAATGACGGTTGTTAAATTTCAGGAGGTAACGGATAAGATTTTACTATAAGCAAAAAAAAGTCACTGAACACTAAATCAAAAAGAAAGCACTTTTATCTAGAGCTGCTCTGCAACAGTGAGAGCTACCACTGGTGACTGTTAGCTGAATATTCCAAACACAACAGAATGCATTAGAAAATTGACCTCTGTGTGACACAGTTAACAGAAACACAAGCATGCAGGCACACACACACGTACACACGCCCTCATAAAAAGGCAATGATATGTCTGTGGCATGACTCACTTTAATTCAGAAACCATGCGCTCTGTTAAACTGCATGTGCCACTTTCACTTCCAGGCTATTTTTGGCTCTGCTGAGACTTGTCTTCCACTTTACAGAAACAAATGGTTTTGCTAAAGTGCTAATATATTGTCTGGATTCAGCTAATAAAGATCCTATTGTTCTGGTTTTTTTTTTTTTTTCTTTCCAGCTTTACTCTTGATGTGCTGAGTGCTCCACAGTGGCTCCACAAAAAAACTGCCCAGAATGTGTCATTGATAAATGAGAGTCATATTTGAGTGTGATTCATCACCAATTTGACT
The DNA here is from genome assembly GCA_020510985.1 of Pholidichthys leucotaenia. Lineage (NCBI taxonomy): Eukaryota > Metazoa > Chordata > Actinopteri > Cichliformes > Pholidichthyidae > Pholidichthys > Pholidichthys leucotaenia. The sequence continues at coordinate 97,101,051 of CM035849.1, forward strand.
CACATGTGTGGGTGACGGCAGGGTTGAGGGCCCCATGGAAGGGAAGTTCATAAAAAGTTCCCCACAACAGAAGAGAAACCTTCTGTAAGGAAATCACCAGACAACATGAGCTTGTTTATTTACAGTTAGTGCTTTAGAAGTTTGTGCTTTCTGCCATGCTCAATTTTTCTGCTTCTCCTCTGGTGGGCTGTGGAGTGAGAGGGCCGACAGGGTTGACGGAGGGTGAAGGGCACTAAAAAAAAAAAAGCTGTCCAGATAAAGAGTTGAAAAGGAGAAGAAAGTCTCGAATTCCAACTGCGGCTGTCTCTCTCACACACGGCTACGAGCACACATACTTTATAATGGTAATTCCCTTGGGGCCCTTGGCGGAGCTTGTGAGGTAAAGCCAATTTCACACACACCACGGTGACAAAGAGAAGAAAGACAGATATTCTGGTAAGCTACAGAAATAAGTTGTCTACCACAGAAGAGGGGGTGCCCTAATTCAGCCACATTTAGCAAAGTCCTTGATACAAACTTTGAGCAGGCCTTCATTAACAAGAACTTTTTCTGTGTAGGAAGTAGGAAGAGGATAGCGGGGAGTGGCAGGATTATAGACTGGGCAGAGATGGCTTTTTCCAACTTTCATCTCCCTCTCAGAACTAGGTTCCATTCGGCATGAGTCATGGAGTCACCACAGGCTGAGAAACACAAATGAGCATCCTGATTCAGGACTTAGCAATGGATGAAATACAGGAGCAACAAAGAGGTCTTACAGTGAACAAAGTAAACTTAAAGCAAACGCACACAAACCCACAGCTACCTTTTAATTTTAGCTTCTATAAAAATGGGAGAGAACTATGCAGTAATTTGACAAGAATGCAGTAGAGTGGCAAACAAAACAATTAATGCCAGGTACTGCTATTTTTCAGTGGCATTAAAAATTACAGAAATATTAAAAAAAAACAATGTTCCTATCGAACAAAGAAACTATACGAGGGAAAAATAGGGAAAGAATGAAGAAAATATGAATATGTGCACTGGCTATTGCTCTAAGTGCTGTTCTGAACATATTTGCAAGAGTTGGTGCATCCCTCCTAGTTTGTAGTGGCGGTGTTGTACAGACGCACTGAAAGCCTTTGCTTCTATTTTTTTCTACACACATTCTATTTTTGGCATAAGCACGAATTCTTCTGCTGAATCTATACATACAATTTTCAAAAAGTGTCTCAAGAACAAACAGCCACAGGCAATACTTGTTTTTGATAGGGTAATGTAACAAGATGGAAAATGGCAAACAATAAAAGAAAAAGGTTCCGTGGTATTTGGATGGGTTAGCGCAGCGTTCTCATCTTCCTATGAATCCTGTTTATTATGGGTGACTGACACTTGCAGAAACATTTTCAAAGATATTATTTTCACTGAGAATATTTGTCCCTTTGAAACACTAAAGCTACATTCCAATTCACAGTGTACTTCAACTGTATTCCCTACTGCTCCGTTCTCAGGGAATATCAGTTAACTTTTTTTGAGCATTTATTGAACATTTGAACAAATTACAAATAGGATTGAACAATTATGAACAAATTACCAACAGGCATTGAGTATCACAGAAATATCCTTAAAGAATTCTAAGCAGCATACAAAGGAAAATAAAGTAAATAAAATAGCACGAAAAGAAAAAAATGAAATCCTAATTCTGGGGGGTTTCATTCATATATACTGCAAGACAATCTGACAGTTTAAAAGCTTTTCCTTTTTCTATTTTTCTAATTGGTTTGCATAAACTTTTCAAATCATTTTTAAATGCAACAAAATCTGGAGCAATCTTGAAGAACCTACATTTATGAATAAAAAATGTTGCTATAATGAGAACGTTATTACACAGGAATTCAACATCTTTGATAAGAACACACCAAACTTGATAGAATCATAATCAAATGCAGGTACCACATTCTTTAAACACAGCCACTCATGAACTCTGTCCCAAAAAGTTTTTACAGTACCACAGGCGTAGAAAAGATGTTCCTGAGTTTCAATGCCATTTTGACAAAATGTGCATATGTTTTGATCAATATTAAATCTTAACCTCAAAAATTCAGCACATGTAGATTGATTTAAAATGAACTTCTTTCATTTGGGTAACAAAGGAAAAGACAGATATTGTGTACGAATTTTGATAATTTCCACATCTGAAAATCTTTGAAAAGATTTATTTTTCTTAACAGGAAGAGGAAAATATTCTTTTGTACTTTTTCATCTTAATAATTTATTATTACATTTAGTATCTAAAAAAGCTTACTCATCTATCATCAATTTGGGAATTATATGTGTAACACAATTATATAGTAAAGTTCCTTTGACCAGATTTATTAGAGCAACAGGGATGACTTTAATCACTATTGAAAATTGTTTAAATGTGCAATTTAGACCACATTTTATTTTGAAATCTTTGTAACTTAAGACATTACCCTTATTGTTAAGACAATAAGACATTACCCAATTCATTGTTGACATTACCCAATTCAATTAAGACATTACCCAATTCATTGTTGTTAAGAGTGAATTATTCTGTATACATTTTTTCAGAGTCTCAAACAACAATTCTCTTATATCTGGCCAGAAAAAACTGATAAAAATCCGCTGTTAAACCATCCTGTCCTGGTGATTTTCCCACACCCATTTTCTTTATAGTCTTATCAAGTTCATCAATTTGTAAATCTCTATCACAAATCATTTTCAGATCTGGGTCAATTTGTGGAATAAACGGTTTAATTTTTTCAAAAAAAGTTCTTGGAATGGGTCTCTGAAAATGATGAAGAGTACAAATTTTTGTAAAATTTAAATATTTCTTCTGCTGTGTCTTTAGGGTTGTCTACCAGTTTATTATCTACATTTAAAGCTGTAATTGCATTTCTTTTCTGTCTTGTTTTTTCTAGCTTGCTGAAATATGAACTGTTTTTACCAATCTTCTATCCATTTTGCTCTTGATCAAATAAATGCTCCTTGTGTTTTATTTATGTTTAACTCATCTAACTTAGACTGTAAATTAATAAGTTCTTCTTTATTCGTATCTGACAAAGTGTTCTAGCAACAAATATTAATGTCATGTATCAGCTTTCTTTCTAGGCTTATTTGTTCATTATGTTTTCTTTTACCATAATCTATAGAATACTCCCTTACTTTATATTTAAAGTATTCCCACTTTTTATCATTTGAAGTAAGTTCTGCATTTGTTCTGAGAATATAATTTTTTTAACCATATTACAATACTGTTCATCATTTCAAAAACTTGCACTAAATTTCCAATATTTTCTCCTAAAAATTAATTCTGCTTCAGGTTTTAATGTCACAGTGACCACACAGTGATCCGTAGTAGGAGCTGCAGAAATATCCGCCTGTGAAACATATTCTAAAATGTCTTGGGTTACTAACCAGAAGTCAATTCTAGACTTACAACTTCCGTTGGGCCTTATCCATGAAAACTGTTTTACTGTAGGATTAATATGCTGCCAAACATCTATTAAAGAATTGTCTTTGCAGAACCTTGTAATATTTTGATTGTATTCATGGTTCAAATATTTTGTAGGGAATCTATCACACCATTCATCAGAAACACAAATAAAATCTCCTTCCACTAGTATATAATCTGTTGGGATTGTTGTTTTAAGTGCTCTGATAACCTTAGAAAGTTCTTCCAGCAATAATTTGTTCCTAGACTCTCCATTGTAACTGTTAACATTCAACAGAATAAACGCAGTTCCCTCAATGTTCAAAAGCGCAGCAATCCAGTGTCCTTCTGTATCTCTTTTGACTTCATGTTTCCTGGGCAACTGTTCATGAATATGGCTACACCTGCTGATCTGTTGGTTCCACGGCTGAATAAAATTGTGTCTCTCCATTGATTACTCCAAAAACTTGTATCTTCTTTATTGGAGTATTAGAGTGAGTTTCTTGAAGGAATACACATTGTGCCTTCTGTCGTTTACAAAATTAAAAAAAAAAAAAAAGCTTTTCTCTTTATACTGTCTTTAAGCCCCTGAGTATTTAAAGAAATGCAGGAAAACTTTGAGCTTAGATTATTCATTTAAAAGAAAAAAAAAACTGGAACAAAAATATTCGCTCACCAACTGAAGTTACTTAAAGCTTGGATAAAGAAAGTGCCCGTTGGTCCCTCTAACAACAGTTTTCTGGGGACTCAATATTTTTTTTTTGAAAGGATTTGAAACATATTCTTCTTCCTTTAACCTCTTTATGCAAATATTTGCATGGTCTCTATGAAGCCAAAAGGCCCTTGGAAGTATGCCCTCTTCTTCTGATCTCTTACCTCTTATTTTCGGCCATATCTTCTCCCATGCCATCTTATCCTCTTTTGTCAGATCTTCTGCAAACCAAATGCCAGCCATTCTGCACACATCACAGTCTTTTGAAAGCTTCCAAATTTCGTTTCTGCATTGTCTTTTCACAAACTGGATGATGACTTGCCTTATGCGGTTGTGGTCTTTCTTCCCCACATGATGAACAGAATCCACCATGTCATCAATATTCCACGGCATTCCTGGTACAATTTTGGGAAGAAGGGAAATCACCATTGCTCGGATGTCTTCCTGCTCCTTCTCTTTCAGGCCTTTCACCCTCAGATTCAATCTCCTTTTGTATCTTTCTTGTTCTTGGTATTTCTCGTTCAAGACTTTCACCTTCTCATTCAGCCCTTTAACTTGCTGCTCCAACTCCGCCATTTTTTTCTGGTAGTCGGTTACCTCCTGTTGGAGCATGGCAACTTGGCTGGACTTTTCCTCCATCTCCTTGTAAAGCTCGTCCATTCTCTTTTGTTGGATATCAAATCTGTTGGCCAGCTTATTAACCACTTCTAATAATTTCTTGTTGATAGCGGTCTCTTCAGGTGACTCTTTGTCTTCCACCTGTTTGCTTTTTTTTCTGTACCTTCTCCGGTGTAGCTCGAGGCGCACTTCATTTGTTCATCTTGAGAGTCTCGTCTTTTGCAGTGTAGTCGTGAGCCCAGTCATCCATAAAAATACACAATAATGACTGTCTTCTTTCACTTAAAACTTACAAAGTCCTTTCTTATATAGAAATGTGATATTTAGCTTGTGTAATCGTTATTTTGAGGGACCGAATGAAGAGGTCCATAAAGGGTGTACTACTAGAGCGCCATATTGCCTCCTCTTCAGTTAAGTTACCTGCCCTTAACAAAATTTCTCCATTTGAAACACCCTGTAACCATCGGCTACCTCCTCTGTGGGTTACCATGGTGACCATGGACACGTACTGATACTATGGTGGATAATTTATATTTCTTAAATAAAATATTAATACAAATATATTTTTATTACTATCAGTTGATATAAACAATAACCAACAACAGTTTAGCTTGTTAATAACGTTAGCAACAATAGTTTGTTTTACTCATATTTTGAGGCACAATGGCTTATGGGCAATCTTCCGTCAACTTCCGGTGAAGTGATGTATAGTTGTTCACGTCTTCCCTGCTCAGTTCTCAGTTCCCTTTGAACTGAAGACCGTTCGCTCCCTTCAGTTTGGAATCTCACTTAATATGGTGGAATACTCTGTGCAGTCCACTTCGGAGTACACTATTGGGCGATTAGAATGCAACTTAAGTTAATTCCCTTCCACAGCATGTGGAACACCACATGCATATTTCTGTGACCCTAGGCAACACAGCTACTGTAGTGAAAGCTTTGTTTTTGTTTTTGGGGGGGGCAGGGGAGGGGGGGTTAAGTCATCTGGTAGCTCTGTATGTTCTGTATTCTATTACACTGAGCACCAAGCTAGGAGGCACAAAGTAACATTTCTGTGGTCTTTGGAACAAACCCCAATCCCAATAAAGTTTAAAATGTAAAAGGCAATAAAAACAAAATACAATGATTTGCAAATGCTTTTCAATCTACAGTATATTCAATTGAATACATTACAAACACAAGATTTTAATGTTCAAACTGATAAGCTTTATAGTTTGTTTTTTTGTTTTTTTGTTTTTTTTTTTCAAATAATCACTTATTTTGAATCTGATGCCCGCAACACATTCCAAAAAAGCAGGGACAGGGGCAAGAAAAGACTGGGAAAGTTGAGGAATGCTCCAAAAAACACCTTTTTGGAACATTCCACAGGTTGAACAGGTTAACCGATAACAGGTGAGTGTCATGATTGGGTATAAAAGGAGCATCACCGAAAGGCTCAGTCATTTACAAGCAAGGATGGGGTGAGGGTCACCCCTTTGTGAACAACTGTGTGGGCAAATAGCCCAACAGTTTAAGAACAATGTTTCTCAATGTACAGTTGTAAGGAATTTAGGGATTTCATCATCTAGAGTCCATAATATCATGAAAAGATTCAGAGAATTTGGAGAAATTTCTGCAGGTAAGGGGCAAGGCCAAAAACCAACATTGAATGCCCATGACTTTTGATCCCTCAGGTGGCACTGCATTAAAAACTGACATCATTCTGTAAAGGATATTACCACATGGGCTTGGAACACTTCGGAAAATTATTGTCAGTTAACACAGTTCGTCGCTACATCTACAAGTGCAAATTAAAACTCTACAATGCAAAGCGAAAGCCATATATCAACAACACCCAGAAATGCCACCGGTTGCTCTGGGCCCAAGCGATCTGAGATGGACTGATGCAAAGTGGAAAAGTGTGCTGTGATCTGACGAGTCCACATTTCAGTTTGTTATTGGAAATCATGGACCTCGTATCCTCTGGGGTAAAGAGGAAAAGGACCATCCAGATTGTTATCAGCACAAAGTTCGAAAGCCAGCATCTGTTGTTTGTGGCAGCGCCTTGCATGGCAGTGGCCCCTCTGATTCTAGATGTGATTAACATTGTAGATAAGAGAAACGTAATTTTGTTCTACTGTACATGATTGGCTGTGTGAACTGAATGACAAGAAAGTTGGTTGCTTCTTCTTCTCTTTTTCTGTGATAGTATGGGGATGTGTTAGTGCCCATAGTGTGGGTAACTTGCGCATCTCTGAAGGCACCATTAATGCTAAACGGTACAGATACTGTATGTTGAAAGGGATTTGCAAATCTTTGTATTCTATTTTTATGTTGTACACAACATCCCAACTTCACCAGAATTGGGGTTTATATAACCTGGCTGGGACGTGAACCCAGAGCCTCCTAGCTGTGGGGCAGATGCTCCACCACTAGGCCACCACTCGGGTTTTGAAACAATAAAGAATGAAAGATTTAAAAGAGCCAAATTGTTTTAATAGTATGATTTTTTTTTTAATTTTCTCAGCACACACACACATGACGCTCTCTTAAAAAAATCCTCATCTTAAATTTTTTAAACTTGACCACTGCCTCAATCTACTGTGAACAGATGAGCACGTTCAAAAATCCCACACATGGCAGGAAGCATGTTGAATATCTACCAAGCATATCACACAGATGTGTTTTTGTACTTTTTTTACTTGACCCTGATCATTCAGCAACACATCATCTACCTCACTCTTTTTTTCTCTGAAAAGTGAGAATCTCTGTTCCTTCACAGACAGACACAACAAACGTTCCTCCCCATCGAAGCAAGAACAAGAACTCTCTTAACCCGTGGATAGAAATCACCGCTACACACAAAATAAAATATTTCCGCCTAATGCTTAATGAAATTACTGAACACTGAATTTTGAAAATATGAGCACACTGATATTGCTATGTAATGAGTAAGACTGAGACAACCAAAACAGAAATATTACTGAATGAGTGGGAGGCTGTATAACCCCTAACTTTCATATAGTATATGCCGTTTACTGGAACATTCAACATTCTGAAAGCCTCAACGCGATATTAATCAGCAACATGTTGGAGGTAAGGTAAAGTCTGAAACTAGTTTGGGGGGGTTGAAAAGTTCATAGTGGTCAAATTTGACCAAATGTGGTTTATTTTTCAACCGCAGAGACTATGTTGAAAAATAAGCCACATTTGGTCAAATTTGATCCAGGGTTTCCTCTGGTAACATTTCTGGGTGGCAGCCCGCCCCACCTGAAAATTTTTCACCACTCTTTGAGGAAATATTAATTTAAGAAAAATATATGAAGCAATGGCGATCCGCAAGCGCGCACACGAACAATGTGCATGACCGTCATCCGCGCAGAGTTCAGAAGTGCCCCGGCTGCGTGTTCCAGTCAGCAAGCAGTGTCTCGTTACGAGAGTCACTGTCCAAGAGAAACACGAGCTTATTAACATACTGTAAACGCAGAAAAAAAATCAGAAGAGGTATGTAAGCAGTGAATGCATTTATCATGGTTTTAACCCGCTGGTAACGGGAGCAATAAAGGAAGAGTCGCTTAGGTAACACGTGGTTAGTTTTTTGTTTTTCTTATTTCAGACAAGAATAAAAAGCAGATGTTTTTACCTTTAACTTAGTTAATATTAATTAACTAATTTATGTTCATTATTACAGTATGCACCTGGCAAGTTAAGATGACCGAAATTCACGAAGTCAATGACTTTAATCCGTCAGCAGCCTTCAGACAAACTAAACGTGCCAACATTTGGATTTCAAAATAAGGGAGATTTTTCCTGCTGTCTGGGTGGTGAGGAGATTTCTAAAAAACTATAAATATATAGAAATATTACAACACAAATAACTGCATCTTTGGTCATTTAAGTTAATTTATTTCATTAAATACAATTTTATTAATATTCTTTTCTTTGAAATGCGAGTTAAATTATTGTTCTGTTCTGACTGTAAAATTATGGTCAAAATGTAAATTGTTATAAGGAAAAAGAAAAAAAATACCACAGTCTGTTTCAAATTTATAAAAAAAAAAAAACGGTTATTTTATTTAACAAAAATAGACAAAAATTTGCCATAAAATAATTCACAAATTTATAATCAAGTCTCAAATGTACAAGAAAAGTCAATTTTACAAGAGGACATTACAAATTTGAGGAAAATGGTTTCAAATTTAGATAAATTCACAGAGAAAGTAGAAAATTATAAGAACATTGTTATAAATTTTGGAGAAAAACCTCAAACCTTTAAGACTGAAGTCATTACTCAAGTTTTAAGTGGGTGCTCTTTGTACCCTTAACTAGAAATTTTTGGTTGTCTACTTTTGATTTACATGACACTTGATATTTTCTAAGCTGTTTGTATACCACCATAGACAGAGAGAGAACCTGAATTAGACAGAGCTCAGAGAGGGCAAGATGAGACAGAAGAGAGGAGCCAAGGACAGGAAAGTGTTCAGGCAGAGGGTCCAGGAGAGGTGAGAGCAGAGGAAGGAGAGAAGGATGACACCAGTAAAAAGTCCAAACACAGAACATCTGGGAAGGGACCCCAAGTGGCCCAATATTCCAACATTCAATCCTTGGTTGTACAATACTTCAAATGGTAAGTTCCATATGCAAAGTTACTGTGCAAAATTTAAAAAAAAAAGAAGAAATAAATAGTATAAAATTAACATATTCCGGTTACAATAGTGACATGTGTTTTCTGCCCCCCCCCCCCCCGGGAACTTTTCAGCCTATGAACTTTTCAGCCCCCCCTCGTACATTATCTGTTATAATACAGTAAAAATGTCAACAGCAAATCTACACATCAAAGTAAACGTTGACTCTTTATATAACAAATCTGTTCAGGGAAACCCAGCCTTGATGAGCTGACAGATGCTGAACTATGGTTTTTTTTTTTTGCTTGGGGGAGGGGTAATTACAGGAAGGCTGAATCTTAACAAACAGAACAGAAGAGAACAGATCTAATCCCCTCGTTTAACATTATGTTTTTTATTTCCCAAGCCTCTGCATTCATATAGTAAGAAAAGACAAAAAGGCAGCAACCTTTCCTTGACCTTGACCAACCATTAACATAAACTCTACAGCACTATTCAAGGGAAACTATCATCTCTTGTCATTCAAGCTTAGGAGTTATTACATACTGCTTGCTGGTTTTCTGTTTTATTAAAGGAATTGCTTTGTAAAGTTGTGCAACATCATTTGACAAAGACAAAAAATTGTTGTACACAAACCCAACATCTATCCTAAGGTCTTGGCTATAGTCATATAAAAATTATGACTCTCAAAGAAAATTAGAATTGATAAGATGACATATTTCCCCTCACAATGTACATTTTCCATCAGGGCAAAAATTACAACACAGCTGAGGATGTGTAGACAGTTCATGTTGCTGAGTGAACACAGAAAGAAGTGGAGCAAGACCTCAAGTTCAGGGAGCAGTAATAAGCCTGTATCTCAGTGGGCGGCGGTAGTTTGTGAGTAGCTGGAGAACGGCATTCGCAAGGGAGTTTCCAAAATAAGAGTAAGGATAAGGGTTTGCACTTATATAGCGCTTTTCTAGTCTCAAAGTGCTTCACTAGTACTAACCCTCTATTCTAAGGGCCTATAGGAGACAGATATATAGGGACAATTTAGAACAACCAATTAACCTAACATGCATGTCTTTGGATTGTGGGAGAAAACCGGAGCACCCGGAGTAAATCCACGCAGCACAGGGAGAACATGCAAACTCCACACAGAAAGGTTCCTACCCTTGCCAGCCTGGGGATTTGAACCTGGAACCTTCTAGCTGTTAGGCAAGAGTGCTAACCACTACACCACCGTGCTGCCCAAAATCTGTCGAAGCTTTCACAAGGTTTCTCAATTTCCTCTTGTGAGTTGCAGGGCCTCGCTCGTATTGCAAGAATTTTGAACATGTTCAAAAAATGGGACCCACCACTAGTAAATCAGCAACAAGTTGGCCTGACGTGATTCCTAAAAAACACAGAAATACTTTTTTTTTTTTTTAAATTTGTGATTTTCGTTTTTTTTTTTTTTTTTTTGCAAAATATGCTAGTTGAAATCATGAAGAAGCTACTCCATGCTTCAAATAACAGTATGAGAGATTTTAAAACCGTAAACTTTGTATGTGAAATAGACTAGTTTCATAGGGAAATATCAGCGAGACCACTTCCTAGTTTTGGGGGCGTGGATACCACAGCTGATTTACATATCCGGTTTGTTTGGCTGTAGAGAGCTGAAGTCACACCCCCTCTACCACCACATATGGGACCTTAAATCTGAAAAATTCTCCATTGAAATGAATGGCAAGAGCAAAATTATCCTTTGATCCCGATAGAGTTTTGCCACGAGTTACACATATGATGTTTGTCAATTTAAAAGATAATTTTCCACATAAATAATGGTGTAGGTTGTTGTCTAACTGTTAAGGTATAAGGTTATGAAAATACGTAAATTAAAAAAACTACAAACACAGATGGACGGCACTTATGTCATCTTTTCAAAGCATGCCCAGGGTGAAGTCCTCTGGATCCCCCGCAGCTCTCACAATACAAAACAATACCTTTGTGTTGTTCTTCTCCTCTTTGGATCCTTTTTTCATTGGTCAGTAAACAGGAGGTGAGGTTTTAGTAATCTCCCGCCATGCTTGTGTTTAGTGATGTGAGATGATGGGAGTTGTTGTCCGCTAGTCATTTAAACAAAAACTAAACATTACTCTGTTATTATACAACGGCTGACAACTTTAATTACATGGAAAATTATCTTTTAAATTGACAAACATCATATGTGTAACTCGTGGCAAAGTTCGATCAGGCTCAAAAGATAATTTTGCGCTTTCCATTCATTTCACTGGAGAATTTTTTCGATTTAAGGTCCCATATGCCAAAGTAGAGGGTGCGTGACTTCGGCTCTCTATTCACACGTTTTTGTTATTCATTTCAGCCAATCAGCAGCATGTTCAGGTAGAAGCACATGGCTACTTAAGCAGGGTTTCCAGAGCTCCTTTTGATAAGCACTGTAAGGGGACTGGGTTCATCCTCAGTCATGCAAATGACCAGCTTTTGCTACCGCCCCCCACCTGGCTCCCCTGGAAGGTGACAATCCTTGGAAACTTTGAACCTGATTTTCTCAGAGAAGTAGTTTGATAGGTGCTAACATTCAAATGGCCACATCTTCAAATCTTTTCGGATTTCCATGTGTTAGACATCATTGGAAAGCTTAGATTCCACACTTTTAGAATGTGTAAATAACTAAAAATACCCTTCGGGAGAGTTGTTCCTGGTTTTTCCATGGCTGGTCACAAATTTGTGCGACAAATTTTCTATCAAAATAGTCAGAGTCGTTGCAGGTGTCTAGAAACCATTTCAAAACCCTTCTCAATGTAGTTTCCATGAGTCAGAACATGCAAGTAAAGTCAGACAACTTTGTGAAGGACTGGAGACCTATGAAACTAAACTGTGACTGACTGGAGACAAAAATGACGACATTCTGTGTGCAAGACAAGCATGAACAGCCCGCTCATTTTTAACCACATGCTAACACAACTGCGACCAACAGTTTCACCATGCCATGCAAGGACCAGTATGGGAACATTTTACTGAAAATAAAGAAACAAAACAAGTAAAATGCAGACTCCGCAAAGCAGACTTATCGTGGCAGCACTACCGTGACGCATGAGCATCTGAAACGGAGACACCCAGCGCCGCAACATTTACTGCTGCTTCTGCTTGGAAAGTTTTAGCAAGTAAATAAAGTTAGTGCCGCTTATTTTAAATGGCCAACTGTTTCAAGCTTTAGAAAAATGACTATACTGTTAGTACATGCTGTTTATGTTAGCTTACCTCTCTTGGAGGATGGCTGCTGAGGGCTGAGCCATTTAAGTCCTGGCTAATGTGCTGAATGCAGTAAATGACAATTACAGGAGTAGCTATCTCCTTTTTCCATCTTTGTTAATATTAGCCCTCATTCTGAATATTAGTGCATCTGAGTTAATTAGAATATCATACCTTATATATAAGGTCCTATACCTTTTTTATGTTAAGGCAGAGACTGGGTGTGCAGACGTAAGCAGAGGCTGCTATTTTTTGCTTTTGCACTTCACCTTTTTTTAAAATTTGTCTCAATTGCTTGGTTTAAAATACATTTCAGTAAGCTGTTGAGCTTCATTTTCAAATTTGTGTTTCATAGGTCATTTTGTTTAGCTCTGGAAACTGCTTATAAAATGTTATATTAAAGCAGGGACTGACAACAAGGTGATTTTCACAGGTGTGCAGACTTAAACAGGTGAGGTAAAACATGCACTAGAGCCCCAAACAAGAGCCGTGCCAACAGAAAGCAGAGATGGTGGACATGATCGAAATAATCGCAATTAGTCGACTAATCGAAAGAATAGTCGTTAGATTAGTCGACTACTAAAATAATCATTTGTTGCAGCCCTAGTTCCAACCAGACTCAAGACTCAAGACTATGTTTTTCTTCATACACTCCAAGCTGAAATGAGGACTCTTCAATGTTCGTAACTGAGGACAGCGTTCTGTAGTCTACCTGAATTAATGTATTGACAACTTCAAAATTTAATCCAGCTTTAAGACTAAAACTGTATAAACCTTGTAAAGTGATTTTTTTTTTCCACCTTCCATCATCATGCAGAATAAGCTCTAAGCACATACAACTTCACCAAATTTCTCTTAACAGGCAGCTTCAGTTCCTGGCATGTGGCACTTGCTTGGCCAGCTGGCAGCCCCACTTTTGGACATATCCAATATTTTTTGTTCAGCAGTTAGTTTCTTTAACAGGTCTGCTAGCTAGGACTGAGATTTAATCCAATTTTCAATTTAATCACATACCTAAAAAGAAATAATGCATAATTTCTCTTTCCCTTTCACTTATTGTACACACATTCAAGACTTAAAATTTGTTGGAATTTTTTTTCTGAATGTTTTGATGTGAGTCCAGTTCTCACAAATGTATATTTAAATCAAATCTATGCTGGAGATCCAAAACAAACAAAGGTGACCTCATTCACATGTTTCTATACTGTCCTAATTTGACCTTATACTGGTAGAGAATTATGGATAAGATTACTGATACTCTGGGTATAGATCAACCTCACCCCTGCACTATGTCTACTTAATAGCCTCAAAGGAAATAAATGAATGAGTTCATAAAAAGCCCAATGGTTGAAGGCTGCACTAACTACTGCTGAAAGAGTAATGCTGAGACACTGGACAGGACGAAATAACCCAACCTAATCTCAATGGCACGAGGCCTTAACAGAAACAGCCTCTTATGAAAGGCCGACACATAAAATAAATGGTAAAATGAACACCTTTACAGAAATGTAGACTCTAGTTCTCAGACAATTTAACCCATAACTAAACTAACTACTAGGAAATTGTTTCCTCAGTGCATTTTGTTCGACTGGCAGCAAGGGTTGGGATAGGGAAGAGGGCATAGGGGTATAAAATGATTCCGTTTTCGTTACCAAGCATACAGTGTAATCCTATGAAAATGTTAATGTTACTGATTACACAAAGAATGATAGCTGAGACACTTAAATCTAATGATCTATCCATATTTGATTGTATTTGGGTACTGTATGCACTTGTTAAGATGCTATTTTCCCCTTTTTAGTTCCTTTCTTTTGTTGCTGCTTGTTTGTTTGTTTTTGTTTTCTTCCCAATTTTCTACATAGTCTACTGAATGTGCAATCGTTACTTATCTTCCCAGTGGAACATTATCTTGTTTGACATGTTTAAACCTGTACTATGAATTGGAAGGACTCAATAAAAAGTTAAAAATGGAACAAATGTATATTTAACATAAACACTATAAATATTTGGAAAGCATCAGTTTTCATTCACAGTAATCCAAGGAGGATAATTAAATTGAAATCTACATGTAACTCCAGGTGGGTCAATATCATTTCAGAAGTTTATTTGGTTAGTTTTTTGGATCAGTGCAGAAAGTGAGTTAATGACAGTGATAATTACCTGTACACAAGGCTGAGCAATGCACATTAGCTAGTGCTACACTGCAATACAACACATGTAATACATGCATCACATAAGCAGCACATAAACGGATCATTTAGATGCCTTTCTTAGCATATGAATATTTTTAAAGAAGCATCTCAGCAATGTGAACTCGTTCCACCCCGGCTGCTTTGCAACGCAACACAGTCACACTGTACACAGTGGGCCTGGAGCCAGCATAACTGGATGGTGAGAAGCTAGGCTGAGGTCCAGCCGCTGCTAACCCCCCTCAGCCACCTCCCCCCAGTACACAAACGTCCACGCTGCTAACGAGTGCACATGTCCACACAAGCCCACACACCAACACACATACACACAATACAGCTGTTGTGTTTCTAATCCAGTGAGGCCCGAACTGTGGGAACAGGGTGAGCGCTCGGTAGCCAGGCACAATGGCATCAGTCACAGCAGGCAGAACCTAGAAACACACACTCACGGGCATACGCACAAAAAGCCCGACAGCAACCACGGAAGGACTGATGCACGTCACACACAGTCAGACTCCCACCTCCCTTGTCCCTAAAGCACTGCATCTGGCACCCAAGGGAGTCACTGCCACTCTCTCTACCACAGATAGACACCAGAATACTGCCAAATACTGACAGGATGAGGAGGACCTGGTTAAGTCGCAACAGCATTCAGAAATGCTGAAATCCCCCTTAGGAGAAACCTGGGGCAGCAATACTAACAGAAAGCAACAATTTGCTAATCACTGATATGTTACATTTCACCAAAACAGCACAAGATTCAAAATGAGAACTCTGTGTGTTTGGGGAAATTAGATGCTGATTTCAGATTTGTAGCTACTGTAGGAACAAATTCATTTTAACAGGGAATTAAACATAAGCATTGTAACAAAATAACTATGGTACACGTTACTAATAAATGATACAGATAATTTATTAGTATTATTTGTCTCTGAGCCCAGGTTTTTTGTATATTAAACTGACACTGTGTGAAAAACTGTTCTGTGGCAAAGGCAAACCAAAATTTGTTGGTTTTTATAAGTGAAAAAAAAAAATCATAGATGACAAGCCCTCCAGGCAAAGAACTAAAAAAGGTCCACCCACCAGACCTTGTTAAGCCAGCGATGCACCAAAAGATAATCAACCTGATTTTAGAACAATTCTCACATTCTGACAATGGTAGATAAATTCCCAAACATCTTAGTGGTAGGGCTAGGCGATTAACAGAAATAAAACAAGAAACCAATGTTTAGGGTGCAAAACCAATGTAATCTTGTTCATGATGGGGTTTTTTTTGTTTGGTTTTTTTTTGGGTTTTTTTTTTAATCTCATCCTGTTGTGTGTGGGTTTTTCATCTGAAGATGCCACGAAAAAGTGTGTGGAAAATAACAAGTAGATTCCCGATGCAAAGTTGGTGTTAGCCTCTGACGGCTAGCCACTTTATCTGAACCATTTTTCTGCCAGGATGAATGACAAAACGGCCGCTACTGTGAGTCACATGACCTACAAATGGTATGTAAACACACAGACTTCTGAACTAGACAATGTTTAATTTGTGTGTGAAACAACAATAAGCCTATTTTTTATTATATTATTTCTCAATTACTACCGCACTGCAGTGATATGACACCACACTCTTGGGTAATATTGCTTAATTATGAGCCTTGTCAGTGAACTATAAGAGAGAAGGAGGGAAAAAATTAAAACAAGAAGAAAAAAGAAAAAAATGGGGGAAAAAATGAAACGTGAAAGGGTCAATTAATCATGATGCTGATTTAAGGTGAAATTGCCCAGTCTGACTTGGTGGTTCTATCAATTTTCTTGTCAGATTTTCCTTTTGTGTGAGGTGCATTACAAGTGATCCAAACTGCTCAGAAGAACGTAAAGCCCACTCCAGTCTCAACAACATAAATACCTAGCACCCTGAATATTTACAATCCCTTGTTTGCATGCCCCAAGGTATTCCCAGGAGATATGTTGTTGGGGGCAACTTGCCCCCAGTAGGGTCTCCCATGGCAAATTGGTCCTGGATGAAGACCTGGGTGATTGCCACACGCCAGGTCACCCTTTAGCGGGCTCACCAGCTGCAGGAGGGATCATGGATATTGTGTGGCAGTCTGGGCTTCTTTGCTTAAACTGCACTCCACACACAATTAGAACAAAACTGTTAAAGTTATCTAAGACTTTAAAAAAAAATCATATGTGAAATATCTCACATTTTCAAAATCTGTTAAAATTGTAAAAAAAATCTATTGGTGTGGGTCAGCTCATATCAGCGCACAGCTTCAAAGGCAGCATCTGTGGTCATATACAGGCCATTTGTGAGTACTGCACAACTGGGAAGTCTCCCCTTTTTAAAGATTTGCACTGTCTCTGGAATAAGAAAGCCCAGACACAATCTGAAATCAGTGAAGGTTCCAGGTGGCAAACAGGCCTGTAGTTCAGATCTTTCACCAACTGAAAATATCTAGTGTTTTATAAAAGAATACGACACAGACAGAACTCCACTCAAACTATTAAAGCAGTTAAAATACTACACATTCTGCCATCAAAATTCCCTCAGGCAAAAGTGCTTCCTGGGTGATGTAACACAGGGGTAAACAGGCTACTGCCACAACTCTCTGAGAAAACATATTGATAGCAAGTTTATTTCTTTTTTTAAACTTGTTGCTTCATAAGGAAAAGGGGTTGCGTAGGACAGAGGGATATTTTAAGAAGCAGGTGTCAGATTTTTAAGGGGATAGGAATTCATCTGTAGTGACAAAATAGTTCTCAGTAGCAGTACCATTAGGGAGGTCCCAACAGTCATACTTCAGGTTGGCAGAGCAGAGATACATGCACACATAGTGCATAAGCACATACACATAATCAGGATTTTATTCTGCTGTCTTAAATGGAGCTGTATGTCTTGCTGGTCCAGTGTGAGTGGAACAGTGGATGTGGGCCAGGGGTTGTTGACTGTTAATGTTGACTTGGGCAGGTTGACTGTGCTGTCCCTCTGAGGATTTACTTGCACTCTAATCAATTAATTACCACCAAAACAAGGCAGCACTCAATGTAATGTTAACATCTACCAAGAAATTACTGGCATTAAAAATATAATTTTCCTAATTTGAAAAAAAGGGAGGGAGTTGACATATACCACCAAGCAGGATTTTGGTTGTCTTCTGCAGAAGCCCTGACAGAGCTGAGGCAAATTTATACACTTTTAAAACTTCAAATGAACATTCAAACACTTTTCAATCATTTTTGTTTCTATGGATGTTGCCCATATTACCATACACTGAGTTGTATCTATTAACATATATACAAACAACCTGAAATAGGTAGGAACAGACAAGCAGGCGACGGTCAAAGCTCTCCCAAAAAATGAACTCCTCAAGCATTATTGTAGTGGTACTGTACTCAAGTAGTACTAGAACTGTAAAAGAGCCCTTGTTCTCTGCCACAAGTCAAGACTAATGAATATGCAGATGGATAAATGGAAAAGTATCACTAGCCTCTTCTACAGCTCTATTTGCGCTGCATTGTGTTGCTATATCCTAAACACAAGAGCAACAACAATCCACTCTTTTTCACTACGTCAGCTGGGAAGCACAAAAACCAAACTCTTAGATGGCATTCCAATATACAGCTAACTGATGGGATTGTGCCTTAGGCCATCTATTGGCAATCCTATTTTCAAACCTGCTGGGAGTAATAAAGCTATTTTCTCTGACACTGATTAAGATGTTCGTTTTTTGGGTTTTTTTGCTCTCCCTTCAGTGAGCCTCAAAACAAAATGTACAGAATTCCCCATCCTGGTCTGTCTCTTAATGTCCATAGCTTCCCCCAAAAGTGAGCCCCTTGCAGTGCCCCTAAAAACAGATCTTTGGAAGGGGACAGTAAAAGGAGAGGAGGAGGAGGAGGAGTTGGAAAAGAAGCATGGTCTGGCTGCTCTGGCTTCTAATCTCTGTGACACATCATAACCTCAAGTTCTTTTTCTATTTCTTCTCAAAGCCCTCTGTGCCGACCATCTCACACAGTCCACTCCGACTACTGGACACACTCGTAGTATGTTGGATAAAGTTCTACACATATACTGTAAGTCTCTCAGAATGAAACAAAATCAACTGAAAACTGCAGGATTTTTAACGACTCACCAATCTAAGATTCAAAGATTTGTATTTGTCAGTACTTCTGTACATAGAATTGAAATGCCATTTCTCTCTCTCTTAGCGGTGTGCACAATATATAAGAAAAGAAGGAATAACTATGAAAAACAACAATAGCAGTCTATGTACAGTAATGCTACTCGTAGTGCAAATAAAGATAAAGCACAGCAATCCTAAGTACAGAAAAAAGTAGAACCATAATACCCGTAATTGCAAGTTCAATGCAGTACTGGAGTTGCAGACAGTGACAGATTGGACTGCACATGATCAGTATTGCAGTAACAGACAGCAGCAGGTATGGCATTTGTGCAAATGGTTGTAGTGAGGTGCAGAGACATACAGCAGCAGATGTATTACTGTTGGTGTGCCAAGTCTTTCTGTGCAAACAGCTGAGGTAGTTATTGTGTGGGTGAGTGTGTTACGGTCCGGGGTGGGGGAGCGGCCAGAGTTCAAGGTCCTGATGGCCTGGTGAAAAAAGCTGTTTAGCAGTCTTGTGGAGTGGGCCTGGAGGCTCCGGTACTCCCCGAGGGCAGGGGGCTGAAGAGTGAGGAGTGGGAGGTGTCGCCTGCGATGATGATGGCTCTGCAGGTGAGGTGGGTGTGGTAGATGTCCAAGAGGGAGGGTAGAGGAGCACCGATGATCTTGCTGGCTGCTTTCACTGTGCATTATAGAGTCTTCCGGCAGGAGGCGGTGCAGCTTCCGTACCACACCATGATGCAGCTGGTGAGGATGTTCTCAATGGCACCCCGGTAGAATGAGCACATGATGGTGGGTGGAACTCGTGCTCTCCTAGGTTTGTGGAGGATACAGAGGTGAATTTGAGCCTTCTTAGCCAGTGATGTGGTGTTTTTAGACCAGGAGAGGTCCTCAGAGATGTGCACCCCCAGGAACTTGGTGCTGCTCACCTTCTCCACAGCTGCTCCATCAATGATCAGAGGGGGATGCTGTGTGTGTCCTCTCCTGAAGTTGACCACAATCTCCTTGATTTTTCCCATGTTCAGGAAGAGATTGTTGTCTTTACACCACTGGACCAGTTGGCTCACCTCCTTTCTGTAGCTGACCTCTTCATTGTTGGTGATGAGGCCCACCACCATTGTGTCATCCGCAAACTTGATGATGTGGTTGGTGCTGTAGGCTAGTACGCAGTCATGGGTCAGCAGGGTGAAGAGTAGCGGGCTGAGCACGCACCCTTGTGGGGCCTCTGTGCTCAGTAGGATGGTCTTGGAGGTGTTGCTGCCAACCTGCACATTTTGTGGCCTCCTTGTGAGAAAGTCCAGCACCCAGTTACAGAGAGACGTTTTGAGTCCCAAGCATCTGAGTTTTTGTATTAGGCGCTGGGGAATGATTGTAATGCTCCGCACTGTGTGTTTATATATTCACATATTCATTCCATCTAGCTACAATACTCCGCACTGTGTGTTTATATACTCATACATTTATTCCATCCAGCTACAATGCTCCGCACTGTGTGTTTATATATTCACATATTCATTCCATCTAGCTACAATACTCCGCACTGTGTGTTTATATACTCATACATTTATTCCATCCAGCTACAATGCTCCGCACTGTGTTTATACTGTATATTTATATACCTATCCCATCTAGCTACAATGTTCCACACTGTGTGTCTATATATATATATATATATATATTTATATTTATATGTACATATGTATACTCGCTGCTCTTGTTTTTTCTCTTGCCTTCTGATTGTTGCTCTGAGTGTTGCTATCCCTGTGCTGTTGCAATCCTGGAATTTCCCCACTGTGGGACTAATAAAGGCTTATCTTATCTTATCTTATCTTACTGAATGCTGAGCTGAAGTCCAAGAACAGCATTCACACATAGGCGTTCTTTGAGTCCAGATGGGTGAGGGCTGGATGGAGAGCAGCAGAGATGGCATTTTCTGTGGATCTGTTTGACCTGTATGCGAACTGAGAAGGGTCATGGGAGGGAGGGTGGGAGGGAGGGTGGACCTGATGCTCTGCATGACCAGCCGTTCAAAGCACTTCATTATGATGGAGGTCAGTGCTACTGGCCAGTAATCACTGTAGCTGGATGGAACAGGCATCTTTGTTACTGGTATTATGGTAGCAGTTTTGAAACACGTGGGGACAACAACTTAACTCAGGGAGATGTTGAAGATGTCGGTCAGGACATCCTTGAGCTCCTCCACACAGTCCTTCGGAGCGCGACCTGGTATGTTGTCTGGTCCAGCTGCCTTGCATGGGTTGATCCTGGAGAGGGTCCTCTTCATGCCGGCCGGAGCCAGACTTATAGCCTGCTCATCTGGAGGAGGAGTGGTCTTCTGTGCTGATGTACTGTTTTGTGCTTCAAAGTAGCCAAAGAAGTCATTTAGGTTGTTAAGCAGTGTGATGTCACTCGCACAAGTCTGAGGTGGAGGTTTGCAGTTGGTGAGGGTCTGTGTGCCACGCCAGAGAGAACGTGTATCTCTGGTGTTGCTGAAGTGGCCGGATATTTTCTTGCTGTACTGTCGTTTTTCTTCCTTGATGCCTCGGGACAGGTTGGCCCTAGCTGTTGTTAGTCCTGTAGTGTCACTGGCCCTGAAGGCTGTGTCCCGAGCCCTCAGGAGCCTGTGAACCTCTGCTGTCATCCATGGCTTCTGGTTAACACGAACAGTGACCGTTTTGCAGTGAGTGACATCATCAATGCATTTAGCTATGTATGCTACAACAACCTCAGTGTACTCCTCTATATTTGTGTGTTCATTGTGAGTGGCTGCATGCTTGAAAATGTCCCAGTTTCTAATGCTAAAGCAGTCTTTCAGAGCATTGGAGGCTCCCTCTGGCCACACACGAACCTGCTTTTTTGTTGGTCTGATAGCTCTCACTCTGTGTCTGTATACAGACCTTAGCACGATAGGTGATGTGATCAGAGAGACCCAGGTGGGGGAGGCTCTGTATGCTCTCTTGTGAGTTGTGTACACCAGGTCCAGCAAGTTGTCTCCTCTTGTTAGAAAATCCACATGTAGGTGTAGTTTTAGTAGGAGGGCCTTTAAATCTGCATGGTTGAAGTCTCCTGCTGTGATGAGGACTCCGTCTGGATGCACTGTTTGTGTCTCACTTATGGTCTGGTAGAGTTCATTTAGTGCCTTACTTCTCTAGCCGGTGGTGGTGGGCAGGACATAAACAGCGACTAGCAGGATAGATGTAATTTCACTCCGTAACTAGAATGGTTGGCACTTGATGATCATAAACTCCACCAATGGGGAACAGTGTTTGTGCACAATAGTCAAATCTCAACACCAAGCATCAATGATGTAAACATACACCCCTCCTCCGCAGGTCTTCCCTCCTTGCATGAACACCTGATCTGCACGATAGCATGTTAGCCCTGCTAAATGAATAGCAAAGTCCAGGATATTGTTATTTAGTCACGTTTCCATCAAGATAAAAACACAGCAGTTCCACGCATCATGTTGCGTAGATCTCAGGAGCTGTATGTGATCTACTTTGTTGTCTAGTGAGCGTACGTTGGCCAGAATGAGAGAAAGAATCAGGAGTCTGTGTGGGCTAGCGGCTAGCTTAGCTCTGATTCCTCCATGCCTACCTCGCTTTCCTCTCCTCTCACACCGTCTACAGCGTCTCCATTTGGAATGAGGCACAGCAGTTGAGTCCGGGGGTGTGGAAGTCTGGTGGAGAACTGCTAGGCCATGAGTTCCTCTGTAACACTCTGGTCCAAGACATAATGTTTGGTCGCATTCCTTATCTCCAGAAGGCTGTGGCAACTGTAACTTGTGCACAGCATCATATGTGGGCATTAAACATATGAATATACACTTAGGCGTAATTCAAACAACACCAAACAGCACAAAACACTAAAAGAAGGGAGGCCACTGTGCATTCACGTGCCCCCTAGTGGTTAATGTTCATCTTTGCTTCCAGACCTTGTTTTTAGCAGTGGCTCTAGTGTTACTTGTTTTTTGTTAATGCAGTAAAGCAACATTAAATCCATAAATTTTGCTTTGTGCCTTGGGTCATTGTCATGTTAGAAGGTGAACATTCTTCCCGTTGACAAGTGTCCGGCATAGGGCAGCAGGTTTTCTTCAAGGATCTGGCAGTATTTTGCCCTATCCATTTCTCCATCTATCCTGACAAGTGCTCCAGTCTCGGCTGCAGACAAGCACCCCCACAACAGGATATTACCACCTCCATGCTTTACTGTAGGAATGGTGTAATTTGGATGGTAAGCTGTAGTGCCTTTCCACTAGAAATATCATTTGATCTTGAGGCCAAATACTTCAAGTTTCATTTTTTAGTGCCTTCTCTCACAATAGCGCCAGTTCCGTACTGACCCAGGTTTGACCCCTGAAGTATGGAACCCTTGTCAGTGTGATCGCTCCCTACCATGCTGCAGAATGGCACCTTCCTCCAGCTTTGGAATGGTTGGAAGAAGTAGTCTGTGGAACAGAACAAATGCAAATGTTCGTTCATGTATGAGCATGTGCATGCGCATTACACGCATTTGATGGAGGCTATATATACAGTATAGGGCTGTCATTACAACCTCGCTATTGACAAGCCAACCGCAGAGGTTGCCAAGCACCCGCAGTAGTTGTAGCCGGCTTGACCTATTTTTTGTGTGAATGTGCATTTCTTTTCTGCAAATCTACATCTCCTTGGCAGGCTGTTCCTGACGCGGTGGCCTCAGCGGGCGATGAGACCAGCTTAAGTTTATGTACCTGTCTGTATTTTAAATAAATTAGCAGCTAAAAAAGTTGAGAGAATTTTTTTGACTGCTTTCCACCTCCCGGTGGCTGAGACCGTTTTTGTCTGTTGATTAAATGTATGATATTTTCCTACTGAATAGTTGAAACAATGGGGCTCCATGATGGAAGCTCTGAAGATGGCCTTTTTCTCTGCCGACAACACGGTATGCAGGACAGACCGGTGTGGTGCTGTGTCAGAGCAAGCCAGTGATCCAGAAACTGTTTCCACTCACATGAAAACAAAACATTATACCAATACAATATAAATAGCCTACAATATAAACTTGGGAAGGTGAAAATATAAAAAGTTGAACTGCACCGGGAGGCTCAATAGCAAGGTCTGCCCCAGCTTCATGGAGCCCAGTCGTCAAAAGAGTGTGGGTTCAGCAGTTTCAACTATTCAATAGCAAACTACAAAAACACTCACAGTGCATACCTCCATCAAGGCTCCTTCCCTCCCTCCCTTTGCCCATCCATCTGTCTGTACTTCCATTTCTGTCCCGCCATACATTGCAAGATAGGGCCTTGGTGGAGGCATGTGCTCATGGATCACCTCCAAAATCTAATGAGTTCATCTGCAGCCCAAGAGCCACCTCTGGTCAAAATTTCATCAAACTCTCTCCAGTAGTTTTTGAGTAATCTTGCTAAGATATTGTGAGAAAATAAAGCTTTGGTAGAGGAATGTGTTCTCAGATCATCACCAAAATGTAATGCGTACGTCTCAGGGCTGGGCGATATACTGAATTTCTGCGTTGTATTGGCACATTTGGCCGCCCACGATACATAAATGACTGTATTGTGTATATTCGAATATTTTTCACATTAATATGTGCTGCCGCTGCGAGACAGGTCTGTCTGCAGCTTGACTGCTGTTGAAGTCTGAAAGCGGACGCTCACTAGCTTCGGCTGCTAGTGAGCTTCTGCCCCTGCATGCTCACAGAGAAATCTAAACTGCAGCCAGCAGGGATGAAGATAACACAATAAAAGTTGGCTCACCTTAAGCACAGGAAAAGGGGTTGCCAGGAGAAGATAAACATTTCAAGTCTCAACTCTGCACATTTGTTCGCTAAGTGAACAAACTTAGCGAACGAACTTTCAAAATAAGAGCTCCTATCCAGTCTTGCAACTCTTCAAAATAAGGGCAAGTGGCTCGCCAAATAAACAGCTGATGAAATGCAGATACATAAAAAATATGCGATAAATTATACTTCTGCCACCTATTAGACAACCAAGTATTAACTGTGTGGTAAACTGAAACAGTTCTGCTCATGTGGATGAACTTGATTACCGGTACTTGATAATGTGAGTTCTGTTAAACAAAGGAAAAAAGACACTTTGCTCAGTTACATATTGTTGTAAAGAATTTTGTCTGACATAAGTTTTCATTTTATTTTATTATTCATGGGCAGCTGTGGCACAGGTGTAGTGTGGCCGACTACTGATTGGAGGGCCAGGGGTTCGATTCCCGCTCTGTCTGCAGTCTGCATGTCGAAGGGTCTTTGAGCAAGACACTGAACCCCTAGTTGCTCCTGGTGGGTCAGGCCAGCGCCTGTGTATGGCAGCTCTGCCGCCATCAGTATGTGAATGTGTGCGTGAAAGGATGGATAGCAGGATCTGTAAAGCGCTTTGGTCATCTAGAGAAGAGAAAAAGTGCTATATAAGTGAATATCATTTACCATTCAGCTTTTTCAAAAGTGAAATGATTATATTATATATATATATATATATATATATATATAATTTTGTAATAAAAATGTAAGTAAAACCAAATTTTAAAGGACATTCAGTACACAAAATACATACTGCGATACGCATCGTTTATTGCGATATAGAGAAATTATATTGGGATACTTCTTTTTTTTTTTTAAAAACTATATCACCCAGCTTTAGTTCCTCTGTAGCCCTCTGGTGAAAATTTCATCAAAATCCATCCAGTAGTTTTTGTGTAATCCTGCAGCACAAATACAAACAAGGGCCTTGGTGGAGGTATGCACTCTCAGATCATCACCAAACTCTAATGGGTTCATCCTTAGGCCAAGGGCCACCTTTGGTGAGAATTTCATCCAAATCCTTTCAGCAGTTTTTGTGTAATCCTGCTAACAGACCAACAAACAAACAGACAAAAAGACAGACACCAGCAAAAACATAACCTCCTTGGCGGAGGTAAATAGCCTTAAATTAATTATCTACTCTATTTTTCTACATATTTTGTTGCCACTCTTTACCAATTAACTATCCATCCATCATCTTCCGCTTAATCCTTTTCAGGTCGCAGGGGGGCTGGAGCCTATCCCAGCATCTTTGGGCGAGAGGCAGGGTACACCCTGGACAGATCGCCAGTCCATCGCAGGGCCAACACAGAGAGACAGACAACCATTCACTCTCACAGTCATACCTAAGGACAATTTAGAATCCCCAGTTTTGATGCCAATTAACCTAACTACAAATCTTTAATTAATTTTTAAAATGCATACTTCCAATGCAGACTGTTGCGGCTGTCGGGGAAAGCTGGTGACAGCAATACTTAATATTAGAAATAAATTTAAAGTAAATCAAACTCACGACTGCTGCCAAAAATCGTCTCTGTGCTGTTTTTAAACTGTAGCTCTCGTCAACCCAGTTTTTTTCTTGTGAACGTGCCTTTTTCCAACATAAATTTGATATGTTTTCCACAAATTTACAGCTTTCTTTCTAGTAAATTTCTGACTTTTTTCACTTATAGCTATATTAGACTTTTTCTGGTGAAACTGAGACTTTTTCCTCAATTTTATTTTTTTTTTCTTTCTGGTAGAAGGTATTTTATCTACCTGAAGGCCATGATGCAACACAGCCCCAAAGGGATGTCCCATGCTCCTCAATTTAATGTAGGCTACAAGATATCTGTTGCTATACATATTTTCTTGCTGCTCATGAACTTGAAACTACAAACTTTCAATTAATTTTAAAAAGCATGCTGTGTGTGCAGCTGACTGACAGCTGCTACCATCCACACACACCCTGTAGTGAAAACGGGAAGGCGCTGCTGCGCTCCACCGCGTGCGTGACACACACTGCCCGCGTGTGACAAGAACAGGGAGAACTGTGCTAAACAAAATACAATGTGAGTACAGCCAGTGATGACACCCCATTGAGAGTGCCATGTCATCATACACGGAACAAGGCAAACAGCACCAGTGACAGCGTGACCTTAGTTTCCTCTGACCAGATTCAGAATCTTTAAGGTTGGATTGGAAGGTGTGTTTTTGCAAAGCTGCTTGTTGCCTTACTTGAAGAGTAACTTTTTTTTTCTTGCAATCCCCCATACAAGCCATATCTGTGATAGTGTTGTCACACACATACACATATACAGTGACCACTCTTTGTCATAAATTTCTCCAACTCCTTCAAAGTCGCTGTAGACCTCTTGGCAGCTTCTGCAACCAGTTTCCCCCTCCTCCTTTCATCCAGTTTGGAGGGATGTCCTGATCCAGAGAATGTCTCATTTGTAATAAACACCTTCCATTTTTTAATAATAGATGTACAGTAGACTGATAAAGTCTTTGTGTCCGAATGCCCCTTGCAGGGCATTAGTGAGACGCCAGATGCCAAACAGTAAGTTTGCTTGTTTATTTACAAGAAGACAAAATGACAAAATAAACAGCCACGTGGGGAAAAACACAAACATATACAGAAACACAAAATAATAGACTCTGAAGATAAACGAGGAGTGGTAGCGAGAACGGAGTCTGCACTGTACAAAAACACTTACGAAGACAAGCAGCAAAGAGTCCAAGACACAGGGGAAGACTGGAGTCGGGAATAGGAGCTCCAGTCCCTCGTCACAAAGGAGTAAGATTGTGTAGGTCGCAGCGAGGAGTGAGCCTCAGCTGCTCCCTTAAATACTGAGTACAAACGAATCAGAAAAGAGGTAAAGTAATTAACAGAAATGACAAACAGCTGTCACGACGCCAGCTCGGCTTTGACAGCCGGAAGTGAGGCCATGACACTGTCACAATAAGAGCCCCTGAGCGGTCCTAATAACAAACCCCGGAATAATACGGTGGAAAAGGGGAAATGCTGAGCAACCTGAGCGTGGATGGGATCAGCGCTCAGCTCACCGCAGTACCCAACGCTCAAAGGGCGCATTCTAGGCGTCAAACATGACATCCAAGCCCCCCCCCCCCCCCCCCCAACCAGGAGGCTAACAGGACCGACCCAGGGAGGGCGGAGGGGGAAACGGGCCAGGAAGGAGAGAGCCAAAAAACAAAAAAGCAACAGCGACACCCAGAGGAAGAAGAGAAAAAAAAAACCCACAATTAACGGATAACAATATGGATAACATAGAATTGCGTGGCTTAACACAGAAATGACCAAAACCAAATCAATAGCAACAGGATGACTAACCAAGATACAGGTACCCTTTCAACATACATAAGTACCATGTAACACACAAACTACATGGTTCCGGTTCCGGTTCCGCCGGCGCCACACGAGTCGGCTGCCTGTTGCAACAGCCTTTTTTTTTTTTTTTTTTATCTTCCTTCTTCTTTCTACACCTTTCACTCTGTATATATATCACGGACGCACGGATCGCCCCGGGGGTCTCCCGGGTCGGCGGACGGAGCCACGGTTTGCAGCGGGAGACGTTACAGCGGGGAGGAGCTAGTGCTAGCTAGCACTTGGCCGCCGCCCGGTGCTAATGGGAAACTCGACATACCGGGATCTGTAGCGAAAAGGACGCGGGGGCCGGGCTGGAGTTTAGGCGGCGTGAAAGAAATATAAGACAGAATAATAAAGAGCGATGGCAAGAACCAAGCAGACCGCCCGTAAAATCTACTGGAGGAAGAAGCCCCCCAGGAGACAGCTAGCCACCAGGGCTGCTCGGAGAGGCGCTCTGGCCACCGGCAGAGTGAAGAGGCCTCGCCGTCACAGGCCCGTGGCTCTGAGAGAGATCCGTCGCTACCAGAAATCCACGGAGCTGCTCATCCGTGAGCTGCCCGCCCAGCGCCTGGTGAGGGAGATCGCTCAGGACTTCAAGACCGTCCTGCGTTTCCTGAGCTTCGTCGTCATGGCTCTGCAGGAGACCAGCGAGGCCCACCTGGTGGGTCTCTTCTTCGCTAAGGGGGTCACCATCATGCCCAAAGACTTCCAGCTGGCCCGCTGCATCCGCGGAGAGAGAGCTTAGACTTTCTGCTGCACATTCACCAGCCATAATGCTCTGCACTGTGTCTATATATATACATTTATAGTAATATGGACATATGTTTACTAGATGTTGTTTTTTCTTGCCTTCTGATTGTTGCTCTGAGTGTTGCTATCCCTGTGCTGTTGCAATCCTGGAATTTCCCCATTGTGGGACTAATAAAGGCTTATCTTATCTTATCTTATCTTAAACTAGAAAAATAACGTGTAGCAGAAAGAACAAAAAAAAAAAATATGTAAGGTATAGCCCAATAAAACAAACCAGAGGAAACCAAAATACAGGTACATTTCAAAGTACCCAAGTACCCAATAACACATCAACCGGGCAAAAAAACAAAAAAACAAAAAACGTTTAAGTACTACAAAATAAGCAAGAGGAAATGTGGTGACTGTTAAAAAAAAAAAAAAAAAAAAAAAAAAAAAATCTGCCTGTGAGAAGTTGTGGATTACAGAAAAACAAGTGGGGCTCTTACACAAAACTTTTAAGACATGAATGTAAGTAACTATGTGGTTAAGCAGCATCAAGGGTAAAGTAGGTGACACGTCACATGTGCAGAAGAAGGCAGTAACTAGTTACACCACTCCACTTAACTTCACCGATTTGAAAACTGGTTGGAAATGTTCTCATTAGTGTTGTAATAAGTAGTGCATTTATAGTCATATTAGTGAATATATAATTTTCTTATACTGGAGTAATTGCAAATTAGAAAAAGGGTTATGACATTCTGCAAAAATGTAGGAAATACACCTGCAGATTAGAAGAGTCACAGATTTAAAGAAAAAAAAAAAAAAGAACTCCCAAACTAACAAGAGTAAGGTCACCAATATACTAATGAAACGGTGTAACCAGACCAAAAAAAAAACACAAATTTAGGAGAGAAAATATATAAACGAGTAAAGCTGTTACTTAATATGCAAGTAACCTTCTTACTAGGCCAGGACACCCTCTTATTTAAGTAATCTTTCTTTTTGGGGGTCCACTCCTGCGTGTAATTGAGTAATTAGCATCAAAAGTTAACACCAGTCTTACACGAGTACATTTCTGGCCAAAAAAAAAAAAAAAAAATCTGCATGATGCACACGACAATTCGGGCAAGGAACAGAGAATCCTTCAATATACATGGAACAAAAACAAAGAGAACAAAAACACAATCTCAGGAAGGCCAGCAGGTAGAGAGCGGGGAAAGGAAAAAACAGTTCAGGCGGTCTACCCGCATCCCAATTCCACCTAAGAAAAAGAAAAAAAAACAGTTTGGGCGGTCTACCAAAGTCCCAGACCCAGAGAAACAGTACCTCAGGCGGCCGGACCAGGTCGCCAAACCCACAAGGTAGTCCTTCGGGCGGCCGACCCCTAACGCAGAACTGACGAAACAGTCTCTCCGGTGGCCGAACCAGGTCGCCGACCCAACAAGACAGTTCTTCAGGCGACCAGCCAGCGTCCTTAGACCACCAGGACCGGAGGGGGAAGCTCGGAGGCGGCCTCCCTACCGAGGGGAACAGCGAGGAAGAGCCAACCCGAATAAAGGGGACCTCAGCGGCACCCGGTGGAGAAAAATAGAAGGGAAGAGGAGGAGCCAGTCCGGCGGAAGGGAATCCGCAGCTCCCTCACCGACCTCAAACCGAACCGACGCTGCAACCTCGATGGGCCCCGATTGGGCCAGTGCAGCACCCACAATGGACCCCGACTGGGCCAGCGCTGCACCCTTGATGAGCCCCGACTGGGCCGCCGCAGCACCCTCAATGGGCCCCGATTGGGCCGGCGCAGCACCCGGGATGACCTCCGTACACGACCCTGGAGCCTTGATGACGACAACCGGAGCTAACTCGTCTCCGGTGACCTTGGGAGAAGGTTCAAAAAGACAAAATGAACAGGGATCAGGATAACCAGCACGGCAAGACGAGCTCGGATGCAGCGGTCGGCTGCACCCGGCTCCCCTCCCCAACAGACAGGCAAGAATGCTCCAGAATGAAAAGTAAGAAGACAAAATAGAGCACTTGCCTGATCTCGGGCTCCACCGCCATCCAGGACTCCAACAATCCAGGCTCAATGATCCGGAGGTCCATTTCAGGTTCCAGCTCGACTGCGGCGGGCTCCGCAGCTGGCGTGATGGTCATCACAGTCTGGGAACCCCCAGGCGCTGAAGCCCACGCCGAAGGCCCGCACGGCGTGGTGGCAGGGGATCCGTGACCTGCAGGGACTGACTGCTCCTCCACAGAGACCCGTGGATGCTTACTCATCGGCTCAGGCTCCAAACGGCAGTCCGGTCTCCTCCTCTGCCCGTGACGCGGCTGCGGGACTGGAAGCAGGCTCTCCAGGGCCGCAGGCTCCTCCCTCGCCCGACAGTCAACTCTAGGCACCGGGGAATGCTCAGAGAGAGGGGAAGGAGACACAGAGGTAGCAGGTTCAATGTTAATGGCTGCAGCAGGTGGTGGGAGTTCAGAGGACTGTGAACCCCGAGCTCCACCCCCAGGAGTCAGACAAGGTAATTCATTATACTGAGAGTGAGAATGAAACAACACTTGCCTGTCCTCCGGAGAGACGATGGTGGCTGCTGCAGCGGGCTTGGTTCTCCCCTTTCCCCTGAGGATGGTGACTGAGGGCCCCCGGGAAGACGAGGAGGAGCCGCTCTCTCGGGATCGGTGACGGGCACAGCCGGGGCAGGACTCGCTGAACTCACAGCAGCTGAAGAGGGCGCCGAGAAGGAGGGAGGAGCAGCCGAGGCAGTCCAGGGACGAGGAGCTGACGGAACAGCGGGAACGGATGACCTGGAGACTGAGGCTGCTGTCTTTCTTTTCCGTCATGACACAGGGACAACAGCTGGCTGGGAGGCAGAATTCCCTCAGCGGCCCGGAACAGGATCCGGACGGGGATCTCGCAGAGGTGGATTACGGACAGAGTGACGGCGTCTTCCGGCAGAGGGCAAGGCTAAGTTCAAGTCTGGAAAGCGCCGCTGCTGCACAGAAATGGAGGCCATCAGCTTGGCGTACTCAGGATAATCGCTGAGTTCGGGATTGACCTCCACCAGTCTAACTGCCGCCACCACGTTCCATAGGATCTCACTGGGATGGGAGGAAGAGCATGCTTCAGCCACGTGGCCCCTGATGAGCTCAGCTGCCTACTGCGTCTCTTCACAGGGGGTCTCGGCTGTCCTCTTCCTCTGCTGCAGATGGGGACGGCCCTTCGGTGACGCAGAACCCTGGGCTGGATGGGTGGCAGGAACTTGATCCCGAGGCGAGGAGCGGAGATGCCTCACCGTCAGCTCTGACTTCGGCTTCCTGCTGGGACTCCTCTCCGGCCCACGGATCCTCCTCTGAAGTGCCATAATTTCGGCCATCCTCTCCCTGCCCTCAATGTGATCAGCAAGGTGAGGATTGTGCTTAATTGCCGCTTCTGTGAGGTCCAGGTACCAGCGTGCGTTTGCGGGAGTGGCGAGCGTTGGAGAGGGGGCTATCAACCTCCATAAGAGCCATAATCAGCTCGTAGCCCAAGTTCAAAGAGTAGCCAGTTCTTGATGACACCATCTCCTAAAACACACTGGTACTTAAAAAAGGGGAAAACTTAAACCCAAAACAAACTCACTGTGGCTGGCGTCTTGTTTGGCTGTGACCTACTGTTACGAATGCCCCTTGCAGGGCATTAGTGAGACGCCAGATGCCAAACAGTAAGTTTGCTTGTTTATTTACAAGAAGACAAAATGACAAAATAAACAGCCACGTGGGGAAAAACATGAACATATGCAGAAACACAAAATAATAGACTCTGAAGATAAACGAGGAGTGGCAGCGAGGACGGAGCCTGCGCTGTACAAAAACACTTACGAAGACATGCAACAAAGAGTCCAAGACACAGGGGAAGACTAAAGTCGGGAATAGGAGCTCCAGTCCCTCGTCACGAAGGAGTAAGATTGTGTAGGTCGCAGCGAGGAGTGAGCCTCAGCTGCTCCCTTAAAAACAGAGTACAAACGAATCAGAAAAGAGGTAAAGTAATTAATAGAAATGACAAACAACTGTCACAGCGCTGGCTCGGCTTTGACAGCCAAAAGTGTGGCTGTGACGCTGCCACAATAAGACCCCCTGAGCAGTCCTAATAACAAACCCCGGAATAATACGGTGGAAAAGGGGAAATACTGAGCAACCTGAGCGCAGATGGGATTAGCGTTCAGATCACCACACTTTCTTTGTATCCATCTCCTGAATTGCACCTGTCCACAACTTTATCCCAGAGATCTTCTTACAATGCACTGTCACCCTTAGCTGTTTGTGTCATTTGCACTACCAAGGACTGAAATATTCCAGGAATAACCCTTTTTATGCTGGGCTAATCAAAATTACCACAATTGATCAACGGAAGAAGTGAAATAGCTTGGTGTGCCATTGAGACAGTGATTAACTTCACCTGATTGAGTTTATTAATGATTTTTAGGAGGGGGTGATCCTTTATCCAACTTTGTGATTCTGTTTTTTTTTTCTTGACCTGTTGGATCTTTCAGTTGGATGCTATTAGTTGCACTGAGTAAATACAGCTAGATTAAACAAAAATTGTGTCTGTCTTCATTTCAGGATGCAAAGCAACAAATTGTGATGATTCTGAAGGCGGAATGATTCATTTCTAACCCCACTATAAGTGGCCTGATTGATCCAATAGCAAAAGGAGGCCATATATGCTGTATGCTATTGCTAGTGTTGTAGTCGAGACCTCATCAAGACCTTAACGAGACCAGCATCTCAAAAGACCAAGACCTTCAAACATAGGGTCTTGGGAGATTCTGGTCTCAGTCTGGCCTTGACTACAACATTAGCTATTGTATTTACAGATGAGTACACAGAAGTAAATATTTGCATTTTCTGAGGAAAAAAAAGAGCAATGTCACAGAGGCTACTTGGAGATTTTTGACTGACATAGGATCTTATAGGACAATTTAGTGTTTAATTAAAAAGCTTCCAGTCACTTAAATCATTTTTGTTACAGATTTAGCCCAAAAAACAACATCTAAATGACACCTGGTGCTGGAAGGGATGCTTGATTTCAAGCAAGGTGCCTCCTTTGAACTGTGTCTTCCAAGGCAATGACAACAGTTTTGTTTTTTTTAATGGCCTTTTGAACCCAAAGCTTCATCATCCAGGAAACATTACAATGCAAAAAAAAGATGTGGCTCAACACAAAAACATGAAGCCGTGCTTAATGTCAGTGTTTACTTAATCACACTGGGAGATACTGTCTTAACACCCACCCATATATAATTTTCACTTTATTTTTATTTTTGTATCCATATCAGACAATGCAATGAATTAACTAGTGGGTGGACTGCAAACCAGCTACTTCTCATCTTTCTTTTTCCTGGTTGCATCATTGCTGTGGAAGCCCTCAAAGTTATCACGTTTCTTGTCACACTGTTAGCTACACAGACTCTACCGACTCCTACTGCAGCTGACTGAAGTATCCATTTTTCATGTATTTATTTTGTTATCATGCTCTAGAAACCCACTACAAGCTGGAAAGTACATGGTGTGTATGCTGATACCCCAGCCTCACTGAGGCTGTGCAGTAAAAGGAAACTATTGATTCAAACTTTATTTCAAGATGGTGCAATCTTCACTGTCCCTCCAGCCATCCAACTTCTACTGCTTATTCAGGGTTCCGGGTGGCAGGAGCAGAAATCTAAGCAGATACTGGGCAGGGTACACTTTTTCATGGGGATCCAATGGACTGCTCTTGGTCTGGCCTTTCACCCAGGACCAATTTCTCCACCATTTTCATTTCTCCTTTTTAATAATTAATTTAAACGTATGTGGATCTGTCCAAGCACTAGCACTATTGCAACCACAAAATTTAGACAATTAATAATTTGAATTAAATTTAAATTCTCCTAAAAAATGATGCCATAGACAAAATTCTATTTTTTTGCTTGCTTTTAATAAAGCTCAACAAAAAATTAGAAAATAAAACTAATTTATAAATTTCCCGCCAATACAGAGAGGCTAAAGAGCAATGCCTAAGTGCTCTCTCCATAGAAACCAGCAACAATATGCCAATGGTTACCCTTATGGGTGGCTGGGGCTGGAAACTGGGGGCTGTCCATTGTCACTAGAAGACTTGAATGAACTCAGTATTATGAGCAGAGACTGCAAATCAAGTACTAAGCCCTCCCTCGACGCAGAGCCCACCGTCTGTAGAAAATCCACAGAGAATCACTCTATGAGGAGAGTGACAGGGGAGGCAGTTTCCCACTAGGGCACTGAGAAGGAAACAGAAGCCGTTACCAAGGAGGGGGAATGGGGGGAGGCAACTGTCTGTGCATCCAGGGAAAAAAAAGCGGGAAAGAGGAAAGCGAGAAAAAAATGAAGGGGGCACAAAATGGGGATTGATACTGGCTGAAGAACAAAAGCAAGGAGTTAATGAGACAAATAAACAGCAAGCTGATTCCAAATGATCCCCAAACACTTCAAAGACACAATCTTGTTGAAACTAATTCAATTCCTATCAACGTGTTGATGGACCACAGGAGCTACTCACAGGGCTGCCTTTCACAGACAGCTGAGTCATCTCCAGCCAACTCAAATCCCACCCGGTCCAGAAGTCTATTATGACAGGTGGAGGGTGGGGGAAGCCTCCTGCTGCTGTACCATATCATTGTCTCATAAGACACTGCATCTCTCAATGCACAAAGTCAACAGATGTTGGCAGCATGTTGACGGTAACACAATTGACTGTCCACAGCTCAGAGTGGACAGGAACAAGTAAACATAACCAATAATGAAGTGATAATGTGGATGTTTCTTTTAGAAATATAAAATATTAATATTTTAGCATCTTAATATTAATATTAAAAGGCTATGGTGGTGGCCATACTTACGCTGAGTAAGAGTTGACAGTCTCCTTCCTAAACTGGAGAAGAGACTGCACAGCAACTCACAGCAACAAAGCAAATAAAAAATTTAAAACAATTGCATTTAAAGGTCCCATTTATTACCTTTTTTGTGGATTAATTTCAAATTCTGACGCCACGAAAAACATATACAGTGGGGCAAAAAAGTATTTAGCCAGCCACCAATTGTGCAAGTTCTCCCACTTAAAAGATGAGAGAGGTCTCCAGTTTTCATCATAGGTATACCTCAACTATGAGAGACAAAATGAGAAAAAAAAAAATCCAGAAAATCACATTGAAGGATTTTTAAATAATTTATTTGCAAATTATGGTGGAAAATAAGTATTTGGTCACCTACAAACAAGCTAATTTTCTGGCTCTCACAGACCTGTAACTTCTTCTTTAACCCCTTGCACTCTGGTCAATTTCCCTAAAAACGACAAAAATTAACGTGCCCAAATTAAATCAAACGCTGTTCTTCAACCCTTTGCAGCATCTTCATGGGGTTGGTCTCATTTAAAAGAAAACACTTTGAATTTTTTGGCAAAACAGTCATAATCTCTCTAAATGCTCCGGCCACTGAGTTACAGTCATCTAAACATAGTGAACTTGAAGAAAATAAATTTGGCCTGGGTGTTTTTTTGGATACAAATGCTTGCAAATAACACACAGCTTCAGATCCGGGCTGGAAAATGCAACAGAAATGTAGAACCAAGTGTTATCCAGCTGAGGTCCAAATTTTGTAACAATACCACAAAAAATGAATATATTACACAGCTTTTTACTCAGGTAGTTCCCAGGCGTTTTGGAACTGTGCCAAATTGTGCCAAATGGCACAGTTTGGAAAAACGTCTGTAACTTTTGAATGCTTCAATGTAGAAGCTTCATTTTGGGCTCTAATGAAAGGTCACACTCAGGGCTGTCTGTGTGTGTGTGTGGGGGGGGGTTGTCCCGCCCCCCCTCGCTACAGAGGATGGACATCGGCCATCGCTACACAACGGATTAGACTCAGGTGGCGATGTGGGGACAGCAGCGCAGTCACCGCGCGCCCCCCCCCCCCTCGCTACAGAAGAATAGCGGGGATGGGCAAAAAAGTATTTAGTCAGCCATCAATTGTGCAACTTCTCCCACTTAAAAGATGAGAGAGGTCTCCAATTTTCAACATAGGTATACCTTAACTATGAGAGACAAAATGAGAAAAAAAAATCCAGAAAATCACATTGAAGGATTTTTAATGAATTAATTGGTAAATTCCTCGGTAAAGTAAGTATTTGGTCGATAACAAAAGTTCATCTCAATACTTTGTTATATACCCTTTGTTGGCAATGACAGAGGTCAAACGTTTTCTGCAAGTCTTCACAATGTTTTCACACACTGTTGCTGGTATTTTGGCCCATTCCTCCATGCAGGTCTCCTCTAGAGCAGTGATGTTTTGGGGCTGTCGCTGGGCAACACGGACTTTCAACTCCCTCCAAAGATTTTCTATGGGGTTGAGATCTGGAGAGTGGCTAGGCCACTCCAGGACCTAGAAATGCTTCTTACGACGCCACTCCTTTGTTGCCCGGGCGGTGTGTTTGGGATCATTGTCATGCTGAAAGACCCAGCCATGTTTCATCTTCAATGGCCTTGCTGATGGAAGGAGGTTTTCACTCAAAATCTCACGATACATGGCCCCATTCATTCTTTCCTTTACACGGATCAGTTGTCCTGGTCCCTTTGCAGAAAAAACAGCCCCAAAGCATGATGTTTCCACCCCCATGCTTCACAGTAGGTATGGTGTTCTTTCTCCTCCAAATACGACAAGTTGAGTTTTTACAATAAAGTTCTATTTTGGTTTCATCTGACCATATGACATTCTCCCAATCCTCTTCTGGATCATCCAAATGCTCTCTAGCAAACTTCAGACGGGCCTGGACATGTACTGGCTTAAGCAGGGGAACACGTCTGGCACTGCAGGATTTGAGTCCCTGGCGGCGTAGTGTGTTACTGATGGTAGCCTTTGTTACTTTGGTCCCAGCTCTCTGCAGGTCATTCACTAGGTCCCCCCGTGTGGTTCTGGGATTTTTGCTCACCGTTCTCGTGATCATTTTGACCCCACGGGGTGAGATCTTGCGTGGAGCCCCAGCTCGAGGGAGATTATCAGTGGTCTTGTATGCCTTCCATTTTCTAATAATTGCTCTCACAGTTGATTTCTTCACATCAAGCTGCTTACCTATTGCAGATTCAGTCTTCCCAGCCTGGTGCAGGTCTACAATTTTGTTTCTGGTGTCCTTTGACAGCTCTTTGGTTTTGGCCATAGTGGAGTTTGGAGTCTGACTGTTTGAGGTTGTGGACAGGTGTCTTTTATACTGATAAAGAGTTCAGACAGGTGCCATTAATAAAGGTAACGAGGGGAGGACAGAGGAGCCTCTTAAAGAAGAAGTTACAGGTCTGTGAGAGCCAGAAATCTTGCTTGTTTGTAGGTGACCAAATACTTATTTTACCGAGGAATTTACCAATTAATTCATTAAAAATCCTTCAATGTGATTTTCTGGATTTTTTTTTCCTCATTTTGTCTCTCATAGTTGAGGTATACCTATGATGAAAATTGGAGACCTCTCTCATCTTTTAAGTGGGAGAACTTGCACAATTGGTGGCTGACTAAATACTTTTTTTTCCCACTGTATGTTTATGTAAATGTTGCACACTCTTGGATATTAATCAACTAGGGCAGCAATGATTACTCAAATAATTTGAGTAACTTGATTCCAAAAAATCCTTGATTCAAAATCTATGGGTGCTTTCACACCTACAGGTTTTAGTTTGTTTCAATCGAACTCAAGTTTGTTTTCTCTGTTAGTGCGGTTCGTT
Source organism: Pholidichthys leucotaenia (assembly GCA_020510985.1). Taxonomy (NCBI): domain Eukaryota; kingdom Metazoa; phylum Chordata; class Actinopteri; order Cichliformes; family Pholidichthyidae; genus Pholidichthys; species Pholidichthys leucotaenia. The sequence goes on from CM035849.1 coordinate 97,139,603, forward strand.
TTGTCTGGTGAGAAGACGGTAACCACACTTGGGTGTGCACCAAAGGAACCGTACCGAGACCTCCTAAAGGAGGTGGTCTGGATTTGAATCAACTGGTGAACTCTGGTGGGGTCCTGCAGGTGAGAAAGGGACCGTACTAAAACAGGACCAGTGGCAAACAGTAAAACATTTTATGCCACTGTACATACCTGATAGATCTTTGAAAATATCTGTGGTTGAGCGTGTCACGGTTCTAGAGGATTAATGAACGTTAACATGTTATTTTCCATCCATAGCCACACGTCATTTTCAAACTGTGCGATTTGCCAAAAGTGGTATATGCACATTTGTAATAAATGATAACCAAGACGATGAAAACCCCCCATAGATTACACTATTATTTGTATTATTTTTTCTCCAGAAATGCATAAATACACAGCAGTCATCCTACTTCCTGTATTTACCTTTCCTATTCTCACAGCAAAAAAATCTGACTAGTAAGAACAGAGAACATTCTGACGTAAGTCTCACGGGATTTAACGTGACGCAGTTTGGTCTGCTTGAATTTTTGCATATGTGAAAGGGGACTGAACCAAGGGGAAAATGACACAAAGTAACAAACTTGTCAACTGATTCGGACCAACTTAAACAAATTTAGGTGTGAAAGCACCCCAAGATTCGAGGCTTCGTTTAACGTAGTACTTCCAGTCTATATGTCCTTCTTCCGGTCACATGATATAAACAAGATGCAGGTTTGTTTAATGGCATGATATCATGGATTCAGTGGTGCAAGGAAAAAAGCAACAGAGCAATGGAAAAAAGAAGGAAAGTCAGAGAAAAGGGCAAAAAGTATCTCAAGTCTGGGATCATTTCAAGCTCAAAGTGAAGGAAAACATTGTGCAGTTTGTACATTGCAAAGCTGAGCTAACATACCACAACAATACAATGTCGATGTCACAGCATTTTGGTAGAAAGTATCCAACCACATGAGCAGTGGACTGAGATAAGGTACATGATTGACATTTTAAATCAAGATGAACAGAATGTAATCAGCTATGCTAATTATGCTTATATGGGCAAAGAACCTATAGCAGCTACCGCTACTAGCCAGGCACTGGGGTTTTTTTTCTGTGTTGTGAATTGAAGCTAACACAACAAAACTGAACTTTATGGTGTAATGTAACATGAGAAAGCCTTTGTCATTTTACATCCATACAACAAAATTGAAAATGCAGCTCTTCTTCATGGTACAAAAGGGGAAATAAAGTGCAAGAGAGTGCGATAAAAAAAAATTACAGTCATTGTGTTCTATAAATCAGTCCCTCCAGGATTTCGTGGGATGTTTTTATGATTGTTGCAGCCCAAAAAGCCTGAATTGGCAGGAGCTTTTTTTAAAAGCTGCGATACAAGTTGCGATGTTTTGAGAGTTTTTTTGCACTAAAAGTTGTGGGAAGAATTACAAATTTTAAAGCAGATGGGGTTTTTTTCAGCTTACTACAATGATATTCTATATAACAATACAAGAAAAGCACAGGACTGTCAAACATTTCCTATGACAGTGATTTGTAAATTAAGCAGAAACTTCTGCTATACAGAAAAACTCTTTTGTGCAACAGCCAATAGACTTTAACACAATATCCATTACAACAGCTAAATTGCATTGAATGCATGTTAAAGAGGAGAGATTTGGAAATTATTTGCAGCACCTTCATTTGAAAACTCCCTATGGTCCCCAACCACTCGGTACTGAGCGGAGAGGAAAGAAGAAATAATTTATTCTGCTAGTCTGTATCATTTATTGGAGTCTGTGTTTTTCTGAAAAAAAAAAAATTACAGACAGTATTCTCTCTTTCCGTGCCTAACGCCTACCTGTCTGTCTGCTGCGCGTCTTCACACACACACCCGTCTCATAGACACACATCTTTCACTTACTGGGGAAGGGGGGGTTGAGCGTTTGTCCAATACACAGCTTTAAAGCTCATTGACAAGATGTAGTAATGATTTTACCTCTAAAGATGTATGAAATGATCAAACACTGGCTGTAGTATTAGATTTGCTCATTTGTTTGTGGTTTTATGGAGTCTCTCCTCACATGCGCTCCTGCGACGGGGAGTTTTTGGGGCAGGCGGACGTTTTTCAACACAAACCCAGCACTTCGTACATGCGGTCAGGACAGAGACGTCCACCGGCAGGCTGGGGGAGACGGAGGAAGGGACGGTGTTGGAAACCTCGCGGGTGAGTTTGTTTTGTTTTTTTTAATCACACAGTTTTTTGCTTAAGTGTTCCGTTAATACTTACTGTAAACACGGAAGTGAACGCAGTGCAGTGATGCATTTGATTGGTTAGCCAAAATTGCGGGAAAGTTGCGATGATTGGACAAAGTTGCAAGGTCGCGCAATAGTTGCGCTGATTGGCTGATTCGCGTGAATTGACGCGATCGCAACATCGCAAAATCCTGGAGGGACTGATAAAGTACAACAGGCTCATGTTATCACTTCTAGTCAAAAACTGAATTCAGATCTTTTTGGCACACAGCTATTTTAAGATAAAGATGGGAGCTGGAGGCTTCCCTTAAAGAGCATTTAAAAAAAAACATTATATATTTGAATATTACGGGTACACGACAGACAAAAACAAGATTTCCTAGTGAACTTATTGGCATCTCTATGCATTTTTTATTTTTGTCATACAGGCCAACCTTGCTGACAGTGACTCCAGCAAAGCAGAAGACCCAGAAATGCATGCAAGCACCAGGGGTGCAACATCATTCCTCCAGAATTTTCTGGACTCGTCGGACTCTAGTGCCAGGTATCTTACAACTTGAGATTTAAGAATTTGTGCATTTGTATATTTGCATATTCTGTGTTTTTTTCCTGATTGTGTCCTTACAATGTCTTGTCTCTGTCTTTCAGTGATGATGAGCAGGGTGAAAAGCAGCAGTTAAATCAAGCTGTGCAGAGTGAGATCCTTATGTACTTTGGAGAACATCCACTGTTCAATAAGGAGAATCCGTTGTCATGGTGGGAAAGGGAGCAGCACGGTATCCTACACTGTCAAAACTGACAAAGGCATTGCTGTGTATTCCTGCAACATCTACACCATCAGAGTGTCTGTTTTCTGCAGCAGGTAACATCACTTCAAAGCGCAGGGCAAGCCTTAGTTCTGAGCATGTTGATATGCTCACTTTTCCTCATGGAAACCACCACATGCTCCTTTAAAGGATATTCTCATAGAAAGTTAGCAAACACAAGTGGACAAAAATTGTAAAATGTTTGTAAAAACTTTACAAGTTTGTTTTATTTTATCTTCTGGTAATACTACATTAATACTAGGCACCTAATGGTATATAGCAACAATTTTGTTATCACAGATTAAAGGCAAAATATAATGCAGCAACTGCAAATTGGGTTATATGCAATAAACACTGCAATAAGCATTGCAATAAATGGGTACCTGTGTTATTGAGTGTTTGGTACAATTACAACTGCTGTTTAGGAAAGAAAGCTCCGCACATGTTGGTCAATGCAAGTTTCTTCAATACAAAAAAACAAAATAAAAAAGTATCTGATTACTCAATTAATTGATCAATTAGAGTGACCGATTACTCGATTAGTAAAATACTCAATAACCCTATAATCAACCAATTGTGGTTTCAGTCCACTAGATGGAGAAAAGTAACCACCCAATCAGGTGAAGTCATAGCTTGTCTCATGAGATTTGCAGCCAGATGGTGCAAAAGTGCCCATTGTCAGGTAAAGTCATAGCTTATCTCACAAGATTTGCAGCCATGTGTACAAGTTAAGAAGTTAGATGCAGCAAAAAGTTAACTCAACTATCAGGCCTTTTTTGGATTTTATATTAAAAAAAAAGGGAGAGAAAGAAAGACCTTGACATGTGCACATCATGCAAGAAGCACTGCACACAGCATCCAACGTTTGGAACACACAGGCCAGGACATTCCTCCTGGAGCCATTCAGCACCCACAGCATTAGCAATAGCTAAGCTAAAAACACTTCTGCACACGCGGCGCTGACCCCAGTGAACAGGCAAGTCTGGACACCTCCCCTTCCATGCAACAAAGCCACCTCCAAACTCAGAGCGAGCCAAGTAACACAGTCCACCGCTCTGTTTGTATGCAGAGACGTGTCTCTGCGGAAAATGAATCCCCCTGGAATACAAGAATGTGGACACCCGAAAGGATCACAACCGCACACTATCCCACGGAGGACTGACAGCTTGCAGCCACAGAAACAAAAGCAGCCGCAGTGCGTTGAAAAGAGTGAAAATTTCTATGAAACGGATACTGACAGTTGTACTTTAGGGACAAAAATTAGACGTTAAAATGGTAGGGGGGATATATGGTATCGCAACTAGGGCTGCAACTAACAGTTATTTTGGTAGTCGACTAATCTAACGACTATTTTTCCGATTAGTCACAATTATTTCTGTCATGTCCACCATCTCTGCTTCCTGTTAGCACAGCTCCTGTTCGGGGCTTCAGGTCATGCTTTAAGGACCTGTACTTATATAGTGCTTTTTCTAGTCTCAAAGACCACTCAAAGCGCTTCACTAGTACTAACCCTCTATTCTAAGGGCCTACAGGAGACAGATATCTAGGGACAATTTTGAACAACCAGTGAACCTAACATGCATGTCTTTGGATTGTGGGAGGAAACCGGAGCCCCCGGAGTAAACCCACGCAGCACAGGGAGAACATGCAAACTCCACACAGAAAGGTTCCTACCTCTACCAGCCTGGGGATTCGAACCTGGAACCTTCTAGCTGTAAGGCAACAGTGCTAACCACTGCACCAGTGTCCCCTGTTTAAGACTGCACACCTGTGAAAATCACTTTGTTGTCAGTCTCTGCCTTAATATAACACAGCCTATGATAGAAAGTTCCCATAGCTAAATAGAATAACGACCCATGAAACAAGTTGGAAAATTGAACTTGACAGCTTAATAAAAAGTGTTTGGAGCAACACAATTAAATAACAGAAATTAAAATGCAGTCTTTTAACCTAAAAATAAAGTGAAAAAACTCAAACAGCAGCTTTTGCTGCAGCATGGAAATCTGTTGTAGCTCTGCATGTTCAAAACAGAGTAAACTTCAAATCCATAAAAGTAAAAAGAAAACAAACTACTCCATCTTATTAAAACCTTTCTGGGTCTGGAAGTTTAAAAGTTCAATTAGGCTTCAGATGAAAAAAGAACATTAAACGACTAGCAGACAACTTTAATTACATGGAAAATTATCTTTTAAATTGACAAACATTATATCTGTAACTTGTGGCAAAATTTGATTGGGATCAAAAAAATCATTTCGCATTTGCCATTCATTTCAATGGAGATTTTTGATTTATGGTCCCATATTCAGAAGTAGAGGGGGCGTGACATAGGCTCTCTATAGTGTATCAGACCATCTTTTCTTTGGTTTAAATTACTGCTGAGTTTCTTAATTTTGTCTGAAAAAATATTACTAAAGCTGCAAAAGTGCGTAATAGTGGCTGTATACACACTAAATAAATAATTAATTAATTAAAAAGGTGTCAGAGGAGCAAAATGGCTCTTAATGTAACTTACTTGATTTCTAGTAATTTTTAATTAGTCAAGTAGTGATAATGAATAAAGTTAAAGTCATCACTTGTATTTCATTACATCACCTTTTATGCCTTTGGTTTTCAGATCATGGCCAATCTGAAATAATGACAGATATACTTGTACAATTGATTTTTTCAGTATGTAATTTAAAATGTGAAAAAGACATGGTCCTTTTTATATGATTATTATATCTAAACTATAAAATTTACAGAAAATGTATATGTGATATATATATATTGTTTTCATCATATAATTCAATCCAAACAACTTTATTTATCCCTCAAGGGGCAATTAATTTAAAAAGCAACTAAGATTACTTATATTGTGATATGAAATTTTGGTCATATCGCACAGCCCTATACTCTCCATTATATTAGAATGCAAAAAACACAAACTACAATTTCACAAAGTTGATCACAAGGACACTGAATTTCCTTTAATGGAGGATTAAATAAACAATTATCCATCTATCTTCACTTCACAATGCAAGAAAGCATAACAGCTGTGATTATCACACAGTATCTGTCATAATTTTAAGATCTTTGACATCCAGATTTAAGGTTTGATTGTCTTTTTTTTTTCAGAATAATAAAGGTTTTGATTTTGGATAAATTATTTCACTACTTTTTAAGGATCTCCAGACACCCAGTAGGAATCTTGCCATAATGTACAATCACATCAATATCGAGTAGCAAGCCATTTGTGAGCATGTTCCAGGGTTAGCACATCAAAATGGATTTGATTTGCTTAAGGCTAGAAAGGCTTGTACTCAATTATATCCCGAGTGCTAAGCTCTCCAGAGTCTCCGTTACCACACCATATTCCCTGCTGCTCAGACAAGTACTGGGGAGAAGGGTGTCAGTTTTATTTTAAACAGGCGATTAAATCAATTTTCATTTTCACACCGCTCTCCAGGCCAATGGCTGAGTGATTGTGGACCCCTCCACACTTAATCATTCACCCAGTCATCAAGCTTGCTGGTTGGTCGGCAGTGGTCGGTGATGTAGGATTGTGAATCAACACCGATATCAAGACCCCGCAGCAACGAAAATGTACAGCAACAGTTCCCTCGGTCTGTTCTGATGCACTAGTGTCTTCAAAAGTAAAAGCATCAACCACACTCCTTAAAGGCTGGCCAACACTACACTCAACATGAAATTGCTCTTGTGTTCTCCGAGTGCTATGAGCAAACACCAATGCATTCATGGGAAATCTCCAGGTGCATTTTCTTGCTAATGGAGAGGATTGACTGGTACAGTCCAACACGCAGAAAGAAAAAAAAAAAAATCCTCAAAGCCACTGAATTATCATAGGCTTTAATATTCACACATTTCATCTAGCTCAGAAATGTAGGTCTCCGTTTACTGGGAAAACACCTTGCTGCCCCTTATGTAAGCAATGCTGGGAAGTGTCCCACCTGAGAGATGGCAAGAGGCTAATGAGACCGTAGGCAGCAGAGAGGGATCTCCTCTAAGTGGAGGAGGGAGTAGGCAGCAAGCCAGCGGCTGGATCGTGTGTCACTGGCTGATCGAGAGTACCTGGCATTCAGTTTATGGTCACGTAAGTGGGAAGCTTCCGTTACAGCTGAGACAAAGCCAGGTGGGTTCAGACAGTTTAACTGCCACTATGACCAACAGAAAAGAGACCGACAGCGTCAAGGTGACGTGTGTTTACAGGGAAAGATGAGAAGGTGCCAGGATATACCGCATCAGGTCACTGCTGCTGGTATATCGAATGTATATTTAATAACCATAATGTTATGAGTTTTAAAAAACAAACTAAAAACTTTCAGAATTGCTTACTCATCTATTAATGGTGAAGCAGTGCTAGTGTTGCCTTAAAAGTTTTATGCATCAATTATAAATGTAAAGACTGCTCGTTTCTGCGGTGGTGACAGCATATCAGCCATTTCACAAGCGGCAGGCCCACTTAAAAACTGAAACAGACACCGCTGCAAACAGAGCAGATGGCTGGGAAACAATACTTAAATGTGTACCAAAGTCACGATAATTCACCTCTCATCAATAGATGATCCAGTGGTTTCTGCCTTCCCTAGTTAGCATGGGGGAATGTCACTCCTAAAATATGCTGCTGAGGTCAGTCTGGGGTCATATGTTGACCATGATGAGGCTTTCAAAAGACAGGGTTCAGCCTCCTGCACAAGTACTCTGGTGACTGAATCGTTTGGTTTGTAGGCATGAACCTTCTCCCTATGAAGCAAAACACAGCAGTAATATTTCAGCAGGGTTTTTTTTCTGATGGAGCCCACACATCTGGCTCATGATGCTGAGGAGTTTACAGGGACGGAGCTCCTCTCGGCATTTCTTACAAATTGACGATGACTGCCTCATATTGAACCTTTGAATTAACCCGGGTATGACTAGTTTATAAAGAAATGAAACCATGTGTAGGGGGGAAAATAACAGCAGAGGCGGGAAAAAAAAAAAACCCGACAGCGGTTAGGAGCACCTTCAGGCTGGCTGGTGTATCATCTCACCAAGGTTGGGTTTCATTTCGAATGAAGCATCACATCCACACCAATGTAAGTGCATGCAAACTAGTTATTAAATTACCTGTAGTTCCGATTTCCATTCATGAGGTCCCTGCCCGGTTCACTTCCCGGATCACTGTTGTCAGACGTGGACGCTTCCTCCGTTCAATCCGGTGTCTCCTTCGGCAGCTGCCCCGTGTCCAAACGGGAGCTCACCGCGCCGCTGTGGCAGTCAAAAGCTGCTAGTAGTTAGCCGAGTTAGCTCGCTAGGCAGCAGCCGGGCTTAGCGGAGGGAGAAGTGGCTGGAAACGGACGAGAGGAGCTGACAGGACATCACTGCAGCCGGGTCACGGAGTCCAAACGAAAACATACTAATATCTGAGCATTAATAAGGATGTCATAAATTAGTAACCACTGCAGAGCGAGCGTCGGGGCAGCTACACTGATCTGCTAACTGGCTAGCTTATGCTGTTGGATAGTTCGAGCTGACGATGGTTACTTTTATTGCGTTAAAAACAGGTGCCGACGAGGTCCTCTTTCACCGGCTCAGAACCCCGACGACGTCCTCCTCTACAGCAGGTATCCAGGGGCCGGGTTAAGGCTGTCATAACCGCGTCGCGTCCGCCGATAAAGTGTCACGATCCTCGCTCCCCGGTTGACAGATCAACTCTACGAGGCTTGTGAGAGCCAGCTAAATATGGTGAAGTTGCCTTTCTGACACCGACAGGAAGAGGCGGGCTTTGTGGTGTCAGTGGACGTCAGAACATCCACCCCACCCTCACATAGCATCAGCAGTATACCCAACAACTACATAAAAGTGATTCTTTTGTTTACAGGGTCTCTTCCCCAACAGGGGCGTATCACCAAATGTTGGGTCCCTGGGTACAGCAGTGTATGTGGGGCCCCTGTCCCCCTTCATTATCATTTTTATTGTGGGTCTTTTTCATTGACAGGGTAACCTGATTATAAATGACAAATACACTGTCACTTAATAAGATTTTGATGATTAAAGGTTATGACAAATAATTATTTTTATACTTCTCCTTTTGAATGCTCCATTTAGGGGGTCGTCATAGTGGATCATCTGCCTCCATCCCACACCATCCCTCGCATCCTCTTCTGTGACACCAACTCTCTCCATATCAGCAAACTCTCTCCCTTTACCAGTCATAGTCCCTACATTTAAAGTCCCCATATTTACCTCCACACTCATGTCTTTCCTATTCCATCTCTTCCTTGAAACATACCTCCCCCCATCCTCCTCTTTAGTCTTCAGCCAACGACAGCACAGTTTCCACTGGCTTCCTGTCAATCAACAGCCCCAGTTAACCCGGGCCTCAACCAATCTATGAAAATCTCACGTGATGATCTGCATATTTGATTTGTCAGTTAAACTGAAATCAAGTCAAAAATCATGCCAATGTAGAGTGTCTGCTGGTATTGCATGTAGCCTACTTTCAGGTCAGAAACCACTGGCGGCTTTTCTTGATATCAAAATCATATGTTTGAAAGCGACCTCTTTTTTTGGACACAAAGAGGACTTCCATTGTGTTATGTCGGTAATGGGAGCCAAGGATGAGACCGAGTGTTGAACTGGACACAGCTTTATTTGTGACTCATTCTCACAATACATGCACATCTGTCAGGCTGAGAGGAGGCCAAGAGACTGCCCCTCTCCCTCACAGCCCCTTTATACACCGGTTGGTGGCGGAACCGGAACAGTGGAGCCACCACCCATGTCACACAATAACATGTCCCCAAACACCAGCACAACACTTTCCCCTCTTCAAAAAAAATGGTCCAAACACATGCATACAGTCGAAACCCTCCCCAATTTGGAACCCGAATCATGCACTAAACAAACTAAACAGAAATACCTAAACAATCTATCACATTCACTCAAAACAACTAAACCTAGGGGGGAACAGGTGGACTACCATCCCACCCCCACACTGTCATAAACTTCCCCGTGCACTTTTCCACAGATCACGGAGGAAGAGAAGGAGGTATGAGGATTTATGCGCAGGGTTCACCAAACACACTTTTATTGACATAAACAGTTCAGAAAGTAAAGACTAACAGAAATGAAAGAGTTGTGCACATAATGGCTGACACTAATAGCGTGCAGCGGGCAGACCACTGTGCACCGTGGCCACAAAAACTAACAGGACAAAAATGCTCGGGTACACTTAGAGTTCTCAAGGACACTCGACTGGCATGGGAGAAGAGCTGGGCAGCAGTGCCCGAGCGTAGCAGTTGTGCTGCATGGGGGAACGCTACAGACAAGCGTAGCAGCACAACTGCAAACAGAAACACGGAAAAGCTCTTACCGTGCAGGAACAGTCCGAGTTGTCCAAGGCTGACAGTGAGCACAAACACAAAAGATCCTTCAGGACGTGACAGACGGCGGAGAATAACCGTCTAACACGTACAATGGTCCAGCTGTGTTTGTCTAGCAAAGAGCTGCTTAAATACAAACACCGCTGGCCACACAAATTGGGCACACCTAGGCGAGGCGTGGGAAAGATAACTACCGGGGCTGGGAACAGCTGATGGAGACCAGAGGGAGAGCAAGGGGGTGTGGCTGGACGGACAGACTGTCAGCAGCGTGGGAGAAAGTAGGTCACAGAGGCTGACTAACAGCTGCCGGTCAGGCAGTGGCTAAGGATAAGGAAATAAGTACAAAATACACATAATGCACATACACAGTGGAACCAAAACCCCCAGAGAGATCAGGGCCAAGCCGGGGGGAAGCCAAGCCGGCTCGGCTCCTGACAGAGCCCCCCCTTTAAGGGGTGGAACCCCAGACACCCAAGGTAACATCAAGAAGACCCTCCCTCCCCCAACAGGAGCAACAACAACAAACAGCATGAACCCGGGTTGGAGGTAGGGGGAACAGGAAAGGAGGGAAAACAATACCCTGCCCAGGGCCCACAGTTAACCCCCCCAAGTCCACGGGTGTTGGGGCTCAGGAGGCCGCCCAGAGTCCCAGGCCCAGCAGAAGGTCCGGTGGACCGAGTCTGGTGGCCTGCCGGAGAACATGAGACACCTGACCTGGGGAGTCAATTCTTCTGGCAGCCGGCCAGCGTTGTTTAGCCACCAGGACCGAAGGGGTGAAGCAGGAGGTGGCCTGCCCACCAGAAGGCTCACTGGTGGGTAACTGGACCAGGGAGAGGGGACCTCCACGGCGTCGGGCAGGTAAGAGGGGACCATGGTGTCCTCAGGGTGGTCCGCAACTGCACCCGCGGTGGACCCCGACTGGGCCGGCTCCACTGCACCCATGGCAGACCCCGACCGGGCCAGCTCCGCTGCACCCACAGTGGACCCCGACTGGGCTGGCTCTGCTGCACCCGCGGTGGACTCCAGCGGGAGCCTTGCAGCACCCACGGTGACCTCCGGCTGAGGCTCTGCAGTACCCGCAGTGGACCCCGATTGGGCCAGAGCTGCACCCACGACGGTCCCGGTCTGGGACGTGGCTGCACCCATGGTGAGCGGGCCAACCCGCAGAAGCACCAGGCTGAGGAGGCGATCGATGGGGGGAGCCCTGACGACCTTGGCAGGAGGGGCTGGAGCAGCGGCGTCCTCCTCCGGATGGACCAGACCCTCGGCGACCTCCGGTGGCGACACACCCTCTCCGGCCACCCTAGGTGAAGGCTCAGGGGAAGCAGGAGGAGAAAGGTGGTTAGGGTCACCGGCAGCGGCGGAGCCCGGTGAGGTGAGTTCAGATGCAGCTGAGGACAGCACCTGACTCTTCTCTCCAAGAGCCAAACAAGATCTCTCTAAAACTGTCATAAGAAAAACAAGAGAGAATACTTGCCTGAGCTCAAGCTCCACCGCTGTACAGGACTCTGGCGATCCTGGCGATGAACACTCGGGACGTGAGATTCTCCTCCACAAAGTCCTGGATGAAATCTGCTGCTCACTCCTCCGCCAGAGTGGGGACACCAGCTGCCGGTCCTCCCTTACGGCGATGAGGTCGGCGAGCCCAGGACATGATGTGCTCCAACAAACAGGTGGGTGAAAAAAGGAAAAATGTTCAAAAAATGAAAAAAGGTTTGTGTGGGTGTAACCCGCTAAATCCTTTTAACACGGCTGGACCATTCTGTCATAAACTTCCCCGTGCGCTTTTCCACAGCACACGGGGGAAGAGAAGGATGGATGAGGATTTACGCGCAGAGTTCACCAAAAACACCTTTATTGACATAAACAGTTCAGAAAGTAAAGACTAACAGAAATGAAAGAGTTGTGCACATAATGGCTGACACTAATAGCGTGCAGCAGGCAGACCACTGTGCACCGCGGCCACAAAAACTGACAGGACAAAAATGCTTGGGTACACTTAGAGTTCTCAAGGACACTCGACTGGCATGGGAGAAGAGCCGGGCAGCAGTGCCCGAGCGTAGCAGTTGTGTTGCGGTCAGACGGCGGAGAATAACCATCTAACATGTACAATGGTCCAGCAGTGTTTGTCTAGCAAAGAGCTGCTTAAATACAAGCACCGCTGGCCACACAAATTGGGCACACCTGGGAGAGGCGCAGGAAAGATAGTTACCGGGGCTGGGAACAGCTGATGGAAACCAGAGGGAGAGCAAGGGGGTGTGGCTGGACCGACAGACTGTCAGCAGCATGGGAGAAAGTAAGTCACAGAGGCTGACTAACAGCTGCCGGTCAGGCAGTGGCTAAAGATAAGGAAATAAGTACAAAATACACATAATACACATACACAGTGGAACCAAAACCCCCAGAGAGATCAGGGCCGAGTCGGGGGGAAGCCATGCCGGCTCGGCTTCTGAGACACACGGCATGACGGATCATTCTGCCGTCTGAGCTAAATAAAACAGTCCATCTAAAACTAAAATACTGCCGTGTTCCTAAAATAATATGAAACACAAAATAATCCCATTAACAGAACTAAATACACATCAGTTGTCCCCCCTTTCCATCACCATGCATAATATACACTGTCCAATCGTCAGCTTGCTCCAGGAGAGGAACCACCCCCCTGGAAAACCGTCGGACTATTCCACTCCAGTGCACCTTCTCTTCACTCCCGGGGATGATCCACGTCCAGGTCCAAACTCCTCTTTCTTCTCTCGGGCGTGCCGCAGCTCATTGGGATGCCTCCACGTGCCATCAGATAACTGGAGGTAGGCATCCTCCCAAACAGCCACCACCTGCAGCCACCCCTGGTCATCTTCTCTCCAACGTTCAGCCTGAACACCTCTCGACAGGGCCTCCTCCCTGGGTCGAACCGCATCCGCAACCCCCAGAAAGGCCCCATTCGGCTTCCAGTGTCTCTGTTTGGCATATTGTTCCACCGTGCCAGCCGGTCCTGCCCCGCTCTCTTTCATTTTCGCTGCCGGCGTCGCCGTTGTGACCCCCTCCTCTCCGGTCCCTTCCAGCCGAATTCCACGAGTTGAATGGGCCCTCCACTTGGCGCCACTCGCCGTCACGGGCGTCCCACCATACCGCCCAGTTCCCTCAACTAGGGTTACTTGGGCGCTGGCACCAGGACCCTCCCATAATGGCCCTGGGTGGAATTGGTCCTGCTCATTGTCGAGATTACCAGGCAAAGGTTCGTCCCACACATTGTCCATCACTTGTGGAACCGGCCGGTTCCACAAACCACAGCCCGACCACTCTTCTCCAACCCCATACTGTGGGAAGAAAGTCCTCACGGTTGCCCAATTCAACACGGATCTCACCGCTCCCACATCAACCAGCAATGGCACTGTCACCCCGTTCAGCTTGACCACACAGCAAGACCGGCCGTTGGTACTTGGGGATACACTGCGAATAACCATGGGAGGTTAAACGGGGAGATCCTCCATGTGTCTCGGATCCCCTCGCTTGAACCTGTAACATGCCCTGGCGAAATGACGCAAGAGTCCACACATGCTGCAGCGTCTTCCTCTTGCCGGACATTCTCTAGCCTTATAACGGTGGTTGGTGGACCCACAACCCAAACACCTGGGCGATCCGGGGGTGGACCTCATCTTTACAGCATTAGCGTGTTCTTGATCATTCTCCATGCCATCGTTGCTGTCTGGGTCCACTGCCTGCACCATCGATTGTGGTTCAAAATGGCGGTGGGACGTTCTCTCACCGAGCTCCTGTGATAGCTTGTCTGCCGCCTCAAACTGTTGAGCTAACTCGATGGACATGGTTAACGTCAGCTCGCCCGAGTGTGTGAGGAGCTTTGACCTTGTCGCCGGGCAAAGAGTATGTTCCGCCAACTGGTCGCGGACCATCTCTTCCTCTAATGCTCCAAACTGGCAGTCCTTGGCCAGCTGACATACAGTAGGTCTGCTACATACCGCTGTACTGACTCGCCAGTCCGCTGGCGGCGCTGCCGAAACTGGATCCTCCAGACAATGACGTTTTCCGGGGCACGAAAATGTCACGCTAATAGCTCAACCACTTCATCAAAGCTATAACCTTCGCCTAAGGTACTAAGGATATGTTGTCCTTCCATTCCCAAGTTGTGAACCAACAGTGCCCGTGCCCGCAACTTCTCCAGTCTTCCAAAATCCAAAGCCACCAAGTAATTTTGAAAGGTGGCGAACCACCTCACCCAAGGGACTGGCAGCTCACCGGAAAGCTCCAAAAACAGCCAAATACAAGTTACCCCCGCATCCATACTTTTACCCTCGTCGTCAAATATTATGTTGGTAATAGGAGCCAAGAGCGAGACCGAGTGTTGAACTGGATACAGCTTTATTTGTGACTCACTCTCACAACTCATGTGCATCCGTCAGGCTGAGAGGAGGCCAAGAGACCCCCCCCCCCTCTCCCTCACAGCCCTTTTATACCCCGGGTGGCAGCGGAACCGGAAAGGTGGAGCCACCACCCATGTCACACAGTAACCTGTCCCCAAACACCAACACAGCACATTGCCCTTCTACAGTCTGGTGGGAAACCAGACATGACAATTATGTCACATCCAACTTGGTTGCATTCCAGTACAGCAAGTCAGAAAACCCTAACACAAATGAAAAGACACAGTTTGGAGATAGAAGCATCTCAGCACTGTGTGTACTACTGGATAAATTTGACATATAAAACAGAAGCAGTAATAAATAATATTTTTTACCACTGTTGATGTGTGCTGCCATCTTCAAGTCTTGACTCCATCGTGTCAAGGCTTGTCCGACTTCATGAGCTGAAAAACTGACTTCACAACTGGAAGAAGGCTATTTTCATTTCATTCCAAGTCCAGCTTGTCTGGGTTGAAGATATGCTATGGTCAGATGTTCAGATTTTGCAGAGACATTGTTGATCTCAAGTAGTTTTTATGGATCTCAGTTTGTTGAAAGCAGGTTCACTTCCAGTATTGTGGGCCCAAGTTCTACCCTCAGTCTTACATCTCAGGGCAGGAAATATAGATTTTTAATTCCAAGAGGCTTACCTCTTGATTAAAAAGAAAAACTACACCTGCATTAGTAAGGACTTCTTTGACAAAATAGTCCATCTATCTAGATGTGACATGTTAAGATGTTGATTAATACACTGGCAATTTTGACCAACCCCAAGAAAACTATATATCAAATTCTGAACCACAGGTCTCTTTATATGCCTGCCTGACAATACAAAAGGATTAATTAATACATAGTTAATGTTTAAGTGAACAAGGAGAGTTTACATAGGTTTTACACAATTGCTGCTTTTGAGAAAAAAATGTTTTTTCTCACATCCTACCAAAAGTATCTTAATAAAGACATCAACAATTTAAGAGACATAATTAGCTGAATATATGCAATTTATGTTCTCTTTTGGTTTCTTAGTCTTTCCCTTTGAGTATTATTATCATTATTTTTATTAAGTGTCCTTATGTTCCCCGATTGTTAGTCTGTCATGTCATGTCATCCCCGTTGTCTGTGTTTTATCATTACCTTTTTGTACCTTTTTGGTTATATTGCTTGATCCTTGTTTATTTTTACTGTTAGTATTATTGTCCTTTGTGTCTCTAGTCATGTTGTGTCACTCCGTTTGTCCTTAATGTCATTATTTGATATATTTGTGTTTTCCCTGCTGTGATTATTATTTTTTGTCCTCTGTGTATTGTTATTATCATGGTTATTGTCTTCTGTCTCCCCTGGTCTGCTGTGCTCATCCCGTTGTCATTATTGCCCTCATGTGTTCTGTTCAGCCCTGATTGTCTCCCAGCTGTCCCGTGTTCCCTTGATTAGATCCCTATATATGTTGCCTGTTGTTTTCAGTTGGTTGTTGGGTCATTGTCACTTTCTCCTGCGTGCTCCCTGTGTGTACTATAGTGTTTCTCTGTGAGTTTTGCCACGAGGGACTCCTAAGTTTATTCCAGCCCTCATGCTGTGTTTTTGTTGCCCCAGAGTTTCTGTTAATAAATTATCATTTTTGCACCATAATCCTGCCTGCATCTGGGTCCATATTTTATCTACCCTCACCTGCCTGGAAGGCAGGTTTTGACAAATTTACACAAAAGTCAAGAGAACATTTTGGGAACTGTGGGTTTTTATTTTTTAACAGTAACATGGCATATCATAAAAACTGATGTAATATATAATTATATCATTAATGATTAACTGTGTTAGCTAATGTAAAAATAATGGATTAGATTTATATGGCACTTTACATGTCAAGTGACATCTGAAGGCGCTCACAGTGAGTCTATTATTCATACAGATAGCTGATAGTGGCAAGCTACCTCTGTAGCCACAGCTGCCCTTGGGCAGACTGATGGAAACGTGGCTGCCAATCCACGCCAGCGGCCTCTCTGACCACTACCAAACATTTATATGCATTCATACCCAGTGTCATGGACACTGGGGGCAAGGTGGGTAAAGTGTCTTGCCCAGGGACACAACGGCAGGATGGCTGGGGAGAGCGGGATTTGAACTGCCAACCCTCTGGTTATTGGATGACCTGCTCTCTCTCCTGAGCCACTGCTGCAAACAACAATGTTTTCAAAATGCAAATGACAATAGTCTTTGCATTTAAAACAGTGAAAGGAATATAGACAGTTCTCATGCGAGTACACTGCTGTCATTACAGTCCCATGCACAGTAGCCACAATTTCACATTCCCTAAAATACAGTTTTCCTTTGACTCCAAAGTACAGATCTAAAATCCATTTCTAAAGGAAGTTTGTTACATAATAAATGTTAATTTTGCAAAACCCAGCAAGAAAATATATGCAAACTTAAAACTGCATCACTGAAAATGACTCAGAATCTCAGTATAAAGATTCAGTAATTCTAGTGGATGATGCAGTGTCTTTTATGAATCACATTCAGCATCTGATGAAAGAAAGAAAGAAAGAAAGAAAGAAAGAAAGAATCTGAAACTGTTTTTATTTTTCAAATCAAGCCATTCCTTTCCTTCAAGGCCAAAACAGATTTATCATACATGACTTTATATACGTCTTCAGAATCTTTAGAGTCAGTGGATCCTGTATACCACAAATCCCTGAGATTCATTTATTGCCATCTCTTTCCCATCATTCTAACAGTAAATAGGCTCACCCATTGGCTTTACATGGGGTTTTCTAGGTGTGGATCCCATTTTATTTGCAGAACTACATCATTCAGAAACATGTAGGGAGTTACTGTCTTCAATCCCAAGACTTATTTCTTCTGTTTGCCCATAAACTTACACTTGGAGCCAGATGCACAGTTAAATCTCTGGAAACTGGTCCTGCTGAATGAACTCAAGGTCATTTTAGATTGTTTGGAATCAGTCAGATGAGGATGAAAATCTCACAACTCACCACAACGGTCCCCATTTTAAAAACTATTAAGTTTATGTTTTTATATATATATATTTTTTTTTTTGTTACTTATTTGTACCCGTAGGTAGACTTGGTTTGCAGTCTGGTGACAAGCCACCGGCTGCTGGTCGCTGCGTGCGCGAGCGCCCTAAACCTACATGTTTTTGGTGTGCGGGAGGAAACCGGAGAAATCCCGGAGTAAACCCGCGCAACACGGGGAGAACATGCAAACTCCACACAGCTCACTGTTGGTCGGGGGCTGGGATCGAACCCACGATCTCATGATCCCCGCGGTCCCCCGGCCGAGGGTAAAACTGTGCTGCCACAGTGCTAAACCACTGCGCCACCGTGCAGTGGTTTAGCATATATATATATATATACAGTATATAGATATATATATAGATATATAGATATAGATATAGATAGATAGATAGATAGATAGATAGATAGAGAGAGTATATATGTACAGTACTTCACAAAAGTGAGTACACCCCTCACATTTTTGTAAATATTTTATTATATCTTTTCATGGGAAAACACTTTGATACAATGTAGTCAGTGTACCGCTTTTATAACAGTGTAAATTTGTTGTCACCTCAATATAACTCAACACACAGCCATTAATGTCTAAACTGCTGGCAACAAAAGTGAGTACACCCCTAAGTGAAAATGTCCAAATTGTGCCCAGTTAGCCATTTTCCTTCCCCGGTGTCATGTGACTCATTAGTGTTACAAGGTCTCAGGTGTGAGTGAGGAGCAGGTGTGTTAAATTTGGTGTTATCGCTCTCACACTCTCTCATGCTGGTCACTGGAAGTTCAACATGGCACCTCATGACAAAGAACTCTGAGGATCTGAAAAAAGAATTGTTGCACTACATAAAGATGGCCTAGGCTATAAGAAGAATAAGAAGACTGCCAACACCCTGAAACTGAGCTGCAGCACGGTGGCCAAGACCATACAGCAGTTTAACAACAGGACAGGTTCCACTAAGAACAGGCCTCGCCATGGTCGACCAAAGAAGTTGAGTGCACGTGCTCAGCGTTATATCCAGAGGTTGTCTTTTGAAAATAGATGTATGAGTGCTGCCAGCATTGCTGCAGAGGTTGAAGCAGTGAGGGGGTCAGCCTGTCAGTGCTCAGACCATACGCCACACACTGCATCAAATTGGTTTGCATAGCTGTCGTCCCAGAAGGAAGCCACTTTTAAAGATGATGCACAAGAAAGCCCGCAGTTTGCTGAAGACAAGCAGACTAAGGACATGGATTACTTGAACCATGTCCTGTGGTCTGATGACGCCAAGATAAACTTATTTAGTTCAAATGGTGTCAAGCATGTGTGACGGCAACCAGGTGAGGAGTACAAAGACAAGTGTGTCCTGCCTACAGTCAAGTATGGTGGTGGGAGTGTCATGGTTTGGGGCTGCATGAGTGCTGTCGGCACTGGGGAGCTACAGTTCACTGAAGGAACCATGAATGCCAACATGTACTGTGACATACTGCAGCAGAGCATGATCCCCTCCTTTCAGAAACTGGGCCACAGGGCAGTATTCCAACATGATAATAACCCCAAACACACCTCCAAGACAACCACTGCCTTGCTAAAGAAACTGAGGGTAAAGGTGAAGGAGTAGCCAAGCTTGTCTCCACACCTGAACTCTATTGAGCATCTGTAGGTCATCCTCAAACGGAAGGTGGAGGAGTGCAAGGTCTCTAACATCCACCAGCTACGTGATGTCGTCATGGAAGAGGATTCCAGTGGCAACCTGTGAAGTTCTAGTGAACTCCATGCTCAAGAGAGTTAAGGAAGTGCTGGAAAATAATGGTGGCTGTCATGAGTCTGAGCTCAGTGTTCTCACAGAGCTCAGACTCTCACTTTATGTCTTATACTGGGCGCATGCGCACGCAGCGACCAGCAGCTTGGTGATATAGTGCGTGTGTGCGTGTGTGTGTTTTTTGTACTTTTTTACGTTTTTAGAAAACCCTCTGTGTCGTTTCTGCCCTGGAGCGTTGGTGGAATATATGGCGAACAGCTCCCTGGTATCTGCAACATGGATTTCCTGTCATATCTCGCACTGCTGCTTTCTGTGCTGTGGCTCTTTGTCTCTGAGGTAAACGCGTTCGGCTCCATGGCGAGCAGAATAGCGGGCAGAATACAATATTCCAGGGACGTGTTGCTGCGCTTTAACACAGCTGGTGCAGAGTCTCTGATTGCGCCCAGATTTCAGCTGCCGGACTTTATTTTGAGAGACGGACACAGCGGTGAAAAAAGAAGCGGCAGGAGGAAGCGTGGAAGACGTGGAGGTGTGAAATTGCGCCTTAGGAGACGTCAGTTTGGTAACATTCCTCTTCCTTCGATCATTTTTGGGAATGCACAGTCTGTGAGAAACAAGGTGGAGGAAATTCAAGGCAACGTACGTTACCAGAAGGATTTTAAGAACTGCTGCGTCATGGCTTTCACTGAATCTTGGCTTACTGCGCATGATCGAGACGCAGACCTGTGGATTGACGGCTTTGGAGCTCCGCTGCGCTCGGATCGGCAGGAAGAGGTAACGGGGAAACGTCAGGGGGGCGGAGTATGTTTATACATTAATAAGCAGTACTGCACATCTGTCACGGTCAGAGAGCGCATCTGTACACCCCATGTGGAGCTGCTGTCTGTGTCGCTTCGCCCCTTTTATTTGCCTCGAGAGTTCCCCCAACTTTTCATCACAACTGTGTACATTCATCCGAGGGCAGACGCTGACTCCGCCTCCAGCACCATCTCTGATGTGATCCAGCGGCTGCAGTCAATTTCTCCAGAGGCGCCAAACTTCATTCTTGGGGATTTTAACCATGTTTCTTTAAAGAAGACACTTAAAAACTTTCATCAGTATGTCTCCTGCCCAACCAGGCAAAAAAAGACATTGGACCTGTGCTATGGATCCATAGAGAGGGCCTATAAATCACTCCCCCTTCCTCCTTTAGGATCATCAGATCACAACTGTGTTCATTTGCTGCCCACATATAAAACTGCTCTCAGAAGAGGCAAGGTGGAGATGAGAGACATTGATGTGTGGACAGAAGATTCAGAGCACAGCCTCCAGGAATGCTTTGACTGTACAGACTGGAAGATGTTCATAATGGCCTGCGGGGATGATTTGGACTCTCTGGCTGAGCTCACATGCTCATACATGGCTTACTGTCAAAATAAGTTTGTTCCACGTAAACGTGTCAAAATATATCCCAACAACAAACCATGGGTTACTAAATCAGTTAAATCCTGCTTACAGAGGAAAGCACTTGCCTTTAAACAGGGGTCTGTTTCTGAGCTACAGGTTGCCACTAAGGAGCTAAAGGCCGAAATTTTAAGAGCAAAACAGAATTATAAATCAGAATTGGAAAGCAAGATGGCAGCAAATAAACTTGGTTCGGCCTGGGCCAGTATGAAAAAAATTGCAGGCCTTCAGAGCACAGAGCGCAGTAATCGTGTGTTTTTAGTTCAGACACAGAGCTGGCTAATGCTCTTAATTGTTTTTATGGTCGTTTTGACTCCTTTGATTTTAGCACAGAAATCCAAGATTTGAAACAGAAACTCAAAGACAATCAGCACTTTAATATTGAGGTGCAGGGTGTTGAAAGGGAGTTCCGCGCTGTAAAAGTGAACAAAAGTCAGGGCCCTGATAATATATGTGGACGCCTGGTAAAGTCCTGTGCACATGAACTGAGTCCTATATTTCACTACATTTTCAATAAGTCCTTACAGACACAACATGTGCCTAAGATCTGGAAAGATGCCGTGGTTGTTCCCGTTCCAAAATCCAGCTGTCCTAAAACGGTAAATGACTTTAGACCAGTTGCTTTGACTTCAATTTTAATGAAAATTTTTGAAAAACTGGTCAGATGTGAGGTCCTAAAGCAGACTGAACATGCATTGGATCCTCTGCGGTTTGCCTATAGGCCTCACAGAGGAGTGGAGGATGCCACTGTCACTCTGTTTAACATGCTTTTTAAACATCTGGATTTTAATGGGACACACGCCAGGCTTTTATTTGTGGACTTTTCTTCTGCCTTTAATACAATCCAACCTCATATTTTAGTTGAAAGGCTCCTGCAACAATTTGATTTAAGCAATAATCTGGTGGGTTGGATTCCTTAACCAACAGGACGCAGAGAGTAAGGGTCAATGGCACATTGTCTGACCTAAAGTGCTCTTCTACTGGTTCTCCTCAGGGGTGTGTGTTGTCACCACTACTCTTCATCCTGTACACAAACATGTGTCGGAGCAGACATGACAGACACATTATAAAGTATGCTGATGACTCAGTCATTGTCAGTCTCCTCCAGGATGGTGAGAGTGGCCACGGCCCAGTAGTTGATGACTTTGTTCACTGGTGTGAGGATTCCTACCTGCAGCTGAATACAACAAAAACGAAAGATATGATTATTGACTTTAGGAGGAAAACTCCCAGGCACAAAGTCACCATACTAAAAGGCCAGACTGTCATATCTGGCTCTAGGGAGCCGGGCAATCAGAGCCAGGGGCAAGCCAGTGAGTCGTGATATTTTATTCAGGGAAAAGGGGAAGGGATGAGGAGAGCACAGATACTCATGCAGACGTACACTCACAGGTTGCACAGCGCAGAGGTAAGCAGCTCGTACCGGACGTGGGGGTAGCAAGACGTAC
Organism: Pholidichthys leucotaenia; assembly: GCA_020510985.1. Classification (NCBI taxonomy): domain Eukaryota; kingdom Metazoa; phylum Chordata; class Actinopteri; order Cichliformes; family Pholidichthyidae; genus Pholidichthys; species Pholidichthys leucotaenia. The sequence continues at coordinate 97,162,081 of CM035849.1, forward strand.
ATACTCACAGCGGGATACAAACACAGGAATGCTGCAAGAGGAGTATAAGCTGACACCAGACGAAGGGGCTTCAGCTTAGCAATGTGTTTATGTCGCAGCCCCGAGTCATCGAGGCTGCTCCTATTTATCCTCATTGGCAGCGCCCCAGCTGTTGAAGACTAATTGGCCCCAGCCGTCCATAATGCTGCCAGCTGGGGGCCAGCTGAGACGCTGCTCAATGGGAAGCAGGGATGAGGGAAAACATGGGCTGAGTGCCGAGACGGCATCTCAACCCATGGTGACAGAGCCCCTCCCTCAAGGTCGGGCTCCTGAACGACCAGGAACATCCCAGCCCCCCCCCCCCCCACACACACACCTAGGGTGGGAGGAAGGGAGGCGGACCGGAGGGGAAGAAGCCAAGGGAAGGACAACACCAATGGGGCAATGTAGGGTAGCGGGAAAGAAAAACCCAAATACAATACTGACAAAACAGAATAATTAACCCAGGTACAGATGGGGAGAAGAACTGGGTCAGCATGCCGGTTACATACTACCCAGAGAGCACCAACCATGCGTGACCCAGAGCAAGGAAAAAAACCACCAAAAAGGTACAGGGCAAAAAATGCTGAGTACGGTTAAATAAAGGGGAACCTATACACAGCGCTAATTTAAGTACATACACACACAGTCACCAAGAAAAGTGAGGGTGACTGGAACAAATGACAATTATAGAGCATGGTGTTACGGAAAACAAGGCACATGACTAATGAACCAACAGGACAAAAGAAATATTGAGTGCAGGCAAAGAAAAACCCACACACACGAATATATAAATACCCAGTCACCTAAAGAAATGAAAGTGACTGGAATAAATGGATCACTGCAGAGCATGGTGTTACGGAAAACAAAACATAACTCTACAATACAAAAAACGAGGCTAAAAACATGGCACAAAAAGTAAAATGCTGAGCATGAGCGATGGAAAACACAGCACTATAAAAACGAATCCACCAACAGGACAACACATTACACCCGAGTGACCTTGATAACAAAAGAAAAAGTGACACCCGAGGTGAATGGCAGGCAGAGTCCAAAAATGGCCGAGATGGCTCCGGAGATCTCCCCGCCCATTGTCCAGCTGGCGAATCAGGGAAAGAGAAGTGTTCGGACGGCGAACTCTGGACCCAGATCCCAGGAATCCAGTCCACCGGCAGCCGAACCAGGCTGCCCAGAGGGAAACACAGACCAGTGGGGGGAACCAGATCACCGAACCGAAAGTTTTGCGGGTCGGGTCGTCGACCCGCATCACTCAACCACCAGGACCGTTGAGACGGGCGAAGGATCAGAGCGGATCCCGGTGGAAGAGGCTCAGGGGAGAGCCGATGACGAGGGCGGCGGGCGTCAGGCCGCAGGAAAACGGCCACCTCCTCACCGGACCTGGACAATACTGGGGCAGCACCCACGTCGGACCCCGATCGGGCCTCAGGCGAACCCACGTTGGACCCCGACTGGGTCTGGGCGAACCCACGTTGAATACTGCACCAGAACCGACCTCCAACGTTGAACCCGGACCCTCCAGCACCACGAGGAACAGCAACTCCTTGCCGGTGACCCTGGAAGAAGGCTCAGAAGAGAAAACAGAACCGGGATCAGGATCACCGGCAGCGCCAGAACCCGGCGAGACGAGCTCAGACGCAGCGGAGGGCTGCACCCGGCTCGTCTCCCCTGGAGATAGGCTGAAGTGCTCGGGGATAAAAAGAGAGAAAAGAAAGGAGAGCACTCGCCTGATCTCGGGTTCTGACGCCGTCCAGGACTGCGAAGATCCAGGATCCGTCGTCAGGAGGTCGTTGTCAGGCTCCCATCTAGCCGCGTCGGGCCCCGCAGCCAGCACGATGGTCAGCGCAGCTTGAGATTCCTCCAGCTCAGGTAACCCCGCCGACGATCCACTCGGCGTGAAGCCAGAAGAATCTCGTCCCGCCGGACCGAACCGCTCCTCCGTGGAGACCCGGGGACGCTCAGTCGTCGGCGTAGACTCCACGCAGCAGTCAGTCCCCCTCCTCCGTCCGCAATGTAGCTGCGGAACCACAGGCCCTCTCCATATCCCACCACGTTGACCCGGAGCCGGGGACCGCTCGGCGGAGAGAGACACAGAGGATGCGGGATTAGGCATACAGGTTACAGCAGGTGGGGAGAGTTCAGGGAGCTGCGAACCCTGAACTTCTCCTCCAGGGATGTGACAGAGCAAATCATTAAGCAGGTGTGAAAAAACAATGACTTGCCTGCCCCCTGGAGGTTGAGTATCGCCTGCTGTAGTGGAATCTGCTTCTTCCTCTCCCCGCCCGGCGATAACGGAGGACCCCCCGGGAGTTAGTCTGAGGGTCGCTCGCGTTGTCTCCAGCAGAGAGCTCACCAGGCCGGGATTCCAGGCACACACAGCGGTCAGGAAACGCGTCGAGGAGGAGGGGGAAACAGCCGGGGTGAGCCAGCCCGAATGTCCAGGAATGACAGCGGGGGAACGAGGCTCAGGGGACGAGGTTGTAGAATCTCCACACTGACGAGGCGAAGGGATGACAGCTGCGTGGGAGGAACGGTCCTGACGATGACCCAGAACTGGGTCCGGACGAGGTTCGTGCAGAGGTGACTCGGCGATGTGATGACGACTACTCCCAGGAGACGAAGCGAGGGGGAAACCCAGGATTCGCCGCTCCAGATCGGAGATCGAGACGAGGAAGGCGTCGAGCACGGGAAAGCTTCGTAGCCCTGAAGTCCTCACCATCAATCTCACTGCCGCCGCCACATGCCTGAAGGTGGTGACAGGAAACACAGTAGAGCTCGCGACAGCCACTCGACCCCGGACATAACTGCTGTCAGCTGCGGCTCCTTGAAGGGAATCCCGAGTGACGTGGCGCAGGTCGGGAAAAGTCCTCTGGTTGGCGCGAACTCCCGGACTGGAATGGCGGCAGGAACGGGACTCCGAAGCGGGGAAAGACGTCGCCCACTTCGACTCCCTGCCGGGATTTCCATCCACCCCGTGGAGCTTCTCTCGCTGTGTACCTGCAGCGTCTATCCTGGCACTGTCCTCCAGATGGTACAGAGAGTGAGGGTGACAGTCCAGGAGTTCCTCAGCACGGCCCGGATGCCAGCGTCTCGCGTTGGAGGCGTCGTGCAGGGTGAAGAACGTCCCGTCGACAGCCTCCGAGATGGACCTCAGCTCGTCGCCCCGGCGCCGGAAGTGACTCCTGGGAAACGGCATGCTAGCAGCGCTGACACCCGGACAGAAAGGTACATTTCCACAGCGACTCACGGCCGCCGGCAACTCTTCTGGCTGCGACATACTGTCATATCCGGCTCTAGGGAGCCGGGCAATCAGAGCCAGGGACAAGCCAGTGAGTCGTGATATTTTATTCAGGGAAAAGGGGAAGGGATGAGGAGAGCACAGATACTCATGCAGACGTACACTCACAGGTTGCACAGCGCAGAGGTAAGCAGCTCGTACCGGTCATGGGGGTAGCAAGACGTACATACTCACACAGGAATGCTGCAAGAGGAGTATAAGCTGACACCAGACGAAGGGGCTTCAGCTTAGCAATGTGTTTATATCGCAGCCCCGAGTCATCGAGGCTGCTCCTATTTATCCTCATTGGCAGCGCCCCAGCTGTTGAAGACTAATTGGCCCCAGCCGTCCATAATGCTGCCAGCTGGGGGCCAGCTGAGACGCTGCTCAATGGGAAGCAGGGATGAGGGAAAACATGGGCTGAGTGCCGAGACGGCATCTCAACCCATGGTGACACAGACCACCGAATGTGTACAATCGTACAAATATCTTGTGACGATTATTGATAGTGGATTGAACTTTGAGGTGAACTGTGAAAGGGTGTGCAAAAAGGGTCAGCAAAATTTGCATTGTTTGAGGAAAGTTGCACGCTTCCAAATTGACCGAACCATAATGACTATGTTCTATCGGGCTTTTATTGAATCTGTTTTATCCTTTTCTTTAATGTCATGGTTTGGTCAGATAAAACTGAAACAGAGGAAATCCTTGGATCAGGTAGTCAGATGGTCCAGTCGTTTGCTTGGTGAGTCACAGCTGAGCCTGACATCCCTGTACACCAGACAAGTACAGAGGATGGCCGACTCGATTTTAAATGATGACTCCCACCCTTTGCACTGCAACTTTCAGCTTCTTCCCTCCAGACGGAGGTTTGCTGTCCCAAAAAGTAGAACCCAGCGCTACAAAAACAGCTTTGTCCCTGCTGCTGTCAAAGAGTTGAACAAGCTATAAAAATTATATTGTACATATTTTATATTTACCTACTTTGTAAGATGTGTGCCTGTGTTTGTGTCTATGTTGAATGTAATTGTGGCTTGTAAATATGGATGTCACCAACTGCAAAACAAATCTACCTACGGGTACAAATAAAGTAACCTGAACCTGAACCTGAACCTGAAAATAATGGTGGCTGTCATGAGTCTGAGCTCAGTGTTCTCACAGAGCTCAGACTCTCACTTTATGTCTGACTATTTTATGTCTGTTACAATTATTTTGTCTGTTTCTGTGTTTAATTACCTCCGCCAGGCCGGAGGCCAGGAAGAGGTTATGTTTTTGCCAGCGTTTGTCTGTCTGTTTGTCTGTCTGTTTGTTTGTCTGTCTGGTGGTTAGCAAGATAACTCAAAAAGTTTTGGACAGATTTCAATGAAACTTTCAGGCGTTGTTGGAAATGGTACAAGGAAGAACTGATTACATTTTGGGGATGATCCGGATCACCGTCTGGATACAGGAATTTTTTAAAGGATTCTTTAACATTGTGAGATATGGCCATTTTCAACATGTGTGCAGGCCCAATGGAAGGCGCTGCTCATCGTGTCTGACGAACACAAACTCCGCCTTCTTCAAAGTTTTAGGCACAAAAGCATGCAGAACACAGTGGTGGGCAGGGCTTGCCAGCGTGCCTGTGTGCCTGTGTTTGCGCTACGCTGCAAAAGCTCAGACGGGCAGCTGTCCGCCGCCGGATTATTTGGCAGAAATTCCCCGGCCAACCATAGTAGCTGCGCAAAAACAAACTCTCTGCCGGGGAAGTTTCCAAATCCTCTTTTGCCGCGGAGCGCAACCCCAATAAAACCCACGCCAACCTGTCTACCCAATTTGCATCCGTCAGTGAAGCCTTCAGTGCTGCTTTCAGTGATCTATGAAAACGCTCGCATAACCCATTGGCCTGTGGGTTGTACGCGGTTGTGTCATGATTTCTTTGGTTTTTTCTTTGGAATTCTTGGATGGAACATGGGTGGGCAATATAAGCTGCGAATTCAGCCATCACACATTTCGGATAACTTATGTTGAACTGTATAATCAGAGGAGTTATTGTCTAATTTGACCATGTTGGATTTTATTACCCCCTTTGTTATATTATTCACTATCTTTTAACCTGTACTCTTAATCTATTCGAAATAAAGATTCATTCATTCATTCATTCAATTGCAACGCCCGCAGCCTGGGACTTTGCAGATGCAGGAGATGGACACAACACCAACACTTCAGTTTATTACCTCCGCCAAGGAGGTGATGCTTTTACTACTGAACCACTAATCCTATCATTGTGAATCCAATTGCTAGTCATATGTTTTCATGGTCAAGGAATCTGAAAACGTACACACAAACACTGTATGGGGGGGAACTGTGGCGCTTGGCGGAGGTCTGCGCTCTCCGAGTGCTTTTCTAGTTTTGGTTTTGTGACAGGAGCGCCCTTTCTCCTTCCCAGACACTCCCACCAGTTGTGAGTAGTTGAATAATTAGGTCACCTGCTCACTTAGCTGCCCGCACCTGCTGCTCATTTGTTTTCATGTATTTAAGCACTGCCAGCTCACTTTCTCATCACAGCAGTCTTGATTGAATTACTGACTGGATTACTGAACAACTTATTGTTTGATTCTTCCCGGTCTTCTCCTCAGCACTCGCAGAGTGATTCCGGCTCTGGAGTGCCTCTTTGTAAGTTACCTTTCGTTTGCATTTTTGTGAACCCTGCACAGCTTTGGTTTTTCTGTTTGTTGTTTTGAATAAATGTCACTACTGCAGTCCAGTGCGTGGGTCTGTCTCGCTGCCCCGGAGGAGCCAGTTATGACAGAAGACTGCCGCCAGGATTAAGATCCAGTGGCTGCAGTTAGTGAAATTTTTCCCTTTTGTGTTTTCTTCCACTCACCTGTTCACCAGAGCTCATCATGTCCCCTGCTCGCCAGTCTCACCCAAATAAAGGAAGATTGGCAGTGGGATCTCCGAGCCTGGAGGAGGAGTGGGCTGTGGAGTTTATCCAGAGTTTTGTGGATGAAGCTCTCGTCGCCCGTGAACCCAAGAAGACCTGGGAAAGTGTGAATGGAGTGGTGGGGATTTTGGAGGCACACCCTGGCCTCTGGAAATATCCTCAATATGTGGGACTGCTGTCCACAGTCACCGCGCTTCAGCGATTGTTCCCCGGGCTGATGATGGGGTTGCTTCCCGCTGGACCGAAGCCATCGTGGAGGCGCTCACCTCGGCAGAAGTCCTTCCCCTCTTCCGGTTTGCCACCTCCAGCTCCACCACAACACCGTCATCCCGCTCTGGACCGCCAGAGGAATCCTCCCGCCTCTCTGGCAGCCATTTCCTCGACACCAAAGCAGAAGTCCCCCTCAGCAGTTTAACCTTCCTCCCTCTCTTTTCCAGCTGGATCTTCAGCTTTTTCCTGGCCTGTAGCTGCTGTTCTTCGCTCCACTTCGGTGTCCTCTCCTGCTGCCGAGAGGTCCTCCATTTTTCCTCCGCCTCCGTCCATCTCCGTGACGACAGGGGCGGCTCCTCCAAGGGGCCTATCTCCACCGTAGTCACGGAGAGGGATGACATTATACCAGCTGCAGCAGGCAACATCGATCATTAGGAAAACAGGCAAGTGTCATTTTATTCTCCTTCAATTTATGATGATATGCCTTGCCTGATTCCCAGTATGGAGGCTCAGGATTTGCAGTCCCTTGAGCTCTCACCACCTGCTGCAGTAATTAATTGCTCACCAGCCCTCTCCGTGTCTTCTCCTTTGGCCCCCGAGTGTCCGCCGACCTCAGGATTGAGCCGCTGGATGTGGGAGGAGCCTGTGGCCCTGGAGGACCAAGTTCCAGCGCTAACGGTGAGCCGACCCCCAGCTGCCACACTGGAAGAGCCACCAGCATGGCTCACTTCGCCTGCGGGCACCGGGACTGCATTCACCATCATGCCTGCTGTGGAGGCCACCGCAGCAGAGTTAGAGACAGAGCTGGACTTCCAAAGGGCCAGGCCCGAGACGTCGTCGTCATCTGGATTGACAGAGTCCTGGATGGCGGTGGAGCTTGAGCTCAGGCAAGTGCTCTCCTTTGTTTTTCTTGTCTCAGTTTTGGAGAAATCTTGCCTGGCTCTTGGTGAGGAGAGCTGGGCGCAGCCGCCTGCTGCGCCTGAGGTTGCCTCACCAGGCTCCACCACTGCTGGTGACCCTGATCCTGCTTCTCTGTGTGTGTTGTCTGAGCTTTCTCCCAGGGTCACCGGGAATGTTCCAGCACAGTCAGATGTCTCCGTGGGTCCAGGGTCACTGCCCGAGGTTGCCATGGGTCCAGCTTCCTCCATGAGTGCAGTGCCCCCTCTGCCCAAGGCCGTTGTTTGGGTTCCTCCTCCTCGGTCCAAGTCTCTGTGGGTGCTGCGTCCCAGTCGGGGACCCTTGTGGGTGCTGCACCCCAGCCTAAATCCAACATGGGTGCTGGGCTCCTGTATGGGCCCGCCATGGGCGCTACGCCCCAGCCCGGGGTCCACTGTGGGTTCAGCACTGGCCCAGTCTGGGCCCACCATGGGCGCAGCATTGGCCCAGTCCGGGTCCACCGTGGGTGCAGCATTGGCCCAGTCCGGGTCCACTGTGGGTGTAGCATTGGCCTAGTCCAGACCCACAGCAGGTGCTGCTACACTCCAGCCTGGAGCCACCGCGAGTGCTGACATGCTCCAGTCCGGAGCCACCACAGGTGCAGCTATGTCCCAGTCCGGGACCTCCGCGGGTGCAACCATGTCTCAGTCCGGAACCACCAGGGGTGTTGCTAGCCAGCCCAAGGGCGTTGAGGCCTCCCCTCCTCTGCCTGACACTGTCATGGTTCCACCTCCACTGCCAGATGCCATCGTGGGTCCTCCTCCGCCACCAGACACCGTCGTGGTCCCCCTCTTTCGGCCCTTCATCCCTTTATCGGGCCTCCCTGTGGGGAAGTCACCTCCTGGGTCACCCCTCCGGTCTTGGTGGCTTAAGAACTCTGGTCGGCTGCCCAATAGACTGAGCCGCTGGGTGAAGTGGCCCATATTTTCCGGCAGGCCACCCGACTCCTCATACCACCTTGCAGTCTGTCTGGCCAGGGACTTTGGCCGGCCACCCGAACTTAGTTCTTTGGCCTAGGGGGCCCAGGGGCCTGGCGTAGCATGGTTGTGGGTCCTGAGTGAGCTCCATATTTTTGCTCCCTCCTACCTGTCTCCCCCACCCCCCACCCAGGGTGGTTCATTGCTGTACCGTTTCTTTGGGGGGGGGGGGGGGGTTCCCTCCTGGGTGTACCTTGGGGTGTCTGGGATCCACCCCTTAAAGGCGGGCTCTGTCATGAGACTGAGCTCAGTGTTCTCACAGAGCTCAGACTCTCAATTTATGTCTGTTTTATGTCTGTTATGATTATTTTGTCTGTTTCTGTGTTTAATTTTGTTTTTGTGACAGGAGCGTCCTTTCTCCTTCCCAGACACTCCCACCAGCTGTGAGTAGTTGAATAAATTAGGTCACCTGCTCGCTCAGCTGCCCGCACCTGCTGCTCATTTGTTTTCATGTATTTAAGCACTGCCAGCTCACTTTCTCATCGCGGCAGTCTTGATCGAATTACTGACTGGATTACTGAACAACTTATTGTTTGATCCTTCCCAGTCTTCTCCTCGGTACTCACAGAGCGATTCCGGCTCTGGAGTGCCTCTTTGTAAGTTACCTTTCGTTTGTATTTTTGTGTACCCTGCACAGCTTTGATTTTTCTGTTTGTTGTTTTGAATAAATGTCACTACTGCAGTCCAGTGTGTGGGCTTGTCTATCTGCCCCGGAGGGGCATATTATGACAGTGGCCACACAAAATATTGACACTTTGGGTACACTGACTACTTTACATCGTATCAAAGTGTCATATCTTCAGTGTTGTCCCATGAAAACATATAATAAAATATTTACAAAAATGTGAGGGGTGTACTCACTTTTGTGAGATACGGTATACACACACGAGGGGGCAGGGGCTAAAAAGTTCATAGTGGTCAAATTTGACCAAATGTGGTTTATTTTTCAGCCACAGGGATCCAAGCACTACAACACTAATGGAAGAAGTGTGTGGACCGAAGGGGAGACTATGCTGAAAAATAAACCACATTTGGTCAAATTTGACCAATATGACCTTTTCAGCCTTTGAACTTTTCAGCCCCCCCCTCCCCCCCGATATATACACTACCGGTAAAAAGTTTTAAAACATTTTTCCACTAGAACAATTTTTCCAGCGTTTTACTGAAATTCAAGCAGTTCAAATCCAATGAATAGCTTGAAATGGTACAAAGGTAAGTACTGAAATGCTAGAGGTTAAAACAAAAGGTGAGGTTACCCAAAAATGAAAAATAATGTATATTTCAAAATTATACAAAAGGCCTTTTTCGGGGAACAAGAAATGGGTTAAAAACTTTAAAGCTGTTCTGCAGCAGTGGAGGTTGATCAAGCCTTGAAAGTTGGTACTACCAATTCCTACAGGTCTCCCAACTTTTCTTGATTACTTACTGTGGTGTTCTGAAACCACAAGCTTGGTCAGAGTCGGTGTGATGACGTGGCCACTCGGTGACATCATCACACCGAACATATAAATGCAAGGGACGGCCATTTTACACTCTCTTTCTCTGCTCTTTGGCTTGACCTCCCAACCTACAACAACTCTGTACCACCATAACAAGGTTTTATGTAAAAAAAGTTCATATTCCCAGCAAGACGCTCTCTGTCGGTTCCTTCCACATTTTCCAGACATAACACTAACAACTCCCTCTGTCTGCATAAAAATAGTGTTGGAACACACTGTATAAAATTCAATAAAAAGTGGAAAAATTGGGGTGTTCTAAAACTTTTGACTGGTAGTGCCATCCATCCATCCATCCATTCATCCATCCATCCATTTTCTACCACTTTTCTGGAGGTTCGGGTCACAGGGGCAGCAACCCAAGCAGAGAAGCCCAGACTTCCCTCTCCCCACCTGCCCCAGCTCTTCTGAGAGGATACGAAGACATTCCCTGGGAATGGATGGATGGATGGATTTTTACATAAAACCTTGTTATGGTGGTACAGAGTTGTTGTAGGTTGGGAGGTCAAGCCAAAGAGCAGACTGTCAAGCATTAACTATGTGTGGTAAACTGAAACATTTCTGCCCATGTGGATAAACTTGATCATGTGGCGGTTTGGTGTAACCCCCACAACAGACTGGACAGACACAGCGCTCGGCTAGAGCAATTAACAGAACAGTGAAATGTGTATTAATGTCTACAGGCAGCCCCGCTTCTTCTGGCTCACTTCTGTGATGTTAATGTTGCCTTTCATGCATTGTGTTCATGCGTCCTGTCCTTACTGTGACCCAGGGACCGAGATCAATATGTCTCTCAAATGCAAATGTCTCATGCCTGTTCTGTTATCTCTTTGATCATACCAACTGCTGGGGGAACGCTCTTTTATGTATTGTTGTAGTTGGGTATATACAGTATACTGCACTGTAACCCATGCTCACTCTCTCTCACTCTTCAACTGCTGCTGGACACACGCACTGTGTGTCTCCTCTTCTCTGAGAGCCGCTGGGCTCGCTCCCGGCGCGCATGCACGGCGCCGGGAGCGGAGCTCGTGACGGCGGTATGATTTAATAAAACCTACTTTAAAACTCTTCACCAGCGCTGCTTTATTATTTCTGCCGCTTCAATCACTTGATAATATGTTCTGGTAAGCAAAGAAAAAAAGACATTTTGCTCAGTTACATATTGTTGTGAAGAATTTTCTCTGACATAAGTTTTCATTTTATTTTATTATTCAGCTTTTTCACAAGTGAAATGAATATATACTGTATATATATATATATATATATATATATTTCTAATAAAAAAACAAGTAAAACAAAATTTTAAAGGACATTCTGTACACAAAATACATATCGCGATGTGTATCATGTATCGCGATATAAAGAAAAATGTATCGAGATACATTTTTTCTATATCGTCCAGCCCTACTCTGAGCCTCTCCCGGATGACCGAGCTCCTCACCCTATCTCTGGTGGGTGAGTCCAGCAATCCTACGGAGAAAGTAGATTTCAGCCCCTTGTATCCGCAATCTCATTCTTTCGGTCATTATCCAAAGCTCATGACCATAGGTAAGGGTAGGAATGTAGATTGACCAGTAAATGACAGCTTTGCTTTAGCGCTTAGCTCCCTCTTCACCATGACAGACCGGTACAACATCGACATCACTGCAGAGGCTCCTCCGATCCGTCTTTCAATCTCTCGCTCCATTCTCCCCTCACTCGTGAATAAGACCCCGAGATACTTAGACTCCTCCACTTGGGGCAGGAGCTTGTCCCCAACCCAGAGAGGACAATCCACCTTTTTCCACCTGAGCACCATGGACTCGGCCTTGGAGGTGCTGATTCTCTTCTCAGCCGCTTCACACTCAGTAGCAAACCGTCCCAGCAAGACCTGTAGGTTATTGCTTGATGAAGCCAATAGGACGACATCATCTGCAAACAGCAGAGGTGAGATCCTGTGGTCACCAAGCATGACACCCTCCAATCCTTGGCTGCACCTAGATATCCTGTCCATAAAAATTATGAACAAGATCAGTGACAAAGGGCAGGCCTGGTGGAGTCCAACTCTCACTGGAAACGAGTTTGACTGGGTGTTGGCAATAAGAACCAAACTCTTGCAACAGTTGTATAGCGACCGGATTGCTCATAACAACAAGCCCGATACCCCATACTCCCACAGCACCACCCCCACAAGAAACCACGAGGGATGCAATCAAATGCTTTCTTCAGGCCCACAAAACACATGTGGTCTGGTTGGGCAAACTCCCACAAACCCTTGAAGATTCTCGAGAGGGTTAAGAGTTGGTCCGATATTCCACGGCCAGAACGAAAACCACTTTGCTTCTCCTGAATCCAAAGTATGACCAGCGGTCAACTCTCCTCTCCAGCACCCTGGCATAGACCTTCCCAGGGAGGCTGAGGAGTGTGATCCCCCTAAAGTTAGAACACACCCTCCAGTCCCCCTTTTTAAAAAGAGGAACCACCACCCCGGTTTGCCATGCCAAAGGTACTGTCGTCAACATCCACACAATGTTGCAGAGGCGTGTCAACCATGACAGCCCTACAACATCCAGGGTCTTGAGGTACTCAGGGTGAATCTCGTCCATCCCCAGGGCCAGGCCAGAATGAGCTACTCAGTTATTGATGGTCTGGTTTACTTAAATTTTGCCAGATAAATTTTATTTTCTTGAGGCCAAAATTCTTTAACCAACCCAAAATTTTGAATAAACAATCACGACTCTAAATGTCTCAAACAGGTTCATTTTGTCTTCTTAATGATAAAACTGATACTGTTCTTCTATTAAGACAAAGCAAAGGGGTGTCTCATACCTTTGACATGTTTCGACTGTTGTTTGCAGTCTTCTTCAGAAAGCTTCATCTGACACCTGTGATGTCTCACATCAGCTGTCTTTTCCTTTCCGTAGAGACCATCACATGGCGGGAGGCATGACCAACCTGGCAAATCTGTTAGGTCGGTCACACCTCTCTCTCTCTGGTAGTCCATCAATTCGATGATGACCATCTTTTTTATCTGTGAGTCTGCTGGTGTTTGAATAGTCCGATCCTGGATCTGCAGATTTGGTTACAGACCGGGCATGTGAAGGAGGTGCTGGGGGGAGCAGGGGGGACTTGGCGAGCATGCCTCTTTGTACGCTTTGCTGTCCGGAGTTGTGTGCGCTGTTCCTCCATATAATCCACTCCCTGTGAGGAGTGGACGCGCCAGATGTCTCAGCAGGAAGCGAGTTCCTCCAGTGAAGAGGGGTTGATCTGACATCTCTTCAGGATGGATTTCATTTGGTCTTTGAAGCGCTTCTTCTGCCCACCAGTGCTGCGTTGGCCTCGGTGTAACTGACCATACAGGATTCTGCGTGGGAGTCTGTGGCTGGGCATCCGGATGACATGCCCCAACCACCTGAGTTGACGCTGGGCCATGATGGACTCCACGCTGCAGCTGCCAGCTCTCTCCAGCACTTCTGTGTGCGGCACTCTGTCCTTCCAAGTGATGCCAAGGATCTTCTGGAGACATCTTACATGGAAGATCTCCAAGCTTCTCAGATGGCGGCTGTAAATAGTCCATGCCTCACATCCATACAGTAAGGTGGTGATACATACAGCTCTGTAGACCAGCACTTTGGTGTGGAGTTTGAGGTTGCTGTTCTGAAGAATGCTTCTCCTTAGATGACCAAAAGATGCTGATGCTTGCTTGAGGTGGTTCTGGATCTCGTCATCCATTGAGCAGGTGTCAGACAATATGCTCCCCAGGTATTTGAATGTGGGCACTGTGAGCAGCTGTTGCCCTGCTGCTGTGAGGGTTATTGGGTTTTGTGGGGGGTCAGCACTGGACTGACAGAGTACCTCTGTCTTCTGGGTGTTGACTGTCAATCCCATTCTGGTGTATGCAGTTACAGCTGCCGAGAGGATGTTTTGTAGAGCGTCTGGTGTATGGGCAACCAGGGCACAGTCATCGGCGTATTGTAGCTCAATGATGGTCTCTGATGTCAGCTTGGAAGTTGCCTGTAGCCTCCTGATGTTGAACAGGTTACCATCAAGCCTGAAGTCAACGGTAACTCCAGCTTGCTTCTCCACCGTCCTACGTAGCAGAGTTGTTACACAGACAAGGAAGATGTTGAAGAGAACTGGGGCCAGCACACAGCCTTGTCTCACTCCGGTTTGCACTCCAAAAGGTTCTGAGCTGTGCCTTCCCACTACCACTTGGGCCATCATCCCAGAATGAAACTGCGCAAGGATGGTGAGAAACTTGGGTGGACACCCAAATCTCTTCAGGACTTGCCACAGTAGTTCCCTGTTCACTGTGTCAAATGCCTTTGACAGATCGACAAAGGCAATGAACAGGTCCTTATGCTGCTCCCGACATTTCTCTTGGAGCTGACGCGTCACAAAGATCATGTCAACTGTCCCCCTGTCCTTCCGAAAACCGCACTGTGACTCTGGGGTGACCCGCTCTGATATTGCAGAGATGAGTCTGTGGAGCATGACCTCGGCAAGGACCTTTCCAGCAATGGCCAACAGAGAGATACCCCTACTATTAGAGCAGATGGATTTGTCTCCTTTGTTCTTGTAGATGGTCACAATGTTGCCGTCTTTCCACTGTTGTGGGACACACTCTCGTCTCCACACCTCTGAGACATAGAGATGCAGTGTCCAAGTACAGAGGTAGCCTCCTTCCTTGAGAAGTTCAGCTGGGATGCCGTCAGGTCCAGGGGATTTATTGTTTTTCAGGGTTTTTACTGCATGCAGGATTTCTTTGAAGGTTGGGGGGAGGTCGAGATCTGGCAAGGTAGGGTGTTCAGGGAGCTCTGCAAGGACAGTTGGGTCCACTGAGGTGGGCTGGTTAAGCACGGTGTTAAAATGCTCAGCCCACCGCTCCACTATCATGGCCTGATCCTTGATTAAAGAAGATCCATCAACAGATCTCACAGGTGCCAGGGAGCAGTTTCTGGGGCCGTAGATAGTTTTGACTGCATCTATGCAGTCAAAACGCATAGATGCAGTCAAAACCAGTCAAAATGCAGTTTCTATGATATGCATCATAGAAACTGTGCATATCGTTTCTATAAGCATGAGTCTGGATTTCGTTGGCCTTTGAGATCCACCACTCATCTTGCAGTTTCCTGAGAGTTGTTTGGACCTCAGAACGAAGGGCTTGCCATTGCTTCTT
The DNA here is from genome assembly GCA_020510985.1 of Pholidichthys leucotaenia. Lineage (NCBI taxonomy): Eukaryota > Metazoa > Chordata > Actinopteri > Cichliformes > Pholidichthyidae > Pholidichthys > Pholidichthys leucotaenia. Next base: position 97,177,091 of record CM035849.1, read on the forward strand.
ATGGAATTGGGATTGTGGGTTGTTCAAGGTGGCTCTGTGTGCCCTGTGCATTCTGTCCAGGAGGGTGGAGATCTCTCCAGCATTCTGGTCAAACCAGTCCTGATGTTTCTTGGTTTTGAAACCGATGGCTTGGGCTGCAGTGTCAAAGAGGATGGTGGATAGAGTGGTCCACTTCTCATCCATCCCAGACTCTGAGATGATCAGTTGTTCAATACCTGCCAGCCTCTCAGCTAGGGAGTGACGAAAGTTGTCACAGATGTCGCTGCTGGAGAGTCTGGCACAGTGGAGTGTTTTCCTCTTTGGGCCACCGTGACGAGCTAGGGGCCAAACATGCATTCTGACCTTTGTCAGAATCATGCGGTGGTCGGTCCAGCAGTCTGCCCCTTGCATAGCTCTTGTGATGAGCACGTCCTTGAGGTCAGCCCTCCTCACGATCACATAGTCAATCCGGTGCCAATGTTTGGACCTGGGATGCATCCAGGATGCCTTATATTTGTTCTTTTGCTGGAAGATTGTGTTAGTGATGGTAAGATCATGTTCCGCACACAGACTAAGAAGTCTCATGCCATTGGAGTTGACTTTTCCAATGACATGGGCACCGATCACACCATTCCAGTTTTGCAAGTTCTTTCCGACTCTTGCATTGAAATCCCCAAGCAGCATGATTTTGTCACCCTTCAGGATGTGACTGAGAATGTCATCGAGTGCCTGGTAGAAGCGGTCCTTCTCTTCAGCGTTTGATGGCAGAGTTGGTGCATAGGCACTTACCAAAGTGACATACCTGCATTTTGCAAGGGGGATGCGAAGAGTCATGAGCCTTTCACTGACACCCACTGGTGATTCTGTGAGCTTGTGCAGGAGGCTGTTCTTGATTGCAAAACCAACTCCATGAAGGAGTTGACCGCCAATGGGGTATCCTTTCCAAAAGAATGTATAACCCTCTCCTACTTCATTGAGTGAGCCTTCCTCGAGGAGTCGGGTCTCACTGAGTGTTGCCACATCCACATTGTAACGCTTCAGCTCGCTGGCAACAAGTGCTGTTCTGCGCTGTGGTCTGTCCGGACTGGGATCCAGGAGTGTCCTTATGTTCCATGCTGCAATTCTAAATAGTATTGTTTTTGTTTTTCGACCGCATAGTGGAATGTCCCAACAGGTGCGGTTTCCTATCCGGGTGCTGTGCTGAGTGGGCAATGTTTAGGCCACCTTTTCTAGGCCTTTCCCCAGTTGGGGTGAGCAGTGCGGTCCCTAAATAGGGCTGCTCAGACGCACAGGAGTCTGCCGGAATCAGCTGCCACTCAATCTCAACTGCTAACAACCATTGTCCTGTGCCGCTGACGTGCAGAGTTCCAGCTAGGAGCTTCCAGCTCATTCAAACCTGCCCCCGTTACTGGATACTCCATCGCCGCCAGACTTTAGAGGTCGGAGACTCAGGTAAAGAAGATACCTGTGCAGTGATGGTTTTTAGAGTGGCATGGGGGGTGCGCTTTTCCCGATGCCACTACTTTGATTGTAGAGAAGATGGTTCCAGTGGCAAGGGAGACCCTAGACGACCGGCATCTTCTCACAACTGCAGGGGGCTGCCGGAATCCAGATTTTTGGGAAACCGCCTCAAAGCGTGCCACCACCAGCTTGCTTTTTGTCAGGGTGTGCTCCCTTAGCCTTCGTCCGCTTTTACAGCCATTGCGGTGTTAATCGTTACTACCAGCTTCTGCCTGCTCTACCGTTGAGGTCTTCATCTTCGGGATCACTCTTAGTCTGGCCTCTACCTTTCGACCTGTTCGGCTTGGGTGACCCTGCCAGGAGTACGAGACACTGGCCGACATAGCTCTAGGGGTCATGGAGACGCTCAAAGTGCCCCACCACTATAAGGTGGTGATCCCATCGGGGCACCTACGCAAGGGATAAAACACGTCAGTTGATGCTTTCTGAAGAAGACTGCAGACAGTCGAAACATGTCAAAGGTATGAGACACCCTTTTTCTTTGTCTTAATAGAACAATATGTTTCACAACTCTAAATGCTATAAATAAGAAACATTTCTCAGGAAATTAGAGCTATTCAAAAATGCTTGTTTATAGTATTTCTATTATTTTTTCTACTTTTAATTTTTTGCCCAATTAATCAATCAATTCTGTTCTGAATGTTCATATACTTTACCTTTCATGCAGTTACCAATACTGTTATTTTTAGAAAATTTAGTTCACAGAGTATAAAAATATGTGTGAATTTAATAGTGCAAGAAAATGAGCAACATCTCTTTCTGTATGCGAAACGTGAACCTTTCCAAAACTCCTTGCGTTGTCCATTTCGACTCTCACAATATCAACAAGAAAAAACACAACAGGAGTATAAAAAACAAATTTATTTTCTTTAAAAATAACCCTCCCCAACAGAGTTCCCACACTATCACATCCAGAGCCAAAATAATATGCTTACACATCCTTTCATTCAAATCTATTGGGAAGTGCTATGACAAGGACTGTTCTTGATCAGTGGGCTTAATATTGCTTAGTCAGACCGTGAGCTGTGTGGATAGGAGCAGGCTCTCCCGTGTCCACATGATACATTTCCAGGGTGACTGCCATTTGTCTCCCCATTTGCAAGGTGCTTTGTGGCTTCAGTGAATGAAGAACTGCATCTGTTTTCAGTGGTGCTGGGGGAAATTCTTCAGACTGATTTTTTTTTTTTTTTAACCAACTCCTCTTTTTTTTTTATTATTATTAAGCGCAGAAGAAGGGGTTGAGAACACTGGCCCCAACTGTGAAAGGCCCCTCATGTGGTGGGCCAAAATACATAACAGGTTAATATTATATATTCATATATACAAATCACCTTGGACACAATGAAGGATAGTAAAATGGTGTACAAAGGCATTTTGATTATGCAAGTTCATAACATGATTTAAAAATCAAACCCATCTGATCTTTTTTTTTTTTTAGATCCCTTCTACTCAAGGGTCTCTCGCCATCAGACAAGATTTGAGGCGCTTTAAGGACAACTGAGGTGGAATTTTGAGACCGTCTCCACAGTGCCCTCTTGAGGATACACTCTGACACAAGTCTACAATATTTATAATAATATAATGACAAAATGAAAAAAAAAGCAGTCTTATAACCATTACACAAGTCGAGGCAAAAAACCGACTGACAGGCAGTGGTGAAGCGCAAGGTCCTACCTCTAAGAAAACAGAAGTAAGGTGGCTCAGAATATCCAGTTATAAAAAAATATTACATGCATTTCTCCATAAATCCAGAAAGTGACTCGATGTGAAGGCAGGGCATGTTAACTAGTAGTAGTAATAATGGAGGCTAACCCTGTCCAATGTGGCAATCCCCCATCTGTGCCGCACACGCACGACAGAGCACCAATAGGGAATTGGCTAACACGAGTTAGGGGATTGGGCCAGGGGACGCTGCACTGTAACTGTGAGAACAGACAGCAAGGATAGGAGATGATGATGAAAAGGCCAATGCATTAAAAGAAAGGGGATAAGTGCATTTAAACAGCTTGGTCTCAACATGCAGAAAGAGGGCATGAGACGGTAAGAGATGCGTGTGCTTCTGCTATCCAGGCTGTGAGCTCTGAAGGCCTGTGGTGCTTTGTGTGTCAACCGGACAGGTTCAAGATTACATGTTCACATGGGTGGTGAAGAACGGCAAGGGTGGAGGTGTGGGGTACACCTGTGTGTTGGTGTCACCTTTAGTGAAGCGCACTGAAATGTGCGGATTGACGGGGAGCGAGGTTGGTTGCTGAATGCACGCTCAGCTTTGCAGCACTTAAGTGATACATTTGCCTGCTTTAAAATCTACAGAATAGTGTTGTCCTCGTCTATTGCCTTTGTTCTTAACGCCATGCAGGTGTGGGTATCAAAACTTCAAATCAGCCTGTCAAGTCTCATTAAAAACAAGTTTCACAATTTTGAAGAAAAATAAAACAAAATCAAGATTTTTTTTTTTTGTAAAAGTGCCTCATAACTTCTTCAAGAGCCATGTATACAGACATAAAAGATTATCTTCCTGTTTAAAATGCCCCTTTTCTATTGGTTGGCATCACTTTTGGCTGGTTAATAATGCTGGTTTAGGTGCATGGGGTGCAAGTATATTTTATACACTCTATGCAAATGGTCCCTCTACTCATGCTAAGCTTGCCTCTATAGGCGTTACCTCTAAGGGACTGGCCAACCAGGACCGAGTGCATGAAAGGACTCCTCTCCTGTATCTACGGTATGCTACACCTGCTTGCTCCGTCTCTGCTAATGTAAAGACCAGAGGGCCTCACAAGCACTAACAAACCCTTTACGTGTAGGACTGGTGGCACCTATATGCTAACACTAAGTGCTAATGTACCATACCTCAGACTTCTCAAGGCTGCTTAATTAAAAATAATAACATTATTCAAAAAACATTAAAAACATCAATGTAGTTCATGATAACATTAAAAAAAAAGATACATGCAAGTGTGCGTGCCCAGTACCACCACTCTGGAGGGTCCCCATATTAAGGGGCTTGGAACACTAGCATCCGGCATTCGGATGGGTAAAGAGGCAGCATCGTGGTGGCAGTTTAAAACAAAAGTTCCAGGATTTTTTTTCTTTCTTCTCTTTGCCTATTTTTCTCCCATCCATATTGCATACTTGCATACATGGGAGTGTGAAGGTAGCATACAATGTAATTACATAATACCCATGATTAAAAAAAAACAAACTAAAAAGAGCAAGAGCCCTGGTAAATTAAAAAAACAACAACAAAAACAACAACAACAACAACAATGATAACAATAAAACCTTTTGAGTGCATGAGGCTGTAGAGTCTGCCTGTGTTTTACAGGAGATATTATGTTTCTTGGAATTCACCGATTTGCTGGCAGATCTGTAGAGTATGTGTGTTGTGGGCAATTTGTAGGGAGTAAGGGATGGGGATGAGGTGGTGGTGGGTTGTCAATCCACTCAGGTAGAAATGTGGTGGGAGGGTGCAGTGGTGCTGATGGTATGAGGAGCTCAGGCGAAGTACATGGTCCTCAGCGTGTCGTGGTGAATCTGAACAGCTTTGGCCAGCGCCTGGGGATCCCGGCCATTACTCTGACCAGACACGTGGCTGCCTTCTCCACTGCAGAGACAGGACAAAAGGGACAATCAACTACACATTCAATAGACTCTGCTGCATTTTTGCAAAGTAAAATCTTTTTTTTTTAAACTCACAAAGACAGACAGTAATTCAACACCCACATTGCATCAGTTCTGGTATATCAGAGCTGAAATACCTGAACTGCTGCACCTCCATTTCTGACTCTTTTGGCATCCTCCAAAAGACTCTGAATTGATTTTACATGCAAAGAATGCCTTGTGGGATTTTTTTTTCCACCACCAAAAGCATGTAGTGTTTATGTCCAAGCAAGATTTCACTCCAACACCTAATACCCCTGAAACAATGACCTACATTTGCTTGGAAATACAGTAAACTCTATCCTCTACCCAGTATTTTCCTTGCTAATGTACGGTCTCTGGCGAGCAAAATGAGTGAACTACTACGGCTTCGGATCACCAACAATAAGAGACTTATGAACTGCAATATCATGATTTTTACGGAACATGGCTACACAGTGGAATACCCGACAATGCTATCGAGCTAGCCGCCTACACAACGCTCCGGGCAGACAAAGCAGCAGTTGACTCCGGTAAGACAAGAGGGGGGGGAGTGTGCATTTATATTAACAAGGCTTGTGCACGAACTCTGTCACTGTTGAGAGACACTGCTCAGCTAACCTGGAGTTTCTCATGGTTAATGTAGACCTTTCTATCTGCCACGCGAGTTCACTTGTACCATCATAACAGCCGCTTACATTTCTCCGGATGCTAATGCTAAGCTTTGCTAGGAAAGAACTGCATGCAGCTATTAGCAAACAACAAACTGCACACCCAGAGGCAGCATTATTGTGGCGGTGGATTTTTAACCACTCTAACCTCAAGACAGTGCTTCCTAAATTCTACCAGCATGTCTCCTGCCACACAAGAGGGGACAAAACATTGGACCATGTTTACACCAATATTGGGAGCCTACACAGCAACTACCCTCCCCCACCTAGGTCAGTCTGATCACTTATCCTTGTTCCTTACCCCCAAGTATGTACCGCCTCATCAACCAGGTGAAGCATCAGTGAGGACCATCAAAGTGTGGCCAGAGGGGGTTGACTCTGTACTCCAGGGAAGTTTAGGAACACAGGACTGGATGTATGTTCACCTCTCAGGCTACCTGTGGCTCCCACATAAACATCAACTCTTACACCCACTCAGTCCTGGACCATATCAACACCACTATTGACAGTGTCACCACGGAAAGACAGATCACCACGTACCCAAATCAGAAGCCGTTGATGAACAGAGAAGTGCGGCTTCTGCTAAAAGCACGTAACAATGCATTTAGATCTGGGTGATGCACAGGCCCTAACAGTTCAATCCAGGGCAGATCTAGAAGAGGGGCATCAAGAAGACCAAGCACAAGCTAACAAGCTGAAGGTGGAGGAACATTTTGGGGACTCTGACCCCCGACGCAGGTGGCAGGGCCTTCAAGCTATCTCTGATTATAAGCCCAGCAACTCAATACCTATAGCCATGACTGTGCCCTTTCTCATGAGCTAAATGACTTCTATGCTCGTTTGACAAGGGACAACAACGAAAAGAACATCAATTTCCCACCCTCTGATGACTCTCCACCGCCTCACACTCACCCACACCGACGTCCGTAACGCACTTGAGTCATGTCAAACGTATGTAAGGCTGCTGGCCCTGATGGCATTCCTGGCGTGTGCTGAAGGCAAGCGCTGAGCAGCTGGCAGGGGTCTTCACAGACACTTCAATCTGTCCCTGGCCCAGGCCGTGGTTACTCAGCGGTGCTTCAAGACCACTTCAATAGTACCAGTGCCGAAACATTCCAACACCACCGTGCCTAAATGACTAGCGCCCTGTGGCACTGAACGCCATAGTCATGAAGTGCTTGAGCGACTGGTCTTGGCACAGCTCAAAAAAGGCCGCCCCCTACACTGGACCCTCATCAGTTCGCCTACCAAAGCAACAGGAGTACAGAGGATGCGGTTTCTACAGCGCTGGCACTATGTAACTCTCACACCTGGATGACAAGAACACCTACGCAAGAATGCTGTTTGTTGACTTCAGCTCAGCTTCAACACAGTTATCCCTCCAAGTTGCTCACTAAACTTGGGGACCTGGGAATCATACCTCCACCTGCAACTGGATCATGGATTTTCTGACCAACAGACCCCAGCATGTTAGGTCAGGGCCCAATCCGTTCTTCCGTCATCACACTCACACTGGTGTACCACAGGGCTTGTGCTCAGCCCATACCTACTCTACTCCCCTCTACAACCAGGGGTGTCCAACCATGTGCCATGGAGAGCCAAGACCCTGCAGGTTTTACCTCCAACCAGTGTCTTCAACAGCAGATTTCAGTGAACTTCTTCCCACTGATTGCTGATAAGTGAAAACACCTGCTGAAGAGACTGGGTAGAAGAGAAAACCTGCAGGGTCTTGGCTCTCCATGGCACATGGTTGGACACCCCTGCTCTACACCAATGACTGCAGGCCTATGTATGGATCCAATTCCATCATAAAGTTCGCAGATGACACCACGGTGATTGGACTCATCAGGGACAACGACGAGTCAGATTACAGGGCAGAGGTTGAGCACTTGGCTACTTGGTGCGCTGACAATAACCTGCTCCTTAACACCAGCAAAACCAAGGAGCTCATAGTGGACTACAGGAAGGAGAGGGAAGAGACACATGACCCCATCCATATCAATGGCATAGCTGTTGAACGTGTCCCCAGCTTCAAATTCCTGGGGACCCACATCTCGGAGGACCTGTCCTGGTCAGTTAACACCACCAACCTGATCAAGAAGGCCCATCAGCGCCTCTTCTTCTTGAGGACACTGAAGAAGAACCATCTGTCAACTGACATCCTGGGCAACTTCTACCGCTGCGTGATAGAGAGCACCCTGACCAACTGTATCACAGTCTGGTATGGGAGCTGCTCTGTCGCTGACCGCAAGGCGCTGCAGCGGGTGGTGAAAACCGCCCAACGCATCACAGGGACTCCACTTCCAGTTATAGAGGACGTTTACAGGAAAAGATGTCTGCGCCAGGCACGCAGCATTCTTAGGGACTCCAACCATCCTGCTCATGGACTGTTCCAGCTTCTCCCCTCCAGAAGACGTTTCAGAAGCCTTCGGACTAGAACCAGCAGGTTTAGGAACAGTTTCTTTCCAACAGCTGTCACGTTATTGAACTTAGTTCCCCGCTGACTCTCTTACCATCATCTCTTACCATCCTCACCTGTACATAACTGCATAACTACATAACTACATCTAACTTATTGCACATTATTTGCACATAACAGTACTCTTAACTTTCTGCACTGCTGCATATATTTGCATATATTTGCTTAAATTGCACATACAGGTTAATTACCGTATATATCTGCACTGCTGTCCTTTGCACTTCTGATTGGATGCTAAACTGTGTTTCGTTACCTTGTATTCATACATGTGTAATGACAATAAAGTTGAATCTAATCTAATCTAATCATCTAATCTCTAATGTACAACCCCAATTCTGGTGAAGTTGGGACATTGTGTAAAACGTAAATAAAAACAAAATACGATTTAGAAATCCTTTTGAACATAAATTCAAATAAATACACCACAAAGACAAGATAATTAATGTTCAAATGGATAAACTTTATTGTTTCTTGTGCAAATATTCCACCTCCATTTTGAATTTGATTCCTGCAACAAGTTCCAAAAAAGCTGGGACAGGTGCACATTTACTACTGTGTTACATCACCTTTCATTTTAAACAACAATAAGCGTTAGGGAGCTGAGGACACTAATTGCTGAAGCTTTGTAAGTGGAATTCTATCCCATTCTCGCTTGATGTACAACCCATGTTGGTCACCAGCCTGGGGTCCTCTATGGTTGTATTTATGCACTTCATAATGCACCACATATTTTCAATGGGAGACAGGTCTGGACTGCAGGGCAGGCCAGTCTAGTAGCCCACACACTTTTTTAGAGAAAACCACGCTGTTGTAACACGTTGCAGATGTGGCTTGTATTGTCTTGAATGAAATAAGCAGGAACATCCTGAAAAAGACGTTTGCTTGGATGGAAGCATATGTTGCTCCCAAACCTGTATGTACTGTTCAGCATTAAAGGTGCCTTCAGAGATGTGCAAGTTACCCATGCCATGGGCACTAACACACCCCCATACTGTCACAGATGCTGCCTTTTGAAATTTGTGCTGATAACAATCTGGATGGTCCTTTTTCTCTTTAGCCTGAAGGACATGGCGTCCATAAGGTCCAAAAACTATTTGAAATGTGGACTCATCAGACCACACAACACTTTTCCACTTTGCATCAGTCCATCTCAGATGAGCACAGGGCCAGAGCCACCGGCGGCGTTTCTGGGTGTTGTTGCACTTGTAGATGTAGCAACGAACTGTGCTAATTGACAAGGGTTTTCCCAAATATTCTTGAACCCACATGGTAATATCCTTTACAGAATTATGTTGGTTTTTAATGCAGTGTCGCCTGAGGGATCCAAGGTCATGGGCATTCAATGTTGGTTTTCGGCCTTGTCGTCTACGTGCAGAAATGTCTCCAGATTCTTTGAATCTTTTAGTAATGCATCAGATTTATATAGCGCTTTTCATAGACAGTCAGTGGGTACAATATTCATTCACTCCACCAGGGTCGGCTTAAGGAAGGTGTGGGCCCCTGGGCTAAAGCAGTTTTTGGGGCCGTCCCACATATTTATGGGGCCAGGCCCACAGGCCCAATGTACTATCTATCTAAGCCACAGCAGCAGTTGGCTTGGAGCTGATCTGAAAAGGTTTTGCCGGATTGTCAACTCTTCCGTACCAATAGATATTTCATATAGGGACACAGCTTCCGTATCCATAGCCACTGCCGAGTTACTAATTAAAAGTGAATGACCACAAAGTTCTAGGTTTAGCTTGAATAACAGAAAAATATAGTGCCATCAGGACTAACAGCCAACAATCTTACATCAACCCACAGCTTTAATTACGACAATGAAAAAACACACTCCCCCGGTGTTTTCTGTTCAAGGGTTAAATATTAACTATTTGAAGCCAGAACAGGGTTTTTCACTACACAGAGGAAAAAAACGTTGCCAGACCAACCTGCCCTACTGGGAAAACAGCTGCTCTTCTCCACGACCCAGAAGATGAGCAGATTATGTGCGCATAAACCTGATATTCATTATCTTATGATGACAGTTTTTACAAATGTTAACCTCATTCAATGTCATTCTTTAAAATGATGATTCAAGATGAAAATATCTTGACAGTTGTTTTGAATTAAACCTACCATTTTGCATTCACCCAAGCACATTATACTCTACCTCTGGCCGAGATGACAATAATATAAACGGAAGGAAATTTTACAACTACGTGGACAGGATTTCTAGGCGCAGCCAGGGAATGGAGGGTGTCCTTGCCCTTGGTGACCACAGGATGCTCCATCTCTGTTGAGTTGCAGATGATGTTGTCCTGTTGTTGGGCCTTCATCCAGCTAAATGACCTACAGTTCTTGCTGGGACGGTTTGCCGCTGAGGTGTGAAGCGGCTGGGATGAGAATCAGCACCTCCAAGTCCGAGTCCATGGTCCCTCAGACGGAAAAAAGGGGATTGTCCTCTCCGGGTTGGGGATAGGCTCCTGCCCCAAGTGGAGGAGGTTAGTATCTTGGGGTCTTGTTCACGAGTGAGGGGAAAATGGAGCGAGAGATCGACAGACGGATTGGAGCAGCATCTGCAGTGATGCGGACGTTGTAACCGGTCTGTTGTGGTGAAGAGGGAGCTTAGTTCTAAGGCAAAGCTGTCGATTTACCAGTCAATCTACGTTCCTACTCTCACCTATGGTCACGAGCTTTGGGTAATGACCGAAAGAACGAGATCGCGGATACAAGCGGCTGAAATGAGCTTTCTCCGTAGGATGTGCTGGACTCACCCTCAGAGATAGGGTGAGGAGCTCAGTCATCCGGGAGAGGCTCAGAGTAGAACCGCTGTCCTCCACATTGAAAGGAGTCAGTTGAGGTGGTATGGGCATCTGATTAGGATGCCTCCTGGACGCCTCCCACTTGAGGTGTTTTCAGGCACGTCCCACTGGGAGGAGACACCGGGGCAGACCCAGGACTCGGTGGAGAGAGCTATGTCTCCCAGCTAGTCTGGGAACGCCTTGGTATCCCCTCTGAAGAGCTGGAGCAGGTGCTGGGGAGAGGGAAGTCTGGGCTTCTCTGCTTGAACGCTGCCAGCCTCCGCGGACCCGACCTCCGAAAAGCGGTAGAAGATTGGATGGATGGATGGATGGATGGATGGACAAAGAGAAAGACTTGCATCATCTCTGAGTTGTAGCAGACAGCTCTCATCCATGGCCAAACAAGGCTGTGGAGTTAAAAAGCTCCTTTAAAGTTCGTAAAAACTGGTGTGCGCTGGATTTAAAAAAAAAAAAAAAAACTGCTCACGAACGTAATTTCATGACATTTGGACTAATTTCTGATTTTTCAAAACATCTGTAGAAGTCGGTCCAAATGCTATAGTGTGAACCCAACTTAGTGGGAAAAAAACCACTGTATATGCGGCAGGCAAAATAATACAAACAGCCATGGAAGGAGAATATAGAAGCCACTGCCTTGAAATGTACTCACCATTTGGAAGTTTGCGACTGAAATGGCACTTGGAGAAAAAACGTTTCTACCGTTTGTAGGAACGTTCAGATGCTCTGATTCCAGAAACCTCATTCTGGCAGCTCTCCGGTCCTTTTCTGGATCAGTATTCCCGGTGTGTATGACTGATGGATCTTCAGATAGTGGCTCTGCCAGTGCGTCCCGTGTCAGCATTTGTAATGCTAACAGTTTGACAAGCACCTTGTTGTGACTGTAAAGTTGACACTGTCCAGCTCTATCACAACTTTTAAAAAAATCCTGTCAATTTAGGAGTCTTTTTTTAAAACCTCCTTCTCACATTCCTGTTTTTCTTCTTTTTTCTCTTTTGGACGCCGCTATCATATATTCATTCGTCCACAGATTCACTACCGGCCTATGTCCAACCTTAATCAGGTCAAATGTCAACTCTTAATCAATTAAATTAAGCAGGCGGGACAGATGTACACCTCAACAAATAAAAAGTTGATATACCAAAACAAACCCTCCAAAAACGTTGGGCATGGCAGAATTAGCAAAAAAAAAAAGTTTCTGTTGGGGCCCTAAACAAGCCGGGGCCCCGGGGCTCCTGCCCTGGTAAGCCCTCTTGATAATCCGGGGCAGCACTCCACAGACAATGGCAGTGGTTAGCTACTACCACAGCTGCCCTGTTGTAGACTGATGGAAACATGGCTGCCAATCCATGCCAACGGCCTCTCTGACCACTACTGAACATTTATACACATTCATGCCCAATGTCATGGACACTGGAGGCAAGGTGGGTAAAGTGTCTTGCCCAGAGACACAACGGTAGGATGTCTGAGGAAATGATGTCTTTTGATGATATTATGGACTGTAGATGATGAAATCCCTAAATTTCTAGCTATTGTACATTGAGAAATGTTGTTCTTAAACTGTTGGGCTATTTGCCCACACAGTTGTTCACAAAATAGTGAACCCTGTCCCATCCACTCTTGTAACGACTGAGCCTTTCAGGGATGTTCCTTTTATATCCAATCATTATAAGGGTGGGACATGGCTGTGCTCATGTCCTCGCTTTATGTTCTTACTTGGTCTTTCTGTTATCTTCAGGGCATGAGTTCAGCCATGTCCTCGCCCTTTATTATGTTTCTCTGTGTTTTCCTTGCAGCTACATATTCTTAGTTATCATTATTATTATTATTATTATTATTATCATCATCATTGTCATTGTCATGGTCCTGTCTCTCTTGGTCCTCTGTTCATGCCTCAGGTTTACCCTTTGTCCGAGTCCATCATGTTTGTCCATACCGATAGCCACTCCCTCTGCGTCTGTGTCTCGCAGATGCCCCATAATTGTACCCACCCTGTTCTCGTCATCCTTGGATTTACTCCAGCCTATATATGTCTGTGCCCAGGCCTTTGTCAGACGTGATGTCATTAATGTCTTCATGTCAGTCCCGTCAGTGAGTATTCCATGTCTGCGTTTAATCCTAGTCAAGTCCAGCTTCGTCAGTCTGTCTGTTTTCCTTTTGTTTTCATTTGCAGCCCACGCGCTGCCGTTCATCTGTGATTAAGTTTTGGTTAATAAATCCTTGTTCTGCACCGTATCGCTGCTCGTGTCTGAATCCTGTGCCCGCAAACCTTTGACAGTCATGACACTCACCTGTTTCCAATTAACCTGTTCACCTGTGAAATATTCCAAAAAGGTGTTTTTTATTGAGCATTCCTCAGTTTTCCCAGTCTTTTCATGCTCCTGTCCCTGCTTTTTTGGAATGTGTTGCAGGCATCAAATTCAAAATGAGTAAATATTAGCAAAAAAGCAATAACATTTATCAGTTTGAACATTAAATATCTTGTCTTTGTAGTATATTCAATTGAATATAAGTTGAAAAGGATTTTTAAATCATTGTAGTTTGTTTTTATTAACATTTTACACAATGTCCCACCTTCACCTGAAGTTGGGTTGTAAACAAATGGCCAGCTCCTACTATAACAGACTCCAAAAAATACTTTGGGAGTCTAATCTAAGAAGGATTCATACTTTGCTTGTGACTACATTTGTCAAAAACAAATCTAACAAAAGCAAAATTTTCCTCAAATAAAACTTATCTGGCCCAAGGGGGAGAAAACAGAGTCTTTAGATAAACATACTGTGAACATATTTGGTTTTGTCTTTAATTAGAATGGTGTTCACAGGTCCTTCTCTCATAATGCTCTGGGTTGTGACAATCTTTAGTCACACAAAAACCAATGTTGCTTTGCTGATCATGGCACTTACCTGTCATGTTCTTTATCTACCAGATGGTAGCGGGCACGGAATGCCACAAGACGAGCATAGTAGGCTGGCGCAGGGATGGAGACCGAGCGCGTACAGCGCACATAAGTGTGGCACAACTGGTAGGTTAGAATCTGCAACTCATCAGCCGTGAAACGATTGTCGTCCCATAAGACGTAGTAATGAGACGGCCGGCTGGTACCCTGAAACAGATGGGAGATGAGGTGAGGCAGTTTCTTCAATATCCCAAGTGCTTACTTTATACAGGTAATTACAGTGTTTTGTTTTTGTCAGTACCTGTATGCCTGCATGGCTGCACAGGTAAAAGTCAAACTCAAAGGGATGAGTGATGCTGGTGTCAACTGTTGTCCCTGCAGGAATATTTCCACTTTTCCCAATCTGTCATCAGAAAACCCCAAATTATTATCAAATATACAAAAACAGAACAAATTAGGGAACAGATTTTAGGTTAAAAAAAAAAAGGGGCGACGGGGGGCTCACCCGCTCTGACTTGTCAGCACAGAAGAGGCGTGTGTGGTGGCGTTTCTGTACCACGATGTAGGTGATACCAGGCTGATAGTCTTTCTCCAACTTTATGCATGCATCTCTGATGGCCAGGAGCTCATAGTGGAGAATCTGTACATGAAAGCATGGTTTACTCTTTGCTAAAAATCTGTGTGATCAAATTTACATTGTGGTAATTCAGCAAATTTTAAAAATATTTAAAAAATCCTTTATACCTGTGGCAACTGTCCCTCAGGAACGCCATCTCTGTAGAAAATGATCCTGGTGGGCTTAAAGCGGGTCGACTTGTAGAACTGAATTAGCAATTCGCGCACCATGTAAGACAAGTCTTCGATGATTTCCTGCCGGGGCCTCTGAACGCGTACTGTGGCACAGTATCTGCTGGGATGGGCATCCATACTGCCTACCACCTGGAGGAGGGAGCAGGAACAGAAGGAAAGTGTTGAAAATCAGATGTCTGGGTTAGTGATTCCACACATGCTGGCATGAACTTCAATGAGAGAAGGTGTGTCTGAGTATTGTTAGCCAGTTTACAAGTCATCAATCAAATCCATGATGGATAAATTCAAAAATATTCAACAACTACACTACATGATGACCTATCCACTCACTGAGTAAAGTTCAAGGCTTCTTACCCTTTAAAGATGCACTTTTTAAAATATACTTGAAGATTAGCATCCCTGAAAGGCCGCATAATCAAAGCATGAAAGACAACACGTCTCCCTGAGATTTCCTCCTTTAATACTTGGACTAAACTAAAGGATTTACTATTAATATTCCTCCTCTCAGACCTGCTCTCCTCTACTATACTCACTCCGTGTGACTCAATGATTCGTCATAATTGCTAGGCAACAACACAGCCAACCACTGCCAAGCTGAGGTCAAGGGGGGACCAGAGATGACGTCATTTCCGTTCTGAACATGAGTCACTGCTGAGCCAGTCGTTACCCCCCTTTCATCTTCTCCCCAACTTCCCCTCTTAACCCCCCCCCCCCCCCCCCCCATTCAACCACATTCATCATTTACCTACATTTTAAAAAAGTAAGGTAGAGATGTTCACTGCTAACGTCACATATGGGCGACTAAAAAAAAACAAAGCCCCATCCAAACCTTAAAATCTGCAATACCACACATATTTACTGCATTTGTGTTGAATTCACGTCATACTGTCTGTTGAAAATAATGAAAAGATCCCTCACTCAGTTTATAACTGTGTATTCTTCTCATACCAGCCTTATTCTACTCTGTGATGGCCACACAGCGCTGCTGTAACCAAGCAACCATATGCATGTGGGTTTGTTTTTCTATGACATCTTGAGGTCATTTGCATTATTTACTTGCCCTTGCTATTTTTGATTTATGCCTATACAAGGAGCGCCCCGACCAAATAACCACCTGGAAAACCATTATCGGGTGTGGTGTATTATTCTTCATTTGTATCCAAGTAGGTTTTTTTTCTTTTAACTTTACAAAATCTGTATATCTTATTAAACAGAAAGTTCAAGATTTAAATCATTATTCTAAAGACAACATTTGGTTTAATTCACTTTTGCACGGTCTGCTGCAAATCTGCTGTTCTGTGATGCAAAACAGGAGCAGTGGGGCAGAACCTACATGACCTGACCTTCATGCCAAACATCAGTTTTGTGAGATGTGTTACTGCTTTACTTTATGTTGCTCTGTGCACAAGGATTGCCTTGAAGTGATGTCAAGGTAAAAAAATCCACAAAGGAAAACAAAACCACTCATTGTTTCTCCACACATGGAATTTTAACCCAGACTTTATATCTGGCCTGGCTTTGTGGCACAGCACAACAGCACCTGTTCTTTCCCGTTCTATGACATTTACTATTTATTAACTTCGATTTAAATAATGATTGAGGCATTATATTGGTCACTCACTTGCAGGTAAATGGATGGGCTTCTTGCCATCCCCATGCCGAGGTGGGGATAGTGGGTGACATCTGCTCCCAGGAAGATAACTGGCTGCTGAAACACCGCTGACCTGAGAGAGGGAGCGAGACAGAGAGAGAGTGAGAAAAAAAACTAAGGAGGTGAGGAAATTAAAAAATGCTCATCAAGCATGAGCAGGGCTGCTTTTGAGAAGTCACACTCATCGCATGCTGGCATGAGTCCACTGTGCGTCACCCACTAGATCACCAAGATCTAAGTTTTGCAGATTTTGGTCCCATTAAAAGTGCCAAGTATCTGAAGCTTTCAGACACTATTGCAAGTGACAACTCGTTTTCTAAGGTGTATTTGTAGGTCTAGCATATCTGTATTGATTGGAAAGTGTCATTCACTAGACTGTTAGATGAGGTCTAGCCTTATAAAAATGTGTCACTAAACACCCATGTTAAAAGCAAGATCAGACATGTAAATGAGCATATCGTGAACCGGAGGGGTGCACCCATACTGACTTCAACTGTTGCATTAAAAACCTCACAATACTGTCACAACCAGCTCTGGAGAAAATAGAGACCACTGCAAAATCCTAAATTAGCATCTCTACATGTATGCCAGCCATTCCATTTGAGTATCTGATGAATTCCAACACAAGGATGCCTCAGTCTTGCTGTATGATGTTAGACATATCAGCTACATAATGTGCGACACTGGCCCGTGTGGATCTGTTTTGCAGAAATCATGTCTGATGCTCATACCTGAACTACTGAACAGCCTCCACTGTAAATGTGCTGAAAACATTCTAAACTTGAACTTGACAACCATGTTCTCTGAACAATCTTTTATATGTTTTTCCATTCATACTGTATGAAACCAGATTAACTCTTCCAGTGGTTATAATAACCATGGGATAAATGGAGAAAACAAAATCTACTTAAGGAGGTACTGATTAGGTGACCATTTAAGCATGGTGAGATGCATGAAAGCTGTGAATAAAAATCAGAGTTATTCCACAAATAAAGATTTCTGAGTTCTTCCCAAGTTAAAACGTAGGTATTGTAGAATAAACATGAACTTGTTTTCTTGGCATTACTTGATCTAAAAGCACTAAAGGCAACATATTTTTTGTTCCTTTGGCCAGTTGTCATTTTCTGTAAATAAATGCTCTAAATGATATTTTGACTTAGAATTTGGGTCTCTTAATTTTTTTCCAGAGCTGTATGATAATATCGTGAAAGTAATTCAGCACCTCTTAAATTATTTCAGTTTTAATGGAAACAAACATAGAAAAGGTCAGTAATTTGTGACTGACACAACTGTTCAGCGCTCTGTGACCTTTTCTTCTCAAGCTACCTCTTTTAACCTTTTTTCACAGATAGTGTGACTTGTTTGCAATGCAAAATCAAAATCTGGCAACACAGCCAAGTGAAACCACACAATTTATCAGTCAGGAAAAATCACTGCCTATGTTTTCATCAGGGCTGCACAATTAGCTGAATAACAATTGCAATGTCAGTCTCTGCAAATATATAATGACACAAACTGCTGTAATTTGAGTTTAATAATTCAAAATGTTATTTTGTAAATAGCAATGCCTAAACTTAGCATTTTTTATAGAATTTAATAGTTGAGAAATAAACATTTCAAAATAATTTAAAGTAGACTCATGAAACCATCCATTAAAAAACAGATGAAAATATAAATAATCAAAAGCAAAAAGCAAATCACAATATTTCAAGCCATTATCTCAATAGCACATTTTTCCTCAAATTGTGCAGCCAGAGTTCTTTTTATATTTCATTCTGTAATAATTCAAATATCCATCTTAAAAATATGACAGGCCCTTGTTAACACATGGGGTAAAGGTGAAGAAGTGGAGACCACAAAACACGAATATAAGCTGGGAGTAGCAACAGCGCAATATTAAAATTTTATCTCTGACTATTCTAACCAAATTAATTGTAATTAATGATATTATGATATTTATTATAATGTCATGATATTAATATCATGATAAAACTGTCACTGGGGGTGCTCTATTATAATTTTTACTTCCACCTTCCACCTGTCCATTTTATTGTACATACTGAATAGTGATTATCTGGTATTGTCTCTCCAGTCTCTGTTCATCAGTTCAATTAATAAAGAAATAAATGCATCATTTGCGTGCTGTATTTTGTAGGCTCATGATTACATGTAAACAAAAACAAAAGCTTACTGTATGAAAATTAAAATGACAGGTAATAAGAGATTATGACAAAATTTTTGCAACCCTGTCTGTCTAAATGACAGATAACAATAAAGTGTAGCACAACCTCTGCATGATAATGATCAAATTATTCATAAAACTCTGTAAATGTCATTAAAATATAATGAAATCATTTTACAGTGCATTTTATTGGAGTGGTGGCCTATTTGGTAGAGCATCCACCCCACAACCGGGAGGTCGTGGGTTCAAATCCTGGCCGGGTCATACCAAAGACCATATAAAAATGGTACTTCCTGCCTTCTAGCTTGGTGCTCGGTGTAACAGAATGGGGGAAGGAGAAGTTGTTTGTGGTGGCGCCTTGCATGGCAGCAACCCCTCTGATTCTACATGTGATTAACATTGTATATAGGAGAAACGTAATTCTGTTCTACTGTACATGATTGGCTGTATGGATTGAATGACAACAGAGATTTCTTTGTTGGAAAATTATTTTAATTGAACATCATGTTATGTAAAAAGTAACATTATATATTCATACATGAATTATAGCAAAAAAAAAATGAAGTAGGTACTTTGGACCACTTCAAGTTAAAATAAGAATAAAATAAAAAACCAGAACATCAGTGAGATACAGTAAACAGTATTATACCCTTGTGGTCTAGAAAGTGACAAATGTGCGACAGTGTAAACTGTGAACTACACTACAAATACAGGCATCCATTCACAGGTGCATTAGATTTTATACAAATCAGTTGAAATCTAGCAGTCTACAAATCTACAAAAGCTATTTCATGTGAACTGCGCATTTCTCGGTGTCTATTATTTACATGTTTTATTTACATGTTTGTTCCATCTAGTTACAATGCTCTGCACTGTGTGTTTATATGTTCATATATTTATTCCATCTAGCTGCAATGCTCCGCAATTTATTCCATCTAGCTGCAATGCTCCGCATCGTGTGTCTATATATTTATGTTTATATGTACATATGTATACTTGCTGCTCTTGTTTTTTCTCTTGCCTTCTGATTGTTGGTCTGAGTGTTGCTATCCCTGTGCTGTTGCAATCCTGGAATTTCCCCATTGTGGGACTAATAAAGGCTTATCTTATCTTATCTTATTTGAAAACTTGGTCATTCTTTCACGTACTAGTTGTTTTATCTTTTATTTATTTTACCTACTCCATTTTAAATTTTTATCTCTTTTATTAACATTAACTTTTTATTTAGTGATATTAACTTTTTAAACTGGAACTAGAACTTTACTGATCAGCTATATTGATCATACAGCTCCCAACGGCTGGACTGTTTATGTTTTTAACGTCAAAGATGGACATGTCAGTGCCTGGGGATGATAACATTCTCCTGGAGAAAGCACAAAAGAAAACTGGTGACCTGGAGGAGGATATCTGACGGCTCTCCATTGAACTGCAGCAGAAAAACACGCTCCTCTCCAACTTCAGCTTACGTCTCCCATTGCTGTCACAGATTATGAGTCTTTTAGCAGCCCAGGAGTAAAAAAAAAAAACAAAAAAAAAAAACGGCCTTGAGTAACTCAGCCCTCCGAGACACAGTCACCTGAGATCCCTCCGCCTGTCCACGGCCCTCCTCCTGCTCAACGCCAAATGAGGTGGCCTGGTCTGAAGTGGTGGTCCGGGAAAAAAAAAAAGAGTCTCAAACGCATCGACCACCAGCCCTCCTCTGTCCATCTCCAGCCGCTACGAGGCTCTGGCAACAGCTGATAATCCACTTTCCACCGATGCTCCTGCTTCATCAGTTCCAGCTTGCCCGGGCTCCACTCAACGTGCAGCCCCCGCTGACGTTGCACCCGTCCCTTCGCTGGATGACCCAGCGGCCTTTCCTCCGCTGAGGGCTGACTGCAGTGAAGTGGCTGGTGCAGCCCCAGCCAAGCCTTGGCGGCTCCAGCTCTGTTCTGGAGAGTCCTGTGCCCAACGTATGAGCCTAAGGGAGGCTATTCTCTGGGATGCCGGGAGGCCACACTGCACGAATCAGTCGGGAAATCCCTCTTCTGGTTCTGGCGCCGCTTCGTTGCCCTGATCGTCGGCTGGTGAGGTACAGGGCCCTACCTGTCCCAACGACAGGCCCCCCACTGTGTCGCCACCTCACTGCACTGACTCTCACCGAGAGACCCTACAACCACCAACATCCCATCCGCTTTTTCCTCCAACCACGATGATCGTCGGTGACTCCACCATCAGGCACATCAGGTATTTTAACTCTATCACTCACTGTTTCCCAGGAGCTACTGTCCCCAACCTGCTAGAAAAGCTCCCGAATCTGCTGCAGCCACAACCTCCCACCATCACACAGATTATTATTCGCGTAGGAACTAACGACACCACCCGCAGACAGTCTGAAATCACTAAAAATGACTTCTGCAAACTTTTTAATATTTTACCAAACAGTGGAAAGTCTGTTTTTATTTCTGGCCCCACTCCCACACTGTGCCGTGGATCAGACCGTTTTAGCCGTATTCTTGCCCTCTCAACTTGGCTCAAGTCCACCTGTAGCAGCAACATTACTTTTATTGACAATTTCAGCTTGTTTTGGGGCCGCCACACACTCCATAAATCTGATGGCATACATTTAAATGCATCAGGTAGCCGGCTTTTAGCAGCAAACTTGATGCATATCATTCAAACCACAACATGCAATTGACTGTTTACATCCCACGACCTCTCCCCTCCGGATCCACTCACATCTCTGACCCCCAGTAAGACTATCCAGCACCAGTCCCCTTTTTGTCAGCCTCCACCATCTGGTCTGGATATTCATTCACTACCCACCTTCCCCATTAGGACATTGATCATGGACAGACCTCCATCCATAAAATATACAGTTCACAAGAACTCACGCCCACGCTGCCTACGTTCTGTGGATCAGACTCCTAGCAATAATCCACAGAAAACAAACTACCCACCCATAAATAACTCACCACCTACCCTAAATATGGCTCTTTTAAATATTATGGTCACTTGCCAACAAGATTTTTTTTTTATCATCAATGACCTGATATTTAGATAATAAGACTGACTGTTTTTAACAGAGACGTGGCTTGGCACGGATGCACCAGCAGTTCTCACTGAGGCCTCCCCACCAAATTTTAGTTCAGTTTTTCCCACAAGAAAGGGCAGGAAGGGTGGGGGTACTGCTGTGGTGACCCAGCACAATGCAGACTGATACTACTCATGCTCAGCAGGGATTGCATACGGACAGAGAACCCCTGGGGGGACAACCAGAACAATGGACTATTGTTTATACATCCCCGGATTATAGAGAGGACGTCCGGGTGCCAGTGGTCATGCTAACAATATGTATTGACTGATATGTATACCAATATGCTAATGTACCATGCATTATCTCTGTCTGTATATGCCTCCATTATGTTGGAGGAAAATAAAACTCTGCAACCTTCCAGCTCATCACACCTCGCCTGAACTTAGTTTTCCTCCACACTGGTGACCCTTGACAAAGAATGGAACACGAAGTGAACACCCCGGAAATGACCCGGATGGGAAGCCCCAGCATGCTTCATGGTGTGCCCCTCGCCTGATCTTATCCCTCCACACTGGTGACCTGACGAGAGAGAATGACCGTCTGCTCCCTCTCACCGCGCTGTGGACAGCAGAGGACCAGAGAACACCTGCAACCTCTTCATCCTCACCAAAGCGCGCACCCCGGAGCAGGCAGCACTTGGACCAACACTCACCATGAACCGCTGACATTGAGCGAAATGAAGGAAGCAGCCTGAATGGGGAAATCATCGACGCTGACTGCGCTGATTTCCACCAAGCTCCCCGACCCTGACTCAGCTTGCGACAAGCGGACCTCCCGCACACAGAAGCCCCGCATGCACATCTGCAGGGGATTACGAAGACCGCGCAACTGCCAGCTAAGTGGTCACTGCGCCACAAACGCGTGCCACGCACAGGGTCAAGCAGCCGCTCCACAGACCGATAACAGCATCTTCGCTGCACATGCCCGAGAAAAACGGCCGTTCACCACCCTCAGAACCTTCAGGGCTGCTCACGCACCTGAAGGCAGACGTGCACCCTGCACACAGGACTTTGGTAAGAGTTTCACAGCCACGGCGCACAAGGGGAAATTTAGCCGATTGCTGTCCCCGATGGCTTAAGGGCTGCTCCTGCACCTAAAGCCAAACTGCCGAGGTCCCTCACACAGCTGCAGTTGTTTCACAGCCCGCTATGAATCCTCGGGGAATTGGCCGTTCGCCTTCCCCACATCCTCGCTGGATCGAGCTGTGAGAAGAGTCAGAGACTTAATTTTTTTTTTTTTCACACAGCCGCTGTGGATCTCGCCAGGTTTACCGGGAAAGTCCCTCACCATCGCGGATCCACACACAATTTTTTGCGTGGCCCAACATCTTTGACGTCCCTGGCTGGCACTCACTTACCTCCACCTCCCTCCCCCTACTCCTCCACAGCGCTTGTCACCGCACTTCACTCTCTAAAGCCGGCGATCGGCTGTCTGATTCCATTACGCCACGACTGCACACCGGCCCGTGCGCCCACTATTTCATGGCCGTTCCATCGTGCTGGAACCCGGAGCGGAGCACACTGTTTTTTCCACCCCTCCCCATCCCCCCACGTACTGACATGCCCTCCGACAGTTCTACCGAGCTGAAGCCCAAACGACCGGGGGGGGGGGGGGGTCATAGCCCGTTTTGAGCATTCTGGGGGGAGCTGTGTGGTGACCCAGCACAAATACTACTCATGCTCAGCAGGGATTGCATACGGACAGAGAACCCCTGGGGGGACAACCAGAACAATTACTATTGTTTATACATCCCCGGATTAAAGAGAGGACGTCCGGGGCGCGCAGTGGTCATGCTAATCATATGTATTGACTAATATGTATACCAATATGCGCTAATGTACCATGCACTCTCTCTGTCTGTATAAAAGAGCTTACAATACATGCCTCACACCAGACACACACGGACCACTGTAGCGCACAGTGCTACAAGTGTGTCTCATTATGTTGGAGGAAAATAAAACTCTGCAACCTTCCAACTCGCTGCATCTCAACTGAACTTATTTTTCCTCCACACTGCATTATTTTTTTTCTTCCTCACTTGCAGTAAAGCAAATTTTACTTGATCAATATACCACATTTGAGCACCACGCTTTTGTCTTTAGCAGCCCTGTAATTTTTTGCACCACAGTTTACAGACCAACCCAAATACTGCCCTGTTTTTATTAATAATTTCTCTGAGTTTTTATCAATAATCCACTCCTCATATAATTTTATTCTCATTTCCGGTGATTTTAATCTACACACTGATAAGCAGGGCAACCATATGTCAGAAGATTTTAATGACCTGTTCATGTCCATGAATTTTACTCAACATGTCATGCAGCCGACTCACAATAGGGGGGCGCACTCAGGATCTTGTCATTAGCCATGGACTGTCCACGAGTGTGTCCTCTGTTGTTGACTTTGCTGTATCTGACCATTACTGTGTATTTTTTAACATCACTGGTTTTATGCAACAGGAGACTTTGGTGAGAACTGTGAGGAAGCACCATCTGACACCTGAAATGGCTGCTGATTTTATCAAACTCTTACGCAACACTCCTCCAGTTATTTTATCTGCATCCTGTGATTTTACTGTTGATAATTTTAACAGTAAATTAAAATCAACCATTGACAGAGTTGCCCCAATAATCTCAAGGACAGTTAGGAATAAACCAAAGCCTTCATGAGAAATAACCAAATCCAAAAACTGAAAAGAGAGTGCAGGATGGCTGAGAGGAAATGGAAGAAAAACAAATGAACTATCAATTACCAAATACTACAGAATAAATTAAAAAATATACAATAATGCAGTCAAAACATCGAGAACTGAGTACTTTGCCAACATAATCTCAACCCATAACAATAACCCTAAAGTCCTTTTTGCAACCATTGATCAGTTAACCAACTCACATTTTAATAAACACACAAACCTGCCATCCAACTCTCTATGTAAGAGTTTTGCAGACCACTTCGGGTGCAAGGTTGATTCTATTAGAGCCAACATTTTATCTGACCAGAAGACTGCTTTTAATGGAATCTTGGACTCACTTTTAGCTGAGGAAACGCTGGACTGTTTTGCCCTGGTTGATGCTAAGATGCTTGGTAGAGTTTTCTCCTAGGTAAACTTGACCTCCTGCCTTTTAGATCCGATTCCCACACCACTTTTTAAAACATTTTATGGATTCTTCGAACATGAGATTTTAAACATTGTAAATTGCTCTCTTCAGACTGGTGTTTTCCCTGCTGCCTTTAAAACGGCTGTGGGGAAGCCCCTTTTGAAGAACAGTAATTTAGATCCTGATATTCTCAGTACAATCAACTTGTATCCAACTTACTGTTTTTAAGTAAAGTTTTAGAAAAAATTGTTTTTATCCAGTTAAACAATTTTCTTATGGACCACAACATTTTTGAAAAATTTCAATCTGGTTTTAGGACAAACCACAGTACCGAGACAGCCCTTTTAAAAATCGTTAATGATATCAAGTGTAACATGGACTCCCACAAACTGTCAGTCCTGGTGCTGCTGAATCTCAGCGCTGCCTTTGATACAGTAGATCACCACATTTTATTAAGCAGACTCAAACACCTGGTGGACCTCTCAGGTACCGTTCTTGAATGGTTTCATTCCTATCTCACAGATTGTCGCTATTTTGTAAGTATGGATACATTCTCTTCGGCAATCCATGAAATCAAGTGTGGGGTACCCCAAGGTTCAATTTTAGGGCCAATACTTTTTAATCTTTATATGTTACCACTTGGGGATGTTATCAGGAGACATGGCATCAATTTTCATAGCTATGCTGATGATACACAGCTGTGCACTGCAATGTCTCCTGATGACACAAAATCATTTAATGCCCTTTTGAACTGTATTTTAGATATAAAGTCATGGATGGCAGAAAACTTCCTACAGCTCAACCAGGACAAAACAGAAGTTTTAATCACTGGTCCTGAAGACAAGAGAGAGAAACTTTTACCCAAATTGCTAGGTCTAAAACCTACACATTGTGCCAAGAACCTGGGCATTCTTCTAGACTCTGAATTTAATTTTACTTCACACATTAAAAATGTAACAAAAATCGGATTTTACCATCTTAGGAATATAGCCAGAGTCCACCCTTTTCTCTCTCTTGCCAGCACGGAGGTCTTGATGCATGCTTTCATTACTAGTTGTATAGACTATTGTAATGCCCTGCTCTCTGGTCTTCCCCAAAAAAGAATATCACATCTCCAACTGCTCCAAAATTCAGCTGCACAAGTGCTGACGAGGACCAGGGGGCGGGCACATATTACACCAGTTTTAGAATCGCTGCATTGGCTCCCCGTGCATTTTAGGATCGAGTTTAAGGTTCTCTTAGTAGTTTTTAAATGCCTTGATGGTCTTGGGCCTTCTTATCTATCTGAGCTGCTTTTATGTTATGAGCCCTCGTGGGCCCTGAGGTCCTCTGGTACTGGCTTTTTAATGGCTCCCAAAGTCAAGGCCAACACCTTTGTTGAAGCTTGATTTCATTATTATGGTCCTTGTCTGTGGAACAGCCTGCCAGAGAGCCTCAGGGCTTGCAGAAGTAAATAGATGTTTTTAAGAAACAGGCTAAAGACCCACCTTTTTAATTTGGCTTTTAACAAAACCTGTTTAACTATTACTGAAGTAGTCATTTATGTTCCATTGTTTTATGTTCTTCTTGGCACCATTTGTTTTTAGATTTTTTTCATCTTCTTCTTATTGATGTGTTTTAGTTCAGATTTTAATGTTATGGGTTTTTAGTTCCTCTTGTTTTTGTGTGTTCTTAGTTTCTTTCTGTACCTTTTTAAATTTGCCTTTTAACAAACCTGTTTAACTATTATTGAAGTAATCATTTATGCTCCATTGTTTTACATTCTTCTTAGCTCCATTTGCTTTTAGATTTTCTTATTTTGATGTCTTTTTAGCTCAGTTTATAAGTATGGGTTTTTAGCTCCCTTTGTTCTATGTGTTCTTAGTTTTATCTTGTATTTTATGTATTTTAGCTCTAGTGTTTCCTCAGTGAAGACCCTCATGCTGGATGCTGCTTGGCCCCATCTGCAGGGGTGCTGGTCTCGTGGTTGCTCTAGCTTGGGTGGGTGGAGGCTTTATTGCCACTGCCTAAAGCTGTGGTGTGGGCCCCGGTCTGTCCTGGTTGGGGTAGCCTCTGTGGTGTGCTCTGTGGTTATGGGCTGTGTGGTCTCCCAGTGTGGAGGGCTCCACAGGATGGTTGCTCCTTCACATGGCGCCTCGGTGCTGAGCAATGTCTATTTTATTTTATGTGTGTGTAAGAGAAGGGGGGTAGTGTATGTGTGTGCATGTTTCGTGTGTATGTTTACGGGAGGGATGGAAGGGGTGGGGATACATTGTGTAAATATATGTAACTATACCTGTCTACTGTTTTTATCTATGTGAAGCACTTTGTGCAGCATCTAATGTTTGAAAAGTGCTATACAAATAAAGTTTGACTGATTGATTGATTGATTGATTGAAATGTAGTAACATTGCCTTGTCAGATAACAAATAAAGCTGCATACATAAGGTGGATGCCCTCAATTTCCCCTCTGGGGATCAATAAAGTATACAAAATTAAAAAAAATAAATAAATAAAATGTAAAAATATCCTGTTCAGCCATGGCAGCGATTTGAGTGATGGGTTGAGAACTTTTGAAGAACTGACTGCAAACAGGGTCCACCTGGTGGTGGCTGTTCAGAATACACATGGAAACCAGAACTCTACAGGATTAAGAGGGAGTGGATAAAGTCACGGAACTCACTGGATGCTGGCAATTATCAGGTAAATTATTATCCTGGTAATAGAAATTCATTGCGATACATTTATTGTGAGTGTTTTCATTGTGATAAACAATAATATTATCGTCCGACCCCTGGCTGGGAGACAGAGAAGCCATCAGCTCCAGATCAACTGAGCGCTGCCTCCGACTTTATCCAAACATTTTATCAATTGCATGGTGGTGGATGTAGAAGAGCTTGGAATAACGAGGCGATGTGACTTATAAACCAAAGTTTATTATCAGCTTCGCTCCTCTAACAAGTCTCATCTAGTGCAGCAGCAGAAGAAGTAAGAGAGTGAACACATTCGGCTCTACGTACTTATACTCACACATAACAAAAGACATGCATATCAAAGCTGACATCCCTCATTATCTTAATCCCCCTCTTTTGTCTTCGTACCCCTCCACCTGGCCCTGGGAGGTCAGGGCGACCTATCTGGTCTCCACCGCAGCGCCTCGGATGCTCTTTGATCTTCACTGGCGGTTGAGACCTTTTGTCCTGTTCTGAGGTGTGAAGTCGCTTTACATATGTAATCACCAAACATTCTCACATGCTTATACATATGTAGGTTATGGGATATATGATTAATATAGACCACAGCCCCCCCCAAACGACTAAGAAAAGGACAATAGAAAAATTCACAGTTTAAGATAATTATTATGACATACTAACTGCTACACCTCTTGACAAGGAAGAAACTTTCCAGCAGCTATGCTCCTGTAGAGAATTCAGTGGTAACCATAACAGCGTAGTAATATCACAAGTCAGTCTTAAACTGTTACAGCATAATTAGTGAACAACTTTTGAGTAGTTTGCATCAGTCCCTGTGCCGTCTGGGTTTAAGTCTTCTCCCGAATCTGCTGTGGGTCCACTTGGGCGTCCTGGTGGGACCTTCCTGTAAGGAATCTGCAGCTTGGGGAGGAGAGTGATTATTCGTTCCCTGCAGGGGGGGCTGAGTCTTTTCTCTTGGGGGGGTCTACCCCGCCGAGGTGCTCTCGCCAACCGTGCAGGCTCGTCTCTCAACAAGAAGGCAGGTTTAAGTCTGTCAATGCTGACTGTTTCTTTTCTGTCCCCTAAATCGAGCACAAAATGCTTATCACCAGGTTCCAGCACTCTGAATGGTCCATCGTATGGTGGGCGGAAGGTTGGGTTTTAAAGCTTCATGCCTAACAAAAACGGAATTCAGCGTTTTTTAAAGCTTGGGGAACAAAAACCCGCGGAAAAGAATGATGTGCCGGTCCGGGGAGAGTGTCAGGGCCGTTGCTGCCTAAAAACCTCGGGGCTGGAAGATGCCCTGGCTCTGGGTTCTCTGGTAAAAATTCACCTGGGAGCCTGAGAGGTTGTGCAAAAACTAATTCTGCTGGGGAGGCGTCTAGATCCTCTTTAGGCGCAGCATGCAACCCTAATAAAACCCAGGGGAGTTTATTTACCCAATTTGTATCCGTTAGTGAGGCTCTGAGGGCGGCCTTTAAAGATCTGTGAAAACGCTCGCATAACCCATTAGCCTGAGGGTGATAAGCGGTGGTGCGGTGAATTGTCGCTCCTAAGCTGCTGGCCATGGCTGACCAAAGCTCCGAGACAAATTGAGGCCCCCTATCAGACGTTATGTCCGATGGGACGCCGAAACGTGCCACCCAGTTTGTCAAAAAAATGCGAGTGACTTCCTCCGCTGTGGTTGACGCCAGAGGGACCGCCTCAGGCCAGCGCGTAGTACGGTCTATCATTGTTAACAGATGTGTGAAACCTTGGGAGGAAGGTAGTGGTCCCACGAGGTCGACATGAACGTGGTCGAACCTTGTAGCTGGGATTCGAAAAGGCTCTAGAGGGGCTTTTGTGTGTTTGTGTATTTTGGCGCGCTGACAAGAAATGCAAGTCTTTGCCCATTCCTTTACGTTTTTGCGCAGGCCGGGCCACACAAACTTTTCGGCGACCATTTTAACCGAAGCGCGCACACCCGGGTGCGCGAGGGAGTGAATTGAGTCGAAAATACGGCGGCGCCATGCAGCTGGGACTACCGGGCGAGGTCGGCCGGTTGAGATGTCGCATAATAGGGGGGGCACACCGTCGCGTAAACCCCTTTCCTCCAGCCTTAACCCTGTTGGTCCAGACAGGAGTGCGCGCACGTCCGCGTCACTACTTTGCTCCTCCGCCATGGCTGCGTAATCTATCCCTACGTGGATTGGGGCTGCATATGTGTCCGCGTTGGCGAAGAGTTCTGCGGCTGAGGTAGTGTGATCTGTCTCCTCACGCTCTGGCGATGTCACAGCGCGGGAGAGGCAGTCTGCTACCACGTTAAGTTTGCCTGCCACATGTCGAATGTCTGTGGTGAACTCTGAA
Organism: Pholidichthys leucotaenia; assembly: GCA_020510985.1. Taxonomy (NCBI): domain Eukaryota; kingdom Metazoa; phylum Chordata; class Actinopteri; order Cichliformes; family Pholidichthyidae; genus Pholidichthys; species Pholidichthys leucotaenia. The sequence goes on from CM035849.1 coordinate 97,206,912, forward strand.
ATTGCAGCTAGTTGTCTTTGTTGCCTGCCGGACCACGGTTCGGAAATTTTAGCCATCGCAAAGGTGAGCGGTTTGTGGTCTACAAAAGCCGTGAAACGCCGCCCCTCCAACCAGAACTGGAAGTGGCGGATGGATAAATGAAGCGCTAGCAGCTCCCTGTCAAAAGTGCTGTATTTGCGCTCAGTTTGGTTTAGCGATTTGCTGAAAAATGCCAAAGGTTGCCAGATTCCGCCGACGTGCTGTTCTACAACCGCCCCTATGGCCAGGTCTGAAGCGTCTGTGGTTAGCGCAATGCGGGCCGAGGGATCAGGGTGAACCAACAATGTGGCGTTAGCTAGGGCACTTTTTACTTCCGTGAAGGCGCGTTCGCGCTCCGGGGTCCATTCGACCGCGTTGGAAGGTTTTTGTTTTCTGAGCGCGTCATATAGGGGCTGCATGAGCTGAGCTGCGCGGGGGAGGAAACGGCTGTAAAAATTAACCATTCCCACAAATTCTTGCAGCGATTTGACCGTTTGTGGCCGTGGGAAACTTTTTACTGCGCGAACTTTGCCTGGCAGTGGGACTGCCCCCTTCGGTGAAACTCTGTGTCCCAAAAAATCAATTTGTGACACGCCAAATTTGCATTTGGCTGGATTGATTATTAACCCATGCTCTTCTAGTCTCCGAAAAACCATCGTGAGATGCTGTTCGTGTTCTTCCTCAGACGAGCTGGCTACCAGCATATCGTCGAGGTAGACGAACACGAAGGGGAGGTCGCGTAATACCGCGTCCATCATCCGCTGAAAGGTTTGAGCAGCGCCTTTGAGGCCAAAAGGCATCCGCAAAAATTCAAAAAGACCGAAGGGGGTTATTACAGCTGTTTTAGGAATGTCTCCCGCTCGAACGGGGACTTGGTGATAGCCGCGGACCAGGTCTATTTTTGAAAAAATGCACGCACCCGCCAGATGTAATGAAAAATCTTGGATGTGAGGAATTGGGTAGCGGTCATGCGCTGTCGCATTGTTTAATCTGCGGTAATCGCTGCACGGTCTCCAAGAACCGTCGGATTTCGGGACCATGTGAAGCGGTGATGCCCAGGGGCTTTTTGAGCGCCTGATAATGCCTAGTTTTTCAAGAGTGGTAAACTCGTCCCGAGCTATGGCGAGCTTGGTCGCGTCTAAGCACCGAGCTTTGGCGAATACGGGTGGGCCCTTTGTGGGAATAAAGTGTTCGACCCCATGCTTAGCCACTGTAGCTGAGAATTTGGGAATTGTGAGTGCTGGAAATTGGGTGAGGAGTTGATCAAACTTACCTCCTGCTGTAGTGACGCTGGCCTGCACGGGTGGTGGAGAAACTCGAGCTGAGCAGGGAATAGAAGCAAAGAACAATGCATTAACCAAGCGTCTGTTCGCTAGATCGACCAATAACCCATGTGCACACAAAAAGTCTGCGCCCAACAAGTTAAAACTCACCGCCGCTACAACAAATGTCCATCTGTAGTTGCGTCCATGGATGCGGAGGGGCAGGTTCCTTTCGGCATAAGTGTCGATGATGGAGCCGTTGGCTGCCACCACTCCATTGCCCCGGGGGCCCATGGCCCGGTCTGCTTGGGAGGGCATGATAAAACTCAGTTGAGCTCCCGTATCAGTGAGGAACTGCTTGCCGGTGTGTCCGTCCGTCACATATAGAAGCTTGCTTTTTTCGCCGAGAACTGCCGCTGTTAACGGTTCTCGGCTCTGGCGTTTTCCCGAAATCGTGAATTTGCAGGGGGGAAGGCATTTGTAAGCCTTCTCGGCGAAGCGGTGGTGGTAATAACAGACGTCGCTCCGTCTGTTACGTCTTGGCCGTGTCGCTGCCATGGCAGGCAGATTCTGCTCAGTGGTTTGTGGCTCCCCGTGGCTCCGGACATCAGCGTTGAGGTCTGCAGATGCTGCTGTGGGTGTCTGTTCCCTGCAGGCGTTGACGAGTCGCTGCGCTTCACGAGCCAGCGTGCGGAAGTCTTGCTGGGTGCTGCATTGCATGTTGGCAAGCGTCCCTCTCATGTGTGGCGGCAGCGTACTGAGGAATATAAATTGGAAGAGGAAGTTGTCATTGTCCTCTTCTTTGAGTTGCAGCAAGTCCTCCATGAGGGCCTTGGGTCTGCATCCTCTGTGGCCGTAGACCGCCAGGATCCTCTCGGCTCTCTCCTCGGCAGAGGGGACGAAATTCGCCACGATGGTCGCTTTCAGTTCTCTATATTTGTCCTGGGCCGGCGGCCGCTGGATTATGCTCCTCGCACATCTCGAAGTGGCGGCGTCGAGTTTGGCGACGATATGATAAAACTTTGTATCGTCAGCCGTTATGCCCGCAAGTGCAAACTGGGCTTCAACTTGCTGAAACCACGAGGTCAGGTCTTCCTGCCAGAAGTCCGGCAGCTTGATGGTGACGGCGTTTGTGTGGGCCGTCCCTGATGTGTCCACAGGGTGAGAGTGCCTTCCTTCGGCTCTCGCAGCGGCGCTGGTGCTCGGTTGAGCCCTCTCTGTCACTTCTGCCGTGGGGGAACATCGTCCATCTGTTCCCCTGTCTGCATGGGCGCCGGCGTCTGCCTGGGTCACCACAGATGAGTCGATCGCGGGGGAACGCCTCTGGTCCATCCTCGCGTCAGGGTCACCAGTGTAGAAGAGCTTGGAATAACGAGGCGATGTGACTTATAAACCAAAGTTTATTATCAGCTTTGCTCCTCTAACAAGTCTCATCTAGTGCAGCAGCAGAAGAAGTAAGAGAGTGAACACATTCGGCTCTACGTACTTATACTCACACATAACAAAAGACATGCATATCAAAGCTGACATCCCTCATTATCTTAATCCCCCTCTTTGTCTTCGTACCCCTCCACCTGGCCCTGGGAGGTCAGGGCGACCTATCTGGTCTCCACCGCAGCGCCTCGGATGCTCTTTGATCTTCACTGGCGGTTGAGACCTTTTGTCCTGTTCTGAGGTGTGAAGTCGCTTTACATATGTAATCACCAAACATTCTCACATGCTTATACATATGTAGGTTATGGGATATATGATTAATATAGACCACAGTGGACCCTCATGGCCAGCAAAGCCTTCTCTGCTGGCCTAAACACTATCAGAATTACATTTACAACCTACATTCTTATATTTGTTCCATGAGGATGTATTAAATTATTTCCAGTAGTCTATTCTCTTCATTTTGTAGCTTTTCTCTTGGTTGCACTCCTTCCAGTAGTGTAATGCATGTTAGAGATTTTTTTTGTCCAATCATATTTCAGCCATCTGTGTTGCCAGGGTCAAGCAAATCTGCCTTGGGCCTTCAGGAATTAACAGTGCAGCTCTGTAGGTTAAATTAACTGTTAAACTTATCCTGTTGTTTTAACCAATCAGATGTCTTCTGTACATCCAGTGGTACGCATAGAAGGCATTCGAGAATGTCGGCATTTTCACGTCTTCTGATTGGATGGTTAGACTCCTCCACCCACAATCCAGAGGATCCTAGCTAGCAAAACACCAGTGCAAGGACTTGCTTAAGCAGCTACAATATACTGTATCTGTTTAAATATAATAGCTGTTTTTCCACCCACAATGGCTGACAGGGGAGAGGAAAATGATTTGGTCACTGATATTTAAAAACTAGAAAAGCACTCGGAGAGCGCAGACCTCCGCCAAGTGCCACAGTTCCCCCCATACAGTGTTTGTGTGTACGTTTTCAGATTCCTTGACCATGAAAACATATGACTAGCAATTGGATTCACAATGATAGGATTAGTGGTTCAGTAGTCATTCACAAAAATGACATTTTCCATAATGGCGGCCACAGTTCCGCCCATACGTACGTTTTCAGATTCCTTGACCATGAAAACATATGACTAGCAATTGGATTGACAATGACAGGATTAGTGGTTCAGTAGTTATTCACGAAAATGGCATTTTCTGTAATGGCAGCCACAGTTCCCCCCCATACAGTGTTTGTGTGTACGTTTTCAGATTCCTTGACCATGAAAACATATGACTAGCAATTGGATTGACAATGATAGGATTAGTGGTTCAGTGGTTATTCACGAAAATGGCATTTTCCGTAATGGCTGCCACAGTTCCCCCCATACAGTGTTTGTGTGTACGTTTTCAGATTCCTTGACCATGAAAACATATGACTAGCAATTGGATTGACAATGATAGGATTAGTGGTTGAGTAGTTATTGACGAAAATGGCATTTTCCGTAATGGTGGTTTTCTTCTGGACGGTGATCCGGATCATCCCCAAAATTTAATCAGTTCTTCCTTGTACCATTTCAAACAATGCCTGAAAATTTCATCGAAATCCGTCCAAAACTTTTTGAGTTATCTTGCTAACCAACAGACAAACAAACCCCGGCAAAAACATTACCTCCTGGCGGAGGTAAAAATCAATTTTCCAGAAGGACTTTTCAAGAAAAGCTGGTCATTGTGAAGAGAGGTCAGCCAACCCCAAAGCTAGCAAGCCCGTCTCAGCCGGGGAAAGGATTTATCTGTCACTTTCATATTAGCAACGAACGGTATCCTTGGATTACGGCCTCCGAGGAGTGCTCCAAATTATCTTGCTGGGAATACCTGTTGTTTGCAACTGATCGAGTAGATATTTGGAGCCAGACAGGGTTTGCAAACTTGAGCTGTCTACTGTCACACCATGATGATTTAGACAGTGTTTACCAAATGTATAAAAATTGGTCTAAAATGCTGGGATATGGCAAAAGTTTCACTTTTGGCCATATGCATCGTGTATCCATAACGACTTGGACATATACATAAGGTATTAGTAACATACAGAATATTTCCATAACTTATAAGTAACTTAAACCAACTTAAACCAACTAATGCTTAGAGTGTTGCCGACATTCACAACTTATGTGCAACAATAGTCTAACTTCTGCATAGCTTATAATGTCTGCATAGCGCAGTCAAGCCAAACTGTCGTTGCCTCCCGATCCATGAATCCTAGGTGTGCAAGAGATCATCTCTGTTCAATCGAGATGAATTGCCCCTCCAGAGACCATGGCGGGGGGCGTGACCGACCTAGCAGAGCTGTCAAATCTGTCAGGTCAATCACGCCTAAAACAGCTTATGTGACACATCAGGAACATCAGATAACAGTTGTCACAACCTGGCTCAAAGTCATGCAAACTGATGGCGATCCAAAAAGTTTATTTTCAATAAAGCAAAAAACAAAAAACAAGATAATATTCATGCATGAAGTGTTGCACTTCATGTAGTCTGCATGGGGTGTGCTTTTGCTGAGAGGCGCAGCCAACAGCAAAGTGTGATTTATCATGGAAAACCACTGCGCTCTGCGCTTCAGGTGATCAGCTGATTGGATCCTTCTCCTCCGGTGTTCTGACATTTTGGCATATCTATCAGAACAGCACCGGACAGAAGATGGTACAGACTTCAGTCAAAGGTAAAAAAACATGGGGGAGGGCTGAACAGTGATTTGGATCTTAAATCCTGTAGCTTGAAAGTGTGCAGATACATCCCCGACAGGTCCCGTTATATGAACAAGTACGTGTGCTTAGCTCTTTTTTTTTTTTTGTTACTTTTTTGTACCCGTAGGTAAATTTGTTTTGCAGTCTGGTGACAAGCCACCAGCTGCCGGTCGCCGCGTGCGCAAGCGCCCCGTATCCCGACCCTGCATGTTTTTGGCGTGTGGGAGGAAACCGGAGAAATCCCAGAGTAAACCCACGCAACACGGGGAGAACATGCAAACTCCACACAGATCACTGTTGGTCGGGGGCTGGGATCGAACCCACGATCCCTGCGCTCCCCCGGCCGAGGGTAAAACTGTGCTGCCACAGTGCTAACCACTGCGCCACCGTGCAGCCCACTATTGTGCTTAGCTCTATGCGTGTGTGTGTATGCGCTGCAGGCAGCAGCTGAACAGAGCTCTGTACAGGTTTTTCCTGTGAACCAACACTGCAAGTACGCCATTATAGGGTAGCTGTAAATTAGAAACTCATTCAGTAAGTTACACATAGGTTCAAAGAGCGTTACTCATATGTTAGAAATAATTTTGGGGTATGCTAAACATTAATCTTGACGTATTTCGAATTTTGAGTAACTATGAGTTGCTGACAAGTAACGTGTGTGAACGAACACACGAACTTCCCTACAACCTTTGCTCCGCAAATGCGGGACGTATCAGCCATATGCTGGATATGTTGGAAAATTTTCAGCATGCTGAAAATTAATTTTCAGAGGAGCTTGGTGAATTATGCCGTATATCAGCATGCTTCAGCGTTCTTCAGCGTGCTCTTAACTTAAAACTTAGCCATAACTGATTTGACGTAAGCCAGCATATTCTCCAAATTTTTCATATGTTTTGCAAACGCTGCCTAAATCGTCGAGGTGTGACAGGGCCTTAACCAAGGCAGCAGCGAGACACCAAAACACAGCCGCCAGCTGGACACTTACAAGCAGCAGTACTTTCAAACCTTTGGGGAAGCAAGAGTGGATCTGCAGCTCAACGAACAAGTGTGCAGGGAAATGGAGCTTTACAATGAAAAGGTAAAGATTTTTAAAACCATAATTTTACAGTTAAAGTTATCTTTAACATGCTTTGTGTGGATGGCCCTATAGGCTATTTTTATGTTGCTCGCTATGAATGGCACTTAAATCAGGTAGATCACCACTGAATGCCTAATAGTAAAATACACGGTCCACCACTGAATTGCATTGATGGCAGATGCTAATATGAAAAGTACACACTGTGGTTCTTTGGTTGATCCATTATCTAGCTGTTTTTTTACCAGCCCATCGAGAATATTTATTACATATGTACACTTTCGTACACTACATGTGCAGTATTTACAAAACTAAACCACACACAATTATATTATTAATGTTTTTTTTGTGGGTATCATGATAATACCATTATTGCTGTATTTTCTGGGTATGATATCATGACAGCCCTGACATGAACATACACAACCAAATGAAAGCAACTCAAACAGTAAGTTACCGTTGGTGAGGCACCAGGATGTTGTTGATCCCTCCCAGCTTCACATTGATCTTCAGACAGAGGTTGGACAAAGTCTGCGGTGACGTCTTTACCACGTTCTTAACCTGGACACACTGGGTGGCCATGCCCAGGAGGGTGTCGCCCACACGTTTTACCTCCGCTAAAGAGAGTTTGGAGATTAGACATGGAGAACATCATGACATTAAAAAAAAAAAAAAAAAAAAATGTATAAAAACATACCATAAACAGGTGTTTTTCCTGGTAAGATGACAATAATGAGCTGAAGTCCAGAGTAGGTGTTCTTCAGGTGTCTAAACATGGGCTCCACGCTGTCTGCTCCCTGGGCGTATTTACAGAAGCAGGGCTGCCCCTGAATTGGCATCCCAGCATCCTTGGAAATTTTACGGAGCTGGTCTGTGAAGTTTCTGAGACAAAGCCAAAGAGTAGTTGGAATAAACTGCACCAAAGTAGCTGCATCAAATCAGGTTTTGATGAGGGGGCTGAAGATGTGAGTGTGAAAGACAGCACAACAGTTAAATGTCTCGTGTTGAGTAAAACAGTGTTTTTGTGGGTCTGTGCCTCCTTCAGTGTGACTGGCCTGGCCAAAAACCTTTACACAATTATATTAGGGGCTCATTAATGTTACTCAGCAGGCTGGAAACCATCTGTTTGAAACGTTTTAGGTGTTGAAAACTAAATTTATTTGTTGTTGTCAAAACCTAAATTGCTCAATATGGGACCTATACAGTAAAGTTATCTATTTAGGTATTTGGGATGAAGATGTATTTGTTTAATTTGCACAGTAACGATTAAAAAAATCTAATATAATTTGCATCAATAACTAGTACAGCATCAGACAAGCAACTTTTTACAGACAGATACTGTAGGTATCAGAATTTAATGCTCATTGCATTCTTATTTGTTCTCAAGAGGCCATGTTACAGTTTCTTATAGGACTGGGCGATTAACCAAAATAAAACTGGAACTGACATTCGGGGTGTACAGAACCAATGTAATCTTGCTCATGTCATTTTTTTTTTCATTTTTTTTACCTCTCCCTGTTGCGTGTGTGTATGTGAGAGCGTTTCATATATTGCCCCTTTAAGAAGTGCCCATGGAGTTACAGGCATGGGCACATAACTCCAGAAGCAACGCAGTCAACGCTGCTCAGATACAGCAGAACCTATGTGCAGAACGGGGCGGCACAATTAAAGAGGGCTTGTAACGAAAACAAATGTGGTCTCTCTCTACATACGTAAGATCAGCTTTGAAGTGTTTAGCGAATAGAAAGGCTCCAGGAAGAGATGATACAGATGAACTCTAAAAATCTTGGATAAAAAGCCCATTAGGTGGCATCACTGTTATATTTTAAAAAAATACAATCTATTGAGTTTTGAGAGTTTCATTGACCTCTGTTTTCTGAAATTAATTTTCAAATGTTTCCATAAATCAGCGCCTGAGCCACTTGCTGGTTTCATCCAAAGACAGGACAGCAGCAGAGCCACCAGGAGTTCTGTTAACAATAACTGTAAAATATTCCACCACAGAACCACATTTGGACAAACAGCTTTCTCTATAAAGGGCAGTCATATCTGGAACACAATGCCAAATGAAATTAAAATAATAACGGACTTTAAAACATTCACTACAAAGGTTAAAAACTGGCTGAAAAATAAACAAGAATGTACCCATGTATGAAATGATTGTCTGCAGGGTGAGAGTGAATGAAGGGAAGGAATGAATGTGTTTGTTCATAGTGAGTGACGAAGGGAGGGAGGCCTGTAATAGGCAAATGTGAATCAGGTTTTTATATTGTGTATTTATAATCTTTTTTGCATTGATGTATGTGGTTATTGTTTATTCTGTTTTCATTTTTTCTTTTCCTTATCCTTCTTTCTTTTTACTTGTTTCTTCTTTCTAAAGCCCATCCAGGGACAAGAGTTGCAAATTAGCTAATAGCTATACACTCTTTGTGCAACACATTAGATTGATTGTCATTTGATTAACTGTCTATGTTTATTGCACTGTCCCTGTCAAATAAACATTTTTTATTATTATTATTATATCCCTGTAGAGATAATAGATAATCAAAGCAGCAGGAGAGAGTGCAATTGATGCCTTAACTACCCTATGCTAGAAGAGCTGGATAACATCAGAATGGCCTCAGGACTGGAAATGGTCGGTATATCTGCCATTAAAAAAAAAGGGTGACAGCAGAGAGTGTTCCAACAACAGGACAATTGCCCTTATCTCACACTGTAGTAAAGTGCTGTTGAGAATACTATAGTAAAGACTGGAACCCTATATGGAGCAAGAACTTCCAGCTGAACAAGCAGGCTTCAGAAAGGGCAGAGAGACCAGATATCACATCGCAAACCTCAGATGGTTGATGGACATCACAAGAGAGTATCAAAAAAATGTGTGCCTTTGTTTCATCGATTACAGCAAGGCGTTCGACTGCACGGATCACAACAAGCTGTGGCTGATTTTGAGAGGCATGGGAATACCAGAACACATAATCGTGCCGATGAAGAACCTGTATGAGAATCAAGGAGCCACTGTTTGTACAGCACATGGAGACACTGTTGGGTTCAGTATTGGTAAAGGAGATCAACAAGGCTGTATCCTGTCCCCATCCCTTTTCAACCTATATGCTGACAGAGTCATACGAACAGCTGATTTGGAGGAAGATGGTGCCGGAATCAGACTGAGCGGTTGAAGGCTGACAAACCTATGATATGCAGACAATACCACCATGCTTGCAGAGAACAGTCAAGACCTGGGGAGAGTGATCACCAAGGTCAAGCAAGAAAGTGTTAAAGCTGGATTGCATCTAAATAATGGAAAGACAAAAGTCATGATGACTGATGAAACAAGCGACTTCAAGGTGGACAGGGAGAACACTGAAGTTATACAATCATTCAACTTCCTCGGCAGCTTGATCACCAAGGATAGTACAACTTCTACAGAGAAACATCCAAGATGGCGCCCACAGCGGTCGACATGGTGCTTCGCTGCGCTCTTTGTTTGTTTTTGTTTGTCAATTGTGTGTCTGCTTGCACTTATACCCGTGAAGAACTTCTAAATATCAGGACTTTCACCCCCACGGACCTCCTCCCAGTTTTTCTAGCCCCTGCCGCCGATCTGGTTTATTGTTTGGCTCGGAAAGTGAGACGGCGGAAGAGAGGAAGACGAGCGGGCGCTGTCGTACGACTTCGCAGGAGAGGCTCGCGAACGGCGCTGCCTGGCATATTTCTGTCCAATACCAACTCTCTCTCTAACAAGGTAGATGAACTGAGACTGCTGATGCGTTTTAAGGACCTCGCCTCCTCAGCTGTCCTCTGCTTTACTGAGACCTGGCTCCGGGAAAATATACCGGACAGCACGCTGCGCCTCGACGGCTTTCAGCTCTTCCGTGCTGATCGTGACACAGAGCTTTCCGGCAAGACCACAGGAGGCGGTGTCTGCTTCTACATCAACTGCAGCTGGTGCTCTGATGTAACGGTAATTTCCAAACACTGTTCTCCTGCCTTGGAATTTCTTGTTATCAATTGCAAGCTCTTCTATTCCCCGCAGGAGTTTGCTTCTTTCATAATGATCGCTGTGTACGCCCCTCCCGACGCGGACACGCGCGAAGCTCAGCGCGTGCTCGCGGATCACATTCAACACACAGAGCGGAGTTTTCCAGACTCGCTGATTATTGTGGCTGGCGACTTTAATCAGTGCAATCTGAGCCACGATCTCCCCCGCTACAAACAGTTTATTAAATGCCCCACCAGAGGATTAAACACACTGGATCACTGTTACACCACAGTGAAAGACGCATATCGCGCTGTCCCTCGAGCTGCGCTGGGATTATCTGATCACGTGATGGTTCACCTCATTCCCACATACAGACAGAGATTGAAGCTCACTAAACCTGTTGTGAGCACTACGAAGATACGGACCAGTGATGCTGAGGAGAAGCTGGAAATGTGCATGGAAATATCTGACTGGGGCATGCTTAAAGGAGCCACGCATGATCTGGATGAGTACACGGACACTGTGAACTCATATATCCACTTTTGTGAAGAGAACATTCTTCCATCACGCACCAGGGTGAGTTACTCTAATGACAAACCCTGGTTCACAGCTAAGCTCAGACAGATCAGGAAGGAGAAGGAAGCAGCGCTGAAAAGTGGAGACAGGGACTGCTACAGGGAGGTTAAATACCGGTTTAACAGAGAGCTGAAGAGGGCTAAATCTCTATACTCAGAGAGACTCCAGCAGCAGTTCACTGCTAATGATTCGGCTTCCGTGTGGAGAGGACTGAGGCAAATCACCAACTATCGACCTAAGGCTCCTAAAGGTCAGGATGACAAAGCCCTTTGTCAAAGACTGTCCCAACACTATGCCCGTTTTGACACCTCGTCATCTGTGTCCAACTCCCCCCCTCCCTCCAGCTCCACAGCCTCCACATTCGCTACTTCATTTAAGGCACCCCCCCCCCTCCCCCCTCCCCTTATCATCAGTGAGCAGGATGTGCTCAAACAGTTCTCCAGACTGAACCCGCGCAAGGCCCCCGGCCCATACGGCGTGTCTCCCTCCACCCTGAGACTCTGTGCGAAACAGCTGGCTCCTGTATTCACAGACATTTTTAACACCTCCCTTAAGTTATGCCACGTGCCGTCCTGCCTCAAATCCTCCACCATCATCCCTGTCCCCAAGAAGCCACGGATCACTGGACTTAATGACTACAGACCTGTAGCGCTCACCTCTGTAGTCATGAAGTCCTTTGAGCGCCTGGTCCTGTCCCACCTCAAGTCCATCACCACCCCTCTCCTGGACCCGCTGCAGTTTGCCTACCGAGCCAACAGGTCTGTAGACGATGCAGTCAACCTGGCCCTCCACTCCATCCTGCAGCACCTGGACTCCCCGGGAACCTACGCCAGGATCCTGTTTGTGGACTTCAGCTCCGCATTCAACACCATCCGCCCCGCTCTGCTCCGGGACAAGCTGTCCCTGCTCAACGTGCCTGACTCCCTCTGCAGGTGGATCATCGACTTCCTGACGGACCGGAGGCAGCATGTGCGGCTGGGAAAGACTGTCTCAGACTATACTAGCATCAGCACCGGATCACCCCAGGGCTGTGTACTTTCCCCCCTACTCTTCTCCCTTTACACCAACTCCTGCACCTCCAGCCACCAGTCTGTCAAGTTGATCAAGTTTGCGGACGACACCACCCTCATCGGGCTCATCTCCAACGGCGACGAGTCCGCCTACAGGAGAGAGGTGGCCCAGCTGGCGTCCTGGTGCAGCAATAACAACCTGCAGCTGAACGCTCTGAAGACAGTGGAGATGATTGTAGACTTCAGGAAAGTCACTACTCCTCTGCCCCCCCTCACCCTCTCAGGCTCTCCCATCACCACTGCTGATTCCTTCCGCTTCCTAGGCACTACCATCACCAGGGACCTCAAATGGGAGCTGACCATCAGCTCACTCATCAAAAAAGCCCAGCAGAGGATGTTCTTCCTGCGGCAGCTGAGGAAGCTCAAGCTACCCACCAAGATGTTAGTGCAGTTCTACACAGCCATCATCGAGTCCATCCTCACCACCTCCATAACCGTGTGGTACGCAGGAGCCACTGCCAGGGACAGACTAAGGCTGCAGCGCGTCGTGCGCACTGCTGAGAAGGTGATCGGCTGCAAGCTCCCGTCTCTCCAGGATCTGTACATCTCCAGGACCCGGAGGCGTGCTGGCCGGATCATAGCCGATCCCTCACACCCTGGTCACGTACTGTTTGCCCCCCTCCCCTCTGGTAGAAGACTTCGGTCCATCCAGACTAAAACCTCCCGTCACATGAACAGCTTCTTCCCCTCTGCCATTAGACTGCTGAACACTAAGTGACTTATTGACTCTCGTGCACCATGTACAGCAGCTCAACCAGACTCATGTCAATCATCACTGTTTTCTTCCTGCATTACCGACTGCACTATATAGTTCTCCACAGTATCTACTGCTGGCTAATATATATTTTAACTGTTGACCAGTATCACTTAATCTTATCCTACACTTTATTACATGTATAGTTTATTTCTCTTATCTTATCATGTTTAATGTTGCAGCATTGTACCGAGACAAATTCCTAGTTTGTGTACTACATGAACAATGGCAATAAACCTGATTCTGATTCTGATTCTGATTCTGATTCTGAGATCAAGAGAAGGCTCGACTTGGCAAGAATAGCCATGATAAATCTCAGACGCCTGATGAAAAGCAGTAGACTCAACAAAAAGACCAAGATCAAGATGGTAACTATGCTTATGTTTCCAGTGGCCATATATTATTATATCTTTATATAATAGTATATCTTTATATATACTGTAGTATCTCACAAAAGTGAGTACACCCCTCACATTTTTGTATTTTATTATATCTTTTCATGGGACAACACTGAAGATATGACACTTTGATGTAATGTAAAGTAGTCAGTGTACAGCTTGTATAACAGTGTAAATTTGCTGTCCCCTGAAAACAACTCAACACACAGCCATTAATGTCTAAACCGCTGGAAACAAAAGTGAGTACACCCCTAAGTGAAAATGTCCAACTTGTGCCCAGTTAGCCATTTTCCCTCCCCGGTGTCATGTGGCTCGTTAGTTTCACAAGGTCTCAGGTGTGAATGAGGAGCAGGTGTGTTAAATTTGGTGTTATCGCTCTCACACTCTCTCATACTGGTCACTGGAAGTTCAACATGGCACCTCATGACAAAGAACTCTCTGAGAATCTGAAAAAAGAATTGTTGGTCTACATAAAGATGGCCTAGGCTATAAGAAGACTGCCAACACCCTGAAACTGAGCTGCAGCATGGTGGCCAAGACCATACAGCAGTTTAACAACAGGACAGGTTCCACTCAGAACAGGCCTTGCCATGGTCGACCAAAGAAGTTGAGTGCACGTGCTCAGCGTCATATCCAGAGGTTGTCTTTTGAAAATAGATGTATGAGTGCTGCCAGCATTGCTGCAGAGGTTGAAGCCATGAGGGGGTCAGTCTGTCAGTGCTCAGACCATACGCCACACACTGCATCAAATTGGTTTGCATAGTTGTCGTCCCAGAAGGAAGCCCCTTTTAAAGATGATGCACAAGAAAGCCCGCAAAGAGTTTGCTGAAGACAAGCAGACTAAAGACATGGATTACTGGACCCATGTCCTGTGGTCTGATGAGACCAAGATAAACTTATTTGGTTCAGATGGTGTCAAGCGTGTGTGGCGGCAACTGGGTGAGGAGTACAAAAACAAGTGTGTCTTGCCTACAGTCAAGCATGGTGGTGGGAATGTCATGGTTTGGGGCTCCATGAGTGCTGCCGGCACTGGGGAGCTACAGTTCACTGAATGCCAACATGTATTGTGACATACTGAAGCACAGCATAATCCCCTCCCTTCGGAAACTGGGCCACAGAGCAGTATTCCAACATGATAATTCAATTCAATTCAACTTTATTTATATAGCGCCATTTCACAACAACAGTCACCTCATAGCACTTTCAACTGTAGGGGAAACCCCCACAGTTGCAGAAAAACCCCAGCAATCAGGCAATCCCTGTGAGCAAGCGCTTGGCGACAGTGGAGAGGAAAAACTCCCTTTTAACAGGAAGAAACCTCCAGCAGAACCAGGCTCAGGGAGAGGCAGTCATCTGCTGCAACTGGCTGGAGAGTGAGGGGACAGAGAAGATGAAAAGATGATAACCACCCCAAACACACCTCCAAGACAACCACTGCCTTGCTAAAGAAACTAAGGGTAAAGGTGATGGACTGGCCAAGCTTGTCTCCACACCTAAACCATATTGAGCATCTGTGGGGCATCCTCAAACGGAAGGTGGAGGAGCGCAAGGTCTCTAACACCATGATGTCATCATGGAGGAGTGGAAGAGGATTCCAGTGGCAACCTGTGAAGCTCTAGTGAACTCCATGCCCAAGAGAGTTAAGACCCTGCTGGAAAATAATGGTGATCACACAAAATGTTGACACTGGGCACAATTTGGACATTTTCACTTAGGAGTATACTCACTTTTGTTGCCAGCGGTTTAGACATTAATGGCTGTATGTTGAGTCATTTTGAGGGGACAGCAAATGTACACTGTTACACAAGCTGTACACTGACTACCTTACATTGAATCAAAGTGTCATATCGTCAGTGTTGTCCCATGAAAAGCTATAATAAAATATTTACAAAAATGTGAGGGGTGTACTTACTTTTGTGAGATACTGTACACCTTTATTATATCATGCTCATTTACTACAACACCGCAGTGATATAATACAACACTGCTGTGTAATATTGCTTAATTAGAAGCCTTGTCAGTTGTCAGAAGGGAGGGGGAAAAATAACAAAAAAATAAATTGAAAACTGACACGAAAGGTTCAATTAACTATGATGCTGCTTTAAGGTCAAATTGCCCAGCCCTGGTTTGTTGTTATATTTATGCACAAAGGTAAATAGAATCATTGCCTTTGGGATACTAAGTACAGACTGAAGAACAAACATTATGGAGACTTTTCTCATCCTGCAGAACAGCTACATTAAATGTACTCATAATTCTAATAAACATTTTCTCCATCAAATGGAAGACTCAGCCAAACATACAAGTGTATTTACTTTCCCCACCTCATAAATCATGTGTATTGGTACTTACTTGAGCACCTCCTCTCTGCACTGTTTCTGGGGTGCAAAGCAGGCAATGGCCCACACTTTGATCTCAATGCCATTGTAAAACTGCTTCCCCCTCATGTCCCACACTCCCTGGTTGGGGGTTGCTATGGCACGGTTCTTTAAAAGAGATGGTCAGTGGGGAGAAAGTTTAATCCAAATCAGGACAGATTTACAGTAGAGGGGTGACAAATTATATTAAAAATCAGTATTTATTTAGTCCCCTGGTATGTCTCTACTAGATGCCAGAAAAGTTTTAATACACCTGCCCAGTAATTCTACAAGTATGAAGAAATTAAATATAATATCAGTTAGTTTAGTAATCATTGACCCCCTTGTAAACATCCAGTGGTGCAGTTTCACCTTGACAGAATTTTTATCAGAAAAAGGTGCAAATTTGGATATCAATCAATTAATCAAGCTTTATTCCAGACTCATAGTCCAACATAATAAAAACAAAAATATATATAAGTATATATAAGTATATACACTTATATATATTTATAAGTGTATATATAAGTATATTATAAGTATAAGTATATTTATAAGTATACTTATATATATGGGTGATTCCATTTATTAGGGGTCCAATGTGTGACATTGGTGGCAAAATTTAAAATTGATCAAATCTGCACATGAAATTGACTAATCACTATCCAATTGTGTCAGGTTTATGAAACTATTAACTATTTTCGTAACGGCATTCGCGTTCAGGAACAGATAGCATGCAAGTGTGCACACACGTGTCCATTTTTCTGGTGTAAAGGGGACACCAAACCTAAAAATGGTTTTGTACATAAACGCCAAGAACACTTTCATTCTTTGAAAGTTGGCATGTGTTAGGTACTCTAGTCTGACTACTTTCCCAAATAGCATGACCTATTTAAAGCCTCTTTTCATGAAAATGAAATTTTGAGTGTCTCTTTATAGACTTGTTTGAGTCCTTGTTTACGTCTTGATCTCACTCAGGGTACAGCCACTCATTTCGACACATATTTCTAATTTTTTACCTTAAAACTTATACAGGTACTTGCAAAATGATCTACGGTAACAAATATAATGCGAAATAAACCATGACATTGACTTGATTTCCAGAAAACGACCTGGTGCAGGCGACGTAAATGGACACGCTATTGTTTTGGTTTCCCTTTAATTTGCTTTACGTCTATGGCATTTCCCTCGTTTTTAGATTATACTTTATAAGCGACAACTCCAATAGGTATTTTATGAGGATAAAGAAGCACCAGAAACAAGTATATAATTCAAATGTCCAAAACTCTTGAGGATGAGAGCTCACTTTAACTAATTGTAAGTTAAGGCGTAAATGGGACACTCGGGCTTTTGTTTCCCGGTATGGAGTTGAATGCACTTTGCAATGGCACACGTTTTACACGAAACAACTTCAACACTTCAGGTATTTTTAACGCATCAAAACTCATCAACAGCTACATTTTCATGACATATTAAGATGTGATAACGTGTATACATATCTTCAAATTCTCCCTGTTTGTTGGATAAGACGTAAAATCACAAAATGCGTAAATGTGGGACACGGAAGTTTGGACCTTCGATAACTTCTATCCAAAATGGCCACGTTAAATCCTCTCCACATGGGCTGAGCACATCCGGGGTAGAGAAAATCAAGGGCTTTCCCAGGGCGGTCACCTCGCCAGACTGGGCTGCGCGCGGCCGACCAAGACCGAAGACGTAAATTTTTTAAGGGACACCATATTCGATGTGTCATAAATGTTTGAGATTTTATTGAAATATTCTACATCTGAGCTTCACAAAGACTGATCTCCTTTTTATGTGTATGGTTTGGGATTTGAAAGGTGCAAAGTGAAAAGCATCAGCACTTCATTTTTTCTTGTTACTTTACCGAATAACTTGCATGTTGATGCGTAAATTCGGGGACACGAAAATTTGCAGGGGTCGCCGTACAAAAACCATAGATACAATCACATTGGGGAATGTTTTATTTTGAATTTGCATTACAACTCTGTTATCTCTTGCATAAATGAGTAGAAAGAGTTACTCAGAGATCCCTTTCAGGTACTTTGAAATTGATGTGATTGTCATGTCACACAAAAACTGGGAAAAATGAGGGGACCCGACCAATAGTTTCGATGGTAAGGGCAAAATCAATGATTTTTTTTTTAAATTGCAATGCAAGTCTGAAACTCTTTTATGTTCCCTTGCATGTTATAAAAACGAAACCGACATCTGCAAATTACAGAAAAAGAGAGAGCGCTTGAAAGTCGGATACCCCGATATAGTGCACTGGACCCCAAATAAATGGAATCACCCATATACTTATATATACTTACTGTATATATAAGTATATATATATAAAGTGGGGCAAAAAAGCATTTAGTCAGCCACCAATTGTGCAAGTTCTACCACTTAAAAGATGAGAGAGGTCTCCAATTTTCATCATAGGTATACCTCAACTATGAGAGACAAAATGAGAAAAAAAAATCCAGAAAATCACATTGAAGGATTTTTAATGAATTAATTGGTAAATTCCTTGGTAAAATAAGTATTTGGTCACCTACAAACAAGCAAGATTTCTGACTCTCACAGACCTGTAACTTCTTCTTTAAGAGGCTCCTCTGTCCTCCACTCGTTACCTGTATTAATGGCACCTGTTTGAACTCGTTATCAATATAAAAGACACCTGTCCACAACCTCAAACAGTCAGACTCCAAACTCCACTATGGCCAAGACCAAAGAACTGTCAAAGGACACCAGAAACAAAATTGTACACCTGCACCAGGCTGGGAAGACTGAATCTGCAATAGGTAAGCAGCTTGGTGTGAAGAAATCAACTGTGGGAGCAATTATTAGAAAATGGAAGACATACAAGACCACCGATAATCTCCCTCGATCTGGGGCTCCATGCAAGATCTCACCCTGTAG
The DNA here is from genome assembly GCA_020510985.1 of Pholidichthys leucotaenia. Classification (NCBI taxonomy): domain Eukaryota; kingdom Metazoa; phylum Chordata; class Actinopteri; order Cichliformes; family Pholidichthyidae; genus Pholidichthys; species Pholidichthys leucotaenia. Next base: position 97,225,489 of record CM035849.1, read on the forward strand.
GGTCAAAATTATCACGAGAACGGTGAGCAAAAATCCCAGAACCACACGGGGGGACCTAGTGAATGACCTGCAGAGAGCTGGAACCAAAGTAACAAACGCTACATCAGAAACACACTACGCCGCCAGGGACTCAAATCCTGCAGTGCCAGACGTGTCCCCCTGCTTAAGCCAGTACATGTCCAGGCCCGTCTGAAGTTTGCTAGAGAGCATTTGGATGATCCAGAAGAGGATTGGAAGAATGCCATATGGTCAGATGAAACCAAAATAGAACTTTTTGGTAAAAACTCAACTTGTCGTGTTTGGAGGAGAAAGAACACCATACCTACTGTGAAGTATAGGGGTGGAAACATTGTACTTTGGGGCTGTTTTTCTGTAAAGGGACCAGGACGACTGAGCTGTGTAAAGGAAAGAATGAATGGGGCCATGTATCGTGAGATTTTGAGTGAAAACCTCCTTCCACCAGCAAGGGCATTGAAGATGAAACGTGGCTGGGTCTTTCAGCATGACAATGATCCCAAACACACCGCCCGGGCAACGAAGGAGTGGCTTCGTAAGAAGCATTTCAAGGTCCTGGAGTGGCCTAGCCAGTCTCCAGATCTCAACCCCATAGAAAATCTTTGGAGGGAGTTGAAAGCCTGTGTTGCCCAGTGACAGCCCCAAAACATCACTGCTCTAGAGGAGATCTGCATGGAGGAATGGGCCAAAATACCAGCAACAGTGTGTGAAAACCTTGTGAAAACTTACAGAAAACGTTTGACCTCTGTCATTGCCAACAAAGGGTATATAACAAAGTATTGAGATGAACTTTTGTTATTGACCAAATACTTATTTTACCGAGGAATTTACCAATTAATTCATTAAAAATCCTTCAATGTGATTTTCTGGATTTTTTTTTTCTCATTTTGTCTCTCATAGTTGAGGTATACCTATGATGAAAATTGGAGACCTCTCTCATCTTTTAAGTGGGGGAACTTGCACAATTGGTGGCTGACTAAATACTTTTTTACCCCACCGTATGTATATATATATATATATATATATATATATATATATATATATATATATATATATATATACATATATGAAGTAGATTTTTGCCTGGATTATTCACTGCTGGACCCTGAACCACTTTGCAACAAGCAAATATTTCCTCCTAAACTTAGTCGATGGACTTCCTTCCCAATAGAACATTGATTCATTTCTGCCTTTAATTATGAATTGACTGTATCTGCAAATGTCTTTATAACCATAACTGCTTTGTGAATTTACTGTAATACTCACAAAGACCTTTTTTCCATCGATCTATATTTATATCATTTGTATGCACACAGCTGTATGTTAGCATTTTTTGACAACTTAAGATAACTGAATTAGGCTTACTCGTCCTCCGTACTGCAGAATAGGGGCTGGCAGCACTCTACCGGTCACCTCTGCCATGTCATCTTTCACTTTGATCCCAAACTCCTGGATGTATGGGTCCAGGTTGAAGTTGGCATTCTTCATCTGTGGGGAGGACATGACTCAGTGTTGCTAACTTGCAGTATAAATCAATAGGTCACATATTCCGATATTATATGACAGCGGCATGGCCTCCATCCTCCTGTTCCCTCTACAACTCACCAGCCTGCTGATCTCCTCCTGTCTGTCGGGTGCAGAGCGGGCTGTGGCTTTAATCATGGTGGAGGTCTGATTATCTGTCAGTTTCTTGATGCATCGTTGACCAGCTACAATATTGCACACCTAGAATGAGTAGGTTCAGGGTTACTTAATATAATAATAACTGATTCATAGGCACTACATATGAATACCCATCCATCCATCTTCTTCTGCTTAATCCTTTTCGGGTCGCGGGGGGGCTGAAGCCTATCCCAGCTTCCTCTGTAACACCAACCCTCTCCATGTCCTCCTTCACTACATCCATGAATCTTCTCTGTGGTCTTCCTCTTTTCCTCCTCCCTGGCAGCTCCATCTTCAGCATCCTTTGTCCAGTATATCCACTATCCCTCCTCTGCACATGTCTAAACCATCTCAGCCTTGACTCTCTTACTTTTTCTCCAAACCAGTCAACCTGAGCTGTCCCTCTGATATACTCATTTCTAATCTTGTCTATCCAAGTCACTCCCAATGAAAATCTTAGCATCTTCAACTCTGCCACTTCCATTTCCTGTCTTTTTGTCAGTGCCACCGTCTCCAAACCATACATCATAGCAGTTCTCACTACCGTCTTATAAAGCTTCCCTTTCACTCTTGCTGCTACCCTTCTATCATAAATCACCCCTGACACTCGTTTCCACCCACTCCACCCTGCCTGCACTCTCTTGTGCATTTTCCATTGCTTTGGATAGTTGACCCCAGGTATAGAAGAGTCATTTTGGGGGGTTTCGTGACCAACCTCCCAGGACCTTTTTTTCTCACTGGATTTAGCATTCTAGACCCATTTTAATGAAAATAAGCTCCCATGTACCTCCCAAAAATTACGGGAAACCTTTTTTTTGCCCAAAATTCAAAATGGCCGCCAAAATGCATACCACCACCTATATCTCAGTAACTAATTCAGCTAGGAGGTTGATTTTGGTGTCTAGACATAGGTTTTTGGGGTCAAGCATTCCATTAATGCTATTAGTTTACTTGTGAAACAAACCCATCACGATGAAATCCAATATGGCCGCCAATATGGCCACCGATTAACATTTTTTTTGTTGCTTGACTACTAAGGCACCTAGAAAGCTGATGTTGGTGTCAAAACAGAGGTTTAAGGGGTCATACTATCTGTTTATTCCAATAAAAGTGTGTTTAAATGATTACATAATCGAGACATCCAAGATGGTGGCCGGCTGTCATTTTCACATGCAATGGACTTTTTCATATCCGTCACCAAATGAGCTAAAAATGTCAAATGAGGTATCCTTACATTCATTTTTAATAATTATTAGAAAGCTCCTGCATTGATTCAGTGATTTCACTGAGGAACACTTGGGTAATCCCCTTAGGATTACCGGAATCCTATGCTTGATTCATTGATTCCTTTTTGCATAGCAAGAGAGAGGATGCAGTGATTTTGTAACGTCTGTGCTGCCATAATATGTAGTCCTAATCTTTCCAATTTAACCAAGGTTGCCAGGTATGTATAAATTTAGCTTTAAACTTATCTGGAGAGGTTAGAATTCTGAATCTTGTTCCATACTGTATAGTCAGGTAATGTTAGCAAATTGACCATGCTGCTTGCTTAATGCTACCGTAATGACAGTAGACAGTACAAGGGCCTTTGACTCTAGGTCTTGTCATCCCTCCTTTTTCTCTCCTCTGTTCTGATAATGACAAATTTGTTTTTGTTTTCAGACACTTATTCATATAAAGTGAGGGATAAAATGGATACTGCAAGTGACAACGAGGAATTACCATCAACGTCTTCCGGTGAATACGAATGCATTCTACGTTGTGGTCAACCATGTACCAAAAGTGACTCTTTGGATAATACCAAGGACCAAAAATGGAATTCAATTCGTGAAAAAACTCTACGATGGAAAGGACTTGATCGGTTTCAATGTGGGAATATTGATTGGGCCAAAGGGCCAAAAGGGCATTATATGCACCAGACATGTTACACCACGTTATCTAACAAGCGTTGTCTATCTCAAGCCGAGAAACGTAAGCATAAATTAGAGGTAGATCTTGAAAGAGACAATCAATCAGTTCAGGGGGATCCATCTCCATCTGCTTCTCTCTTTTCACCGAAGAGGCTCCGGTCCAGCATTGGTATTGTGGTACTGTATATACCAGACGCAGACAGTCTGCATCATCACCTCCTCAGGACAAACTACCTTGCGTACTTGCTGACGAACTTCCACCTTCAAAGTCACCCATCACCAATCGGTCATGGGTGGCATTTGGTGAATGGTCTATGTCTACCTGTACGATCGACTCAACCGCCACTTCCCCTGTCAATGCCGAAACCGAACACAGAAGTCAACAGTGAGGAGAGCAGCAGTGGTGAAGACAGTGCTTCAGATAGCGCAAGTTCATACAGTGACTCATTCATTGAAAGTGAATCAAGTAGTGATAGTGATGTGTAGTTGGACATCTTAGTATGATGTGATGTGGTGATTGATAGTGGACTACATGTAATTGAGTTGGACGTTTGCGTGGCATTAACATAAGGTCTAGAGAAAATGTGCCTGCGTAAAGTGTATTCCAAGATGGCGGCTGGGGGCCATTTTGAGCTTGATAGACAATGAGGGCACTAATGAACACAATGGATGGTTCACAGGAGCCTCACTTGACTTTTTTTAGCTCATTTGGTGACGGATATGAAAAAGTCCATTGCATGTGAAAATGACAGCCAGCCGCCATCTTGGATTTCTCGATTATGTAATCATTTAAACACACTTTTATTGGAATAAACAGATAGTATGACCCCTTAAACCTCTGTTTTGACACCAACATCAGCTTTCTAGGTGCCTTAGTAGTCAAGAAACAAAAAAAATGTTAATCGGTGGCCATATTGGCGGCCATATTGGATTTCATCATGATGGGTTTGTTTCACAAGTAAACTAATAGCATTAATGGAATGCTTGACCCCAAAAACCTATGTCTAGACACCAAAATCAACCTCCTAGCTGAATTAGTTACTGAGATATAGGTGGTGGTATGCATTTTGGCGGCCATTTTGAATTTTGGGCAAAAAAAAGGTTTCCCGTAATTTTTGGGAGGTACATGGGAGCTTATTTTCATTAAAATGGGTCTAGAATGCTAAATCCAGTGAGAAAAAAAGGTCCTGGGAGGTTGGTCACGAAACCCCCAAAAATGACTCTACTAGTATTTAAAGTCATCTACCTTCACTTCCTCTACTCCTTCTATCTTCACCATTACACCTGCCTCCCTCTCATTCACACTCATGTATTCTGTCTTGCTTCAACTGACTTTCATTCCTCTTTTCTCCCAAGCATACCTCCACCTCTCCAGGTTCTCTTCCACCTGCTCCTTACTCTCATTACAGACCACAATGTGCAGACATCATGGTCCACATTATACTGTATTCTTACACTGAAAACTGACAGTACAACACAATACAAGTAGATCTGGTATATTGCTGGTATACTGGTCAGAATAAAAATCAAAATAAAATCATAAACTATAACCCGTGAATATTTCCTCACCTCCAGGGGCAGGTAGGTGTGCTTCTGTTCCTGCCCCACCTGTAAACAGGGTAGATGAGGGTATTTGAGCTGCAGGTTGTACTTCTGCTTGAAGTACTGGGCCACTGTACATTCTACTGTCTGCCCACTTTCTAGCTGGAGGGGAAACCTGTAACAAAAAATTCCAGAAGTGTTAGATAGTCACTAGGAGAAGGTCAATCACCAGACCAGAATATTCTAGTATTTCTGCATAACTAAATAATTTTTTTGTAACTTCCTGTAAGAAAAAAAAAAAAAAAAAAGAACAGACCATCAGCGACAGAGTAGCTCATTTCAGCCTGACCTTAACCACAACTGGGATGAAGACCCACCTGAGAATCATTGTGAATGAGTTTCCTGAACAACGGGCAATTGCCTACAACATAATTTTTGTGAAATCATAAATGCCCAAATCTCCTGACCTTTGACCATGACCTTGATCACGAACTCAACCTGGATGCAAACCCAGCTGAGAATCATTGTGTGTACATTTGTTGGCGATCAGGGCAATTGTCTAGGAGGAGCAACAATTTTTGTAAAAATCACACAAGTGTCCAGATCTCTTGACCTTTAACCCTGACCTTGAGCACAACCTGGATGCAGGCCCACATGAGGATCACTGTCTGTGAGTTTGGTGACAATCGGGGTAACTGCCTCGGGAAAGTAGCAATTCCCATGGAATGTGGATGGTCAGACAGACAGCTGGACAAACAAACGATGGACTGTAAAAAGTACCAAACTTGCTGTATTAGAATGCTTACGTATGTCCATACAGATTAGTATCTGCAGTGCTGGCAAACTATCCATCCATCCATCCATCCATCCATCCATCCATCCATCCATCCATCCGTCTGTCCGTCCATCCATTCATCCATTTTCTACCGCTTTTCTGGAGGTCTGGGTCACGGACGCAGCAGCTCAAGCAGAGAAGCCCAGACTTCCCTCTCCCCAGCCACCTGCTCAAGCCCTTCAGAGAGGTTACCAAGGCGTTCCCAGACCAGCTGAGAGACGCAGTCTCTCCAGCATGTCCTGGGTCTGCCCTGGGGTCTCCTCCCAGTGGGATGTGTCCGAAACACCTCAAGTGGGAGGTGTCCAGGAGGCATCCTGCTCAGATGCCCAAACCACCTCAGCTGGCTCCTTTTCATGTGGACAAACAGCAGTTTGACTCTGAGCCTCTCCTGAATGACTGAGCTCCTCACCCTATCTCCAAGGGTGAGTCCAGCAATCCTACGGAGAAAGCTCATTTTAGCCACTTGTATCCGCGATCTCATTCTTTCGGCCATTACCCAAAGCTCATGACCATAGGTGAGGGTAGGAACGTAGATTGACCAGTAAATGACAGCTTTGCTTTAGAGCTTAGCTCCCTCTTCACCATAACAGACCGGTACAACATCCACATCACTGCAGAGGCTGCTCCGATCCGTCTGTCAATCTCCCGCTCCATTCTCCCCTCACTTGTGAATAAGACCCCAAGATAGTTAAACTCCTCCACTTGGGGCAGGAGTTCGTCCTCGACCCGGAGAGGACAATCCACCCTTTTCCAGCTGAGGTGCTAGCAATCTAAAGGCTAAAAAAAAATCTTTTTTGTTTTTGCTGGCAAACTAAAGGCTAAAAAAAATCTTTAAATCGTGTACATTATAAACACAGAAATAATAACACAACAGCATATCCATTACAACAAATTAAAACAACATAATAATGTTGCTATAATGCTTAGATGTCCTCTTAATAACAGAGTACATAATTTGTTTACAGAAAGACAAGAGGATTTGAGTTTTTGGTATTGCCACAGCTCAAAGTTGCACAACACACTTTTTTTCATCTATCACCATTTTAACTTATTCATATTAACCTTAACGTACTAATTTGTTGTACTTTTTCTGAGCATATGTATTGATAAATGCAGACATAAATTATCTGTGGGTAATACTAGTTGTGTATTAAAAATGTGGTCTCTTAAAGCAAGGAACTATTTACCCGAACAAGCCAAAGGGAGATTTCAGAGACAAATTTTTATCTGCATTGGCTGTAAAAATGAAATAAAAGCAGCGTGGCGTGAAGCAGGACTTACGTTTGGTGGCTGGCAGGACGTCTGGTGACATTGCATACACGATACTTTCTCTTCATTTGGCCACAGTGTGTTACTTCAACCTTCAGTCCTGCCAACAATAATTGGGGTACGCATTAACAAATATAAACATATTTTAGGGAAATAAATCACCAACAGAAAAAGTGAAATCAAAGTAAAGTGATAAGGTTTAGAAAAGGTTATAAAATGCATCCCCAGGTGTCACACAGAGCAGTCTAAGACTGCATACCTCCTCCGTCAAGAAAGAAAACTTCCTCCCCACCATGCATGAGTCTAGATTCAGAAACATATCTGGATCTGGATTAGATTTTATTCATACTTTCTACATTATATTGAAACAATTTTAAATTATTATGATATGCATTTTTGAAGATATGATGAAGGAAAAAAACAATTTTGTTCCATTTCAAAATGCTAAGGAAGAATAAAACTCCTGGATCCAGATCCACTTCAAAAACTTCATAATTTTTAAGATGGGCAAAGTCCCACCTCTGGAACATTTTGCCAACCCAGTGAAAATCTTTCTAATAAACCTACTAAAAAACACAACAAATTACAAAATATATTTGAACGGATTTATGTAACACGTACAGACTGCTGTTGTTATTTTATGTTATTTTAGGTTATTTTGTGGCAATAACCTTGTGTGTATAAGGTGGTCTTATTTATTTATCGCTCAGTATGTTTTTATTATTGCTATGTACATACTGTATTCAACTTTTTAGGTATTATTGTTTTAAGCATTATTTATTGTTGTAATTATGAGAATGTTAAATGCATGAGTGAACTGTGAGTGTGATAGTTTGTTTTAGGGAGCAGTATCTCAATTTCGTTGCATTGTCTTTTTTTTAGCAATGGAATGACAATAAAGGCACTTTGACTTTGATATAACCTCTGTTAGAGGCATACATATACATAAGGGAAAAGAATTAAAAGTTTTTTTTCTTCTTACAGCATTTTCCTCATTTGAGCCCACCACAATTTTTGGACTTAGCTCACTAGTTTACCTTTAATCTCCTTGGTGAAGCGAACCCTTTGTGAGTCAGTGAGAGTTTTGGGCTGCTCGTCAATGTTGCGAATGTCCAAAACCTCACACATGAACTCGATTACAGGCTGGGCTTTGTAAAAGGCCGTGGCAGACACTTGAGGGAGACAAAGAGCAGTAAAATTTCCATAAACAGAAGAATGCAGGTGCATAATCCTTTCCCAAAATTCAATGTTATCATTGCTTGTGCCCAGTCATACAATATCAGTAAAGCCCAGTGAGATCATTGACTGACTATACAGTCTCTGGTGAACTCGTCTTCAGTGACTCACCATCAATGTTGAGCATCATCTTCCACATGGCTGGACGCACAGATTGGTGAAAGCCAAACCAAACTTCCCTCCCCCCACCCAATGGGTGGTAGTAACCTTCAGGTGGGGAGAAAAATGACCGACCCACTGGAGTGTACCTAAATGGAGGGAGCAGAGGGAAATGGACCACGTGTGTGACCTCAGTATGAGTTCAAGTCCAGTAAAAAAAAAAAAAAAAAAATCACTATCAAAACAACAATGAAGGTAAGTCTTCCTTTTTAAATTATATTCTGTTAAAGTCCTGGAGCCAAGTATCACCATTCTTTTCTTCAGTGTTGCTCAATGGACACTTTCACACACGTCTCGGCTAACAAGTATCTATTGTTTACTAACTCTGATGCCTGGAGCTGTGATTATCTGACACAAGTCAAGGGAACACCTCAGATGACTTTCCTCAACTGCACAGAGAGAAATTCAAAAAAGAGTAGCTCAATCTGGCTTGAAATGTGAAATTTGAATAGAGAGACACTGCAACATCATGTTAGGTTCTTTCAACAACCACAAAATATTGAAATACCTAAGATTTTTTTTCTCTTGCAATATTTCTATAGCTACTAGCCTGGGGTTTTATTTATAACTACAAAATGCTGCCTTCAATTTTTTTTTTCCACAATATCTTTATTGAACCTTTTTTTTTTTTAACAAACATGATACAAACAATCAAACACTAACACTAAAGTACTACAAAAAAAAAAATGCACTAAAAACACCAACAACCACCAACAAAATCAAATCTTCAACAATGCTCCTCTGTTTAGTCTAGACAATCCAATACATTAGTATACATATTATGTTCACCAGTTTGGAATTTACAAGGTCCACACACATCATTCACCTTCTTCTTCAAGAGTTATGTTTAAATTTTTTACATAATCAATAAAAGGTCTCCATATATTCTCAAACACAATTTCCTTTGATTTCAGTATATATGTTATTCTTTCTAATGGAAGGTTTGTTAACATCTGTCTTAACCACTGAGTCACATCTGGTCTATGAGTCTTTTTCCATAATAGTGCAATACATTTTTTGGCATTAAGCAAACTGAGGTCTATGAATGTTCTTTCACTTTTATTAAAATTATGCTTTTCTGGGTACAGACCCAACAAAAACAGTTTAGGATTCAATATGATTTGTTTTGAGATTATTTTTTCAATTGTTACCCTCACCTCTTCCCAAAACATTCTTATTAATCTACATTCCCATAAACAATGAAATAGGGTTCCTTTACTTTCCATGCATTTTGTGCATGTATCTGGTATATTTTTGTTATATCTATTTAACTCCTCCGGTGTAACATACATCCGCATTAACCATTTGAAATGTATCAATTTAAGGCGTGCATTTATTGATTTGGTTTGAGCTTCTGTACAAGCCAATTCCCATTGTTCCTCTGAAATTTCAATTTGCAGATCTTCTTTCCAGTAGTTTAATCTTTTCAGTGAATTTTCACTTGAAGATAGTGTCAATGAGTTATAAAACTCTGAAATAATACCCTTTCTTTTACTATCTTTCATCATCATTTTTTCCAAGGATGAATAAATAGGTCGAGTGAGAGCTTTATTTTGATTTGATCGAATAAAGTTTCTAAGTTGAAGATATTTAAAAAAATGTGTTCTATTGAGATTAAATTTGATCCTCAGCTCTTCAAAAGACATTATGTTGTCTGCACATGGCAAATATAAATCCTGGATCTTTTGTATCCCTTTTAAATTCCATACTTTAAATACAGCGTCCGCTCTCCCTGGTTTAAAATATTGATTACCCCATATTGGACTAAATTGTGACAATAACTGTGGTTCTTTTAAATAGTTTTTAGCTTCACACCATATTTTGATCATATGCTTTACAAATGGATTTTTAACTTGTTTTTGTAATTTTTTTGCCGAATCTGAGTATATGAATATGGGAAGAGGTAAAGGTAAATTGTATGATTCCATTTCAGTCCAGTGAGGGAGATCATTTGATGAAAAATAATATGTCATAGACCTCAGTTGTGCCGACCAATAATACAACATAAAATTTGGACATTTCAGACCTCCACGATCAAATGGTAAATATAATAAAGACAAACGTAATCTAGCCCTCCTGTTGTTCCATATAAATTCCACTAACTTTTTTTTTATTCTTGAGAATAGATCTAAAGGTGGTGATAAGGGAATGTATTGAAATAAATAAAGTATTTTAGGTAAAATATTACTTTTAAGTATATTGATTCTCCCGATCATCGACATTGGTAGTGACATCCATCTCTGAGTTAACTCATTGATATCTGACATTAAGGCTTCATAGTTGACACTGGCGACTGATTCTAGCTTAGGCATAATTTGGATTCCTAAATATTTAAACTGATTTACAACATTGAATTGATTTACCTCAGGGGCTGGGTAATTTCTCTGGGTCTCATTTAGCATTAATATTGAAGATTTAGTTTTATTTATTTTATATCTGATATTTCCCCAAAATTCTTTATTAAATTCAACAAGGTTGGAATTGATTTTTTTAGATTCGACATAAACAAAATTATATCATCGGCGTACAGGGAGATTTTATGTTCTGTTGGTCCAACTTTAATTCCATATATTTGTGAATGTAAACGTATCGCTATCGCTAAAGGTTCAATTGCCATAGTAAACAGTAAAGGTGAAAGTGGACAGCCTTGTCGACATCCTCTATTGATTTTTATTGGTTTTGAAATATTGTTATTTGTTAGGATTTCTGCTGTAGCATTATTGTATATTATTTGAACCCATTTTATGAAATTATTTCCAAGTCCAAACCTTTGTAGGACTTCAAAAAGAAAGGGCCATTCAACTCTATCAAAGGCCTTTTCGGCGTCCAATGATAGGAGAGCTGTATCCGGTGCTTCTTTATTAAAATAAATAATATTAAATAGTCTTCTTACATTATGGAAGCCTTGTCTACCCTTTATAAAGCCATTCTGATCTCGATTAATAATATTTGGTAAAATTTCTTGTATTCGTCTTGCTAAAATTTTACAGATTATCTTAAGGTCGGCGTTTAATAGGCTTATTGGTCTCATATTTTCACATTTATTAGAGGGCTTACCTGGTTTTGGCAGCAGTATAATTAAGGCATTATTTATGTATGATGGTAAATTATTATTTTGAAATGCTTCTAAAACCATTTCCAAAAAAGGTTTTATTAATTTATTCTTAAATTTTTTATAAAGGTCAACTGGAAGACCATCTGGTCCTGCACTTTTTCCTGATTTCATATTATCAATGGCTAGCCCAACTTCTTCTTGACTAATTTTAGACTCCAATATCTCCCTGTTTTCATTTGGAATACACGGTATAGATAGTTCGTTCAAAAACCCATTTAGTTTTGTTAAATCAGGTTCATTTTTGGTATCATATAATTTTTCATAGTAATCTCTAAAGGCTCTATAATTTCTAAAGGATCTATAACTACCTGTCCGTTACTTATAATACTGGTAATTGGTGTTTTAATTTCCAATTGTTTAATCTGCCATGCTAATAATTTTCCTGATTTTTCACCTTGTTCATAAAAAGATTGTTTCAATCTTAGAAGACTCGAGGCAGCTCTATTCGCTGATTTTTTGTCGTATTCAGCTCTCAAAATCAGTAATTCATTCTCCAACCTTGGGTCACTTCCTGCATACACTTTTTCCTGAAGACTTTTTATTTTATGTTCCAATTTAGCTCTCTCCTCTCGAGTCTTCTTAGATTTTGATCCTGTATAACTAATAATATGTCCCCTAATAAAAGCTTTGAAAGCCTCCCACTTTACACATGCTGATGTTTGTGTAGTATTGATGTCAAAGAACTCGTCTATCTGTTTTTCTATATACTTGACAAATTCCTCATCCTGAAGCCATTTATGCTGAAATTGCCATCTACCTGATTCCTTTGTCAATTTTTTATCTACATATATTAGACAACAGGGTGCATGATCAGAGATCACGATGTTATCATAAAAGCAGTTTTGAATCTTGGACCTTAATTCTGTGGAAATCAAAAAATAATCAATACGTGAGAATGTCTTGTAGGTACTGGAATAACAAGAATAGGCTTTAACTTGTGGTTTCATTTCTCTCCATATATCTAACAATCTCAATTCTTTCATAAAATGATTAATAGTCATCCTACATCCAATGTGCGTACAATCCAGTCCTGTTGATCTATCCACACCTGGATTCAATGCACAATTAAAATCCCCTGCTATTATATGTTGCCCTGTAAGTGATGATAAGATGAGAAATAAATTAGCAAAGAACTTCTGATCATCTATATTGGGACCATATAAGTTCACAAGATTTATATTTTCTAATAGCAAAGAACCTTGAATGATTACATATCTTCCAAATTTGTCTCCAATTACATTTTTCACTTGAAAAGGAACTGATTTATGTATGAGAGTTATAACTCCCCTGGCTCGGGATGAAAATGAAGAGGTGAATACACTTCCCTGCCATCTACTCCTAATTCTTTAACATCCTCCTCTATCAGATGAGTTTCTTGTAAAAACACAATTCTTGAACCCATGTCCTTTATTTTATTCATAACTTGTTTAAGTTTTTTTTAATTTTGTAGACCTCTGCAATTCCATGAAGTTAAATTAAGATTAACACTTTGGTCCATGATCAATAGAGAGTTTGGGATTACCTTGCAGTGTAAACATGCTCATACAGAGAATGCAAAAACATGAGTGGTTGAACATTCATCCTACAAACTACACACAAACAAATTTCCCCTTCCCACACTTGTGGCAAACCCCCAAAATCAAAAGAAAAATTCTGTCTCCCGATATAGCCATCGACCGTTCCACACCCACGGGGAACAGCCTAAGCCACTCCTTCTTCATCCTCCCAATCACCCTAACTCTACTGCTTTAATGACATAACATTAACTCTCCTCTGTAGTTTTCCAACTTAACTCCAAATTTTTAAACAACTTTGTACATCATAGTTTTTTTTTTTGTTTGTTTTGTTTTTGTTTTGTTTTTTTTAATATATAATACAATCTATATTTTGTAAACTTACTATTTACTTCAAGTCAGTCAGATGCCTGTGCAAATGCTTAATTATTCTACCTTATATTTTGTTCATGCTTAGCTCCCACCAGTCTCTTCTTCTTCTTTGATCTTCTTGATGAACTCCTGCGCCTCCTCTGGGGTCTTGAAGATGTGGGTTCTGCCCTCATACGTGGTCAACAGTCTCGCAGGAGAGATTAAACACCATGACGAATCCCAAGGTTGCGCAGCTCCTTACGTACGGGATCAAACTGCTTCCTCAATTGCTGGATTCCTGTGGCCAAATCTGGGTAGAACCGCACCTGCTGGTCCTGGTGTTTAATCTCTCCTTTAGCACGTGCAGCGTTGAAGATCTTCATCCTGTCTCTGTTGCTAAGAAACTTCATAATTAAGGTCCTCGGCGGTCCCTTATCTCTCCGTGGGCCAATACGATGTGCTTTTTCCAGAACCACTGCTGATTGCAACTCCTCGCTGCCCAGCACCTCCGGAATCCACTTTTCCAGAAAGGAACATACGTCCCGACCTTCTGATTCCTCTGGAAGACCCACCAGCCTCAAATTATTCTGTCTCGACCGAGATTCCAAATCAAAATATTATCTTCCAGAGATTTTTTTTTTTTTTTTTCCAAAGTGCGCACCTTTAATTGAAGACGGGTGACGTCATCTTCAGCACTAGCGAGACGGAGCTCCATCTGCGCCGTTCGTTCTACACAGTCACCCAATTCCTTTCTTATTCCTTCCAACGCTGTCATAATCCCATCAAATCTAGAGGAAAAGTCCGCTCTCATTGAACTCATAGCAGCCATCAGCGCATCTGCGCCATTCCCCGCAGATATCGCACCGCTGCCAGCCTCCTCCGCCATATATGGAGTTTTGTTTGCTGCGTCACAGACCTGAAAGTCCGTTAATTTGGACTGTTTCGGCGGCTCGCTTTTTCCTTTTCCTGGTTTTCCAGCCTTAGGCTTCGCCGACATATCCTCGCCCAAATGCTGGGATACGTTCTGTCTCAAATGAGAGAGTTATTTGCCGATTTTTTTTCTCCAGGAGCAGAGCAGAGCGAGACACGTCCGTCCTACGTGGCAGCCATAACCGGAAGTCGCTGCCTTCAATTTGATTAAGTACAGATATGGATTACTATACTGACATGAATACCTGCTCTCTTTCAAAGCAGGCCTAAACCTAGGGCTGGGCGATATGGATCAAAAAATCATATCACGATATAATTATTCAGTATCTCAATACTCAACATATATCTCGATGCAAAAACTGTATGTTAAGTAAACTACAAATGATGTTGAATACATTATTATGGTAAAAATTACCAGAAAATAAATGTAACAGTTGTATACATATGTAATTTAAATTTATACACTAGGTAGCACACATTATCATCCCCTCCCCTCCCTCACTCTCACACATGAACAGGTGTAGTTTATGGAACTAAGTTTTAGTTTCAGCAGTGGCTGTATATGATGACACATTTCTAGATGTTTCACTTTGTGGACAATGTTAGCATATTAGCCCTGTAAGTTATTCTTACTGTAAACCAGGGGTGTCAAACTCATTTTAGTGATTGACTGAAGGCTGGACCGACCGACCGACAGACAGACAGACAGATAGACAGATAGATACAGTGGGGCAAAAAAGTATTTAGTCAGCCACCAATTGTGCAAGTTCTCCCACTTAAAAGATGAGAGAGGTCTCTAATTTTCATCATAGGTATACCTCAACTATGAGAGACAAAATGAGAAAAAAAATCCAGAAAATCACATTGAAGAATTTTTAATGAATTAATTGGTAAATTCCTCGGTAAAATAAGTATTTGGTCACCTACAAACAAGCAAGATTTCTGGCTCTCACAGACCTGTAACTTCTTCTTTAAGAGGCTCCTCTGTCCTCCACTCGTTACCTGTATTAATGGCACCTGTTTGAACTCGTTATCAGTATAAAAGACACCTGTCCACAACCTCAAACAGTCAGACTCCAAACTCCACTATGGCCAAGACCAAAGAGCTGTCAAAGGACACCAGAAACAAAATTGTAGACCTGCACCAGGCTGGGAAGACTGAATCTGCAATAGGTAAGCAGCTTGGGGTGAAGAAATCAACTGTGGGATCAATTATTACAAAATGGAAGACATACAAGACCACTGATAATCTCCCTCGATCTGGGGCTCCACGCAAGATCTCACCCCGTGGGGTCAAAATTATCACGAGAACGGTGAGCAAAAATCCCAGAACCACATGG
Source organism: Pholidichthys leucotaenia (assembly GCA_020510985.1). Taxonomy (NCBI): domain Eukaryota; kingdom Metazoa; phylum Chordata; class Actinopteri; order Cichliformes; family Pholidichthyidae; genus Pholidichthys; species Pholidichthys leucotaenia. Next base: position 97,241,367 of record CM035849.1, read on the forward strand.
GGGGACCTAGTGAATGCCTGCAGAGAGCTGGGACCAAAGTAACAAAGGCTACATCAGAAACACACTACGCCGCCAGGGACTCAAATCCTGCAGTGCCAGACGTGTCCCCCTGCTTAAGCCAGTACATGTCCAGGCCCGTCTGAAGTTTGCTAGAGAGCATTTGGATGATCCAGAAGAGGATTGGGAGAATGTCATATGGTCAGATGAAACCAAAATAGAACTTTTTGGTAAAAACTCAACTTGTCGTGTTTGGAGGAGAAAGAACACCATACCTACTGTGAAGCATGGGAGTGGAAACATCATACTTTGGGGCTGTTTTTCTGCAAAGGGACCAGGATGACTGATCCGTGTAAAAGAAAGAATGAATGGGGCCATGTATCGTGAGATTTTGAGTGAAAACCTCCTTCCACCAGCAAGGACATTGAAGATGAAACGTGGCTGGGTCTTTCAGCATGACAATGATCCCAAACACACCGCCCGGGCAATGAAGGAGTGGCTTCGTAAGAAGCATTTCAAGGTCCTGGAGTGGCCTAGCCAGTCTCCAGATCTCAACCCCATAGAAAATCTTTGGAGGGAGTTGAAAGTCTGTGTTGCCCAGCGACAGCCCCAAAACATCACTGCTCTAGAGGAGATCTGCATGGAGAAATGGGCCAAAATACCAGCAACAGTGTGTGAAAACCTTGTGAAAACTTACAGAAAATGTTTGACCTCTGTCATTGCCAACAAAGGGTATATAACAAAGTATTGAGATGAACTTTTGTTATTGACCAAATACTTATTTTACCGAGGAATTTACCAATTAATTCATTAAAAATCCTTCAATGTGATTTTTTGGATTTTTTTTTCTTATTTTGTCTCTCATAGTTGAGGTATACCTATGATGAAAATTGGAGACCTCTCTCATCTTTTAAGTGGGAGAAGTTGCACAATTGGTGGCTGACTAAATACTTTTTTACCCCACTGTAGATGTCCTTTATTGATCCCAAACTGGTCAGGGGCCACATACAGCTCAATTCAATGTCAAGTGGGCTGGACCACTAAAACAATACAGTGTTTCCTCTGGTAACATTTCTGGGTAGCGGCCCACTGCGCCAGAAAATTTCCACCACACTTATATGAGGAGACATAAATTTAAGAAAAATATATGAAGCAATGACTTTCTGCAAGCGCGCACACGAACAACACGCATGACCGTCATCCACGCGGAGTTTAGAAGTGCCCTGCCCATGCAAGCTTTCCAGTCAGTCACCAGGCAGAGTGTCTCGCTAGCGTAACTGTCCAAGAGAAACATGAGTTTATTAAAGTACTTTAAACGCAGAAAAAAATCAGAAGAGGTATGTAAGCACTGGTGTTTATCATGGTTTTAACCCGCTGGAAACGGGAGCAATAATGGAAGAGTTGCTTAGCTAAGAGATGTGGTTAGAATTCATATGCAGCTGGCTTCATATGAAGGGAAAGGCAAGGGGGACTGATGAATTGCTGAGGATATATTTCACCAGCCACTACAATATTAAGCTGTGTTCCCTATCTGTTCCACCTGGAGAAGCCCGGGAACGCGATGAGGATCATGTTCTTTGACTTCTCCAGTGCTTTCAACACCATCCAACCAATGATCCTGAAGGACAAGCTGCTGTGCGCAGGGGTGGACCAGCACCTGTCATCATGGATCCTGGACTACCTCACTAACCGGCCACAGTTTGTGAGAACCCGGGACTGTGTGTCCAACACGATCATCGGTAGCACGGGGGCCCCCCAGGGAACAGTTTTGGTTCCCTTCCTGTTCACCCTTTATACTGCGGACTTCTCACACAACACAACACACTGCCATCTACAGAAGTTCTCTGACGACTCTGCGATCGTTGGCCTCATCTCCAACGGAGATGAAGCTGAGTACAGAGGGCTTATCCAGGACTTTGTGGACTGGTGCCATCGGAACTGCCTCCAGATCAACGCGAGGAAAACTAAGGAGGTGGTGGTGGACTGCTGCAGGCAAGGACAACCCCTCACAGCACCAGTAAACATACAGGGAACAGACATTGAGATGGTGACATCCTACAAGTACCTGGGTGTTCATCTGAACAATAAACTAGACTGGTCACACAATACTGACGCACTCTACAAGAAGGGACAGCGCAGGCTGTTCCTACTGAGGAGACTCAGGTCTTTTGGTGTACAAGGGGCACTGCTGAAGACATTCTACGACACGGTGGTGGCATCAGCCATCACTTTTGGAGTGGTCTGCTGGGGCAGTGGCATTACAGCAGCCGATAGGAAGAGACTGAACAAACTGATCAAGAAAGCTAGCTCTGTCCTGGGGCAGCGCCTTGACCCAGTGGAGGAGATGGGAGAGAGAAGGATGGTGGCTAAACTGTCATCTCTGCTGGAGTCTGAGTTCCACCCTATGCAGGTCACACTGAATGCACTAAGGAGCTCATTTAGCAGCAGACTACATCATCCTAGGTGCACAACCGAGAGGTTTCGCAGGTCCTTCCTACCAACGGCTGTCAGACCGTATAACCTAAGCAGGGCTGCTCGCAGAGATAGCAAAAAGACGTGACAACCTAATAGTATTGAATGCAAAAGACGCAACAGACTTACACAATGGTCCCCTCCGGTATACAACTAGGAAAATACCGGTAGCTACGGAGGGTGACAATATGTATGGGTACATAATCATACCATGTAGGACAACTAAGTAGACGGTTATGCTGTTTCATTCCATCTAGCTACAATGCTCCGCACTGTGTGTGTTTATATATTTACATTGTGGCCACACATATGTGACCTACTTTGTGACTGATGTAAGGCCTCACATTTTAGACAAGAACAAAGACAGAGCTTCCTTGGAGATAACAGGAAGCTGTGAAGAGGTTAGCTTTGGGATGCAGGGCCTGCGACTGTGGGGGTGAATTTGGAGGATTAAAGAGGAGATGCATTGTTACTGGCGATTATAATGCAATGTGACTTGTGATGCAATTTGACTTGTGAACTGTGAGAGTCCTGGTATTTAAGGACGAGAGTTTCCTGTAATGTTCTCTTTCTTCTTTGAAATGTTGGCGAATGTGAATAAAGCTGACTTGAGAGAAACCTGTCTCATCATTTCCACATTCCCACAACATATTTATTCCATCGAGCTACAATGCTCCGCACTGTGTCTGTTTATATATTTACATATCTATTCCATCTAGCGACAATGCTCCACACTGTGTGTGTTTATATATTTACATTGTGGCCACACATATGTGACCTACTTTGTGACTGATGTAAGGCCTCACATTTTAGACAAGAACAAAGACAGAGCTTCCTTGGAGATAACAGGAAGCTGTGAAGAGGTTAGCTTTGGGATGCAGGGCCTGAGACTGTGGGGGTGAATTTGGAGGATTAAAGAGGAGATGCATTGTTTTCTATATTCTGTTTTTAATAAAACTGTTGTTCATGAGATTTGCAAATAAGTGCATTCCATTTTATTTAGATTTTACACAGCATCCCAACGTTGTTGGAATTGGAGTTGCAATTTTTTTAACTTAAATTTCTCTCTGTGACCCCCGTCACGGGAAACCTGATCTGATGTATTCTACGTGCTTTGAATCTAAGCAACAAATCATCAGATCAACTCAGATCAAACTCTATAAAGTGCCAAATCCCGAAAACAGTCTTGTCAAGACACTGAACACAGAGCAGTGAGAGGCACAGTCTTATTTTCAATTAATGGGCAGAGTTTCTCAGCAGGTCTCTGCATAGGCATGACAAATCAAAAAAATGTCCCAACACGTTTACTTCAATTTGTGTGTATTCATACTCTGCAATATTAACAGCGAGGATCCTTTGCACAACAAGCACAACCACACTTACGAGAAGTCTTGTCAAACAGATGTCAAACATATCAAGTGGTATTATCTTTTCTTTTCTTTCAAAGGTCTTTTTATTATTATTAATTAAAGTATCAATACAATACAAAGTATTAGAAATTTTCATTTTTGTTTCAACCAAACAGTAAAAAACTAGAACTTAAAGCCAACAAATGTAAATGCTTCAAAGCACAAAAACCTTTAAATAAACAATTAAAAAAAAAAAAAAATACAAAGAAAAATTGTGTGTGTGAAGTGGGGGTGGGGTAAAGGGGATATGAGCTACTCAGAAACTATAATCGTGGGTCTTTCAAAGAAATCAAGAAACGGGCGCCATAATTTATAGAATTTGTTTTCAGAGCCACAGACTGTATATCTGATTTTTTCTAAATCCAAACAGGACATTATATCTTTTATCCACTGTAAATGTGAAGGGGGCGAAGAGTCTTTCCACTTCAGTAATACAGCACGTCTGGCCAATAATAATGAAAATTTGAATACTTTTAATTTGGAACTTGGCAAGACAAGTTCTGGAGCCACACCAAAAATGGCGCATAATGGATCAGGTTTAATTTGATATTGCAGGACTTCAGACATAGTGATAAAAACAGAATGCCAAAAATTCATCAATGCAGGGCAGGACCAATACATGTGAAGCAAAGTGCCAGGAGCGCTACCACACTTTTCACAAGTTGGGTCTATATCCGAGTAAATACGTGCTAACTTAACCTTGGACAGGTGCATCCGGTGTACAATCTTAAATTGAATAAGAGCGTGACGAGCACACATTGATACAGTGTGAACCTGGCCAAGAATAGAGTCCCACAGTTCATCAGTAAAAGTAAAATTAAGATCTTGTTCCCAGTTCAATTTGATAGCGGCCAGAGAAGAAGATTGTAAATTTGAAATTAAATTATATAAAACTGACATTACCCCCTTAGAAGTTGGTTTAACTAATAAAAAATCATCTAGAGGATTATCAGAAGGTTTTTGAGGGAATTGTTTTGTCATGGTTTGCACATAATGTCTGACCTGGAGGAAGCGGAAAAAATGTGTAGAAGTGATGTCGAATTTGGTGGAAAGTTGAGAAAAACTTGCAAATTGACCATCAAAATATAAATCCGCAAAAGATTTTAAACCTTTTCTGTGCCATATATGAAATGCACTATCAATAGTTGATGGGGTAAATAAATGATTTGCGGCAATTGGACTTCTAATGGAAAAAAACTGAAGACCGAAATTTTTCCTGAATTGAGACCAAATTCTAAGAGACTGACGAACTACTTTATTATTACCCAGTGTAGACAAAGCAAGGGGAAGTGGTGAACCTAAAATTGCCGGTAGGGAAGTTTGATTGTCCACATGTGACTCCATAAGGATCCAAATAGGTGATTTGGGTTCCAGATAAAAATGTTTCCAATATAACATGCACCTGATATTTGCTGCCCAGTAGTAATATTGAAAGTTAGGCAGAGCCATGCCACCTACTGATTTGGGTCTTTGAAGAAAAACTTTCCTCAATCTCGGATGTTTACCATTCCAAATAAATGAGGTAATCAGAGAGTCCAAAGACTTAAAAAAGGATTTAGGAATAAAAATGGGGAGACATTGAAACAAATATAAAAACTTTGGAAGTAACATCATTTTTACAGAATTGATTCTGCCAATTAAAGACAAGGATAATGGGGACCATTTGGAAAGTATTAACTTGCACTGGTCAAGTAAGGGGAGAAAATTATTTTTAAACAAGTAATTAAATTGTTTAGTGACACATATCCCAAGATAATTAAAATGATCAATAACAACCTTGAAAGGAAAATTTTCAAAATCCTGAACTTGAATCTTTTCATTAATCAGAAACAGTTCACTCTTATTAAGATTAATTTTATAACCAGAAAACCTACTAAAACTATCCAAAATATTAAGTATAGCGGGTAATGAAGTAAGTGGGTTGGAGAGAAATAATAAAAGATCATCAGCATAGAGTGAAACCCTATGCTCAATGCCACCCCTACGAATGCCTAGAAAGTCCCGGCTCCCACGGACTGCAATAGCTAACGGCTCAACTGCCAAGGCAAAGAGCAACGGGCTCAAAGGACAGCCTTGCCTCGTACCACGGTAAAGTCTAAAATAGTCAGAATAGCGACAATTAGTTAACACTGAAGCTAAAGGACTAGCATAGAGAAGTTTAATCCAGGAACAGAAGGAAGGACCAAAACCGAACCTCTCCAAAGTAAAAAACAAATACTCCCACTCAACCCTATCGAATGCCTTTTCAGCGTCCAAACTAATAAGACATTCAGGTATGTTGTGGTGAGGAGTATAAATAATATTAAACAACCGCCGCAAGTTAAAAAAAGAATGGCGATTTTTAATGAAACCGGTTTGGTCCTGTGAAATTATAAAAGGAAGAATCTTTTCCAACCTTGAAGCTAACAACTTTGACAAAATTTTAACATCGGTATTTAACAAGGAAATAGGCCTGTAAGAAGCACAATCAACAGGATCCTTATCCTTTTTAAGCAACACAGTGATACAGGCCTGATAGCATGAAGGAGGAAGTGTACCAGAGTCAAGCGACTCTGTAAAAACTTGACAAAGGAAAGGGGCGAGGTCATCAGAGAATTTTTTGAAAAAATCAGCGGAAAACCCATCAGGTCCTGGAGATTTTCCTGATTGCATGGATGATATTGCCAGCTGAATTTCTTCTTTTGTGATGGGAGCTTCTAAAATTTGCCGAGATTCTGAAGAAATCGAAGGCATATCAATAGAATCAAAAAAAATTTCCAAATCCTTTAAGTTTGTTGTATATTCTGAGGTATATAATTTGGAATAAAATGACCTGAAAATATCATTAATCGCTTGTTGGTCAGATGTCACCTCTCCTTTATCTGTCCTAACTCCAGTAATAATTTGCTTAGCTCTAATACCACGTAGTTGATTAGCTAGAAGTTTCCTGGTTTTTTCGCCATGTTCATAAAATTCACTCTTGTTCCTTATTAAACAACCTTCAATTTGTCGAGTAGAAAGTAAATTAAGTTTAGTTTGTAATGTCATACGTTCCTTGTACAGAGCGGGTGATGGAGATTGAGCATATTGTCTGTCAATGTCCAGGATTTGATCTAAAATAGCCTTCTGTTCCTGTATTAAGGATCGTCTTTTAAATGCTGCCAATGAAATAAATTCCCCCCTAAGAAATGCCTTCATGGCCTCCCATATCGTTTTATTTGACATACCAGGAGTTTTATTTTCTTTCAAAAAAAAATTAATTTTAGAAGAAATATTCGCAACCAATTTTCATCTGTAAGTAATAATGGATCCAATCTCCAATGCTTTCTCATGGAGTCACATCCATGGAGGATCATTTTAAGTACAAGAGGGGCATGATCAGAAACCGAGATGCTATCATAACTGCAAGAGCAAAGGTTATTAATTAATAAATTGTCAACAAAAAAATAATCTATTCTGGTATAAGTATGGTGTACGTGAGAGAAAAAAGAATAGTCCCTGCCGTTAGGATGTAAAAAACGCCAAGGATCTGTAAGGCTATATTCCTCAAGAAAAGACTTAACATAAGTTGCAGATTTATTAAGACTAGCAGGTTTTGAAGATGAGCGATCTAAGATCGGATCCATATACAAATTAAAGTCACCCCCAAGAATTAGAGAATGAGTATTTAAATCTAGAAGTTGCGAAAAAAGGTTGCGAAAAAAGTGCACATCATCAAAATTCGGTGCATACAGATTAGCCAAAGTGACATGTTTATCGCCAAGTTTACCTGATACTATTACAAATCGTCCATTTTTATCTGATACAACATTAGAGGGAATAAATGGGATATTTCGATCAATAAGAATAGCAGCGCCCCTGGTCTTAGCTTTAAAATTTGAATGAAAAAATTGTCCTGACCAACATTTTGACAAACGCAAGTGGTCGGAATCCTGTAAATGGGTTTCCTGCAAAAACAGTACCCCAGGCTTAAACTGCTTTAGACGTGACATGACTCTCTTTCGTTTAATTGGATGGTTCAACCCCTTCACATTCCAGCTTACCAAAGTAAGATTACTATTCATTCAAAGAGTAAAATTTATATATTATGTTGTGTAGCCCAAAGAAGAATAAAGTGAGGTACGGGTAAAAAAAAAAAAAAAAAGAAAAAAAAAAGAAAAAAGGAAGGGGTAAGGGGGGTGTAAATAAAACCATAACAAAAAAACAAAACAAAAAAAAAAATAAAAAAATAAAAATAAAAAAAATAAATAAATAAAAAAATCCAACAACCAAACCTATAACAACACTCCAGCCGGTTGCAAAAAAACAGCAACCGCTCCATCTCCAGCTCTATTTTCATCCTAACAGAATGCTCCCATACAACTGGCTTCAATCCTGCATAATATGAACGTTTTACCCTAAAAAAAAAATAAATAAATAAATAAGATAAAATTAAAAAAAAGAATTAAGTAAACAACAACGTATAGGGAGCCAATTTTACCTTGTTTTTAAACATCTGAAAATGCATCAATGTCCAGTCAGTGCAGCTTCAATGAAGTAACAAGCAGCCCAGCGCGGCAGCTGGTCAACCCAGAAATGTCCAGTTCAAGGCGAAAATTGCTGGTTTCTCTCCATAGTTTGCATGAGGCAGGTGGCCTCCGAGACGGACGCCAGCCACTGGTTTTTGCCGTCTGGAAGAGTTATCCGGAGCCTGGCGGGGAAAAGAAGAGAAGGACGAAAACCTCTCTTGTACAACTCGGACATAACCTCCTTATATTCGGCTCGTTGCTTCTGAACGTCGGCGTTATAATCCTCGTAGAACTGAAGTTTATGCCCACGATATTCCAAAGTCCCACGGCGTCTCCGCGCTTCTCTCATCACCAAGTCTTTGGTCCGAAACCGGTGGAAACAAATAATGACAGCGCGCGGCTTCCCATTCGGACCCGGCTTGGACATGAGGCTGCGGTGGGCTCTATCCAGCTCTGGAGGAGATGACAAAGTTTGTGCGCCAAAGACATCCACCAACAGCCGAGAAAAAAATTCAGATGGCCGTGGACCCACATCAAAGGACTCCGGCAGACCCACCAGACGAATATTCAGCCTCCTGCTTCTTCCCTCCAGGTCAGAAAGTTTGTTTTTCAAAAGTTTGTTCTCCTCCTGTATTGACTCGCATGTAACTTCAAGCGCCGCTAGGCGCTGGCTGACGTCCTCCGCGTTGTTTTCAAGGTCGCCAATGCGTTGCTCCTGGTTCGCCACATCTGCTTGAATTTTGTCCAGCTTACCATTAATAAGTTCAAATGAAGCTTTGAAGTCAGCAGCTATGGACATTCTGTGTTGCTCAAGCAAGGCAACAAGTGCAGGGTTAAGGCTGATACTAGCATCCTCAGCTAAGCTGGTGTTAATATTATTCCCTGCTGCCTCCTTCTCAGTCTGCTTTCTTGTTTTGGACATATTTCAAAACAGATTCTGCACGTATTAAATGTCCAAAACATTAACAACTTACAGCAAAATAGGGTTTAAAAAGTAAAGAAAAAAATATAGCAGGAGCCAGCAACGCACACACCTACTCCATTGCCAGCACACCTGAAGCCAATCTCCAAGAGGAGATGCATTGTTACTGGCGATTATAATGCAATGTGACTTGTGATGCAATTTGACTTGTGAACTGTGAGAGTCCTGGTATTTAAGGACGAGAGTTTCCTGTAATGTTCTCTTTCTTCTTTGAGATGTTGGCGAATGTGAATAAAGCTGACTTGAGAGAAACCTGTCTCGTCATTTCCACATTCCCACACTGGTGACCCAAGACAAGCATGCAGCAAGAGGAGAATTCCCCCGGGTCAGCCTCGTCAGGAACCCCCAGCCAAGCGAATGCCGCTACGGTCCAGCTACCGGACTTTTGGCAGAACAATCAGCGCTCCTGGTTCCATGCGGTTGAGGCACAGTTCAACCTCCGGGGGATATCGGTAGACGACACAAAATTCTACCATGTGGTCGCAAAACTGGACAACCACACAGCCCAGCATGTGGAGAGCCTGATCGACCAGCCGCCGGACAGCGACAAATACGGCGCTTTGAAGGCTGCACTCATCCAGCACTTCACCCCCTCGGTCGAGGAGCGAGCAGAGAGGCTCCTGGCGCTGACTGAGTTGGAAGATGACATGACTGTGAACCTTATGGAGAAGATGTTGAGGTTGAAAGGCTCTGACGACAACCACTTCATTTTCACCCACCTCTTCCTCAGAACCCTACCGTCAGCGGCGAGAGCGACCCTGGCCAGTTCGCCACTGTTGGCCCAGCGGGACTACCGCGCGCTGGCCTGGGAGGCGCAGCGAATTGTCAACGCCAGCAGACGGCGCGCGGCCACGGCCGCTGCAGCGGAACTCAGCGCAATGACCGGAGATGGCAGGGGGCCAGGGGCAGCAGTACCAGACTAACCGACGACGGCGGCGGCAGGGGCCAGGGAACGCGGATCAGACGCCCTTTGTTTCTACCATCGCCGCTTCGCAGAGAGGGCACGCAAATGTGTACCACCGTGCCAGTTCAAGCGTTCAGGAAACGCCAAGACCGGGGGTCGGTAGCAGCCGCAGCCCTCGGGGAGGAGAACAAGCCGCTCTACTTGTTGGACGCACGCTCGGGGAGGCATTTTCTCGTGGACACAGGCTCCCAGTTGAGTTTCATCACACCTTCCTACGCGGACAGGCTAGCAGGTTCCAGAGGTCCCAGGGTGGCAGCAGCGAACGGCTCGGAGATTAAGACCTTTGGTGAGAGGACTCTACTTCTGTCTCTACACGGCCGTACATTTGAGTGGACTTTTGTTGTAGCAGCAGTGAATTTCAATATGTTGGGGGCTAATTTTTTGTGCTCACATGGTTTGTTGGTTGATCTCGCTAACAGGCGCCTGGTTAATGCACTTTCTTTTGATTCTATTCCCTGTACAGCGCGAGTGGCCCCGCCAACAGCACAAGCCAACGTCACAGCTGCAAGCGGTAAGTTCCACACACTGCTCACTCAGTTCCCAGCACTCACGGTCCCCACATTTTCGGCAACCGTCGCTAAACATGGGGTGGAACATTTTATTACCACTACCGGACCGCCCGTTTTTGCAAAAGCTCGGCGCTTGGACGCAGCTAAACTGGCCATAGCGCGCGAGGAGTTCGCCAACCTCAGGGCTGCACGGTGGCGCAGTGGTTAGCACCGCGGCAGCAGAGTTTACCCTCGGCCGGGGGATCGCGGGGATCGTGGGTTCGAACCCTGCCCCCGGCCAACAGTGATCTGTGTGGAGTTTGCATGTTCTCCCCGTGTTTGCGTGGGTTTACTCCGGGATTTCTCCGGTTTCCTCCCACATGCCAAAAACATGCAGGTTAGGGAGTTAAGGGGCGCTTGCGCACGCAGCGACCGGCAGCTGGTGGCTTGTCACCGGACTGCAGAACAAATCTACCTACGGGTACAAAATAAGTAAAAAAAAAAAAAAAAAAAAAACCTGGAGAGGTTAGGTATAATCAGGAATTCAAACAGCCCATGGGCTTCCCTGCTACACATGGTCCCGAAGGCTGACGGCTCATGGCGACCTTGTGGCGAATTCCGCAGGTTAAACAACGCTACAGCGCACGACCGCTACCCAATCCTGCATATCCAAGATTTTTCCGTTCATTTGGCAGGGGCGCGTGTTTTTTCTAAGATAGATTTGGTCCACGGTTACCACCAAGTCCCAGTGCGCGCTGAGGACATAACCAAAACAGCGGTAATAACTCCATTTGGCCTATTCGAGTTTTTGCACATGCCATTCGGGCTTAAAGGGGCCGCACAGACGTTCCAACGCATGATGGACGCAGTGCTGCACGATCTCCCTTTCGTGTTCGTCTACTTGGACGATATTTTGGTAGCCAGCGCGTCCGAAGACGAACACGAAAACCACCTAGCCACAGTTTTCCGGAGGTTGGGAGATCACGGGTTAATAATCAACCCAGCGAAGTGTCAGTTCGGGGTGGCGCAGATCGATTTTTTAGGACACCACGTCTCCCCCGAAGGAGCGGTTCCGCTTCCTGACAAAGTGCGCGCGGTAGCAGATTTTCCCCGGCCGCAGACGGTCAGGGCGTTACAGGAGTTTTTGGGAATGGTGAATTTTTATAACCGTTTTCTCTCCCGCATGGCGCAACTCATGCAACCGCTGTATGCTGCGCTCAAAAAACAGAAACCCACGAATAAGGTCGAGTGGTCCCTGGCGCGGGACCAAGCGTTCTCGGAGGTAAAAGCAGCCCTGGCAAAGGCTGCGTTGTTGGCACACCCAGACCCAACGGCCCGCATAGCACTCACTACTGACGCGTTAGATGTGGCCATAGGGGCGGTCGTGGAGCAGCATGTGGCCGGGATTTGGCAGCCCCTCGCCTTTTTCAGCAGGACCTTGCGCGATAGTGAACGTAAATACAGCGCGTTCGACAGGGAGCTGCTGGCTCTCCATTTGGCCATCCGCCACTTTCAGTTCTGGCTAGAAGGACGCTCTTTCACCGCGTTCATTGACCACAAGCCGCTAACATTCGCGATGGCCAAGGTTTCCGAACCGTGGTCAGGCCGGCAACAGAGACAGCTGGCCGCAATCTCAGAGTTTACCACTGATATTCAGCATGTGGCGGGCAAACTGAATGTGGTGGCAGATTGCCTCTCGCGCGCTGTGGCGGCCCCAGTCAGCGTAGGAATAGATTACGCAGCCATGGCCGCGGAGCAGGTTAGTGACGCGGATGTGCGTGCGCTCCAGTCTGGACCAAAAGGGTTAAGGCTGGAGAACAGGGTGCTGCAAGACGGTGTTTCCCCCCTAATCTGCGATGTCTCCACTGGACGGCCGCGTCCAGTAGTACCGGCCGCGTGGCGCCGCCGCGTTTTTGACTCGATTCATTCTTTGGCGCACCCGGGAGTGCGCGCGTCGGTCAAAATGGTGGGAGAGAAATTTGTGTGGCCGAGTCTGCGCAAACAAGTTAAAGAGTGGGCAGCAGCCTGCACGGCGTGTCAGCGAGCCAAAGTACACAGGCACACGAGGGCTCCTTTGGAGCCGTTTCACATTCCTGCCAAGAGGTTCGATCACGTTCATGTGGACCTCGTGGGCCCCCTCCCGCCGTCACAGGGGTGCACACACCTTCTGACAATGGTGGACCGCACCACGCGCTGGCCTGAAGTGGTTCCGCTGGCATCAACCACGGCCGAGGAGGTGGCGCGCGCGTTTTTAACAGCTTGGGTGGCGCATTTCGGAGTTCCATCGGACATTACGTCCGACAGAGGCCCTCAATTTGTGTCCGAACTTTGGTCGACGATGGCCCGCAGCCTGGGTGTCACGATTCACCGCACAACTGCGTACAATCCGCAGGCTAATGGGTTATGCGAACGTTTTCATAGGTCATTGAAAGCGGCTCTCAGAGCGTCTCTGATGGATGCAAATTGGGTAGACAAGTTACCGTGGATTTTATTGGGGTTGCGTTCTGCACCTAAAGAGGACTTAGAAGCCTCCCCAGCGGAGCTCGTGTTTGCACAACCACTTCGGCTGCCTGGGGAGTTTCTCCCAGATAACCCCGCGCCAGACACCTCCCCGTCTCAGCTGTTGCGGAGTAACATAGAATCAAGCACGCTGCCCGGCCCCGTGCGCCACAGTTTTCCGCGCGTTTTTGTGCCTAAAGCTTTGAAGAACGCACAGTTTGTTTTTGTCAGACATGATGCGCACCGAACCCCACTGCGACCACCTTATGACGGACCGTTTAGAGTGTTGGAAACAGGGGACAAGCAGTTTTTGCTAGATTTGGGGGGTAGGAAAGAAAAAGTTGGCATAAACAGACTCAAACCCGCTTTTGTGGTGGCGGATGAGCAAGTGCTGTCGGCAAGGGCCCTGCGGTGAGGTAGACCCCCACGGGGGGCTTCACAGAGTAATGTTTCCCCAGAACACCCGCAGGGACGGACAAGAGGTTTTCACCCCCAGACGGCAACCCCCCAGCGTGACAGCGCCGCGGAGACTTTGAATCCGGGCTACAGCAGATACGGCAGGAGACTGAAGCCTAGACAGCATGCAGACTGATGTGTATTGATTCTATCACGGCATGCATACTGTATTCTCTGGTTCGTTTAAAATGTTTTGGGGGGGCTGGTGTGGCCACACATATGTGACCTACTTTGTGACTGACGTAAGGCCTCACATTTTAGACGAGAACAAAGACAGAGCTTCCTTGGAGATAACAGGAAGCTGTGAAGAGGTTAGCTTTGGGATGCAGGGCCTGAGACTGTGGGGGTGAATTTGGAGGATTAAAGAGGAGATGCATTGTTACTGGCGATTATAATGCAATGTGACTTGTGATGCAATTTGACTTGTGAACTGTGAGAGTCCTGGTATTTAAGGACGAGAGTTTCCTGTAATGTTCTCTTTCTTCTTTGAAATGTTGGCGAATGTGAATAAAGCTGACTTGAGAGAAACCTGTCTCATCATTTCCACATTCCCACAACATATTTATTCCATCTAGCTACAATGCTCCGCACTGTGTGTGTGTTTATATATTTACATATTTATTCCATCTAGCAACAATGCTCCGCACTGTGTGTTTATATATTTACATATTTATTCCATCTAGCTACAATGCTCCGCACTGTGTGTGTGTTTATATATTCACATATTTATTCCATCTAGCTACAATGCTCCGCACTGTGTGTGTTTATATATTCATATATTTATTCCATCTAGCTACAACGCTCCACACTGTGTGTGTGTTTATATATTCACATATTTATTCCATCTAGCTACAATGCTCCGCACTGTGTGTGTTTATATATTCATATATTTATTCCATCTAGCTACAATGCTCCACACCGTGTGTCTATATATTTATGTTTATATGTACATATGTATACTCGCTGCTCTTGTTTTTTTCTTACCTTCTGATTGTTGCTCTGAGTGTTGCTATCCCTGTGCTGTTGCAATCCTGGAATTTCCCCATTGTGGGACTAATAAAGGCTTATTTTATCTTATCTATTATGTACCTGGCAAGTTAAGATGACCAAAATTCACCAAGTCAATGACTTTTGATCATATAATTTAAGTATGCATGAGTACATTACTATTATGAATGTTTCTTTCCATTCCCTACTCTCTCAATGGAAAAAAAAGAAACACTAGAATAAAAATACACATATTTTTGTCATTTATGTAAACCATGATAAAAAATCCTACAGGACAAAACATGGCACTTGATATTTTCTAACCTGTTTGTATACCACCATAGACAGAGAAATAACCTGAATTAGACAGAGCTCAGAGAGGGCAAGATGAGACAGAAGAGAGGAGCCAAGGACAGGAAAGTGTTCAGGCAGAGGAAGGAGAGAAGGATAACACCACTAAAAAGTCTAAACACAGGACGTCTGGGTGGGACCACAACTGGCCCAATATTCCAATATTCAAGCCTCGGTTGTACAATACTTCAAATGATAAGTTCCATATGTAAAGTTTCTGTCATGAATGCCCCTCAGGGCAGAGAGGAGTGACCCACGCGCTGGACTGCAGTTTCTGAGATTTACTGAAAACAACAAAACACAAAATCCAAAACAGTGCTCCAACACAAAATTCAAACAAGCCAGCAAACTTACAGGTTTAGCGCACCAGAATGAGGGCTGCATTCTGGTGGAGACGAGGAAAGAGAGACTCAAGACTCCGGCGACGAGAAATGAAAATAACAGCCCTTAAATAGGGTTTAGAAACCATTATCACAAAAAGTAACCGGTGTGACTCACATGAGCGGGCTGTGGAGAAAATGATAATAAGCTGTGAGTCATGAGGAGGGGAGACAGAGCTGACAGTTTAACAGGAGCACTGCCCACAACCAGGGAAAAACCCGGAAGCGCTCCTGACAACTGCAACTCCTAAGAGAGAAAGAAAAGAGCAGACACTGGCATAGACTCCAAAATACAATATTATACAAATAAGGAAAAACAAAAAGACAAAGAAACAGAGCACGGTGAAATCACCCGTGCTCAGATCGTGACAGTTACTGTGCAAAATAGTATAAAATTAACATATTCCGGTAACAATCATGTCATATGTTTACTGCCCCCCCACCCAGAAAAATATGTTGCCACTGCGCCAAGGTCTTTAAGCCAGAAGAAACACTATAATACCATAATACCATAATGACAACTCCAAATTTGTTTCTTTAAGTGCAAAGAAGTACAAACACATTACAAAAGGTTTACATTTAATGAACCATTCTTTTACAAAACATTATGAATGACCTGAATTTTTTTTTAAAGAAAAATAAATGCAGTTTCAGCAATATCATGCCTTAGTTAAGGCACTGCAATTTCCCAGTTTGGGATCAATACAGTACATCTATCGATCTAGATATCTAGTTAATTATTTACATTCGTGCATTACAACATTACAACACTACACATCACAGCGGATGTACAAAGGCACAAAATATTAAGCCACAGGTATCTGGAAATTCAAAAATATAGTATTTCACCTGAAATTTTTTAAAAATTTACAAACATTTCCACATCTGTCATCAATCCTAACCACCTGAACTGACTCACCACACCATACAAACTAAAGTGGGAGCTATTAAGGAAGAAAGTTATCGTCCTGAGTTGTAAATGTATAAAATTTATACATAAAAATCCATAAAAGCTGTGTGCAGTAGGGCAGAGGTCCCCAAAGTGGGGGTCCCGACCCCCCGGAGGGTCCTGAGATGCTGAGGGGGGGGGGTCGCGAGTTGATTTTCAGAATCCTCCTGAGGTGATTACACAAGTGACATGTCACTTTAACTGTGCCACAGTAAACGTCACAGGTCACACATAAGTCAGTGTGCACCAGTAGATTTCGTCTGAACAGCTCAAATCAACACACTACGCTTTAAGCCTAGGATATTATTTTTAAAAATGAAATGGTGGTTAATACCGACCAAAGACAATGCAGAGAGGCCAGCGGAGATGACAGCAGAGAGTGGACAAATGCCGTCAGAAAGGCCATCGACTTCTGGCGCAGGGGGAGGAGGGGAGGAGGTGGGGGAGGACAGCACCGTACAGGGCTCCATAAGCAGTCAGACCAGCCACCAAGTGTCGCAAGTATCGAGAGGAATATATTCAGTATGGATTCATGCATCGTTATCAGTGAAGTACAACATCCCCAATTTGTAGTGTGTACTGAGGTGCTTGCACATGAGAGTTTAAAGCCCATAAAAATGCTCAGAAACTTGATAACTAAGCACCCATGTCTTGCCACTAAACCAGTGGATTTTTTTCCACTAAAAGGAAAGAGAATTGCAAGGCCAAAAGAAAGTCATAACTAATCAACCAACAACCACTACCAAAGCTTAAAGGTGGCATATTTAATTGCACAGGCAAAAACACCACATACAATCAGAGAAACCCTAATGAAACCCGCTGCTATCATTATGAGTCGGTCAATGCATGGGGATAAACAGGTGCAGGAGCTGGAAGCAGTGCCGCTGTCTGACGGGATCATATCCTGGCGCATCATCAACATGGCCCAGGACATAAAGTGTCAGCTGACTGACAGAGTGAAGAAAGGGAAATATGCTTTGCAGTTAGAAGAATCTACAAATATATCAAACTGCGCGCACGTTTTCTTATGAATCAGTCACCTCCGGGGATAGTGGGGGTCCCTAGTCTCTGTCACCGTTATTTCGGGGGTCACGGGCTGAAAAGTTTGGGAACCCCTGCAGCAGGGCACATTGCAGCCCTCTGCTGTTTAATTCAGAGTTGCAGTGCTGTGTTTGCTCCTCTTCTCACAGGCAGGTTTGGGCCCGCGGGCTGTATATTTGACACTCCTGCTGTAAACTAAATTTTTACTGAACTTAATACAGTGGTATTTTCTTTTCTTATTTCATATAAATTCGTTCAATACTACATTCAACTCACCAATGGCCAGATGAAATCTGTGGTGATCCGCAACTGTCGCAACTGCTGAGATCGTTTTTTCTCTGAGTGGATTAAACGCTGGACTACATATAAAATGAACAGAAAACAGATGCTCAGCATGGAAAAAAACACACTGGATGGACACGCAGCCTATGCAGCCCTGCAGCCATTATAATCCCTGGTATGGTCTTGGGGGAAACAACTGGTCTAATAAAGGCCGAAGGCTTACAGGCAGCATGGAATGGCTTTGGGGCCTATTTGAGTCTACTTGCAGGTTTATTTCATTCATTTTCAGCTGATCGCCTCACACATTTTTTTTAAACTTATTACTGGTCTGTTAAGCAAAAAAGGTTTGGAACCACTGCTCTATAAAGTCTTTTTATTTTTTTTTTTGGCAGTCATCCTCTGGACGTGGGTCGGAAGCGCGAGTAAGCAGGTGGGGGAAGTGTTGCTATGTGTTCGGAGCCGAGTGAAGTTGCAGGGCAGATGGAAAGGAGAAAGCAGGAGTATCAATACAAACAATATGGGGTTATCCTGTGTTGCGGATGAAAATATAGTGATACATTTTCAAGTACTGAAATATCACCCAGCTCTACCTAAACCCCCTTGTGTTAAGTTTTGTCAATAATAAAAAAAATCATGAAATATTGTAATTTTCATCATCATTGTTCAAACATACAATAAGATATAGTATTTTTGCAATGAAAGTACAAAGTCGAAGTTGTTAGAATCTGGGCATGAGCAGAGGACCATGCTCACACTTTAAGTTCACTCTTGTTATTTTGTGTGTGTGTATCTGTTTACCTTTTGTCTCTGTCCTTCATGTTTTCCATACCTATTGCCATTCCCTGCGTCTCTGATTGCCCTTAATTGTGCCCACCTATTCCTTGTTGCCATGATTATCCCCCCCGTCTATATATGTGCGTTTCAGTCTGTGTCCTGTGTGGTGTCCTTGGTTTACGTCTCCTGTTGGCATCTCACCCACACTTCTGTTAGTCTGTAAGTAACCCTGCCTGTAACCCTGTGTGTGAAGCCAGCTGTGTTTTCCTTTGTTCAGTCCACAAGCTGTATTATTTTCTGTTCTATTTCCTGCATTCTTTTTCATGTAACTTTTTGTTAGTTTGCAGCCCTTTACATAAGCAGTATGATCTGGTGCTTTTCCACTTTCCTCTGGTGCACTCCTGGTGCACAATTTGGGCTTCTCATGTCTCATCCTTTCATTCCTTCACAATATATACATATACTGTATATTGTAACACCTCTGTAGAATCTACTGGATATTTTGGACAGTTTTTACGTTTTTCCTCCATACTTCAATTTGAATATCTTCATTTGAAAAGGACATTCCAAGGAAAGACAGCTGTGTTTTATATTAAACTATTTTCCTTCTTGCAATACTCTTAACTTTAATGTTATGCGTGTTTTAAATGTGCTCGTTTGCAATAACTCGCTGCCATCCGTTTCAAAGTGAAATGCTGGTTCCACGTTGTTAACGCCACGAAGGGCTTAAATGACATTAACAGCCGGTTTAACCTCTGGATTATCTTAGCAACTTTGAGCCTTTAGTGGTATACTGACTTGGCCGTTTTATACAAAGCTGGACTCTTCAACACTTGAGACTTTTAACTGGAACAGCAACCCCTTAAGATGAAGCCAAAGTAAGATTTTAACATTTTTGTATGGAATCTGGTCCGTCCCATGAGTGGTAATTGGAATGTTTGAGTGCAGGTGATCTGCAGGCAGAACTTCACTAAGGAATCCAAAGATTTTTATTCTTAAACACTCCCAGTTGTATTCAGATTGATTGTTTTTGTTCAAGTCTTAATTAAGTTGGTTGCAAATACTCTGCTTGTTTGAATTAAGAACTAAATGCGATCAAATGAAATTGTATGTTAAATGGCATATTGTATGATATAGCGTAGTTAGAAATGTACTTTAAGTCAGTTAACATTATTCTTAAACTGATGTTTTAAAAACTCAAAGCAATCAGAAAGTGGCCATAAGGACTGGAAGAGAAGCGGGGGGGAAAAAAAAGAAAAATCAGCAAAATTTAAAATTTAAATTTAAATTACAGCACATGGGCCTGTTAAAGGAACACAAAGCTGATATCCTGGCAGGAACATGTCAAGGTTGGCACTTCCCACATGTCTTTGCCAGGAAGTACCTTTGAATGGAATCTTTTAATTTTGTTAATTAATGTATTAATGTGTTCAGTTCATTCAGATGCTGAAATATCACAAGGGGTAGTGGTTGAAAACTACCCCAAAGGCAGGGGATACCCCTTCAGGGCTAGATTACATCAGTAGTCGCTGATGGCCTTAAGGTAGATAGACCACCTTTCCCCAGAAAAAAGAAGAGAAAGAAAAAGAGAAACAATGAGGAAAAAATGTCTTATGAGGAAACTTATGAGGAAAAACATTCAAATTTAAAGACACACTCCAGCAGCTCTGAAACCACCTCAGAAACATACCTGTGTATTGCTCAAAATAGTACTGTATATTGTGGCTTTTTACCCACAAAAAAGCTTTCATTCAGGATGGACCACCAGCGTCTCCCTCGGCAGTTACTCTACTCACAGTTATGCAAGGGCAAACGCAACCAGGGTAGACCAAGGCTCAGATTTAAAGACACTGTAAAAAGAAACTTGAAGAAGTTGGACATAGACAGGAGTTCCTGGCAGCAGAAGGCTAAGGACAGAGCTGTGTGGAGGAATCTGATCAGACCTAAATGAAACAGTCATTGTCGCCCACGACAGACTGCTATGATGATGATGATGATGATTTCCTGCATTAAAATATGGTTTATGAAATTTGCCTTGCATGTGGGTCCTCTCTTTCATTGCCCCAGAGGGGCAAGCTTAACAAAAGTAACTTAAAATTATCATAAATATTCTACTACAGAGCTGCATGTGGTAACAGAATATAATTAAAGCTCATTTTGAACTATTAGTTATTTTGATAGGCTATTTTTTTTTTAATAATTGGCTGTTTTTATCCTTCATTCTAAGTTAAACAAGAGATGTGAGCAAAGCATACCAAAGCTCTGTCTATAAAAAAATTATAGTGGACCTTAACCTTTCTCATAATACAATACCAACAACGACTACAGTAATGATGCCAATGATGCCTAGGTGATGCATAAGCTGGTCTCTGGGCCCTGACCCAGAAGAGCTAAAAATGTCTTGTGGCTCACATTGATTTTTTTGCCCAAAATATGGTCAAAATGGCTCGTTGGACAGTAAAAATGGTTGACACAAATTATTTGACAGGATTATTTCCATGGATCAGGACTGTCTAGTGTGAGTCATCTCCAACTGTGTTCTTCACATGAGGAAAAAAAAACAAAAACACAACTATGAATGTGACTGACTTAACTCTCCTGACATAGAGGTCATTATGTGAAAATGAAGTACCTCATAGAGGCCAGGTGGCGCATGGCTACATCGAGGGCTTGAACGGAGTCGAGGGGGACCTGCAGCCGGCCGCTGACTAGAGTCTCCTGCAGCAGGCGCCATGACACCTTGGCCACCCAACGGATGGACACCTTGAAGATTCTATCCTTACCCTCCCCGGGGATGGTTACCTCAAAATCTACCTAGAAGTGCCAGAGGAGACAAAGAACAGTGAGTAGAGGTAAAGGACAAGTGGAATACAAATTGACTGCTAGTGGTTAGGATTTATTTCCTAATCCAACTCTTCATTCTTCTTCAGTAACACCGTTAGAATACATCATCAGTTTACAGAGCTCTATTAAAAAGTAATAAAGCCTGTAATGCCATGGTTACACTAAACACAAACTATACTGAAACACTTGAGAATACTGCAAAACTATGACTAAAGTATAACAAATAAAAGTAAGAACACCAACAATTTATTTCATGTGATGTGAGTGCAGTCCCTTTACACAGCATTTCTTGTTGCCCTATTCACTAGGCCTGGGAATCATCACTAATTTCCAGAATCAATTTGATTCCAATTCTTGGGGCTCTGAATTGATTCAATTCAGATTCGAATCAATCCTGATTCAATCAGGGAAATTACAAATCAAATAAAAAAAATCTTAGCGACCTAATGCTGCAAATTGTACCAGGAATGCTTTAACTTTGTTAATACATGAATTATCACATAAAAAACTGACCCCAAAATCAGTTACAATAATGCACTTTTTATTATTTAACTTATGATTTCACAAAGTGCTAACAAGTGCCTTCTCTATATCACGGACACACAGATCGTCCCAAAGGTCTCCCGAGTCGGCGGACGGAGACACTGTTTACAGCAGGAGACGTTACAGCAGGAAGAGCTAGTGCTAGCTAGCACACAACCGCCACCCGGTGCTAACGGAGGAACTCGACATACCGGGAACTGTAGCGAAAACGACGCGGGTGCCGGGCTGGAGTTTAGGCGGCATGCAAGAAATATAAGACAGAATAATAAAGAGTAATGGCAAGAACCAAGCAGACCGCCCGTAAAATCTACTGGAGGAAAAAGCCCCCCCCAGGAAGCAGCTAGCCACCAAGGCTGCTCAGAAAGGCGCTCCGGCCACCGGTGGAGTGAAGAAGCCTCACCGTCACAGGCCCGTGGCTCTGAGAGAGATCCGTCGCTACCAGAAATCCACGGAGCTGCTCATCCGTAAGCTGCCCATCCAGCGCCTGGTGAGGGAGATCGCTCAGGACTTCAAGACCGACCTGCGCTTCCTGAGCTTCGCCGTCATGGCTCTGCAGGAGGCCAGCGAGGCCCACCTGGTGGATCTCTTCTTCGCTAAGAGGGTCACCATCATGCCCAAAGACTTCCAGCTGGCCCGCCGCATCCGCAGAGAGAGAGCTTAGACTTTCTGCTGCACATTCACCAACCATAATGCTCCGCACTGTGTGTCTATATATACAGTATATATATATATATATATATATATATATATATATAGTAATATGTACATATGTTTACTAGCTGTTCTTGTTTTTTCTTGCCTTCTGATTGTTGCTCTCTGAGTGTTGCTATCCCTGTGCTGTTGCAATCCTGGAATTTCCCCATTGTGGGACTAATAAAGGCTTATCTTATCTTATCTTTAGTGCAAAGGGTGTGTAGTGTCAAGTTAACAACCCAAAGTAAGTAAACAAATTCAATGCATGAAGCATGTATACATAATCTCGTTGTATTTCAGTCCTGCCATGATTTCGTTGCCTGTTTTTGTGATTGTTGTGGCCCAAAAGCCTGAATTTGTGGGAGCTTTTCCAAAAGGTTGTGATAAGTTATGACATTTTTATAGGTTTTTTTGCACTGAAAGTTGTGTGAGGAAGTACAGATTTTAAAGTAGCTGCTTTTTCCATAGTTTACAGTGATGCTGTTCTATGTACCATCACAAGAAAAGCACAGGATTGTCAAAAATTTCCTGTTAAACAGTGGTTTATTTAGAATTAAATGCTCGGTAAAAGAGGGCCACCACTGTTATACTAAATAAGCCAACACAATGGAGAAATAGGGTGTAACCAAAATAATCTCATATAATGTAAAAGGGATCCTGAATCCAGTTAAAAGATCCAAGATTCTAGGCAAAATGAAAAAAGACAAAGCAGGAATAATATTTTTACAGGAAACCCACCTAACAGACGTGGAGCACACTAAACTTAATAGACAAGGGTTTAATATGATCTCTTCATCTTCATATAAATCAGGGAGGAGGAGGGGGGGTAGCAACATTGATCTCAACCAAAATTATATTTGAAAAAAAATCAGAACACAAAGATAAAGAAGGGAGATTCAGCATGGTACTTGGTCGGCTAGAGGGAGAAGATAGCACCCTGCTGAATGTATATGCACCTCCAGGGGCTAACTGGAAATTTTATAAAAATGTATCTGACCTAATGATAACTAAAGCCCAAGGTTTAGTGATATGTGGTGGAGACTTCAATCTAAGACTGAATCCTTACTGGGATGCATCAGGTAATTCTCCACATCAAAATAACATTCAAATTCGTCATGGTGTAATCTATCCTGCGAGACTGCTGACCACGTATGAGGGCAGAACCCACATCTTCAAGACCCCAGAGGAGGCGCAGGAGTTCATCAAGAAGATCAAAGAAGAAGAAGAGACTGGTGGGAGCTAAGCATGAACAAAATATAAGGTAGAATAATTAAGCATTTGCACAGGCATCTGACTGACTTGAAGTAAATAGTAAGTTTACAAAATATAGATTGTATTATATATTAAAAAAAACAAACAAAAACAAAACAAACAAACAAAAAAAAAAAACTATGATGTACAAAGTTGTTAAAAATTTTGGAGTTAAGTTGGAAAACTACAGAGGAGAGTTAATGTTACGTCATTAAAAGCAGTAGAGTTAGGGTGATTGGGAGGATGAAGAAGGAGTGGCTTAGGCTGTTCCCCGTGGGTGTGGAACGGTCGATGGCTATATCGGGAGACAGAATTTTTCTTTTGATTTTGGGGGGTTTGCCACAAGTGTGGGAAGGGGAAATTTGTTTGTGTGTAGTTTGTAGGATGAATGTTCAACCACTCATGTTTTTGCTTCTCTGTATGAGCATGTTTACACTGCAAGGTAATCCCAAACTCTCTATTGATCATGGACCAAAGTGTTAATCTTAATTTAACTTCATGGAATTGCAGAGGTCTACAAAATTTAAAAAAACTTAAACAAGTTATGAATAAAATAAAGGACATGGGTTCAAGAATTGTGTTTTTACAAGAAACTCATCTGATAGAGGAGGATGTTAAAAGAATTAGGAGTAGATGGCAGGGAAGTGTATTCACCTCTTCATTTTCATCCCGAGCCAGGGGAGTTATGACTCTCATACATAAATCAGTTCCTTTTCAAGTGAAAAATGTAATTGGAGACAAATTTGGAAGATATGTAATCATTCAAGGTTCTTGCTATTAGAAAATATAAATCTTGTGAACTTATATGGTCCCAATATAGATGATCAGAAGTTCTTTGCTAATTTATTTCTCATCTTATCATCACTTACAGGGCAACATATAATAGCAGGGGATTTTAATTGTACATTGAATCCAGGTGTGGATAGATCAACAGGACTGGATTGTACGCACATTGGATGTAGGATGACTATTAATCATTTTATGAAAGAATTGAGATTGTTAGATATATGGAGAGAAATGAAACCACAAGTTAAAGCCTATTCTTGTTATTCCAGTACCTACAAGACATTCTCACGTATTGATTATTTTTTGATTTCCACAGAATTAAGGTCAAGATTCAAAACTGCTTTTATGATAACATCGTGATCTCTGATCATGCACCCTGTTGTCTAATATATGTAGATAAAAAATTGACAAAGGAATCAGGCAGATGGCAATTTCAGCATAAATGGCTTCAGGATGAGGAATTTGTCAAGTATATAGAAAAACAGATAGACGAGTTCTTTGACATCAATACTACACAAACATCAGCATGTGTAAAGTGGGAGGCTTTCAAGCTTTTATTAGGGGACATATTATTAGTTATACAGGATCAAAATCTAAGAAGACTCGAGAGGAGAGAGCTAAATTGGAACATAAAATAAAAAGTCTTCAGGAAAAAGTGTATGCAGGAAGAGATCCAAGGTTGGAGAATGAATTACTGATTTTGAGAGCTGAATACGACAAAAAATCAGCGAATAGAGCTGCCTCGAGTCTTCTAAGATTGAAACAATCTTTTTACGAACAAGGTGAAAAATCAGGAAAATTATTAGCATGGCAGATTAAACAATTGGAAATTAAAACACCAATAACCAGTATTATAAGTAATGGACAGGTAGTTATAGATCCTTTAGAAATTAATAGAGCCTTTAGAGATTACTATGAAAAATTATATGATACCAAAAATGAACCTGATTTAACAAAACTAAATGGGTTTTTGAACGAACTATCTATACCGTGTATTCCAAATGAAAACAGGGAGATATTGGAGTCTAAAATTAGTCAAGAAGAAGTTGGGCTAGCCATTGATAATATGAAATCAGGAAAAAGTGCAGGACCAGATGGTCTTCCAGTTGACCTTTATAAAAAATTTAAGAATAAATTAATAAAACCTTTTTTGGAAATGGTTTTAGAAGCATTTCAAAATAATAATTTACCATCATACATAAATAATGCCTTAATTATACTGCTGCCAAAACCAGGTAAGCCCTCTAATAAATGTGAAAATATGAGACCAATAAGCCTATTAAACGCCGACCTTAAGATAATCTGTAAAATTTTAGCAAGACGAATACAAGAAATTTTACCAAATATTATTAATCGAGATCAGAATGGCTTTATAAAGGGTAGACAAGGCTTCCATAATGTAAGAAGACTATTTAATATTATTTATTTTAATAAAGAAGCACCGGATACAGCTCTCCTATCATTGGACGCCGAAAAGGCCTTTGATAGAGTTGAATGGCCCTTTCTTTTTGAAGTCCTACAAAGGTTTGGACTTGGAAATAATTTCATAAAATGGGTTCAAATAATATACAATAATGCTACAGCAGAAATCCTAACAAATAACAATATTTCAAAACCAATAAAAATCAATAGAGGATGTCGACAAGGCTGTCCACTTTCACCTTTACTGTTTACTATGGCAATTGAACCTTTAGCGATAGCGATACGTTTACATTCACAAATATATGGAATTAAAGTTGGACCAACAGAACATAAAATCTCCCTGTACGCCGATGATATAATTTTGTTTATGTCGAATCTAAAAAAATCAATTCCAACCTTGTTGAATTTAATAAAGTATTTTAGGTAAAATATCAGGATATAAAATAAATAAAACTAAATCTTCAATATTAATGCTAAATGAGACCCAGAGAAATTACCCAGCCCCTGAGGTAAATCAGTTCAATGTTGTAAATCAGTTTAAATATTTAGGAATCCAAATTATGCCTAAGCTAGAATCAGTCGCCAGTGTCAACTATGAAGCCTTAATGTCAGATATCAATGAGTTAACTCAGAGATGGATGTCACTACCAATGTCGATGATCGGGAGAATCAATATACTTAAAAGTAATATTTTACCTAAAATACTTTATTTATTTCAATACATTCCCTTATCACCACCTTTAGATCTATTCTCAAGAATAAAAAAAAAGTTAGTGGAATTTATATGGAACAACAGGAGGGCTAGATTACGTTTGTCTTTATTATATTTACCATTTGATCGTGGAGGTCTGAAATGTCCAAATTTTATGTTGTATTATTGGTCGGCACAACTGAGGTCTATGACATATTATTTTTCATCAAATGATCTCCCTCACTGGACTGAAATGGAATCATACAATTTACCTTTACCTCTTCCCATATTCATATACTCAGATTCGGCAAAAAAATTACAAAAACAAGTTAAAAATCCATTTGTAAAGCATATGATCAAAATATGGTGTGAAGCTAAAAACTATTTAAAAGAACCACAGTTATTGTCACAATTTAGTCCAATATGGGGTAATCAATATTTTAAACCAGGGAGAGCGGACGCTGTATTTAAAGTATGGAATTTAAAAGGGATACAAAAGATTCAGGATTTATATTTGCCATGTGCAGACAACATAATGTCTTTTGAAGAGCTGAGGATCAAATTTAATCTCAATAGAACACATTTTTTTAAATATCTTCAACTTAGAAACTTTATTCGATCAAATCAAAATAAAGCTCTCACTCGACCTATTTATTCATCCTTGGAAAAAATGATGATGAAAGATAGTAAAAGAAAGGGTATTATTTCAGAGTTTTATAACTCATTGACACTATCTTCAAGTGAAAATTCACTGAAAAGATTAAACTACTGGAAAGAAGATCTGCAAATTGAAATTTCAGAGGAACAAAGGGAATTGGCTTGTACAGAAGCTCAAACCAAATCAATAAATGCACGCCTTAAATTGATACATTTCAAATGGTTAATGCGGATGTATGTTACACCGGAGGAGTTAAATAGATACAACAAAAATATACCAGATACATGCACAAAATGCATGGAAAGTAAAGGAACCCTATTTCATTGTTTATGGGAATGTAGATTAATAAGAATGTTTTGGGAAGAGGTGAGGATAACAATTGAAAAAATAATCTCAAAACAAATCATATTGAATCCTAAACTGTTTTTGTTGGGTCTGTACCCAGAAAAGCATAATTTTAATAAAAGTGAAAGAACATTCATAGACCTCAGTTTGCTTAATGCCAAAAAATGTATTGCACTATTATGGAAAAAGACTCATAGACCAGATGTGACTCAGTGGTTAAGACAGATGTTAACAAACCTTCCATTAGAAAGAATAACATATATACTGAAATCAAAGGAAATTGTGTTTGAGAATATATGGAGACCTTTTATTGATTATGTAAAAAATTTAACATAACTCTTGAAGAAGAAGGTGAATGATGTGTGTGGACCTTGTAAATTCCAAACTGGTGAACATAATATGTATACTTATGTATTGGATTGTCTAGACTAAACAGAGGAGCATTGTTGAAGACTTGATTTTGTTGGTGGTTGTTGGTGTTTTTAGTGCATTTTTTTTTTTTTGTAGTACTTTAGTGTTAGTGTTTGATTGTTTGTATCATGTTTGTTAAAAAAAAAAAAAAAGGTTCAATAAAGATATTGTGGAAAAAAAAAATAACATTCAAAGTAGAAAAACTCGGATGCTACTAAAAGAAATGGGAATCTGTGACGTGTGGAGGGAATTCAACCCCAGTGTAAAAGACTATACATTTTACTCAGCACCACATTCATCATACTCAAGGATTGACTATTTTTTTATGTTTAATAGAGACATTGGAAGAGTAAAAACATGCAAAATAGGACTGATTGATCTCTCTGACCACAGTCCGATCTATATGGACTTAAGTATCCAAAAATACACAAATAATACATTTTCTTGGAGGTTAAATTCAAATGTGCTGAAAGAACCACTGAAAGATGAATTGGAATCAGATATTCTCAGATACTTCGAAGAAAATGATAATGGATAAGTATCCCCTTTAATACTGTGGGACGCATGCAAAGCTGTAATAAGGGGAAAGATTATCGCAAAACTGGCAATCCAAAAGAAACTGAGACAAGAAAAACTAATCACATTAGAGTCAGAACTTAAGAAACTAGAAAAAGAACACAAAGACAACACTCATTCTAATGACTCGCTCAAAATTAAGGCAATTAAAAAACAAATAAACGAGATCTACACAATAGAAATTCAGAAGAAACTTACATTTCTGAAAAAAAAATACTATGAAACAGGTAGCAAATCGGCAAAATTACGAGCCTATAAATTGAGGAAACAACAAACGGAGAGAGCAATCTACAAAATCAGAGACCCAGTATCAAAGGAAATAAAATTTAGAATTCAGGAAATTCTTAAAAGCTTCGAGAACTACTACAAGAACTTGTACTCCCTCAAAAAACATAAAAACGCATCCGAAGCCTTCCTAAATACATTAAACCTTCCCCAACTTACTGAGTCACAAAATAAAACACTATTGTCAGAAATACAACCTAAAGAATTAGAAAAAGCAATTATGAAACTTAAAGCTAACAAATCCCCAGGAGCAGATGGCTTTACAGCAGAGTGTTACAAAACCTTTAAACAGCAACTATCTCCTCTCCTGAAAACATTTAACTATGTCCTCCACACAGGGGAAATCCCCCCCTCCTGGAGAGAAGGGGTCATTGCAGTCATACCTAAACCTGAAAAGGATAAACTAGACTGCTCCAACTACAGACCAATTAGTGTGTTAAATCAGGACTATAAGCTTTTTACCACTATCCTTGCCAAAAGGTTAGAAAATATACTGACAGACTTAATTCATTTAGACCAAACAGGTTTTATAAGACAAAGACAGACACATGATAACATTAGACGCACTTTACATATAATTCATCATATAAAAAAATATAATTTAAATGCAGCCATATTGGGATTAGATGCTGAAAAAGCATCTGATTCGGTTGACTGGTCTTTCCTATATAGAATCTTATCCAGTTTCAATTTTCATAACAACTTCATTAGAACTATCCAGGCATTATATAAAAAACCAACAGCTAAAATAAGGATTAACGGTAAATTATCATCATCTTTTGAACTGGAAAGAGGATATCGTCAGGGCTGCCCCTTGTCTCCACTGCTCTTTGCAATCTTCATAGAACCTCTGAGCCAATGGATAAGACAGAATCAAAAAATTCAAGGTATTACACTTGGTCAGAAGGAACATAAAATAGCACTCTTTGCTGATGACATTTTAATATACCTGGGGCAGCCGGACACCTCTTTTCCAGAACTAATCTCAGTTTTTTCAGAGTATGAAGATTTATCGGGGTACGAATTAAACATGCATAAAACCCAAATTTTAACATTCAACTATGACCCAAATCAATATTTACTAAGCAAACTCAAAACTAACTGGGAGATGGAATCTATGAAATATCTGGGGGTCAATATCCCGAAACAACTCAACAAAATTATAACACTAAACTATGATCCACTGATGGCAAAAATAAAATCTGATCTAGCAAGATGGAATATGATACCATTCTTAGGTACTGCACAAAGAATTGAAGCAGTCAAAATGAATATACTTCCACGTCTTCTATACCTTTTCCAAACAATACCGGTAGAACCTCCCAAAAAAACATGGCAAGAACTGGACAGAAGGATCTCAAGATTCATATGGCAGGGCAAGAGACCTACAATCAGATATAGAACCCTACAGCTAAACAATGACAAAGGTGGGCTCGCGCTGCCAAATATCAGGGACTATTTTAAAGCCGCACAAATTAAAACTTTAGTAGAGATATGTAACCCAGTCTACACTGCACAATGGAAGGAGATGGAATGCCAAATAATAAGTGGCATCCCCCTACAGGCAATAATAGGGAACAATACCTTACCTAAACTTTTGAATAACATTAACCCGTGGATAGAGACCCCGCTAAAAATTTGGTTTAAGATAGTCAGAGAGAATCAAACTAAAGAACCCTATCGATTACTGCAATGGATTGCCTATGATCAAGACTTTACTCCTAATAAAACAGACACTAGATTTAAAAAGTGGAAAGAGAACGGACTGATAAAATATTACGATTTTTTTAAAGGGCAAACTTCAAGAAGTTCTGAAGATTTGAAAAAACAAGGTCTAATAAATCAAGACCTTTACAGGTTCTTTCAGCTTAGACACCACATAAACAAAATACTTAAAAAGGAGGATTTGGAAAGGGCCCAGTCAGGTGTTCTGAAGGTCTTCTTAATGGCATATAAAGGGATCCCAGGGATCAGATACATTTCTAAAATATACCAAGGTCTTCAAGACTTAAAAGGAGACAACACATCATATATAAAAGAGCGATGGGAAAAAGAGGGAAATTTCACTTTACAACTGGAAATATGGGAAAAGCTAAATAAACAACAATGGAAAAGTACCTCATCCCTGCAGTGGAGAGAATTTGGATGGAGAAATTTGGTAAGATTTTTCAGAACACCTGCACAAAATAAATTTACTCGTAAGGGGTTGAATTGTTGGCGCTTGTGTGGTGAAGAGACTGCAAATCATTTTCATGTGTTTTGGTCATGCCCAGTTATCCACCAATATTGGACCAATGTACAGACAATATTGGGGAAAATATTCAAAATAACAGTTCCTTTTTCTTTCGTAACTTTGTATTTGGGTTTACTACCGGAATCACTGGAAAGACGAGGAGAAAAATACTTATTCACTGTTTTAATATTGGCAAGTAAAAAAGCTCTAACTAAAAAATGGATGTTGAAGGATTGTCCTACACCTGAAGATTGGTTTAACGTGATTCAAGACATTTACTCGATGGAAAAGTTGACATTCGCACTGAGACAGGACATGGATGGGTTCTTGAACTTTTGGCAACCCTGGAACACATATGTGTCTTCCATCAGATCTAATCTTTGACAAATACCATTTCAATAATGGCACCTCTCTTTGTTCCAATGCTACTCAGATGCTCTTTTATTTTTATTTATTTATTTATATATATTTTTTGCTCTTTTGTTTTGTTTTTGGTTTTTTTGTTTGTTTTTTTTTGTTCTTTCTTTAATTTCTCTTTTTCTTTCACTTAAAAAAAGGATGTTGTAATAATTATTTTTCCAATGTTGTCAAAAACAAAAAAAAGGGAACATGTGATGAAAATGTAAACAATGCAATGCTGTAATGACATGTATACCCTTTACAAAAACTTAAATAAAAAAAAAAAAAGAATTAAATGCTCGGGAAAATTGTCAAACAATGATCAACATTGTATTCTTGCTGAGAACTTAAATAAAAAACGATAAATAAAACAATTAGCCATTACAACAACTAAACTGCATTGAATGCATATTAAAGTATGGAGCAAATTATGGCAGCACCTTCTTGAATCTTGAATTTGAAAACTAAGACCCCTGAAAAAGTTGAGGTCTTTTTCTTCAGTGGTGAAATCCACATGAAGCAGGGATGGCTCCTCCACTGACAACCTCTCCCCTTCAGAACGTTTCAGTGCAGGATGGACCTTGGAGTGGAAACCTAGTCTTCACAGATCTGAAGGGGAGATGAAAAGGAAAATATATTTCAAAGAAAAATTGTAATAGGGTGGGATGCTGCAGGCTGATTTGTGCAGGCTCGGAGCACATCATTAGCAGTGCGCTGGGGTCACCTGATGTTCTTGATGGTTCTGAGGGTCCGACTATCAAACCCATCCACTCTCGAGGCCAGTTGTACTGCAGCCTTTATTAATTCTACCATTTTCATTTTATTGTAATCATTATTATTATTATTATTATTATTATCTTCAAATCTCTCACTTAAGTGCTAGAGGTCCAAAATTAAATGTGTCATTCAATAGAAATGTTACATGAAGGCAGCTGCCTCTGTCATGAAGTCCTAACTAAAATATACCTTTATTCTGCATTTATTTGTAGCTCTTAACCAACAGTTAACTACTGTAGCCATAGTTTGTTAAAGAAAACACCATCAAGCTGGATGAATTATTAATTTACGACACAAATGTTAAAAAAAATGGTATTTTACTTACCCCCAGCACTTGCAACAGTCTCCCTCTCTGGTCTGTTGTCCGTTCTCTGTGTGTTTTGTTTATCAGTCGTTGCCTTTTATGTTCCAACACAGTGTTGCACATAGGACAAAACCGTTTATCCCCGCTTTATGAAAAATTTTTGGGAACTGTTGAGCGCAGTCTTTAGCCATGACTTTTGTTGATAAATTAACGTTGGCAACTCCACTCTGTGGCTGCCTGCCAAATGTAAACACGGAAGTAATGTGTGCGTGCAGCGAAGGGAAGTCTCGCACAATTGTTCATCATGCAAGACTTCAGCTGGCTGCTTGCGTTTTGTGTTTCACAGACTGTAAAAAGCATATTAAAAGATCAGTCTGTGGATTTTGTGGATCGATATCGGCTCAGTCAAACGTGGATCGATTCGAATCGTTGGATCAATCTTTTGAACCCACCCCTACTATTCACAGTAAAACTGTCTACATACAGACTGTATTTATGTTTCCCTTTAACAGTTGTGACAAACAATCCTTATTAGATACAGTATGTCCCGATCAAGATTTTTTGTCCCCGATCAGAGTCATTTAGCATTGATGATCAGCCAATATTGAGACACAATGCAATACTTAAATTTCCTACAACACATTCTTTTAAACTACACACCATTATATCTGTACAGCTGCCATGTTATGGTGAGGCTGATGGAAAATAACAGAGACTTGAATGGAACCCAGTGAACCCAGTGACCCCAATATTGATTGAGTCACAAAAGCCTTGATCGGGATCCTGATCTGATACTTGATATTGGATCGAGACACCCCTGATCCTTATCATTTAAAATGATTTCCCGTCTTATAGCCCAGGAAGTCTGAAAGCCACTAAGACCCTTTAAGACAGAGCAGTGTCTCCCAATTGAAAAGAGTAATATTTAGTTTTGTGAAACCACTGAGTGGACTACATTTCCTTGTCTTGGACTATACACGTCACCAAACATGATGATGGAGGTTCCCCTCTGAAAGCTCACCTTCTGTTTCCTGACCAATGAAAGAAGCATCCAAAGAAAACAACACAAATGTACTGTATTGTATTTTGAGAGCTGCAGCTGATCCAGAGGACTGTTCGTTACTTCCCCCTGGGTGCTCTTTGACAACGATGACGTAACTTACGTGAGTCTGTGTTTGTAGTCTTTCAGTATACGCATTTTCACAACCTTATACTTTAAAAGTTAGTACTTACATGGAAAATTATCTTTTAAATTGATAAACATCATATGTGTTACTCATAGCAAAATTTGATCGGGATCAAAAGATAATTTCTCTCTTGCCATACAGTTCAGTGGAGATGTTTTCCAATTTAAGGTCCCATATGTGGAAGTAGAGGGGACCTGACTTAGGCTCTCTATTCTAGCAAAAACATTAAAGCTACCCTCACATACATTTGGTGAACCTAAATTACCTCTAGATTGTTGCCTCCCTGTGCTTGTGTACATGTTGAAGTATTGGCAACAACTCACGAAAAACATTTCCAGCTGTCACGACATTCGTGTGTGTGTGTGTGTGTGCGCACGTGCTACATTCAGCAGCCACATCATCTCATTGCTGGACCAAGTCAGGATATCCCTGATATTACTATTTTGACAGTTTGGGTGCTTTCACACCTATCGGCTTTAGTTTGTTTCAATCAAACTCGAGTTTGTTTTCTCCGTTAGTGCAGTTCGTTTTGTCTGGTGAGAACACCGTAATCGCACTCAGGTGTGCACCAAAACATCTGTACCGAGACCTCCTGAAAGAGGTGGTCTTGATTCGAATCAGCTGGCGAACTCTGGTGCAGTCCTGCACGTGAGAAAAGGGCGGCACTTCAATTTCAAACTGTACGATTTGTCAACAGTGGTATATGCACGTATGTAATAAATGGTAACCAGGGCAATGAAAACCCCCGTAGATTACGCTATGATTTGGATTATTTTCTTCCCAGAAATGCATACAGCCATGGACAAAATTGCTGGTACCCCTCTGTTAATGAAAGAAAAACCCACAATGGTCACAGAAATAACTTGAATCTGACAAAAGTGGTAATAAATAAAAATTCTATGAAAATTAACCAATGAAAATCACACAATGCTTTTGAATTGTGATTCAACAGAAACAAACTAACTTAAAACTTGTTTTAAAAAACAAACTCATTAAACAGGCCTGGACAAAAATGATGGTACCCCTAGAAAAGATTGAAAATAATGTGACCATAGGGACATGTTCAACCAAGATGTGTCCTCTAATTAACATCACAGGTGTCTACAAACTTGTAATCAGTCAGTCGGCCTATTTAAAGGGTGACAAGTAGTCACTGTGCTGTTTGGTGACATGGTGTGTACCACACTAAACATGGACCAGAGGAAGCAAAGGAGAGAGTTGTCTCAGGAGATTAGAAAGAAAATTATAGACAAGCATGCTAAAGGTAAAGGCTACAAAACCATCTCCAAGCAGCTTGATGTTCCTGTGACTACAGTTGCACATATTATTCAGAAATTTAAGATCCACGGGACTGTAGCCAACCTCCCTGGACATGGCCGCAGGAGGAGACGGATAATACGAATTAGGGATGGGCATAATTAATCGATTAATTGATAATTGATCATTAAGAATTTCACCGAGGAAGTTCATTTTCGTCGACAAACCAATTTTTTTTTTAAACAATCCGAATGTAGGTTATTAGGCCTAGTGCACGGCCGTCCTCAAACAATGCAATGCATTTAACTGTGCCACTGGCAAAATTTGGGCACCAGGGGGCAACATTTCACCATCGCCGTACCCTGGCGTGCCTCAGTTGATACATGCGAGCTTCCGTAGGTCAATCGCCAAATCATAAAGAGGTCGCGGCGAAGTGTTGCGTGGGACCACTTTAATTTAAAAAATGACCAGGTGTACTGCAATCACTGCAATGCAGCATACAAATATACCTCATCGACAACACAAATGATGTATCATTTGAGCACCACTCATCCAAGCCTGGTAAAAGACAGTGGCGGCGGTTCATCATCTCTAACCCAGGCTAGCCTGGACTCGATGCTAGCACGGAGGAGCTGCAGCGCATTTTTTTTTTTTAACAAAAAGCAGGCCTATAATTCTGACGCCGTGATATAATGGGATAGCCTACGTAAAGGCAAATTGTTGTGTAGCTTTCTTATTTTGATATCCTTGTTTTTAAACAAAGGAAAAGAAAAAAGTAAAAGAAATATGTTCCGTTATGTGTCCTGTATGTGTCTTCCGTTATTGTCTGGCTCGCAACTTGAAGCCTCCCTCGTTTGCGCAATGCGCATGTGTTCACGTTTTACTGCAAACTTGTCTTGTTAATAAATTCATCCTCGAAGAAAAACACTCTGTATTTTGTTATTATTATTCTCAATACATAAGATTATAGGCATCATAGGCCTAAATGTGATTGTTTTTTAATATAAAAATGTTAATGATTAACCGATTATTAATCATTAATTCTCCCGACGATCGACAAAGAAAATTTCACCGAATGCCCATCCCTAATACGAATGGTAACAAAAGAGCCCAGAACAACCTCTAAACACATTCATGGTGAACTCCACGGTCAAGGTACATCAGTGTCAGATCACACCATCTGTCGTTGTTTGAGCCAAAGTGGACTTCATGGGAGATGACCAAGGAGGACACCACTGTTGAAAACAAATCATAAAAAAGCCAGACTGGAATTTGCCAAACTGCATGTTGACAAGCCACAAAGCTTCTGGGAGAATGTCCCAGACAGACAAGACAAAACTGGAACTTTTTGGCAAGGCACATCAGCTCCATGTTCACAGATGCAAAAATGAAGCATACCAAGAAAAAAACACTGTCCCTACTGTGAAACATGGAGGAGGTTCTGTTATATTCTGGGGCTGCTTTGCTGCATCTGGCACAGGGTGTCTTGAATCTGTGCAGGGTACAATGAAATCTTAAGACTATCAAGGTATTCTAGAGAGAAATGTGCTGCCCAGTGTCAGACAGCTTGGTCTCAGTCGCAGGTCATGGGTCTTGCAACAGGATAATGACCCAAAACACACAGCTAAAAACACCCAAGAATGGCTAAGAGCCAAACATGGGACTATTCTAAAGTGGCCTTCTATGAGCCCTGATCTAAATCCTATTGAACATCTGTGGAAGGAGCTGAAACATGCCGTCTGGAGAAGGCACCCTTCAAACCTGAGACAACTGGAGCAGTTTGCTCATGAGGAGTGGACCAAAATACCTACTGAGAGGTGCAGAAGTCTCATTGACAGTTGCAGAAATCGTTTGATTGCAGTGATTGCCTCAAAAGGTTGTGCAACAAAATATTAAGTTAAGGGTACCATCATTTTTGTCCAGGCCTGTTTCCTGAGTTTGTTTTTTAAAATAATTCTGTTGAACCACAATTCAAAAGCACTGTCTGATTTTCATTGGTTAATTTTCATAGAATATTTTGTCCACGTGTGTAAATGCACAGTAGTCATCTTCCTGTATTTACCTTTCCTGTTCTCACGGCAAAACATCTGACCAATAAGAACAGAGAACGTTCTGACGTAAGTCTTGCGGGATTTAACATGATGGAATTTGGTCGACTTGAATTTTTGCCTGTGTGAAAGGGAACCGAACCAAGGAGAAAATGATACAAAGTAACAAACTTATCAACTGATTCAGACCAAAGTAAACAAATTTAGGTGTGAAAGCACCCTTATTTTCTTGCTTTTTTTTTCCTTTCTCTTTTTTACAAGCAATACTTCACTTAATTTAAACCATCAAATTCAAGCTCTGATCAAATTTTTCAGGGCTGTCTGACTCTGGAGCTACACAATTCAGGTGAGTGACATATTTGGGATTCAAATCGGCAATTTTCGCCAAAAAGCAACTACTTTGCAGGTATGACTATTGCTTAATTACAACATTATGACAGATAACAAAAAATCTTGAGTGCAAACTGTTACAATAACTAATTTTTTTATTTTAATTTCATCTTTTTTTTTTTTAGTCCATGTCACTTCTTGTAAACTATCTGTAAATTACCTGAATGGTTTTGGATGTTGTTTGCCCTTTTTTTCTGGAGATTGTGACTCTCTTTATGCGCTGCAGAATAGGAAACTGCTGTAAAGCAGTTTTTACCTGAATCAGGCCAGTTGTTTCTGAGTTCTTGTTACTTTTATTTTTTCCTGTATAAATAATAACGTAAAGTAAAAAGCAGTCACAAAAATGTGACATTTTCTGTTGTTTTTGAAGTAATGATGTAGTGATATGCACACTCGAGCCATTTGGGAGACTGAAGCATTCGTATACAAGTCAGTTAAAAGTTAATTGTAATTATGAATGTGAACTGTCACATTATGGAAATTTGGTCTGGAAAAAAAGAAGCTGAACTTTAAAATTTTGCTTGTAATGTGAATGTAGCCTTAGCCTGTCTTGTAGGCTAACGCATAGGCTTATTTCGCCTTCCAAAGCAGCTCAAGTTCAACTGTAAACATTTACCTTCTCACTCCCGATGGGAAGTGCAACCACCGTGTAAATGTTCTTCTTCCCATCGTACACTGGTTTCCTGTCACCAAAGAGCTGGGGCTTGAAGTGTTGCACCATGTATTCCACCACCTCCCTGCAGGAAGCAGCACACACACAAACACAACATGGTTTCAATGTGCAAGAGAAATCCAAATCTGCCCATTCAACCTATGGCCTCATCGTGCCGCTTGTTTGTGATTGGGAGGAAGAGATTTTAAGATGATAGATTATCGATCGAGCAGGAAACAGCTGGTGAGTTTAATATCTGGTGGTCAAGGGGGAAAGGCGAGAACAAAAAGCCTGGAGGGTGGAGGAGGTGGTGGGGGCACCACTTAATGAGCAGTGCCTTGACCTTCATCTGAGTGTGGGGGGATGGAGGGTCTTTCTAAAAAGGAAAGGTCAAAGGGCTTCACCTTTGGATGCATTCTTGAAGCCTTTGTGCTTGAAGACCAAAAGACACTGAAGCTTTAAAAGATTCTTTCAAAATGGTAGAGGCTGGCAGCGGCATATGACGTTTTCCTGGAGTCTTTGGGGCCAAAATCATCCTACTGAAGTTTTTTAATTAGACATTTCTTAACTTTTTTTTTTCCTGTAACTTTCTTGATAAGAACATGAGTACCGCTCAAGAACAGAACAATCCTAAATTGTAACTGTTTATAAATGTTTGAAGGAAAGACAAATTCTCTTGGCCAAACTGATCATCAAAGCAATCCTGCTACAGTTTTAATTAGATCTTCCTGCCAGCCCTTGACACACAACTCCACAGATGAAATAACTGTAGATCACTATATTCATCCATGGCCCGTTAACAGCCAAAGCCACAAGGATAACACAATTTCAATGTGGCACTGAAAGCAGAAAATGAGGAGCAAAAGAGGGGAAAAAAAACAAAAAACACTTAAAAAACCCTCACGAAATTCACTTAGATCAGGTGTGATAAAGCACATGTCTGTGACATGTCGAAATTGGCCTCAAAGGCAGACCTGACAAGCCTTTTTAAAAAATGATGCAGGTCCTTTGGGAAAGCATGACAAAGCTGTGCAAAACAGCACGTTACCTCTGAACTTGGCAGTGCAGTTTTTATGTATTTTTAGGTATAAGTAATGAATGTGACAAATCGTGACCATGAAAGTTCTTTCATGTTTTTAGTTCATTACACTGACGAGGGATGGGGTCAATAAACTAAAACAAATAATATTTTAAGGAAGGAAAATGGAACACTTTGGCCTCAATGTAAAATATCCAAGGTTACTGCTGGTGACTCTATCCAGCAATAACCTAAAAACACTCTTAAATCACTAACTGCATAATTTCAATAACAAGTCATATAAAATCTGTTTCATGACAAAGTAAGAAAGGCAGACAAAGAAAGAGAGGCAAGGCTGAGATGGTTTGGACATGTGCAGAGGAGGGATAGTGGATATATTGGATGTTGACGATGGAGCTGCCAGGCAGGAGGAAAGGAGGAAGACCACAGAGAAGACTCATGGATGTAGTGAAGGAGGACATAGAGAGGGTTGGTGTTACAGAGGAAGATGCAAGGGACAGGGTGAGATGAGGCAGATGATCTGCTGTGGCGACCCCTAAAGGGAGCAGCCGGAAGAGGAGGAAGAACAAGATTTTTTTTTTTTTATTTTTACAAAAACACTTTACTGACAAATATACAAGGACATCAAGACAAATAGTAAAAGTGCATACAAAATGTTTAAAACATGCTGAACACATAAATCAGCCAACTAAAAAATGTGCAACACACAGTTCATTCTCACATACACCACAAAGGATATCTCTATAACACCATGTTTGCCTAAAACCATCCATGTTCCTAGTCAGCTTAAAAAAGCTGAACTCCAGGCTCAGTCTGGACCGGTTGTTGCAGCGCCACACAGAGGCCGGTTCTTGAACTGGTTTGCCTTCTACTTTGTTTTTTCTGCTAACATGTATTGCCAGCTTGGCTTCACCAATAATAAAATTCAGCAGTTCCCACTTTTCCTTACTTGTTTTTTGGTATCCTGCACCATAAATAAAATGACCCACATTAAATTTTTCACCAAATAAATTAAAAACTTTTGTTAAAAGAGTGACAAGCGGGACTTCCGGTTATGGCGGCCGCTTAGAAGGGTGTGCTCCACTCTGCTCTGCTCCTAATGATAAAAAAAGTTGGCTAAAACTCTCCCAATTGGAACAAAAACCTGCTCTAGCGCTTGGAGGCGGATATGGTAAAAACTAAGGCTGTGAAATCAGGCGGAGGAAAAACTGATTCGACGAAACAAGCCAAGTTAACAGATTTCCACGCTCGTGACGCAGCAGATAAAACACCTGTGACCATGGCTGAGGAGGGAGCTAGCGGTGGTGCGGTGACTGCCGAAGGAACGAATGCGGTCCTTGCTGCCATCAGCGCTATGAGAACAGACTTTTTGTCTAAGTTTGATGGGATTATAGCTGCGATTGAAGCTATGAGAAAAGAAATAAGCGACTGTATGGAGCGAATAACGCAGGCGGAGCTCCGGATCTCTAACGCTGAAGATGACGTCAACAGCCTGCAATTAAAGGTCCAAACATTGGAATTAAAGAATAAACGTCTGGAAGAAAACGTCTTGGACTTGGAATCCCGGTCTAGACGGAATAATTTAAGGCTTGTGGGCCTTCCGGAGGGGGCGGAGGAACAGGATGCGTGTTCCTTTTTGGAGAAGTGGATCCCAGAGGTGCTGGATAATGCGGATCTACAGTCATCAGTCGTCTTGGAAAGCGCACACCGAATAGGCCCATCGAGAGATAAGAAGACAACACCGAGGACGCTGATAATGAAGTTCCTTAACTACAGGGACAAGATGACGGTCTCCAGCGCAGCCCGCACTAAAGGAGAAATTAAATACCAGGACCAACAGGTGCGGTTCTACCCAGATTTGGCCGCAGGAATCCAACAATTAAGGAAACAGTTTGACCCCGCCCGTAAAGAGCTGCGCAGCCTTGGAATTCGTCACGGGGTGATTTATCCTGCAAGACTGCTGGTCACATATAAAGGGAGAACCCAAGTCTTTAAGACCCCTCAGGAGGCGCAGGAACTCATTAAGCAGATCCAAGGAGAGACTGGCGAGAGCCAAGCATGAAGCAAGAACAAGATATAAAAGGTAGAATATTTAAGCAAGTGTTCAAGTATCTGATTGATTTGAAATATATAGCATGTCTACAAAATATAGATGGTATGATATATTAAAAAAAAAGGG
The DNA here is from genome assembly GCA_020510985.1 of Pholidichthys leucotaenia. NCBI lineage: Eukaryota > Metazoa > Chordata > Actinopteri > Cichliformes > Pholidichthyidae > Pholidichthys > Pholidichthys leucotaenia. Next base: position 97,282,855 of record CM035849.1, read on the forward strand.
CTATGATGTACAAAGTTGCTATAAAATTTTGGAGTTAAATTGGAAAAACTACAGAAGAGAGTTATTGTCATGTCATTAAAAGTAGCAGAGTCAGGGTGATTGAGAGGAGGAAAGAGTGAGTGGTTTGACTGATCCTCACGGGGGAGGAGCAGATTCAGGCTATAACGGGAGACGGAATTTTTTTTTTTTGATTTTGGGGGGATTACCACGAATGTGGGGAGGGGGAATTTGTTTGTGTGTAGTCTGTGGGATGAATGTTCAACCATCCATGTTTTTGCTTCTCTGTATGAGCATGTTTATATTGCAAGGTAATCTCAAACTCTTTATTGATCATAGACCAAAGCGTTAAGCTTAATTTAACATCATGGAATTGCAGAGGGGGCAGCACGGTGGCGCAGTGGTTAGCACAGTGGCAGCACAGCAAGAAGGTCATGGGATCGATTCCACCCTTGACCATCGTGGGTTTGATCCCACCCCCAGACCATCGGTGACCCTTCTGTGTGGAGTTTGCATGTTCTCCCCGTGTCTGCGTGGGTTTACTCCGGGCACTCCGGTTTCCTCCCACATGCCAAAAACATGCAAGTTAGGTTAATTGGCATCAAAACTGGGGATTCTAAATTGTCCTTAGGTAGTAGTAGTAGTAGATTAGTTTATTTGACAGGGACAGTGCAATAAACATAGACAATTAATCAAAGACAATCAATCTGATGTGTTGCACATAGAGTGTATAGCTATTAGCTAATTTGCAACTCTTGTCCCTGGATGGGCTTTAGAAAAAAGAATCAAGATAAAAAATATACACAATAACCACATACATCAATGCAGAAAAATTATAAATACACAATTATAAATATTATAAATATTATAAATACACAAATATAACAGCCTGACTCACATTTAACATAAATATTATAAATATTATAAATACACAAATATAACAGCCTGACTCACATTTAACACATATAACATAACTCACATTTGCCTATTTCAGGCCTTCCTCCCTCCGTCACTCACTATAAACAAACACATTTATTCCTTCCCTTCATTCACTCTCACTTTGCAGACAATTAATTCATACATGAGTACATTCTTGTTTATTTTTCAGCCAGTTTTTAACATTTTTAGTGAATGTTTTAAAGTCCGTTATTATTTTAATTTCATTTGGCATTGTGTTCCAGATGTGACTGCCCTTTATAGAGAAAGCGGTTTGTCCAAATGTGGGATGTGAGAGTGAATGGTTGTCTGTCTCTCTGTGTTGGCCCTGTGATGGACTGGCGATCTGTCCAGGGTGTACCCTGCCTCTCGCCCAAAGATGCTGGGATAGGCTCCAGCCCCCCCGCGACCCGAAAGGATTAAGCGGTAGAAGATGGATGGATGGATGGATGGAATTGCAGAGGTCTACAAAACCTAAAAAAACTTAAACAAGTTTTGAATAAAATAAAAGACATAGGTTCAAAAATTGTGTTTTTACAAGAAACTCATCTAATAGAGGAGGATGTAAAAAGAATAAGGAGGAGATGGCAGGGAAGTGTATTCACCTCATCGTTTTCACCAGGGGAGTTATGACTCTCATACATAAATCAGTCCCATTTCAAGTGAAAAATGTAATTGGAGATAAATTGGGAAGATATCTAATCATCCAAGGATCTTTGTTATTAGAAAATATAAATCTGGTGAACATATATGGTCCCAATATAGATGATAAAAGCTTCTTTGTTAATTTATTTCTTACTTTAGCATCACTCACAGGGCTATATATAATAGCAGGGGATTTTAACTGTACATTGAATCCCAGTATAGATAGGTCAACAGGACAGGACTGTACGCACAATGGATGTAGGATGACCATTAATCATTTTATGAAAGAATTGAGATTGCTAGATATATGGAGAGAAATGAAACCACAAGTCAAAGCCTATTCTTGTTATTCTAACACCTACAAGACATTTTCACGTATTGACTATTTTTTGATCTCTATGGAATTAAGGTCCAAGATTCAAAATTGTTTCTATGATAACATTGTGATTTCTGATCATGCACCCTGCTGTATAATATATGTAGATAAGAAATTGACAAAGGTTCCTGGTAGGTGGCAATTTCAGCATAAATGGCTTCAAGATGAGGAATTTGTTAAGTACATAGAAAAACAGATAGATGAGTTCTTTGATATCAACACTACACAAACATCAGCATGTATAAAGTGGGAAGCTTTCAAAGCTTTTATTAGGGGGCATATTAGGGATTCAAAAGATTCAAGACTTACAGTATATTTAGCATGTTCAGACAACATAATGTCTTTTGAAGAACTGAGGGCTAAATTTAATCTTAATAGAACACATTTTTTTAAATATCTTCAGCTTAGGAATTTCATTCGATCAAATCAAAATAATACTCTCACCCGTCCTACCTATTCATACTTGGAAAAAATTTTGACGAAAAATAGTAAGAGAAAGGGTATTATTTCAGAGTTCTATAACTCACTGATATTATCCTCAAGTGAAAACTCACAGAAAAGAATGAATTATTGGAAAAAAGACCTACAAATTGAAATTTCAGAGGAACAATGGGAATTGGCTTGCACAGAAGCTCAAACCAAATCAATAAATGTACGTCTTAAATTGATACATTTTAAATGGTTAATGCGGATGTATGTTACACCGGTGGAGTTAAATAGATATAACAAAAACATACCAGATACGTGCACAAAATGTATGGAAAGTAAAGGAACTCTATTTCATTGTTTTTGGGAATGTAGAAAAATTAGAATGTTTTGGGAAGAGGTGAGGGTAACAATTGAAAAAATAATTTCAAAACAACTCATATTGAATCCTAAATTGTTTTTGTTGGGTCTGTATCCAGAAAAGCATAACTTTAATAAGAGTGAAAGAACATTCATAGACCTCAGTTTGCTTAACGCCAAAAAATGTATTGCACTGCTGTGGGAAAAGACTCATAGACCAGATGTGACTCAGTGGTTAAGACAGATGTTAACAAACCTTCCACTAGAAAGAATAACATACATATTGAAATCAAAGGAAAATGTGTTTGAGAATATATGGAGACCTTTCATTGATTATGTAAAGAAACTAAACATAACTACTGAAGAAGAAGGTGAATGATGTGTGTGGACCTTGTAATTTCCAAATTGGTGAATGTATAATATGTATACTTATGCAATGGATTACCTAGGCTAAACAGAGGAGCATTGTTTGACTTGTTTTGTTAACGGTTGATGGTGTTTTTGGAATATTTGTTGTTTTTTTTTTGGTTTGTTTTAGTGTTGGGGTTTGATTGTTGGTGTCATGTTTGTTGAAAAAAGGTTCAATAAAAATATTGTGGAAAAAAAAAAAAAAGAGTGACAAGCACTGCACGCCTCTTACACTCCCTAAAAACATGAAACACAGTCTCATGGAGACTGCAGAAAGGGCACTGGTTTGAAACAGCGGGGTTAAAACAGAAATAAAAGCATTTGAGGCAGTTGCTCCATGTAAAATTCTCCACTGGAGAGCTGCTGTCCTCTTATTAATTGGAGGTTTGTACAGTACTCTCCACTGTGGACTCACTCCTTCCCCACTCAGCTTCTCAGTCTACACAGTGGAGGGTCTGCTGTGCAGTCCTGTTTCGTTGATGACCTTAACACAATTGATGTACAGTGTTTTTCTGTCAGCATTGTGTAAGGTCAGCTGTCTGGAGTTGTGAGTTCTTAATAAATGACAAGTTAGATGACCAAGATCAGGGCTCATGGAGATCTCTGGGAAAGGGTCACTGTGGTTGGGTTCAGTTACTGTACTCCTCTGCTGAGGTCCACCAGAAGCCATCTTTCCCTCCCATCAAGCCTCTGCCTCTAAAGTTCCAGGACCCTCTGAGCCATTCTGGCAGACCAGATACCCAGTAAGGTAGCTACAGGCAGGGAGTCCGTTAGCGTTGGTCCTGCTGCATTCACCAGTTGTTCAAGAGTCAGTCTTTGTTCTCAGGAGTGCTGCCATCAGCCCAGGAGTGGTGTCAGTGCAGATATCCAGCCTTGCTCCATGAATCAATGGCTCCCTCAAGAGCCAAAAAAAGGACAGAGTTTTTACATCGTTTAGCATTAAAAAAGGTTCCAGGACTTGAAAACACTTTGATAAAACAGAGGCAACCCCCTTAAATATAAACATTTTGAATTAATTAAAAACAGACCATAATCCCGTTCCAGATTACTGACACGCCTGAAGATACAGCTGGTCACTTCTCTCCACATTAGATCTGCCGGCCCCGTCAGAAACCTCTGCACAAACTGTAACCTAAAGGTGGTAGTTCTGCTGGCCAGGTGTATGAGGCCCTGACCCCCTCCTCTCTGGGTAAAAACAGCACTCCCTGTGGCACCCAGTGCAAATTATCCCAGAAAAAGTTCACAATTTTTGTCTGGATCTTGGACAGTAAACCTGATGGGGGATCTAGGCAGGTTAATCGGTGCCAAAGCAGGGAGGCAACAAGGTTATTTAGCACAAGCACCCTCCCTCTGTAGGACATCTGAGGGAGCAGCCATCTCCACTTATTCATTTTGCCTTCAATTTTTTCACCCACGTTCTCCCAGTTCCTCTGGACCATGACATTATTACCAAGAAAGACCCCCAGGTATTTTATGCCATCTTTTTTCCATGCCATGTCCTGTGGCAGAACTGGGAGGACACCAAGCCAATCGCCAACAGCAAGGGCTTCACTTTTTCTCCAATTCACCCTTGCTGCTGATAAAAGGGTGAAGGCACCAGTTAAATCAATTAAAACATTAACGTCAATCTGATTTTTAATAAAAACAATTACATTATCCGCATAGGCGGCTAAAACAATCTTTCTATCAAAACCAGGTAAAGCAAGGCCATCAATGCTTGTGCGTATTTTATCGAGGAGGGGTTCTAGGGAGAGTGCATAGAGCATACCAGACAAAGCACAGCCCTGCCAGATGCCTCTCTGCACTCTGAAAGGAGTACACAAACTGCCATTGATTTTCAGTATGCTCTCAACACCAGCATATAACACCTCGATCTTGGCTATGAAACCAGCGCTGAACCCACACCTCTCCATCACCTTCCAGAGGAAGCAATGCTCAACGCGGTCAAAAGCCTTTTTCTGATCTAGAGAAATCAAACGAGTGTTTATACCCAATGAGCTGGAGATTTCCAAAACATCTCGAATTAGGTAGACATTGTCTACCATGGACCTGCCAAGTACACAGTACGTGTGGTCCCGATGGATGACCTGCTCCATAGCTTCTCTCAGCCTGTTAGCCAAAGCCTTGGACAAAATCTTGTAATCCGTGCAGAGGAGGGACACGGGTCACCAGTTTTTCATGTCCTGTAAATCTCCTTTTTTTGGCAGGAGGGTGACCACAGCCCTGCGGCAGGACGTCGGCAGACAGCCTGAACACAAACTTTCATTAAAGACGTCTACAATGTCAGGTGCTAAAATGTCCCAGAAAGCTTTAAAAAAAAAAACTCCACAGTGAGGCCATCTATTCCCAGAGCCTTCCTCCCCTTCATGCTGTGAAGGGCAGCAGACAATTCGGGTAATTGAAGAGGCTGGTCTAACTGTGAGTTGGTCTCCTCAGAGACCTGAGGTAGTCCACTGCAGAACCCCTCAACCAGGCCATTGTCCACCCTGTACTCACTGGTGTACAGAGAGGAATAGAACTCAACGGCATGCTTTCTGATCTGTTCAGGCTCGATCAGTTCCTGCCCTGTGTTGGAGACCAGGGAGTGGATTATCTTTTTTTGTCCATGCTGCTTCTCCAGACTGAAGAAGAAGCTAGAAGGAGCATCCATCTCAGTGATGTTTTGAATTCGGGACCGGGCTAGGGCGCCTTGTACTTAGTGTCCAACAGCTGGGCTAAGGTCTTCTTTTTGGATTTGAGGACTTCAATACATCCTTGATTTCCTGTGGACTCACAAGAGGTCTCTAACTTCACAATATCTATCTCCAGGTCTCTGATAGATCTACAGGTGTCATGTGTGACATTGAATGTATACTGCTGACACAATAGTTTAATTTCAGTCTTACCACAGTCCCACCATTGCCTAAGACATGTAAAATCTTTTTTCCTTTGTCTAAAAGCAGTCCAGAAAAATCTTAAAGCCTCTTTGAAACCTTTGTCAAATGTTAAAACTGAGTTAAAATGCCAATATGCACTCTTGGGGGCAAAATTCTTTATAAAAACCTGACACACAACAAGAGCATGATCAGTAAAATCAACTGATAAAATTTTACAGGACTTAAAAACATTACAGTGGTGCTTAAAACAATACAGTCGATCAAGTCAGGCTAAAGACATCCTATCCTCTCTGAGGTGGGACCATGTGTAATGTCAGCAGTCAGTGTGCATCCTTCTCCACTCATCCACCAGGCCATGAGAATAGACCAGCTGTCTCAGAGCCTGTTGGGAACCTGGATGTGGCTCTGTGTAGTTTCGATCTAAAAATTCATTTTCAGTACAATTAAAATCCCCACCCAATAATAAAAAATCCTCCATGCTGCAACTGTTTATCATTAACCTTTTGTAAAAAACTCTTCCTCTCAGTACCATTGGATGGAGCATAAATGTTGATAAAAAGCACAGTAAAATGTTCAAAACGGGCTTTGGCTAAAAGACATCTGCCTTTGGTAAAATGCTCAACCTCCAGAGAAGTTGGAGCAAACTTCCTGGATAATAAAACGCCCACCCCTCCACTGGCTGTGGTGTTGTGACTTAAAATCAGTTCTCCTTCCAACTCTTTACTCCAGTCTGCCTCTACAGTTAGGCCCAAAAATATTTGGACAGTGACACAAGTTTTGTTATTTTAGCTGTTTACGAAAACACATTCAGGATACAATTATATAATTAATATGGGCTTAAAGTGCAGACTCTCAGCTGTAATTTGAGAGTATTCACATCCAAACTGGAGCAAGGGTTTAGGAATTACAGCTCTTTAATACATAGCCGCCTCTTTTTCAAGAGACCAAAAGTAATTGGACAATTGACTCAGAAGGCTGCAAAAAAAAAAATAACAAGGCTGCATGGGCTCTTCCCTCGTTAACCTGTCATCAATTAAGCAGTTAAAAGGCCTGGAGTTGATTCCAGGTGTGGTGTTTGCATTTGGAAGCTGTTGCTGTGAACACACAACATGTGGTCAAAGGAGCTCTCAATGGAGGTGAAACAGACCATCCTGAGGCTGAAAAAAAAGAAGAAATCCATCAGAGAGATAGCAGAAATGTTAGGAGTGGCCAAATCAACAGTTTGGTACATTTTGAGAAAAAAAGAGTGCACCGTGAGCTTGGGAACTCAAAAAGGCCTGGACGTCCACGGAAGACAACAATGGTGGATGATCCTTTCAATGGTGAAGAACAACCTTCACAACATCCACTCAAGTGAAGAACACTTTCCAGGAAGTAGGTGTATCAGTATCTAAGTCTACCATAAAGAGAAGACTTCATGAGAGTAAATACAAAGGATTCACCACAAGGTGCAAACCATTAATCAGCCTCAAAAATAGAAAGGCCAAAATTGACTTTGCCAAAAAACACCTGAAGAAGCCAGCCCAGTTCTGGAACAGCATTCTTTGGACAGATGAGACTAGAATCAATCTGTACCAGAATGATGGGAAGAAGAAAGTTTGGAGAAGAATTGGAACAGCTCATGATCCAAAGCACACCACATCTTCTGTAAAACATGGTGGAGGCAGTGTGATGGCATGGGCATGCATGGCTTCCAATGGCACTGGGTCACTTGTGTTTATTGATGATGTGACAAAAGACAGAAGCAGCCGGATGAATTCTGAAGTGTATAGGGATATACTTTCTGCTCAGATTCAGCCAAATGCAGCAAAGTTGATTGGACGGCACTTCACATTACAGATGGACAATGATCCAAAACATACTGCAAAAGAAACCCAGGAGTTTTTTAAAGCAAAGAAGTGGAATATTCTGCAATGGCCGAGTCAATCACCAGACCTCAACCCAATCAAGCATGCATTTCACTTGCTCAAGACAAAACTTAAGGCAGAAAGACCCACAAACAAGCAACAACTGAAGACAGCTGCAGTAAAGGCCTAGCAAAGCATCACAAAGGAGGAAACCCAGCGTTTGGTGATGTTCATGGGTTCCAGACTTCAGGCAGTCATTGCCTGCAAAGGATTCTCAACAAAATATTGAAAAGTAACATTTTACTTAGGGTTATGTTTATTTGTCCAATTACTTTTGAGCCCCTGAAATGAGGAGCGTTTATATAAAAATAGCTACAATTCCTACATGTTTAATCATATATTTTTGTTCAGCCCCTTGAATTAAACCTTAAAGTCTGCACTTCAATTCTGTTGTAGTTGTTTCATTTCAAATCCAATGTGGTGGCATGCAGAGCCCAAATCATGAAGATTGTGTCGCTGTCCAAATATTTCTGGGCCTATATGCTTGGGTCACTGTGTGTTTCCTGTAAAAACAACACATCAATGTGCTTCATTTTTGCTGTTTAAAAAAACAGTGCCCTTTTCTTTGGTTCTATGGCACCTTAAAAAAAAATCCATAATTAGAGGAGTATTAAAACCAGAGTAAAATAAAATTAAGAAGAAAAGTAAAAGAGAAAACACTACATTCTTCATCATCATCAAAAGCCAATTTGTTTTCTTACTTTATTCATCTGTTTTCTCAGTCTATAAATTTCCTGATCTGTAAGGTCTGTTTCAGCTTTGCTTTTTATAAGCTGCCTGGCAGAGCTATAAAAAGCCTGCTTATCAGGGAAATACTGCTGTATATCCAGCCCCTTCATGCCTTTGGGTCTGCTGTAAAAACAATTTGAACATTTTTGCAGGATAAATGATGTCCTCCTGGCTAACAGGCAGCTGTGTACTGTTGTGAGAAAACACACTGCTGTCAGACAAACAAGCCTCACTGTCGCTGTTATCAGGCAGAGCCCCACTATTCACAGCATTCTGTCGGACCATCAGCTGACTAGCTTTACCACCTGAAGACACAGGTGGAGCGCTGCTTCTACGGTGCTTAAGAGCAACCTGTCCGGATTCACACGCATCCATATCCTCCACATCAGCCGCAGCACCATCCTCACACAGACCTCCTGATGCTTCACCTGCCCCACACTGTCCACTTGTTCCTCCACCAGTCATACACAATTCACCAGCCACCTCAGCTTCTTCACACAGCTCTCCACTTTTATTTCCCTCACCCACATCTCTCATTTCACCATTCAAAGCACCACCTTTGCCCAGCTCACCCATGACCCCACCTGCCTCAACCGTTTCATCACTCAGATCACCTGTTTTCTCACCTACAACACCATCCACCACCTCACACACTTTAAGATAAGATAAGATAAGATAAGCCTTTATTAGTCCCACAACGGGGAAATTCCAGGATTGCAACAGCACAGGGATAGCAACACTCAGAGCAACAATCAGAAGGCAAGAAAAAAACAAGCAAGCAAGAGCAGCTAATATACATATGTACGTATTACTATAAAATATATATATATACACACACACACAGACACACAGTGCAGAGCATTGTAGCTGGATGGAATAAATATATGAATATATGAACACACAGTGCAGAGCATTGTAGCTAGATGGAATAAATATGTAAATATATAAACACCCACAGTACGGAGCATTGCAGCTAGGTGGAATAAATATGCAAGTATATAAACACACACAGTGCGGAGCAATGTAGCTAGATGGAATAATATGTAGATATATAAATATATAAACACACCCAGTGCTGAGCATTGTAGCTAGATGGAATAAATATGTAAATATATAAACACACACAGTGCAGAGCATTGTTGCTAGATGGAATGAAACAGCATAACCGTCTACTTAGTTATCCTACATGGTATGGTTATGTGCCCATACATATTCTCACCCTCCATAGCGACCGGTATGTTCCTAGTTGTATGCCGGAGGGGACCATTGTGTAAGTCTATTGCATCTTTTGCATTCAAAAAACTATTAGTTTGTTACGTCTTTTTGCTATCTCTGCGAGCAGCCCTGCTTAGGTTGTACAGTCTGACAGCCGTTGGTAGGAAGGACCTACGAAACCTCTCGGTTGTGCACCTGGGATGATGTAGTCTGCTGCTAAATGAGCTCCTCAGTGCATTCAGTATGTCCTGCATAGGGTGGAACTCGGACTCCAGCAGAGATGACAGTTTAGCCACCGTCCTTCTCTCTCCTATCTCCTCCATCGGATCAAGGCGCTGCCCCAGGACAGAGCTAGCTTTCTTAATCAGTTTGTTCAGTCTCTTCCTATCGGCTGCAGTAATGCCACTGCCCCAGCAGACCACTCCAAAAGTGATGGCTGATGCCACCACCGTGTCATAGAATGACTTCAGCAGCGCCCCTTGTACACCAAAAGACCTGAGTCTCCTCAGCAGGAACAGCCTGCGCTGTCCCTTCTTGTAGAGTGCATCAGTATTGTGTGACCAGTCTAGTTTATTGTTCAGATGAATACCCAGGTACTTATAGGATGTCACCATCTCGATGTCTGTTCCCTGTATATTTACTGGTACTGTGAGGGGCTGCCCATGCCTGCGGCAGTCCACCACCAGCTCCTTAGTTTTCCTCGCGTTGATCTGGAGGCAGTTCCGATGGCACCAGTCCACGAAGTCCTGGATAAGCCCTCTGTACTCAGCTTCATCTCCATTGGAGATGAGGCCAATGATCGCAGAGTCATCAGAGAACTTCTGTAGATGGCAGTGTGTTGTGTTGTGTGAGAAGTCCGCAGTATAAAGAGTGAACAGGAAGGGAGCCAGCACCGTTCCCTGGGGGGCCCCCGTGCTACTGATGATCGTGTCGGACACACAGTCCCGGGTTCTCACAAACTGAGGCCGGTTCGTGAGGTAGTCCAGGATCCATGATGACAGGTGCTGGTCCACCCCTGCGCGCAGCAGCTTGTCCTTCAGGATCATCGGTTGGATGGTGTTGAAAGCACTGGAGAAGTCAAAGAACATGATCCTCACCATATTCCCGGGCTTCTCCAGGTGGGACAGAGAACGGTGAAGGAGGAAGATCACCGCATCCTCCACCCCAATGCCATGCTGGTAGGCGAACTGGAGTGGATCCATCGCTGGTTCCACCAGGGGGCGGAGGTGAGCAAGGAGCAGTCTCTCCAGGGTCTTCATCAAGTGGGACGTCAAGGCCACCGGTCTGTAGCTGTTCAGGTCTTTGGGGTGGGAAGTTTTTGGTACAGGTACCACACAAGATGTTTTCCACAGCTGTGGTACCCTCCCCAGTTTCAGGCTCATGTTGAAGATATACGTCACAATCCCACACAGCTGGTCTGCACAGGACTTGAGGAGCTTTGCGCTGATGCCGTCCGGTCCCGGCGCCTTCCTCGCCTTGATCTTCCTCAGCTCCGTCCTCACCTGGGTCCTGGTCAGGGTCAGGATGGGGGGCTGTGTGTTGGGAGTGGGGGGGTGTTGGTGGAGTGGGGAGTGGGCAGCAGGACTTGATTTCTTTAGAGGCAGCAGTGGTTGTTGTGCAGTCAGGGGGGAGGGCGGTTGGTCAAATCTATTGAAAAACAGATTCAGGTTGTTCGCCCACTCCCTGCCCCCTGTGGCCTGGGGGGAGGTATTCTGGAGCCCCGAGATGGTTTTGAGGTTTCTCCAGACCCCGCTGATGTCGCTCTGTTGCAGCTTGTCCTCCATCTTCTTCCTGAAGCTGTCCTTGCCTTCTCTGATCTTTCTCCTCAGCTCCCTCTGTACGGACTTCAGCATCTCCCTGTTCCCTGACCTGAAGATCCTCTTCTTCTCTCTCAGAAGTGTTTTTATCTCAGGGTTGATCCAGGGTTTGTTGTTTGAGTGACGCCGTATGGTCTTGGTGGGAACGGATTTGTCCACACAGAAGCTGAGGTAGCCCGTGAAGGTGTGAATGAGGCCATCGATGTCCTCACCATGTGGATCGCAGAGCTGCTTCCAGGCGGTGGCTTCAAAACAGCCCTTTAGGGTGTCCATTGTCTCCTCAGACCATAACTCCACAGTGTGCATGGCCGGAGGTTGTCTGTGCACTAGGGGTTTGTACACCGGCCGGAGATGAACCAAGTTGTGATCCGATCTCCCGAGTGGGGGGAGTTGTGATGAGGTGTACGCCTCCTTAGTGTTTTGCGTAGAATAAATCCAGTGTTTTATTGTCTCTAGTGTGGCATGTGACATACTGGGTGAACGTGGGTAGAATGGGAGACAGTGAAACATGGTTGAAATCGCCTGAGATGAGGAGAAGAGCATCTGGGTGTTCTGTCTGCAGCCTGCTGGTTACTGAATGGATGACGTCACGTGCTGTCCCAGCGTTCGCCGTCGGATTTGCATAAACAACAATGCAGATCACGTGTGAGTGTTCTCTCGGGAGATATGTAGGCCTCATGCTAACAGCTAGCAACTCAATGTCTTTGCTGCAGTGTCGTTGTTTAACAGTGATATGTCCCGGTCTGCACCAGTTGTTGTTAACATACATTATCACTCCACCGCCCCTAGCCTTGCCACTGTCTGGTGTTCGGTCAGCTCGTATCATGTGAAAACCCTCCAGCTCAATGTTAGCATCTGCTGCTAGTTCAGTTAGCCACGTCTCAGTAAACAAAAGGAGAGAGCACTCCCGGTATGTGCTATCATAACGGGAGATAGCCGCTAGCTCATCTAACTTTCCCAGTATCGACCGTACATTTCCCATGACAACAGATGGAAGGGAGGGTCTGTACCTTATATTTTTTGTCCTCCGCCTTACTCCAGCCCGGCAGCCGCGGCGTTTTCGCCTCAGTTCTCTCGGTATGTCGAGTTTTTCCAATGGGACCGGGTGGCGGTTGAATGCTAGCAGCTGTTCTCTGCTGTATCGTATCCTGCTATAAACAGTGGCTCCGTCCACCGGCTCAGGAGACATTTAGGACGATCTGTGTGTCCGTGATATAAGTGGGGTGAAAAAAAAAGACGGATCAAAAGAGAGAGGAAGGGAAAAAGACTCGGAATCGAGCCGCTGTTGCAAAAGGCAGCCTACTTGTGTGGCGCCGAGAGAAAAAAAAAAAAAAAAACTCTCCACCTCTCCACCTTTACTCTCTCTTTACTCTCCACCTCACCTGTTTCCCCAATCCCCTCACCTGCTTCACCCAGACCCTTTTTCCTCCCATCACTCAAATCATCTTTCTCCTCACCCACCACACTATCCACCACCTCACACACTTTATTTTCCACCTCACACGTTTCTCCAACCCCTTCACCTGCTTCATCCACACCCTTTTCCTTCTCATCACTCACCATAGTGCTGTTATCATCCGGACTCTGTTTCACCTCCGGCAGCTCCTCAGCTGTAATGCTGGCATCTTCAGCCTGCACAGAGATGCTGTGCTGCTCAGTTGCGCCCAGCCCTGTCCCTGATGTGGTCTGGTTGGCGGCGGCAGCCACCCGCTGCTCAGCGCAAGCGGCCCCCCCGCCACTGGTGGTAGTCCCAGCCGCATCCCTCAGGGCGGGACCGGCACGGTTAGGACAGGCTTTCACCAGATGTCCCTCTTCACCACACCCAAAACATTTTAACGTGGCAGACGTTGCAAAAAGAACATAATCAAAACCATCCACCCGCACCCGAAACACACAATTAAACTCCTCCACCTTATTGTTGTGGATCAGAAAGAGCTGCCTGCGGTGGGACACGACGTGTCTCAGCAGGGGTGACTTGCAGCCCGACAGAACTTTTCTGATAGGTGACACCACTTTTCCAAACTTCGACAGTTCTCTAACAAGGAGGTCATCACTAATAAATGGGGGAACATTCGAGAGTGTGTTATTTTTTTAGCTGGCTCTGACAGCGGCATGATTGACTCAAACGTCTCATTGACTGTGATTCCGCTCTCAATCAAAGTATTAACCTGGTCCACCTTTTCCACAAACAAAACAACAGCCCCGTTCATGCGGGCAGCGGATTTAACGGCATCATGCCTAATAATCTCCCCAACAGCAAGTGCAACCTCCTCCACGCTGTGCAGCAAGCCAACACCAGTTTTGATGCCGTGCTTCCGCGTCAGCCTGGAGAAGGCCATCACACCTGAGACGCCGGCCAGCGCAACAGAGCCTGGCCAACAAAAAAAACCCCAAACACAAAAAAAACTAAACCAGACAAACACCACTAAGTTAACAAACCCAAACTAATATAAACCACCAGCTGTGATAAAAACAGAAAAGATAGAAAAATAGCACAAACTGTCAGGTTTTTTTTTCTCTTCCACTCACATTCCTCTCACGAAGAAGAACTAACTAACTAACTAACTAACCTGCACTTATATAGCGCTTTTTCTAGTCACAAAGACCACTCAAAGCGCTTTCATTAATACTAACCCTCTATTCTAAGGGCCTATAGGAAACAAATATCTAGGGACAATTTAGAACAGCCAATTAACCTAACATGCATGTTTTTGGCATGTGGGAGGAAACCGGAGAAATCCCGGAGTAAACCCACGCAACACGGGGAGAACATGCAAACTCCACACAGATCACTGTTGGTCGGGGGCTGGGATCGAACCCACGATCCCACGATCCCCACAATCCCCCGGCCAAGGGTAAACTGTGCTGCCGCAGTGCTAACCACTGCGCCACCGTGCAGCAAAAGAAGAAGAAGAAGAAGAAGAAGAAGAAGAATTAAATCTGTGTCATACTCCACTTTATTAAATCTATAAAGTCTAAATTCTCTGAAGGAGCGAGAGGTGATGAATCGATAAAATCTAGCCCATGTTGTAAAAATAGGTAAAATAAGACCTTGGGGGGGGGGGGGGGGGGGGTACTGAAGCAACACGTTTAGCATGTATTAATTAGATTTATTATCTTCTTTTCTTTAGCCAAGCATTAAATCCTGATACCTAAAGATTAAGGCTGCGTGTCCACCAAACGCGTTTTTTCAGCTCTGGGCGGCTGTTTTCCATTCATTCTCTATGTAGTCCAGCGTTTACAGCGCTGAGCGCCCACGGCGCTGAGACGCTCTCGGCGGTGGCCGTTTTTTGTCGCGGCGCTCAGAGCTGAAAAAAGTTCAACTTTTCAGAGACTGCAGCTGAGCTCGTCAATGTCAGACCTAAGCAGCCAATCAGAACTGCTGTGTGGGCGGGACATAGGACGCCGGTACTCATCTGTACTCAAGACTCCTGCTTTCCATGTCATCATATTTCACATCCAGAGCTGCTAAAACACGTTTCCTATCCATTGTTATTTAAAGACTGCTGTTAAAAAAATCAGAAGAAAGTCTGCCCATCGGAAGGTGGAAGTGTTGAACTGAGAGTGACAAGCTGTTGCTGGGATACAGGGCACTGTGGCTCACATATTTTTATCTACATATGTATAAGCACAAAGGAAATGCTTAGGACTGCATGTGTTGATTGACCTCACGTCTGGGATGGAACAATATGGCTGGACCGCCTGTGGACAATGGCAGGAGGACGGAGGTGCCTTGATAAGACTCTGAAAGGACTTCCTGACCTCCTGGAGTCAGACGGACGACGGCGAGAACTCGGGAGGAGAATTATTGTCAATGGGGGATTTGACGACATTGTGTGATTCTGCCTCTGATGTGATATGTATAAATGTGGGGGGTTTTATGCAGCTCATTCTCTTCTTGTTTACAGAGAAAGCTGGGGATGCGAAATCTGCATTAAACCTGAATTGACAAATAATTCAGTCTCTTTATTTCACGCTCCCCACATTGGTGACCAAAGACGTGAAATGCATAGACGCGATTCCCCCGTTCCAGACTCGTCGGAGACCGCCCGAACGAGCGCCGTCTTGATCAAGCTACCAGAGTTCTGGCAGGACAACCCGGACTCGTGGTTCCTTCAGGCCGAAGCACAGTTTGCACTCGGGGGAATAACGGCGGATGACACAAAGTTCTACCATGTCATCGCCAAGCTCGACAACTGCACAGCTCGATGCGTGCGGAGCCTGGTACAGCAGCCGCCCGCTGACGGCAAATACGGCGAGCTGAAGGCTGCCCTCATCCAGTGCTTCACGCCCTCAGCCGAGGAGAGGGCTAGGAGACTCCTGGCTATGCACGACCGGGGAGGACGCAGGCCAGTCGACCTGATGGAGGATACGCTGCAGCTGAGGGACACTGACAACGACGATTTCCTATTTAAGCATATCTTCCTGAGAAACCTCCCGATGCAGATGAGGGGGACCCTGTCCAGCATGCATTGTGTGACCCAGCGGGACTTCCATGCGCTGGCCCGAGAGGCGCAGCGGCTCCTCGACTCCTGCGGTGAGCAGACGGCCACCGCGGCAGCAGCAGACCTCGGTGCGGCGACCGGGAGCAGCGGAGGGCCGGAGACAGCAGAACCAATCCCACCAACGATGGCAGCGGCGCGGTCCCGACGCAACGGAGGAGATGGCCTCTGTTTTTATCATCGGCGTTTCGCAGAGAAGGCGCACAGATGTGTGCCACCGTGCCACTTCAAGAGCTCGGGAAACTCCAGGACCAGGAGTCGGTAGCAGCCTCGGCTCTCGGCGAACAAAACAAGCTGCTCTACATCACGGATGCGAGCTCCGGGCGACACTTCCTCGTGGACACCGGTGCCCAAGTGAGTTTCATCTCCCCGACCTATGCTGACCGGCTGGCAGGCCCCCGGGGTAACGGGGCAACGGCGGCGAACGGCTCGAGCATCGACACCTTCGGAGAAAGAACTCTGTTTCTGTCCTTACACGGCCGCACTTATGAATGGACTTTTATTATAGCGGCGGTGAGTTTCAACATGTTAGGTGCTGATTTTCTGTGCTCACATGGTTTGTTAGTTGACCTTGCCAATAGGCGGCTGGTAAATGCACTCTCTTTTTATTCTATCCCTTGTGCAGCTCGAGTGTCCCCGCCAACAGTTCAGACCAACGTCGCCACAGCAGGCGGTAAGTTTCACACACTCCTCACCCAGTTTCCAGTGCTCACAGTTCCCACATTTTCGGCAACAGTTGCAAAACACGGGGTGGAGCACTTTATCACCACAGCTGGCCCTCCCGTCTTCGCGAAAGCTCGGCGCTTGGATGCAGCTAAACTCTCCATAGCGCGCGAGGAGTTCGCCAGCCTGGAAAGGCTGGGCATCATTCGCCGTTCGAACAGCCCATGGGCCTCACCGCTGCATATGGTCCCTAAAGCTGACAGCTCGTGGAGACCTTGTGGTGATTACCGCAGGTTAAACAACGCCACAGCACATGACTGCTACCCAATCCCACACATCCAGGATTTTTCCATGCATCTGGCGGGGGCGTTAATAACCCCGTTCGGACTTTTCGAGTTTTTACGCATGCCGTTTGGTCTTAAAGGCGCTACGCAAACCTTTCAATGCATGATGGATGCGGTGTTACGCGATCTCCCTTTTGTGTTCGTCTACCTCAACGACATTTTAGTCGCCAGCACGTCCGAGGAGGAACACGAAAAACACCTCACGGCAGTTTTTCGGAGGTTGGGAGAGCACGGGTTAATAATTAATCCTGCCAAGTGCCAGTTCGGCGTGGTGCAGATCGATTTTTTGGGGCACCGCGTTTCCCCAGAGGGGGCAGTTCCGCTACCGGACAAGGTGCGCACAGTGGCAGATTTTCCCCGGCCACAAATGGTCAAAGCATTCCAAATTTTCTAGGAATGGTAAATTTTTATAACCGTTTCCTACCCCACGCAGCGCAGCTCATGCAACCATTATATGCCGCGCTTAAAAAGCAAAAACCCTCCAATACGATCGATTGGTCCCCGGAGCGGGAGCGCGCATTCGCGGAAGTAAAAAAAGCCCTAGCAGACGCCGCGCTGCTGGCTCACCTGGACCCAACGGCCCGCATAGCGCTCACCACTGACGCATCAGATTTGGCCATAGGGGCGGTTGTGGAACAACATGTTGCCGGGGTCTGGCAGCCACTGGCCTTTTTCAGCAGATCCTTGCGCGAAGCCGAGCGGAAATACAGCGCGTTTGACAGGGAGCTTTTAGCGCTCCACTTAGCCATTCGCCATTTCCAGTTCTGGCTGGAAGGTCGGCGTTTCACCGCATTTGTCGACCACAAGCCGCTCACTTTTGCGATGGCCAAAATTTCTGAACCTTGGTCGGGCCGGCAGCAGAGGCAGCTGGCTGCAATTTCGGAATTTACTACTGATATTCAGCACGTAGCAGGTAAACTCAATGTAGTGGCAGACTGCCTCTCTCGCGCGGTAACAGCACCAGTTCGCGCGGAGGTAGATTATACTACCGCAGCCGCAGGGCAAAATTGCAGCGCGGAAGCGCACGCGGCCCCAGTTCACGTGGGGATAGATTATGCAGCCATGGCAGCGGAGCAGGGTAGAGATGCGGACGTGTGCGCGCTCCAGTCTGGACCAACAGGGTTAAGGCTGGAGAGCAGGAGTTTGCAAACCGGTATGCCCCCCCTAATCTGCGATGTATCTACCGGGCGGCCGTGCCCGGTGGTTCCGACCGCGTGGCGCCGCCGCGTTTTTGACTTGGTTTACTCCCTGGCGCACCCGGGGGTGTGCGCTTCTGTGAAAATGGTAGTGGAGAAGTTTGTTTGGCCGAGCCTGCGCAAGCACGTGAAAGAGTGGGCAAGAACCTGCATGGCTTGCCAGCGGGCCAAAATTCACAAGCACACAAAAGCCCCCTTAGAACCGTTCCACATCCCGGCCAAGAGATTTGACCATGTGCATGTCGACCTCGTGGGCCCCCTACCATCGTCGCAGGGGTTCACACATCTTTTGACAATGGTGGACCGAACCACACGCTGGCCGGAAGTGGTCCCACTGGCATCGACCACGGCTGCAGAGGTGGCCCTCGCATTTTTGACGGCCTGGGTAGCGCGTTTCGGGGTTCCGTCGGATATTACGTCCGACAGAGGACCTCAATTTGTGTCTGAGCTTTGGTCAGCGATGGCCAGCAGCTTAGGGGCGGCAATTCACCGCACTACCGCTTACCACCCCCAGGCTAATGGTTCGTGCGAGCGTTTTCATAGGTCTTTGAAGGTAGCCCTCAGAGCGTCGCTCACAGATGCAGATTGGGTAAACAAACTACCATGGGTTTTATTGGGGTTGCGTTCTGCACCCAAGGAGGACTTAAATGCCTCCCCAGCGGAGTTGGTTTTTGCGCAGCCTCTCAGGCTGCCCGGTGAGTTCCTACCGGAGCATCCGGCGCCCGGGTGCCCCCCGGCTCTGGGACCACTGATCGGCACCCGGGCCCGGTTCATCACACTTTTCCGCGTGTTTTTGTTCCCAAAGCTTTAAAAAATGCCGAGTTTGTTTTTGTCAGGCACGAGGCTATGCGACCAAGCCTGCGCCCGCCATACAATGGTCCATTTAGGGTGCTGGAAACAGGTGATAAACATTTTGTATTGGATTTGGGGGACAGAAAGGAAACAGCATTGACAGACTAAAGCCTGCTTTTGTGATGAACGAGGAGTCTGTACCGGTGGCGACGGCCCCTCGACGTGGCAGACCCCCCAGGGAACATGTCCTGGAGCCACCGCAGGGATCAAATAACCATTCTCTTCCTCAGTTAGCAGATTCACTGCAGGACGGCGCCTCAGGAGCTGCGAAGCCTGCTTACAGCAGGTTTGGAAGACGTTTGAAGCCCAGACGGCGTACGGACTGATGTGTGATTTTATCACGTTGTGTAAACTATGCTGTTGATTTTATCATGTTATGTGAACTATGCTGTATTGTCCATTTTTCGACGTTTGGGGGGGGGGGTTATGTGGCTCACATATTTTTATCTACATATGTATAAGCACAAAGGAGATGCTTAGGACTGCAAACGCTGAAAAAAAAAATGCTCAGGGCGGTCGGGTGACAAAAAGCACGTTTTGTGGACAAGCAGCCTTAAGGGTAATATTTAGGCATTTGTCATTATCAGTGATGAGCTTATACTGTAGGTTTTAACCATATTCTAAAGGAAAAACACCAAACAAAGTCAAAGGGTCAGGAAGTCTGATTCAAATTTGACTCTACCATCTGTTCAGTAACCTGGACACAGCTACAGCAGCTGCTTACCTGCTGTACATATTCAGTTTATATGAAACCCATCCAAAAACCTGGATGGAGGAGAGACACACATCAATTACATTTAAAATCTTTAGCTGTTTAAGGCCAAAAACTAAATCACAGCTAATATGATTATCAGAGAAGAACGACCTCAACTCATAAATCAGTGTATGACACAATACACTGAGATGATGACAGCTACTTATACGGCAGTGTGAATCAAAATTTCATCTTCCCAAGGGTAAACAAGAGCACTCTGAGGCAAGTGCAATATCCCCTGCCTACGTTTTCTTTGAAGATCCCAATACTTATTGATGGTAGGGCTGCAACTAAAGATTATTTTGGTAGTCGACTAATCTCACGATTATTTTTTCGATTAGTCAACTAATCGTGATTATTTCTGTCATGTCCGCCAGCTCAGCTTCCTGCTGGCACGGCTCCTGTTCAGGGCTCCAGGTCATGTTTTACCTCAACTGTTTACTGTAAGCCTGCACACCTGTGAAAATCACTTTGTTGTCAGTCTCTGCCTTAATATAATGTAGCCTATTATAAAAAGTTCCCATGGCTAAATAAAATAATGACCCATCAAATATGAGTTGGAAACCTGAACTTGACAGTTTAATTACAAGCGTTTGTAGCAACAGAATTAAATAATGTAATGTAATGTAATGTACTTTATTTATATAGCCCTTTAAAACAACCCGTAGGTGACCAAAGTGCTTTACAGAAAATAAACAGCATTAAAAACACACAGAGCATTAAAAACAAATAACAAACAAAAAAATTACCTAAAAATAAAAATAATATAAAAACAATGCCAAGACAAATATCACCACTACTGGGTATTAAACGCCATCCTAAACAAATATGTCTTAAGTTCTGATTTAAAAAGGGCCAGGTCAGAGATAGCACTATTACGTGCTATTACTTTAATATCTATTTAATAATAGATATTAAAGTGTAAAAACTCAAGTGTAAAAACTCAAAAGTGTAAAAACTCAAATAGCAGCTCTGCTACTCCATAAAGACTGTTGTAACGCTGCACGTTAAAAACAAACTAGAGTAATATTCAACTCCATTAAAGTAAAAAAGAAAATAACAAGCTAATCCATCCTGTTTGAAACCTTGCTGGGTCTAGAAGTTTAAAAGTTTAATTAGGCTTCAGACGAAAATTTAAAAAAAATTCTTCCAGACCAAAATTTAAAAAAAAAACAAAAAACAAAACACACACATTAAATATGGGTGTAGGAATGTGAGCCTCCACTACACATACAGTGAAATATTTAAGCTGTTTATTTGTGATGATAATGTTTATCTTTTTTAATTAAATTACAAATCGTGGTATTCTAATTTACCGAGATGCACTAATATTCAGAATGAGGGCTGATATTACAGTGACAGTAATAGAGAATACGAAAAAGAGTAAGTTGCTCCTGTAATTCACCCATTTACTGTAGTTAACATATAGCTAGCATAACGGAAGCAGCTCAGCTATCAGCAACTATCGTCAGAGAGAGATTACCGTCCGACAGCAGGTAAACTATTTAAACAGCACGTACTAACAGTGTGGTCAGTTTTCTAAAGCTGACAGAGTCACTCATTGAAAATAAGAAGCGCTAACATGACTTGCTAACCTTACCGGTGTAGTCCGCTGACAGGTGGCTGGAGAGGAGGAGGGAATGGATGCATCGCTGTAGTGCAGCTGTGATATGACAACACTGCTTTACAGTTTACATTTAATTTGTTTCACTTACTAATTTTCGGTAAAATCCTACCATACTATGGAAGCTTTTGGCCTTCTCCGTCATTTTCTGTGTCGCCATGATGCGTTCCTTTTCTTCTTCGCTGGAACAGTTAACGAAACATTCCTGCGGCATGCATGTAAACTGTAAAATTAACCTGTTGCACTCCTGTGTACCGCGGGCGGGCACGTCTCTGCGTCCTAGAGCGCACGAGGGCGCTCTCGTGCGCTCTAGGACGCACGAGGGCGCTGCGTCCAAGCGCGCACTGAAAAAAAAAGCTGCATTTCCGTTCTTCCACTACAGACACAGCCGCGAACAGATTAGATCATCTGATTGACCTCTCATTCGACTAATAAGAGCCTTGAATTGGGTTTCTGAAACCTTGAAGAACCAATAACTGAAAACCTAGCAAGAAGGACCCGCCTACCAACGCTGTGAATGCAGCGAGCCAATTGAAGCACAGAAGTTCGCAAGCTGTTTTGTGTAAGGCTGGGTGAAGACAGACTGCTTCAGCAGATGAAAAAACGACCTGCAGGAAGAACCTGCCACAGACCCAGCAGCATGGAGACCACCCACAAGTGCGACCTGTGTGACAGGGACTGCCATTCGCGCATCGGCCTGTTCAGCCACAGGCGGTGCTTTTTTTTATTCCAGCAGAATAGACGTTTAGGATTCTCTTCCATGGTCATCATAGACCGACGGAGGCCGACGACAAAGGTCGTAAATCATTCGCCAAAACCGCAATCATGGAAGCGCAAAACCGCAATAATGGAATTATGTTTTGACCGGGTCGCGAGACCAGAACCACGAGTCCGTAACAAGGGACCAGCGTCACGTTCGTCTGACAATGAGGAAAAGAAGTTCGCCAGGACACTGCTGCTGTGAAGAGAATCAGAATCAGAATCAGAATCAGATTTATTGCCATTGTTCATGTAGTACACAAACTAGGAATTTGTCTCGGTGCCATGCTGCAACATTAAAAACATGATGAGATAAAGAGATAAACTAAAAAACTAGAGGACTAAAAACATGCAATAAGTGTAGAATAATAAGTAATAATAATAATAATAATAATAATAATGAGTAATACTAGTCAAGGCAGTTTTAAATAAATTAGCAAGTAGCAGATAATATGGGGTACCACAGTGCAGTCGATAATGCAACAGAAAAACAGTGATGAATGACATGAGTCTGGTTGAGCTGCTGTATATAGTGCACGAGAGTCAATAAGTCACTTAATGTTCAGCAGTCTGATGGCAGAGGGGAAAAAGCTGTTGATGTGCCGGGAGGTTTTAGTCTGAATGGACCGAAGTCTTCTACCTGAGGGGAGGGGGGCAAACAGTACGTGACCAGGGTGTGAAGGATCGGCTATGATCCGGCCAGCACGCCTCCGGGTCCTGGAGATGTACAGGTCCTGGAGAGATGGGAGCTTGCAGCCGATCACTTTCTCAGCAGTGCGCACGACGCGCTGCAGCCTTAGTCTGTCCCTGGCAGTGGCTCCTGCATACCACACAGTTATGGAGGAGGTGAAGATGGACTCGATGATGGCCGTGTAGAACTGCACTAACATCTTGGTGGGTAGCTTGCGCTTCCTCAGCTGCCGCAGAAAGAACATCCTCTGCTGGGCCTTTTTGATGAGGGAGCTGAAGGTTGGCTCCCATTTGAGGTCCCGGGTGATGGTGGTGCCCAAGAAGCGGAAGGAATCTGCAATGGTGATGGGAGAGCCTGTGATGGTGAGGGGGGGCAGGGGGGTTGTGACTTTCCTGAAGTCCACAATCATCTCCGCTGTCTTCAGAGCGTTCAGCTGCAGGTTGTTGTGGCTGCACCAGGACACCAGCTGGGCCACCTCTTTCCTGTAGATGGACTCGTCGCCGTTGGAGATGAGCCCGATGAGGGTGGTGTCGTCCGCAAACTTAATCAGCTTAACAGACTGGTGGGAGGAGGTGCAGGAGTTGGTATAAAGGGAGAAGAGTAGGGGGGAAAGTACACAGCCCTGGGGTGATCCGATGCTGATGCTAACAGAGTCCGAGACAGACTTCCCCAGCCGCACATGCTGCCTCCGGTCCGTCAGGAAGTCGGTGATCCACCTGCAGAGGGAGTCAGGCACGTCGAGCAGGGACAGCTTGTCCTGGAGCAGAGCGGGGCGGATGGTGTTGAATGCAGAGCTGAAGTTCACAAACAGGATCCTGGCGTAGGTTCCCGGGGAGTCCAGGTGCTGCAGGATGGAGTGGAGGGCCAGGTTGACTGCATCGTCCACAGACCTGTTGGCACGGTAGGCAAACTGCAGCGGGTCCAGGAGGGGAGTGGTGATGGACTTGAGGTGAGACAGGACCAGGCGCTCAAAGGACTTCATGACTACAGAGGTGAGCGCTACAGGTCTGTAGTCGTTAAGTCCAGTGATCCGTGGCTTCTTGGGGACAGGGATGATGGTGGAGGATTTGAGGCAGGTCGGCACGTGGCATTGCTTAAGGGAGGTGTTAAAAATGTCTGTGAAGACAGGAGCCAGCTCTTTCGCACAGTGTCTCAGGGTGGAGGGAGACACACCGTCCGGCCCGGGGGCCTTGCGCGGGTTCAGTCTGGAGAACTGTCTGTGCACGTCCTGCTCACTGATGACAAGGGCAGGGGGGGAGGAGGAGGAGGGGGGAACCGCTTTTGATGAATTAGGGGCCGAGGAGGCAGTGGAGCTGGGTGGAGTGGGGGAGTTGGACACAGCTGACGAGGTGTCAAAACGGGCGTAATGTTGGGACAGTTTTTGACAAAGGGCTTTGTCATCCTGACTTTTAGAAGCCTGAGGCCGATAGTTGGTGATTTGCCTCAGTCCTCTCCACACAGAAGCCGAGTCATTAGCAGTGAACTGCTGCTGGAGTCTCTCAGAATACACAGATTTAGCTTTCTTCAGCTCTCTGTTAAACCGATATTTGACCTCTCTGTAGCAGTCCCTGTCTCCACTTTTCAACGCTGCTTCCTTCTCCTTCCTGATCTGTCTGAGCTTGGCAGTGAACCAGGGCTTATCATTAGAGTACCTCACCCTGGTGCGCGATGGGAGAATGCTCTCCTCACAAAAGTTAATATATGAGTTCACAGTGTCTGTGTACTCATTAAGATCATGTGTGGCTCCTTTAAACATGTCCCAGTCAGTTATTTCCATGCATGTGTTCAGTTTCTCTCCAGCTTCACTGGTCAATTTCTTCGTGGTGGTCACAACAGGTTTAGTGAGTTTCAGTCTCTGTCTGTATGTGGGGATGAGGTGGACCATCACGTGATCAGATAGTCCGAGCGCAGCGCAGGGAACAGCGCGATATGCGTCCTTCACTGTAGTGTAACAGTGATCCAGCGTGTTTTTTCCTCTGGTTGGACACTTAATAAACTGTTTGTATCGGGGGAGCTCGTGACTCAGATTGCTCTGGTTAAAGTCGCCTACCACAATAATCAGAGAGTCTGGAAAAGTCCGCTCCGCATGTAGGATGTGATCTGCGAGCGCGCGCTGGGCCTCGCGCGCGTCCGCGTCGGGAGGGGCGTACACAGCGATCAAAACGAATGATGCGAACTCCCGCGGGGAATAAAATGGCTTGCAGTTGATAGAGAGAAATTCTAGATCGGTAGAACAGTGTTGTGAAATCACCGTTACATCAGAGCACCAGCTGCTGTTAATGTAGAAAGAGGTAAGTGTTATAAGCTAAATTATTCTTTATCCCTGAAAACTGTAATCAAAAATGACTTTTGACCGATCGGTAAATTACAACTGTGCGGCGCACGAAGTCCGTGCGCCGCAGTACACGGTTCGTGCGCCGCGTCCGGACCGTGAACGCCGCCCCCCCCCCCCCCGCTACTCTTCTGTAGCGAGGGGGGGAAGCCGCGGTGACTACGCCGCGGTCGCCACATGGCCACATGAGTCTATTCCGTCATGTAGCGATGGCTGATGTCCGTCCTCTGTAGCGGGGGGGGGACAACCCCCCCACACACACACACACACAGCCCTGAGTGTCACCTTTCATTAGAGCCCAAGATGAAGCTTCTATACTGAATCATTCAAAAGTTACAGACGTTTTTCCAAACTGTGCCATTTGGCACAATTTGGCACAGTTCAAAAACGCCTGGGAACTACCTGAGGAAAAAGCTGTGTAATATATTCATTTTTTGTGGTATTGTTACAAAATTTGGACCTCAGCTGGATAACACTTGGTTCTACATTTCTGTTGCATTTTCCAGCCCGGATCTGAAGCTGTGTGTTATTTGCAAGCATTTGTATCCAAAAAAACACCCAGGCCAAATTTATTTTCTTCAAGTTCACTATGTTTAGATGACTGTAACTCAGTGGCCGGAGCACTTAGAGAGATTATGACTGTTTTGCCAAAAAATTCAAAGTGTTTTCTTTTAAATGAGACCAACCCCATGAAGATGCTGCAAAGGGTTGAAGAACAGCTTTCGATTTACTTTGGGCATGTTATTTTTTGGCGTTTTTAGGGAAATTGACCGGAGTGCAAGGGGTTAAACGATTTGTCAACAATAAAAATCGGCGGCGACAAATTTGTATGATTGACGTTATCGACAACGTTGACTAATTGTTTCAGCCTTAACTGACGGAGAGCAGTTTTTAACTTTTCAATATAACTACAGTGGCAGAACCAAATTATGATAAGCCCATTACCCACGAATATACAACAAAGTATACAACTAGGTAGGACTGTCGCGATAACCGCAATTAAGTAATACCACGCTATGGACAAGCCTACTGCGGAGGAAAATGAGCAGCCGCAACAACTGCAGTGTTCACTTTTTTGTGTGTGTGACTAAATGTTGTTGTTCACTTATGTGCCCCTATTGATTAATAAATAAATTGTTAAGTGTATTTTTATTGGCAACAGCATGTTTGCATCCGGTACTGACAGCGGCAGCACCCGGTGTTGTAGAAGCTTCTACAGCACCAGATGCTGGCGGTGTCAGTACTGTGTGGGGCACTCTCTCTCCAGACGGACTCCAGTAGGTAGTCAGTGGTAGAAGCATTTGGACTCCTTGCTAAATACAGCCATGACAGTGAGCACTGAAAGGGCACAAAACGTATTATTTCCTTCTGAGCGGAGTGTTTATGATCCTGACAATGGAGTTCCGACAGCGAAACAACTACTGCGTAGTGCATTGCTTGTTTGAACGTGATTTTTCGGACAGTGGCAAAAATTTAAAAATCATGGAGACAAGAGCCATGCAGGGCCCTGTACGGAGACTGTTCTGTTTAAAGGTGAAATATAAAAGATTTTCATGAAAACAAAGATTTTTTAAAAAAATAATACATCAACAAAACGTTTAGAAATGTGCACAACGTAAGTCTTAATGTTCTTCTGAAAATTAGTATATTGATGAAAAAAATATTTTGTAATTTTTGGCAGGTTGACAATAATATAAATATTTACATCCAGCAGCTGGAGTAAGACAAACACGGAAGTCCAGTGAGGATGTCACAGCCAATAGCATTGCTAGCTTGATGTTACGTGCCATGTCTCGTCTTGGGTTGTTGGGTTGCCAGGCAGTGAATTATTCAGCTAAATACCTGAGTCTCAAGGCAAACGTCAGTTTCCCAATCGTTCTCAAGAATGGCATGACAAAGAAGCAGGATAAATATGGGTTCTGCTTTTGATGGCTGATGTCTGCTGAAGAGTCTCAAAGGGCTGAAAAGTCACACAGGTCACCACTTTTCTTCTGAAAGATAAGCTAACCAGTGCTAGCTATGATGCTAACTAGCTCATTCATCTTCTGCTACTAATCTTGTGGTTAGGGGCACGGGGGGGCAGTCTTAAGTCTATGCAACCAACTAAATTTTATTTCTGACACGTTCACATTATAACTATGACTGTATAATAATATCAGCCAATATATGGCTTGGAATAGACCCCACTAACTGCTCCTTACCAAGCTGACACATATGACAGGTTCATTATATGATCAACATTTGCATCTATGAATGTAACAGCACATACTAATTGTGCAGCAGTCATGTTTTATATAAATATATTTTTTTAAATTATCAGCTTTGATGTGCAGCTGCTCAGTCCAATAATTTGGTGTACAGTGAAAAAAGTTAGTTGTTTATTGTTGTTACAGATTAAGATAATAATGTAAAACTTCACTGATCACCATGGTGGAAATTGAGGTTAAAAATAGTTTAAGTTCTAATAATAGAATAAACAGGTCTTAATTTATTTTCTTACTAACTAATGTTACTGCACAGCATTAGCCACGGGATTTCTTGAGTCCCTGAAGTAGATGTAATTATGTATATGTAGAAATTTATGTCAGATTTTTGTGTTATGATCCGAGCGCTATTATTATTCGCGCTCGGGCCATACATCATTCCTGTCAGGCTTTGACAGCGGCGTTATTATTCTGGCTCTCCGAGCTCTTATTGTGACAGCGCTCGGGGAAGCTTCCGCTCAGCTGTCAAGGCCTGAACAGCTGTTCTGCATTTGCGGTCGTTAGCAGCTGGCTTCTTAAACCGGCGCCAACGGCTGCATCCTTGCAGCAGTGTCGTCTTTGATCGTTTGTGATCGTCTATGTTTCGTTGTACTGAACGTCATTGATCATTGTACTGATCGTCTTATTGGTTGTCTGTGGCGTGACTGTCTTACCCTATGGACCCGTGAGTGAGCTTGTTAGCCTTACGCCTCCCTGTGTGTGTAGACTATGTGTCATAGCCCCAGCGGCTTGTACTGTTGTGAATTCACCGCTAATAAAGACACTAACGCAACTCTCTGGTGACGGTGTGGCGTCTTATGGTGGCTCGCGAGGGCCACCGCATGACATTTTGACTATCAAGTAATAAACCTTAACATTTTTTTTCACCCTCTGTGAGGACTTCCTCCATCATGAGGTGAATAAGCACAGATGGGTGTTTGGACAATGCCATCATGATACTGCAGAGAACAGCTCCACCAAACAGTGATGGAGAGAGGGTTAACAGCTTCTGAAGCCCTCACTGATGTGATGGACCAGTGGGGGTTAAGGACAGGACATCAATACCTGACCTTTAGGTGAGTATGATGCAAAGTTTTACATGTAAAAAGTCACAAAAAGGACTATTAATATGACTGTGTTCTCATAGATCAACATTTAAAAACCACATTCTGATGATGTCTGCAGAAGCTTCTCCTCCACCCCACCTGTGTATGAGGCCTGGACTCTTATTACAGCTCAGGACCACAACCACCAGACAGATCGTCCAGTGAGGAAGACAATCGGCAGCACACCAACGTAAGTTTAGTCTTATCAAAATATTTTACACACAGTAACATATAAAGCCAAATCCTTTAATTTGAATTTTTAAATGTGTCTGTTTAGATTTTTTTTTAACCGTTTTTGAACTGTTGAGTGTTTTTTTTTTTTATTTAGTGAGTAACCTGGTCAAACCAATCATATTTATGGATCATTTTGCCAAAAGTAGATGCAACAGATATTTGTTTTTTTCTTTTTTGAATAACTTCTCAAAACAATAGTCAAAATTTGGCAGCTAAAATGTCTTGGACTTTTCATTTTTATTAAAACTACAACCTACCTGTGCACTTGGTGTTGCAAGAATGTGGAATTAGAAAAAAATGTTGTTCCTCTTCTTTAATCAGGTCCAGTCTTGCAGCAGGAATGAATATACAACACAGCCATCCATCCATCTACTACAGCTTTTCTGAGGGTCCAGATTGTGGAGGAAGCAGTCTAATCAGAGAAGCCCAGACTCCCCTCTCCCCAGCCACCTCCTCCAGCTCTTCAGAGAGGACACCAAGACGTTCTCAGACCAGCTGAGAGACATAGTCTCCCTAACGTGTTCTGGGTCTGCCCCAGGGTCTCCTCCCTCCTCCCACAACAGACACATTAAAAGTAATTCTATTTCTGTGCCTGCTCTTTCCTTCACCTACAGTATATTGTCATTCATATTCTGTAGACCAAGCAAACTCTTTGCATCACTGCTGTAGTCCTAAAACTGTCTACTAGTTTACTTACTGTCATGTTTTAATGCTGTTAGTCTGTGATGACACTTTAATCTTAGAGACTGTCCTTTTTTACATCAACAAATTGTACCTGACTATAGTAAAAAAAAAAAAAGGTCAGCACTGACTATGGGGACAACAAAAGCTTTCCAGAGTGTGTCCTAATCCTGATTTAATTAATATCTCTATTGCTCTCCCAGGTCTGCCCCACAGACCCTGCACCTGGACTGTTTATTTTTTAATAAATATTTTCCCCCAAATAAATTCCTGTTTGTTATATGTTGATTGAATTGATCTGAGGTTGATTTTCTTTTACATTCTACTCATCCACCTCCAAAAGTTGAATACTGTGATGAATTTATTTTGAGAAATAACTCAAATTTAAAAAGTAAAACTTTCATATTTTACAATAATCCCATATAAATTTAGCCATTTTAAGATTTTTTTGCATGAAATTTAGATGAATATGTCTGAGCTATTTGATATAGATCTGAATGGTGATGTGCTAATTTTTGTAGGTGCAGTTCTGTTTTTACACAATATTATTTGAAAAAAGATTATTATTCCACCATAAATTATTTCCAACTTCACTAAGGATTACTGATTACAACGTTATGTCCATCCATCCATCCATCCATCTTCTTCCACTTAATCCTTTTCGGGTCGCGGGGGGGCTGGAGCCTATCCCAGCATCTTTGGGTGAGAGGCAGGGTACACCCTGGACAGATCGCCAGTCCATCGCAGGGCCAACACAGAGAGACAGACAACCATTCACTCTCACATCCATACCTAAGGACAATTTAGAATCCCCTGTTGATGCCAATTATATATCTAATATGTTCAGTGTATTTTAGGTTCTTGTTTATCACTACATTATAAAAATGGTGAAAATCTTTTAGTTTTGCAAAGGTGAGGTAAACCATTTGTGAATCTGGCACACTGAATAAACAATAGATTTCATGTTCTACAGTAACTGAAAGGGCACAAATGAATTCAGGCATCCAATGCTAATGGTAATGGTAAATGGCATTCACTTATATAGCACTTTTAATCTCATCTCTAGATGACCAAAGCGCTTTACAGATCCTGCAATCCACCCATTCACACAGTGATGGTGGCGTAGCTGCTGTACACCGGCGCTGGCCTGACCCACCAGGAGCAACTGGGGGTTCAGTGTCTTGCTCAAGGACACTTTGACATGCAGACTGCAGACAGAGCAGGAATCGAACCCCTCACCCTCCGATGAGTAGTCAGCCACACTACACCTGCACCACAGCCGCCTCGTTTCACAACATTTATTTATATATTTTAAAACAATAAAAACAAAACACATTTGCAACCTAAAATTAACTGAAACTGACATAAATAACTGCTGGAGCTTAATAACAACAGCCGTATGGCTGTGTTGTGAGACATGTATATGTTGGACACTGCATATGTGATTTAACCTCACGATGAAGGAGAGCCAGCCCCCTGCGGTGCGGAGCCACAGAGCCTGGACCCCCTGCGGAGGACAGGGGACAGAAGACTTCCTGACCACTGAGGCTCGAGAGGAGAGAAGGGGGAGTTATGTAAATAAAAGGCTAATGAATGTGAATAAAGAGACTTTGATATAGATGTGTGATTTCCCCCGCGAGGGAAATGGTTTGATGTGAGAATGTTTAAATGAGAGAACTTTGGTGTGTTCACTCTCTTTGTTCGCTGCTCAAGAATAAGAGCAGACAGTGGAATGATTTCTTGAATAAACTGGAATGGAAGACAATTCGGTTTCGTTATTCAAGTCTCCCCACATTGGTGACTGACGACGTTGAGAATGAACGAAGAAATTCTCAGGGTCCCGGACTCACAGCGCTCAGAGCTGGCGAGCGCAGTGGCCGTTAAGCTGCCTGATTTCTGGCAGGATAACCCACGGTCGTGGTTTCTGCAAGCAGAGTCGCAGTTCGCGCTCGCAGGAGTAACGGTGGATGACACTAAGTTCCACCATGTCATCGCTAAACTGGACAACAGCACAGCTCGGTGCGTGCAAAGCTTGGTGGAGCAGCCACCCGCGACCGACAGGTACGGCAAGCTGAAATCCACCCTCATCAAGTTTTTCACCCCCTCGGCTGAAGTGAGGGCGAGGAGGATCCTGTCTTTGCTAGACCAAGGTGGACACAGGCCGAGCGCCCTGATGGAGGAGATGATACAGCTGAGAGGTTTGGACAACGATGATTTCATTTTTCAGTTCATCTTCCTCTCCAACCTCCCGGCGCATGCGAGAAGCACGCTGGCCGGCAAAAAGTGTCACACCCTGGAGGAGTTCCGGGAGCTGGCCCAGGAGGCAGATGGGATCCTGGACGCCTGCGGCGGGCAAGCAACCACAGCAGCGACCCGAGACAGCGGGGAGCCAGAGGCGGCAGAACCAGACTGGCCGACGACGGCGGCAACATGACCGCGACGAGGGGGAGCCAATAGCCCGGCGACAGAGGCGCGGGCACGACACAGCGGAGGAGAAGATCTCTGCTTTTACCATCGGAGGTTCGCAGAGAAGGCACGCAGGTGTGTGCCGCCCTGCATCTTCAGGAGTTCGGGAAACGGCAAGACCGGGGGTCGCTAGCAGCTTCGACCCTCGGAGAACGCAACAAGCTGCTCTACATCACGGATGCGCGCTCCGGACGAGTGTTCCTCATTGACACCGGAGCACAAGTGAGCTTCATCACCCCAACATACGCGGACCGGGTGGCTGGACCCCACGGTGACGGAGCTACAGCGGCAAATGGCTCGAACATCAACACCTACGGGAGAAGGACCTTGCCTTTATGCTTACATGGCCGCACATATGAATGGACTTTTGTAGTAGCGGCGGTGAGTTTCAACATGTTGGGCGCGGATTTTTTGTGTTCACACAATCTGTTAGTTGATCTTGCTAATAGACGGCTGGTAAATGCACTCTCTTTTTACTCTCTCCCCTGTTCAGCTCGAGTGTCCCCGCCACCAGTACAGACCCACGTCGCTACAGCAGGTGGTAAGTTTCACACACTCCTCACCCAATTTCCAGCGCTCACTGTGCCCACTTTTTCAGCGACGGTCGCGAAGCACGGGGTGAAACACTTTATCCCCACTTCTGGTCCTCCCGTGTTTGCAAAAGCTCGGCGCTTGGATGCAGTTAAGCTCGCCATTGCGCGCGAGGAGTTCGCCAGCCTGGAGAGGCTGGGCATCGTTCGTAGGTCGAAGAGCCCGTGGGCTTCGCCGCTGCACATGGTACCGAAAGCCGATGGCTCCTGGAGACCGTGCGGGGATTACCGCAGGCTAAACAACGCTACGGCACACGATCGTTATCCCATCCTGCACATTCAGGATTTTTCGGTGCACCTGGCGGGGGCGCGCATTTTTTCAAAGATTGATCTAGTTCGCGGCTATCACCAAGTCCCGGTCCAACCGGAGGACATTCCTAAAACAGCGGTAATAACCCCGTTCGGACTTTTCGAATTTTTACGCATGCCGTTTGGTCTCAAAGGGGCGGCGCAAACATTTCAGCGGATGATGGATGCCGTGTTACGCGATCTCCCTTTCGTGTTTGTGTACCTCGACGACATTTTGGTCGCGAGTACTTCAGAGGACGAACACGAAACGCACCTCACAGCAGTTTTTAGGAGGCTGGGAGAGCACGGCTTAATAGTTAACCCAGCCAAGTGCCAGTTCGGCGTTGAGCGGATTGATTTTTTGGGTCACCGCGTCTCCCCGGAGGGAGCGGTTCCGTTACCAGAGAAAGTACGCGCGGTAGCGGATTTTCCCCGTCCACAAACGGTCAAATCACTACAGGAATTCTTGGGGATGGTGAATTTTTATAACCGGTTCCTGCCCCACGCAGCTCAAATCATGCAACCGTTATATGCCGCGCTCAAAAAACAAAAGCCGACCCAGGCGGTCGAATGGTCCCCGGAGCGGGAGCGCGCGTTCACAGAGGTTAAAAAAGCCTTGGCTGACGCTGCGCTCCTGGCCCACCCAGACCCTGCAGCACGTATCGCGCTGACGACAGACGCTTCAGATTTAGCCATAGGGGCCGTTATTGAGCAACAGGTAGCCGGAGTTTGGCAGCCTTTGGCTTTCTTTAGCAAATCTTTAAGCGCGGCTGAACGAAAATACAGCGCGTTTGACAGAGAACTGTTGCCGCTGCATTTGGCTATTCGTCATTTCCAGTTCTGGCTGGAAGGACGGTGCTTCACCACTTATGTGGACCACAAGCCGCTCACATACGCCATGGCCAAAATTTCAGATCCGTGGTCCGGCAGGCAGCAGAGGCAGCTGGCCGCAATCTCGGAATTTACCACTGACATTAGGCACGTCGCGGGCAAATTCAATGTAGTAGCGGATTGTCTCTCACGCGCGTTCACGACCCCAACACGCGCAGAGGCAGAACGGGCCACCGTGACCGCGCCGCAGGAGAGCGGCACGGTGGCGCGCGCAGCCCCGGTGCACGTGGGTATAGATTACGCAGCCATGGCAGCGGACCAGGGGGCGGACGCAGACGTGCGCGCGCTCCAGTCTGGACCAACAGGGTTGAGGCTGGAGAGCAAGTGTTTACAAACCGGTATGCCCCCCCTGATCTGCGACATGTCGACGGGGCGCCCGCGTCCGGTGGTTCCGGCCACGTGGCGCCGCCGTGTTTTTGACTCGGTCCACTCACTGGCGCACCCGGGGGTGCGCGCGTCGGTGAAACTAGTGGCGGAAAAGTTTGTTTGGCCGTGCCTGCGCAAGCACGTGAAGGAATGGGCAAAAACCTGCATTTCCTGTTAACGGGCCAAAATTCACAGGCACACAAGAGCCCCGTTAGAACCGTTCCGCATTCCGGCCAGAAGGTTCGACCATGTGCACGTCGACCTTGTGGGCCCCCTACCGGCATCACAGGGGTTCACGTATCTTTTGACAATGGTGGACCGCACCACACGTTGGCCGGAAGTGGTCCCACTTGCGACGACCACGGCCGCGGAGGTGGCTCGCGTTTTTTTAACGGCTTGGGTGGCGCGCTTCGGGGTTCCGTCGGACATTACGTCCGATAGAGGACCGCAATTCATCTCTGAGCTGTGGTCAGCGATGGCCAACGGCTTAGGAGCCAAAATTCACCGCACTACGGCTTACCACCCTCAGGCTAATGGTTTATGCGAGCGTTTTCATAGGTCTTTGAAGGCAGCACTCAGAGCGTCGCTCACGGATGCAGATTGGGTAAATAAACTTCCATGGGTTTTAT
Source organism: Pholidichthys leucotaenia (assembly GCA_020510985.1). NCBI lineage: Eukaryota > Metazoa > Chordata > Actinopteri > Cichliformes > Pholidichthyidae > Pholidichthys > Pholidichthys leucotaenia. The sequence continues at coordinate 97,317,758 of CM035849.1, forward strand.
TAGGGTTGCGTTCTGCGCCTAAAGAGGACTTAGACGCCTCCCCAGCGGAGCTGGTATTCGCACAAACTCTGAGGCTGCCGGGCGAGTTTTTACCAGAGCACCCAGAGCCCCCACCTCTCTCTGCTCTGGGACCGTTAGTCGGCACGGGGTCAGACACGCTCCCGGGTCCGGTTCATCATGCTTTTCCACGAGTTTTCGTCCCCAAGGCTTTGAAAAATGCCGATTTCGTTTTTGTCAGGCGCGAAGCCCTTAAAGCAACGCTCAAACCACCTTACGAAGGGCCATTTCGAGTGCTGGAGGCAGGTGATAAGCAATTTGTGCTAGATTTTGGAGACAGAAAAGAGACAGTCAGCATTGACAGACTGAAACCTGCTTTTGTCATGAAGGACGTTTCTGTACCGGTCGCGGTGGCGCCTCGACGAGGCAGGCCCCCGCAGAGGGCAATTAACCACTCTCTTCCTCAGTCAACAGACCCGAAGCAGAACAGCACCGCAGGCAAGGCGGGGCCAACGCACAGCAGATTCGGCAGACGGCTGAAGCCCAAGCGGCACACAGACTGAATGTTGGTGTTGATTATTCAGTAGTGAGTAAGGTGCTATTAAATTTTGGGAATTAGTCTGTTCTTCATCGTTTGGGGGGGGTTATATGGCTGTGTTGTGAGACATGTATATGTTGGACACTGCATATGTGATTTAACCTCACGATGAAGGAGAGCCAGCCCCCTGCGGTGCGGAGCCACAGAGCCTGGACCCCCTGCGGAGGACAGGGGACAGAAGACTTCCTGACCACTGAGGCTCGAGAGGAGAGAAGGGGGAGTTATGTAAATAAAAGGCTAATGAATGTGAATAAAGAGACTTTGATATAGATGTGTGATTTCCCCCGCGAGGGAAATGGTTTGATGTGAGAATGTTTAAATGAGAGAACTTTGGTGTGTTCACTCTCTTTGTTCGCTGCTCAAGAATAAGAGCAGACAGTGGAATGATTTCTTGAATAAACTGGAATGGAAGACAATTCGGTTTCGTTATTCAAGTCTCCCCACAAGCCGTTTTGTTTTTTTTTTTAAGCATGCATACCTAAAACGGATGAACTTGAACAGACCATAAACGTGTGATTCAGCATATTTACAAAAACCACAGAACAACTAACAGCAGTCAAAGTCCTTACAATCTGATCTTAAGTGTTGTCATAATTACGATGTCAAAACTAGAGAGCTATCCTGTTTGATCACAGCTGTGCTACATTAGCATAACTGTGAATAACACTACACTATATAGTTATTTAAAAAGGCTTTACCAAAGATGCGCATCAGAGAGGATTATGTTAAATAAACTATTCTATACCACGAGAGTCCTTGCTTGATATGCTGTCTGGCTCATAATTGAGCTCGCCAGCCCACATGACAAACGCACAATGCATTGTGGGATTAGTAGGTCTGGCGACTGCAAGCAGACTGCAGGGACACGGTGCCTCAACATTTCTTGTGAATGAATGAAAAAAAAAATAATCATAAAATGAACCATTCAAAGGAAAATTTAAAGGGATCATACTACGCCAAACTGAACAGGATTGCAAAGGCATGCTATTTGGGGAGGCTTTAAGGGGTTAACGGGCTGGATCCCTACCAACATACAACGTGGAATTCAGACGTAAACATTCTGCCTAACTCCAACCATGCCTTCATTTATTTTAACTGTAAGTCCATATACACAGGAAGTTTTCAGTAACTAAGTCTTTGCAGCAGCCCAAGCACAGTTCACAAATGGATGGGTGATGACTTGGAGATGTACAAGGTACACCTGAAGACAGCTGTGAACACAAAGGTACGTTTCTTTTTATTTCCTCTCTTGTTATGCTAAACATTGTTCTTTCCCTATACAACCAGATGAAATTAAAATGTGCAGCACTTTGAAAATATTTTTCAAAATGTACAGAAATTATATCATTTTCAAGTACTGTGAAAAAATGTGTGAACTTGTCATTTATTGTTTTAAATCTATAAAACATTTATCAAATTGTTTACTTTGTTTTGATTATACAAATTAGCTTGTTATGATTATAGCTCTTGTGCTTAATCTGTTGTAATTCTGAATGTGTTGTGGCGTACTTGCAGGCAGCCAGAAGAGCTGGATGACATGGTTGCCTGTCATAACCAAAACTGTGTAATCCATGGTTCCATCTAGGATGTGGGACTCAGTCAAGCAGCAGCCCCACAGCAGCCGTGGTTATACCATATGTGCACACTAGAATACTATAGCATGAGTCTGGTTATATAGTGTAACATTGTTGTGGGAAACATATTGATGCATGTCATTTTATATTCCTGTATTTTTTTTAATTATAGGTTTTCCATAATTCTGGGCTGTTTTTATTTCAATTGTGTGTTCTGTAACTGTGCTTTATCTAATCCTTCTCTTACAGTTAATTGCGCAGTAGCCTGGTGGAGTATCCACAATTTGGTTGTACTGAACAACTGCACAATGACAGCGAAGCCTATTCTATTCCATTATGACCTGAAAGTGTTCCACATTTTACAAAGCTTTTAAAAAGTATTACAGTCAAAAAGACCCATTTTTGGACTGCACTTTGCACACATTCTGTACAGTGTTTCTCACAACTTAAGTTACGCTCAGAATTTTGCACCTTATAAATAAAGAGCTGGAGTTTGTAAACCATTGTGTACTTTATTTTCAAATTGTTACAAAGCCGTTAAAGACATCATGTCTGAAGGGGTAAACCATACCAAAAACATGTCACTGTCTGCATTCTAAAACTATGGCTTTATAACGACACTTGGACACATATTGGTCAAAGCGCAGGTTGCAGCAACAATCTCATCCAGTAAAGTAATGGCGTCGCCTTCACATGGTACCACAAAGACCAGAAGTATAGTGTCATTCAGTATTGTATATTTGGAGCGCATGCACCCTATTACTCTCTCAATTCAATTCAATTTGTTTATATAGCGCCAAATCACAACACAGGATTATCTCAAGGCACTTTACAATAGAGTGGATTTAGGCCACCCTCTGGCATCAAGCTGGCTGTGGCCCCTGGTGAATGCAGGTATTTTCAGTGTGGCACCTACAAGGGCAATGCTTTCCTTAACATCAAATCCACAGTCTGCCAATACTATGTCTCTTGGAGACAGCTTCTGAAGAAAGCCACAGTCCCACAATTTTTTTGTGCTGTACTACTGTACATTGACAATAAAGCCTATTCTATTCTCCTCTTGCAAGAGTAAAATTTGGTTAAGCCTCAGGTGACACATGCTACAGTTCTGCTGTTCTTGCACATTTTCCACTGGAGTATCATCAGCCTGAGAGATCTGTGCTGCTTCATCAGATGTTCTTTCCTCCATCTCAGCCAGAAGTGTGGTGTTATCTGTTGGTGATAAGGACAATATACTACTTTAGTTAAGACACATTTTAGAAAGAAAAACATAGGCCAAAAAAAGACTACCTGAATATAAAGGAGCTACATTATCCATCTCAGTCATGGGGCCAGTGATGATGGGGGGTCTGTGTTGGGGGTTCACTTACATGCCCTGCCAATTCTTTTTGTCGTGATCGCGTCCTTCTGCATAAGCGGTTAAACCTGTCAGGAGTGGCAGCTTGAAGCTCTACATGGCCAACGTTTAGAGAAGGTGCCCAGCCAGGATCACAGTCTAGCATTTCATAAGCTGGTCTGCCTGTTAAAGCAAAGGAAACAGTAAGAAAATACTTTGGTGTAGAACAAATTAAACCCACTCACACACGTATGTAAGTGGTAACTTCTTCTAGCTACTCGGACATCGGAGTCTTTCTTTAGCTTAGCTTAGCTTTGTTTAGCTTAGCACTGCTAACGTAGGCTAAAAGCTATGACCAAGCACGTTTTAACCACTCAGCAGCAACAACAACAGACTTATATACAGTAAATCATAACGTACCTTTATGAAAATGCTCTGAACACACCACCATCGATAAAGGAGTGTGGCTGAAAGTTATACTGGGTCTTCTCACTGCTGCAATCCAGGCCAGACATTGCCTCTTTGTTACATCCGAAACGTGGGCTGTGTCGTTCTTCTTCCATGCTGGAAAACGATAAAAGCCTATTCTGTGGTTTATCTTTTTTCCACGGTGGTTGTAAGAACGACTATAACAGTTACAACACAGCTGGCGAGCTCTATACTTCCCTACTGTATGTCTGCCATGTTGATGTGATCTCAGCAAACTACCAAGGCCTTTTGTTCCCAGAATGCACTTGGTTAATTTTGTAAATGCTACGTCACACTGGTGAGCCTAATAACCAAAGATCTGAGATGTCAGCAGTCTGCAGTATATTGATGTTAGCCTCCATGAACTGCTGTTATCTCTACCTGGTAACAGGTACAAGATTATAGTGAGTCAACAGTGCGTGCGACAACTACTGGCCAGGAGGTCAGACTCCTTTATACTGCACCTTTAAATAAGCTGAATGTCAATGCAGTCTCCAGTCCACACACACCATAGTTGAAATATTGGAGTTCCCACCACTGCTTTGTGAAAATTATCTTTTTTTTTTTTAACAGAATCAGCAGTTCATGCCTAGTAAGACCTCCTAGTATAAGCTCCACACAATTGTTACAAATGCACATAAAGTTGAGAACGGAGCTGCAGTGAGTTTCTCACAGCTTCCATTGTTTGCCATATTATGAACCCTGTTTAAATTATGAGACCACAGGGTCCTAAAAACATCTGCAATAATACCACATACCGCGGTGTTGAGCTGTCTACCGTCACCACAGGGGAAATTCCTCTACCGCGACAGCCCTACAACTAGTGATGCAAGTAATCAATAAATTCATTAATAGTTATTTGAGTCATCTTATCGATCGATTAATGATTAATTGATAAGTGGCAATTTACCTGAGAATCTGAATTTCCCTCTGTACAATACGGTCTATCTTTAACATATACAAAGTTAATTATTGTTTTTGATATACTGAATAAAACATGAACATTATACTGTATTCCTCAATGATTTATTGTACCATTTGCATTTTTTTTTACAACAGACAATGGCATTTTTTGCAGTTTAATAAATTTTGTACTGTATAGTGTGTACTATGTGCTGGTACATCTCAGTAAATTACAGGCGTCATGATTTTTAATTTATTTTAAAAACTATTACCAATATCACAAATTTATCTTTTTTAGTTATATTACAAAAAAATAACTCACATTCTAATTTACTGAAATGTACTACTAGACTGTTTTAATGGGAAAATAAATTGTGAGTTGCTTCATCTGTTGCCTGTTAAACATTATCACAGTACCCCAGCAATCCAGACAAACCCAGTACAATCTAGGCTCCTCTGTTTGCTACATCAGTGGTAACTTGAGTCTGGTCTGCTTTTCTGTCTTGCGGCGTGGGACCGCGGCAGTGGGGGATGGGTTTTTACACTCATGTTGTCTTTTTCTTTGTTTCAGTCCGATTCTCCGTTATGTTAATTTGAAGCAGGTGGACCTTCAAGCTCGCGTGCTATTAGAACTTGTGGTGGCATTCTGATGTAACCCGGAAGGACAAGTTTTTTCACCCTGCACAGCGTATGCCTGCGTTCTGGGAGCTTCTTCTGCTTTTTCGGTTGAAATGCGGCAGTGGGTGACCGTGTGCACCCTCGCCTGGACAGTGACGCCACTACATTTCATAGAATAAGCTCCCATTGAAAAGGATTGCTGAGTTATCAAATTAATTGACAACTGATTTAATTTAGTCAACTAAATTCTTATGACAAATAATCGAAAGACAATTAATCATTAACATCCCTATATACAACCCGTAGTTGTAGGTCAGGATCCCAAGGTGAACCCGTGTAGCAAGTATGGTGACCTTAGAGAGCTTTTGTCATGAACCCTCCCGTGCGCTTTTAAGCAGCGCACGGAGAGAGGAGGACTAATGAGGATTTACGTGCAAGGGTACACCAACACACATTTATTAACATAAAGAGAGACAGTTCAAAAGGATGAGGACTTACAAAAACACACTGATGACTTGCAGTTGGCATTTGGGGCCAGCATCGCCCAGCGAATGCATGAGGAGAGAAGGATTAGACCCAATGGTATCCCTGAGCTGAATCACTCAGGGGACGCCAGAGAACCACAGTAAACGCGGAGGGGCTAACCCGTCGTGGCACACAGGTGAGTAGGATTCACTACAGACAACGCAGCAGACAATACATTCAGTCAGTCAAAGACCCAGCAGTGTGTGACTGGCAAAAGGCTGCTTAAGTACACGCACTGCTGGTAATGATGTGATTGCAGGCACCTGGGCAAGAGCGGAGAGATGGCACAGGAAGAGGGAACAACTGGTGATAATGAGTGAGGGGGGTGTGGTCGGACCGGCTGCCTGTCAGCCAGCGTTCGCAGGAGAGTGAGCCAAAGACAGCTGGCTCACAGCTGCCGGCCAGAGAGCAGAGATTATGGTAAAGGAAGCACACTGAAAAACACAGTAAACACACATAAACAGCAGCATCTAAACCCACAGGGAGGTCAGGACCGAGCCGGGGAAACCAAGCCGGCTCGGCTCCTGACAAAGCCCCCCCCCCCCCCCCCCAAGGGGTGGATTTCCCAGACACCCAAGGTAACATCTCGAAGATCCCCCCCCCCCCCAAACAGGAACAGCAACAAAAAATAACCCCAGGGTGGGAGGTAGGGGGAACAGGAAGGAGGGAACACAGTACCTCGCCCAGGGCCCACAATTAACCCCCCCCCCCCAAGTCCAAAGGCATGGAGGCTCGGGAGGCCGCCCAGAGTCCCAGGCCCAGCAGGCAGTCCGGCGAACAGAGTCCGGTGGCCTGCCAGAAAACACGGGCCATCTGGGCCAGAGACTCAGTCCCGCTGGCGGAAGGGCAACACTGTAGAGCCACCAGGACCGAGGGGTGGAGCAGGAGGTGGCCTGCCCACTGGGAGGATCTCTGGTGGGTGACCAGACCGTAGGGAGGGAACCCTCACGGCGTCAGACTGGAAGGAGAAGGGGACCACGACGGCAGCAGGCTGACCAGCAGCACCCTCAATGGTCCCGGCCTGGGACACAGCTGCACCCGCGGTGGACCCCGACCAGGCCAACACTGCACCCACGGTGGCTCCCGTCTGGAGCTCTGCAGCACCCGCAGTGGACTCTGGCTGGAGCCGTGTAGCACCTGCAGTGGACTCCGGCTGGAGCCGTGTCGCACCCGCAGTGGAGCCCGGTTGGGCCCCGGCTGCCCCCATGGCGAGCGGGCCAACCCGCAGGAGCACAGGAGCGCCAGGCTGAGGAGGCGGTCGATGGGGGAAGCCCTGACGACCTTGGCAGGAACTGGAGCAGCAGCGTCCTCCTCCAGCTGGACCGGAACATCGGCGACCTCTGGCGGCGACAAACCCTCTCCAGCGACCCTAAACAAAGGTTCAGAGATAGCGGGAAAAGAGAGGTTGTTAGAGTTGCCGACAGCGACGGAACCCGGCAAAGTGAATTCAGAGAGGGCTGCACCTGACTCCCACCACCTAGAGCCAGGCAACATCCCTCCAATACTGACATTAGAAACACTAGAGAGAAAACTTGCCTGAGCTCAAGCTCCACTGCCGTCCAGGACTCCGTCGATCCTGGCAATGTGATCCCGGGCCCGGCCTCCAGGAGGTCCATCTCAGGCTCCCACTCCGCTGCAAAAGCCTCCACAGCAGGCGAAATGGTCTTAGCAGTCCTTTCAAACTCCTGCAGCGGCTCCAACCCTGGGGACTCCACCGGCGTGGCTACAGGAAAACACCTCCGTGCAGGCCCCTGGGCATGATCATCCAGGGTCCCAAACTCCTCCACCATCTGGAGGCTCGGTTCCAGGACCGACAGGCACTCAGAGATAGAGGGAGGAGACACAAAGGGAATAGGGGATAAGTTACCGACTGCAGCCGGAGGAGAGGACCCAGCGGACTGCTGAGGCTGGGCCTCTCCCTCGGGAGACAGACAAGGTCCTTCATAATTAAATTGAATGGAATGAAAAAACACTTGCCTGTTCTCCCAGAGTTTGTTGTGCATGGCTGCAGCAGGCTAATTGCCTTTCCTCTCCATCGAAGGTGGAGGAGCCGTCTCCCTGGTGACGGAGGTGGGCGTTCCCGAGATGGCCCCGTCAGACCTCACAGGAGCTGAAGGAATGATGGCCGCTGATGGAGGAGAAGGCTTCTCACGGGGTTGCTCCGCACGACGATGTCGAGAGCTGGGTGCTGGAGCTGGATGAGCCGGAATGGTAGTGGGCATCTCGCCCTGGCGGGAAGCAGGAAGAATGGAGCCCCGGGAGCACTCCCCCCTCGGCACGAGCTCGGCCTTCTTAGGGGACTTCTTCACCCCTTCGCCACACCCATGCCGCAGTGCTGCCAACTGGGTAATCCTCTCCATTCCCTCAGCATGCTGAGCAAGCTGAGGGCACCGCCGGACCTCTGCCTCCGCCAGACCTACGTAACAGAGAATGTCCTCCAGGGAAGAATATACGCTGGCCGATGCGATGAGCCCATCAATGTCCATTAACGTTCGGCAGCACTCCCATCCCAAGCTCAGAGGATAACTTCAGGTCACTGAATCCATGGCCAACTCCAACACAGGTCAGTCCCAAAAAATGGCACACAAAAAAGGAAGGGGAAAAAAGGATGCGTGGGTGTACCCGCCAAATCCTCCTTTCTTGGCTGGGTCTTTCTGTCATGAACCCTCCCGTGCGCTATTATGAGAGGAGGAATAATGAGGATTTACGTTCAAGGGTACACCAATACACATTTATTAACATAAAGAGAGACAGTACAAAAGGATGAGGACTTACAAAAACACACTGATGACTTGCAGTTGGCGTTCGGGGCTGGCATCGCCCAGCGAACACATGAGGAGAGACGGATTAGCCCCAATGGCATCCCGGAGCCGACATCATTCAGGGGACGCCAGAGAACCACAGCAAACGCGGAGGGGCTAACCCGTTGTGGCACACAGATGAGTAGGATTCACTACAGACAACGCAGCAGACAATGCATTCAGTCAGTCAAAGACCCAGCAGTGTGTAACCAGCAAAAGGCTGCTTAAGTACACGCACTGCTGGTAATGATGTGATTGCAGGCACCTGGGCAAGAGCGGAGAGATGGCACAGGGAGAGGGAACAGCTGGTGATAATGAGTGAGGGGGGCGTGGTCGGACCGGCTGCCTGCCAGCCAGCACTCACAGGAGAGTGAGCCAAAGAGAGCTGGCTCACAGCTGCCAGCCAGAGAGCAGAGACTATGGTAAAGGAAGCACACTGAAAAACATAGTAAACTCACATAAACAGTGGCACCTAAACCCACAGGGAGGTCAGGACCGAGCAGGGGAAACCAAGCCGGCTCGGCTCCTGACAGCTTTATACATTCTATAATAAGAGATCATATTGAGTGCCAACCTTGACCTCTGACTTTTTGACCCCAAACCTGTAGTCAGAGGTTATGGTCTCAGAGTGAACCTGTGTACCAGGTTTGGTGACCCTAGCTTTCTTTGTTGTTGAGATATACTTTATAAGGCATTTTGATGTTGACCTTTGACCTTGCAATCCCAACACCACAGTCACACTTCAGGGTCATAGGGTGAACCTGTGTACCAAGTTTGGTGGCCCTAGCTTTACTCATTTTATAGTAATAGTGCAAATGGAATGCTAACCTTGACCTTTGACCCCAAACCCATAGTCAGAGGTCAGGATCCCAAGGTGAACCTGTATACCAGGTTTGGTGGCCTTAGCTTTACTGGTTTTATAGTAACAGTAAATGTAGCATTTACCATTTATCAAAGTGCAACTGCAATGTTAACTTTGAACTTTGACCCCTTGACCCCAAGCCCATAGTTAGGTCAGGATGTAAGTTGTCCAAGATGTGTATTAGATACAACTACTGTATTGATTTGAAAAGCTTACATCATTTATTTCAGTAGTTGTGTTTAGAAGATTTAGGGAAAAATCTGACCTCTGATCTTTGATCTCAAGGTCATCCGATGATAGTGAAATTGTAATATGCACATTATCAGAGTACATCAAACCATGGTACCAAGTTTCAAAACAATCAGAACAAAACTGTAGGAGAAGTTGATTTCACAAGACAGTTACTGTCTATGAAGTTGGGGTGCACAGTTAATCAAATTTTGATCGTGATCACGATTTTGGCTGCCACAATTAAATTAATGTGATCGTCGCCAATATTAACATTTAAAATGCGGGCTCTACTGCATATCAAATCATGCATTTTCTCAACCAACAGCTGACCACCAAGGGGCGAACACACATTAGGGCAACATTAAGCTGCAGAACTGACAAGCAGCACACCCTGTAGTGGCAGCCTCAAGTTCCTGGGGGTGCACATCTCTGAGGAACTCACTTGGTCCAACAACACAACATCACTGGCCAACAAGGCTCAAACTCACCTCCATTTCCTCCACAAACTGAGGGAAGCATGAGTCCCACCCCCCATCATGTGCTCATTCTACCGGGGCACCGTTGAGAGCATCCTTCCCAGCTGCATCACGGTGTGGTATGGAAGCTGCACTGCCTCCTGCTGGAAGACACTACAACGCACAGTGAAAGCAGCCAGCAAGATCATCGGTGCCCCTCTGCCTCCCCCTCTCGGACATCTACCTCACCCGCCTCACCCACAGAGCCATCGACATTGCAGGCGACACCTCCCACCCCTCACACTCCCTCTTCAGCCCCCTGCCCTTGGAGAAAAAGTACTGGAGCCTCCAGGCCCGCTCCACAAGATTGCTAAACAGCTTTGGTCATCAGGCCATCAGGACCCTGAACTCTGCCACCCCCCTTCCCGGACCGTAACGCACTCACCCGCACAATAACTACCTCAGCTGTTGGCAGAGAAAGACTGGTACACCAACAGTATTACATTTGCTGCTGTATGTCTCTGCACTTTACTACAACCATTTGCACAAATGCCATATCTGCTGCTGTCTGTCATTGCAATATTGATCATGTGCAGTCCCATCTGTCACTGTCTGCACCTACACTACCGCACTGAACTTGGTACTACAAGTATTACTGCTATACTTTTCTGTATATAGGATTGCTGGGTCTCATCATTTATCTTTATTTGCACTATGGGATGTCTCTTTTGTTGCCATTTGCCCTACATGTAGCATTACTGTACAGAGACTGCTGTTGTTGTTTTTCCAGCCTTATTCCTTTTTCTTTTTATATTGTGCACAACACTGAGGAGAGAGAGAAACAGCATTTCAATTCTCCTGTATGTCCTGTACGTATAGTAGTATTGACAAAAAAAAAAAAAAAAATCTTTGAATCTTGAATTTTAAGTTTTCAATAGCAGATTGGTGTGATGGTGAAACATAAACCAGATGTCGGGAGCAGAAGGTGACAGTACGGTAACACGTGGAAGCGAGGAGCTAGTGCCTCGAAAGGATCATCATCCATTGCTTGGACATGTTTTGGATTCAGGGCAAGTGATACTGACTTAAAAGAAGTATACAAGGAGTGCCATAGAGCTGTGTCTGTGCCACAGGGCAACACAACTAACTTACAGTATTCAACCACCTGAAAAAACACCACAAGCACAAGTATGATAAATACATGAAGGCTAAAGCGAATGTCACTTCACTAAGTTACAGTTTGCGTCTGGTGCCGACTCAGGCAACCATAGTATCAACCCTGCACAGAGCTTCACCGTATCCATCCGCCTCCCAAAGACACGCTAAAGTAACTGATGCAATAGTGTTTTATTTGACCAAAGACATGTGTCCACTAAATACTGTATGAGTCACGAAGGCTTTAGAAACACAGTCAAAACACTGGACAAGAAATATGTGATCCCCACGTAATTCTCCAAAGTTGCATTACCTGCGCTGTATGAAAAATACAGACGGATATCACAACTGTCGAGTACTTTGCAACTACGACTGACCTATGGTCAAGCAGAATAACGGAGCCATACCTGTCCCTGACAATTCACTACATTGACAGCGATTTTAAAATAAAGAGTCGATGCTTGCAGACGTCATTTTCCCATAAGGCCACACAGGAGAAGCTAGAGCCCACAGGCTGAGGGAAGTGCAATCATCTTGGAGCCTGCAGAAGAAGGGACTTGTCTGCATAACAAAAGACTGTGGATCTTATGTCGTCAAGGCAGCTTCTCTAAACTAGAAAAGCACTCGGAGAGCGCAGACCTCCGCCAAGCGGCACAGTTCCCCCCATAGAGTGTTTGTGTGTACGTTTTCAGATTCCCTGAGCATGAAAAGATATGAGTAGCAATTGGATTCACAATGATTATTTGTTTATTTGACATGGACAGTGCAATAAACAGACAATTAATGAATGACAATCAATGTGATAGTGATAGGATTAGTGGTTCAGTAGTGTAAAATGGGGCTATAAGGGACGGCGGGTTAATAAGGGAGACTTTTGTGGGAAATGTTTTAAATGTAATTGTGCTTTTTTTATTTTGAGCAGGACGCTGAGTTGTGTTGTTATTGTCAAATCTCCATGAATCCTTCATCAAATGTAGGCGGAAGCAAAATTAAAAAAGCAGAATTACATTTAGAAAAGTGTCCCATATTACCCTGCCGTCCCTTATAGGCCCGTTTTACGGTTGTAAAAGCCTTGCCTCCTTGGCGGAGGTAATAAAGTGAAGTGTTGGTGTGTCCATCTCCTCCACTGACGGATGCAGATTGGTTAGACAGGTTGGCGTGGGTTTTATATTATATTGGGGTTGCGCTCGGCGGCAAAACAGAATTTAGAGTCTTCCCCGGCAGAGAGGTCGTTTTTACGCAGCGCCTATAGCTGGGTGGGGAATTTGTGGCAAATAATGGGGCGGCGGACAGGTGTCCGTGTCAGGTTTTGCAGCGTGGCGCAAAAGCAGCCACGCTGGCGTGCCCAGGGCAGCATTGTTTTCCGCGTGCTTTTGTGCCTAAAACGTTGAAGAACGCGGAGTTTGTGTTGGTCAGACACGACAACCAGCGCAATGTGCGCAGCGCCTATGGCTGGCAGAGGCAGGCTGGGGGTCCGAGGCCAGCAGTGTTTTCCGCATGCTTTTGTGGTTAAAACGTTGAAGAAGGCGGAGTTTGTGTTGGTCAGACACGACGCCCAGCGGCCTCCATTGCGCCTGCGCACATGTTGAAAATGGCCCTATGTCACAGTGTGGAAAAATGCTTTAAAAAAATTCCTGTATCCAGACGGTGAACCGGATCACCCCCAAAATTTAATCAGTTCTTCCTTGTACCATTTCCAACAACACCTGAAAGTTTCATGCAAATCCGTCCAAGACTTTTTGAGTTATCTTGCTAACCAACAGACAAACAGACAGACAGACAAACAGACAGACAGACAGACAGACAAACACACAAACCCTGGCAAAAACATAACCTCCTCCTGGCCTTTTCGGCCTGGCGGAGGTAATAAATGGACGAGGCTCCAGTGCTTTGACCACATGCTTCATCTAGCAATTAGGGCTGCAACTAACGATTATTTTGTAATCGACTAATCTAACGACTGTTTTTTTGATTAGTCGACTAATCGCGATTATTTTTCTCATGTCCACCATCTCTGCTTCCTGTTGGGGCTCGAGTGCATATTTTACCTCACCTGCTGTTTAAGCCTGCACACCTGTGAAAATCACCTTGTTGTCAGTCCCTGCTTTAATATAACATTTTATAAGCAGTTTCCAGAGCTTAATACAAAAAACCAGGAAGATGTATTAATTACCACAAGTTTAAGGCTATATATCAGTTCATCACAGACAGCATAATGCCTAATGTCAATTAAACCACTGATTAAATATCTTACTGTGGAGAAAGGAGGCAGGCAAGGCAACGAGCTGGACAACACAGAAACTGTATTCTTTCTCCATCATAACTTACAGCAAAAGAAAATCCTGGGTCTCTGTGCATTCCTCTTATATCTTTATTTCCATGCATCAAGACCCGGAACATCCGACCATAATACACTGTTGTTTAAACAAAGAAATGCGTGGCAACATGACATAATGCCAGCGCTGCTCCCACACCCTTCTTCTCTCAGCGGCTCTGGCAGCTCTTACTCTCCCCGGGGGGCACATAGACCCAACAGTCCAGTCTGATTCCCCCCCCCCCCCCCCCGGAGACACCTCCTCCTTCGGTCCATTGTTCTCCACTTCCCCCTACCTCCTCTGGGTGGAGAAACCCCCACATCATGCCCCCACATTACAACTGAATTATTGATCTGCTCCAACCCACAAACTAACATTAGGTGGAAGTTTTCTATTAGTGCATTCTTTTAACAAAATAATTCAGAAAGGTAAACCTTCATATTCCGTATTCACTGCACTTACATATGTGTAAGAGTGATATTTCAAGTTGTTTGATTTAATTTTGATAATTATGGTTGTAAGTTTTTATTTATTAAATTACAAATTGGGATATTCTAATTAACCCAGATGCACTAATATTAAGAATGAGGGCTAATATTAACGAAGATGAAAAAGAGATGACTCCTGTAATTCAGTCATGTACTGCATTCAACAAGTTAGCTATGACAGCTCAGTGCTCAGCAACCAGAGAGCTTATTGTCAAAACAGGTAAGCTAACATAAACAGCACATACTAATAGTACTGTCATTTTTACTAAAGCTTGAAACAGTTGGCCACTGAAAATAAGCAGCGCTAACTTTCTTTACTTGCAAAAACTTACCAAGCAGAGGCAGCCATTAATGTTGTGGCTCCCGGGTGCTGTTGTTTCAGATGCTCACGCATCACTGTAGTGCTGCCATGATAGGAAGGGTCTGCCTTGCAAACTCTGCATTTTACTTGTTTTGTTTTTTGTTTTCTATGAAATGTTCCCATACTACAGAAAGTTTGGGTCTGCCTTTTTTTTTTTTTTTTTTTTTTTTATAGCTCCGCTTCTACGTGTTTATCCTTGCACTTTGCTAAGCTGTGCTCCTCTTCTTCTTCGCTGGAAATTGTTGACGCATGCCGGACAACGGCGGTGGTACTGCCTGCAGCAGTTCCGGTCGTGCAATGCAGTTACAACTGAACATTTCTGTGGCATGCATATAAACTTTATAATTAAACTATTTGTTGACAATAAAAATCTTTGTCAACAAATTTTTATTGTCAACGTTATGAACAAAGTTGATTAATGGTTTCAGCCCTACTAACAATTGATAAGTAGGATGAATTTTAAAAAACTTGAATTTTATGTAATCTGTGTTTTTCCTAAGGGTAATCAGTCCCTCCAGGATTTCGCGGGATGTTTTAATGATTGTTGCGGCCAAAAAAGCCTGAATTTGTGGGAGCCTTTTTAAAAGGTTGCGATAAAAGTTGTGATGTTTTGAGAGGGTTTTTTTGCACTGAAAGTTGTGGGAAGAATTACAAATTTTAAAGCAGATGCATTTTTTCCATAGTTTACTGCAGTGACATTCTATATAACACCACAAGAAAAGCATAGGATTGTCAAAAAATTTCCTATTAAACAGTGATTTGTAAATTAAGAAGAAACTTCAGCTATACAGAAAAACTCTTGTGCAACAGCAAATACAGACTTTAACACAATAGCCATTACAACAGCTAAATTGCATTGAATGCATGTTAAAGAGGAGAGATTTGTAAATTATTGGCAGCACCTTCATTTGAAAACCACAGCGGTCCCCACCCACTCGGTACCGAGCACAGAGGAAAAAAGAAATAATTTATTCTGCTGCTCTGTATTGTCCATCGGAATCTGTTTTCCTGAAAAAAAAAAAATACAGACAATATTCTCTCTCTTTCCGTGCCTAACTCCTAACTGTCTGTCTGTCTGCTGCGCGTCTTGACACATGGCTCTCTCATCAGATACTGATCTTTAATTTACCGGGAGTCCTGGGGTGGTGATGCACATTGGTCCATGTCCAGACTGGAGATTCACAGTTTTAAGCTCACTGACGAGATATAGTAATAATTTTACCTCTAAAGATGCATAAAATGTTACAACACTGGCTGTAGTGTTAAATTTGCTCCTTTGTTTGTGGTTTTACAGCATCTCTCCCTAAGCACGCTCCCATGACAGGGAGGTTTTCAGGCAGGCAGTTGTTTTCCAACACAAACCCAGCACTTCGTACAAGCAGTCAGGACGGAGATGTGGCAAGACACCCACCGAAGGCTGGGGTAGATGGAGGGAGGGACAGTGTGGCAAACCTCGTGGGTGAGTGTTTTTTCAAAATCACACACACTGAGCGTGGTGGCGGAGTGGTTAGCACTGCGGCAGCACAGCAACTCACCCTTGGCTGGGGGATCCTGGGTTTGATCCCAGCCCCCGACCAACAGTGATCTGTGTGGAGTTTGCATGTTCTCTCCGTGTCTGCGTGGGTTTACTCCGGGATTTCTCCGGTTTCCAAAAAACATGCAAGTTAGGTTAATTGGCATCAAACTGGGGATTCTAAATTGTCCTTAGGTATGATTGTGACAGTGAATGGTTGTCTGTCTCTCTGCTTTGGCCCAGCAATGGACTGGCGATCTGTCCAGGGTGTACTCTGCCTCTCGCCCAAAGATGCTGGGATAGGCTCCAGCCCCCCCCCCCCCCACGACCCGAAAAGGATTAAGCGGAAGAAGATGGATGGATGTTTTTTGCTGATGTGTTCCGTTAATACTTTCTGTAAACACGGAAGTGAGTGCGATGCAGCGACGCATTTTGACTGGCTAGACTGAGCATTTAAGCGCTACTCAGGGACAAATGTGATTCGCGAAATTGGTAAAAGTTGATGAGGACTGGCCAAAATTGTGGGAAAGTTGTGGTCATTGGACAAAGTTGCAAGACTGCGTAAAAGACGTGGCCAATCACTGGTTTTACATGAATTGACGCGACCGCAACATCATGAAATCCTGAAGGGACTGGTTAATAAATAATCGTGATTAATCATCGTGATTTCAATATTGATCAAAAATAATCACGATCATCATTTTGGCCATAATCGTGCAGCCCTACTATGAAGTGAGGTGAAATAAGAGGTCATAGGTCAGGGGCTACAATTCCTGAAAAAATCATCCAATCAGAACCAAACTGCAATACAGTAAATCTGTTTGGCACAATAAGAGTAGCAGATTTCTGTTCTGCTCACCTAGCTGCCTGACAGGACCAGGGAAAAAAAGAAGTGATGTTGGGAGACTGATAATGACGTGAAAATTATTGTAGACACCAGAGACACATGATGAACAAACATCCAAGTGTGTGCAATTAGATAAGTGAATATAAAAGCAAGCGCAAAGTGCAGAAAATGCCTCTAACAACAATGGTGTTAGCATTATTAGAGGATACTGCAAATTGTGCAGTGAAAAGAGAAAGGTTATTTAGAGACAGAGAAGATTTTCTGGCTCAGGATGATGACTGGTTTGTCAGCTGGTTTAGGTTTCCACGGGCAATCCTTGTGGAACTGTGCTCAGAGCTACGGCCGTTCTTGGAGCGTGACACAGCAAGAAGCCATGCACTGCCTGTCCCAGTGCAGGTGCTGACAACTCTGGGGTTTCTGGAAACGGGCATTCCAGAGGGAGCTGGCAGACCAATCGGGAATTTCCCAGTCAACCCTGAGCCGAGCTATGCCAGCTGTGTGGGATGGCATTATCCAGCTGTCACCCAGGTACATCATATTACCATACAATGCAGTTGAACAGGCCAACATCAAAGCGAAATTTGCAGCGGCAGCCAGTTTTCCAAACGATTCTGATGAACAGCATTGTTGGGAACAAACTACAAGCTGGCACTGTGTGGATGGATGGCGTCTTGGTAAGTAAATTTATGTACAGTAATTGTCCTAATAATAACCCACCTCATGCACAACGTGCCTGTGCGCCCCCAAGTATCACCCTGTCTTCAAGGTTTCATTACAAGTCACTGGGTCGAGTAAGTGACCTTCTTTTTTTTGCTGATTAAAGGTGAACTGAAACCACCTTTTTGCGCAAAAAGTAGAATAGCAGATTAATTCCTTATTACCTACTGTATTTTTCAACACATAAAAGAAATTTTTAGGCCGTGCGATGGCCAAGCTATAAGCCGATAAACTTTTGCCTCTGGCTGGTAGTGCCAAACAAACCGGAAGTAGTGCAGACGACGCTGCGTGACGTCACGAGTGTGAGCCTTATCAAAACAACAATGGCAGATGATAGCAGTTCCAGCAGTCAAGAACACCATAGTTTTCAGAGTGAAGAGGCATTCAGGATCGGTGACGAGACAGAGGAGGATGCAGGAGTGTCAAGTGAACAGGAAGAGAGCGAGGGAGGCATCGAACCGTACAGATTCGAGACAGAATTTTCGGGTGATTCCGGCACCGACTCAGAGTCAGACCGCAGCAGTGATGGGGAGGAGAGTCGCTTATTGAATACAGAATGGTGAGTCTTTACTTCTGTACTTTGGCATGTTTGGGGTGTCAGGATAAGGAAAATTAACAATAAAAAAGAGAGAAAAAAAAACCATCAGCATTTTTCCAACTTATTATTTATACATAGGGCTAGGACTGTACAATAGCCTGGCCGTGTACACACTTGGCATTGAATAGACACATCCGTGGGGTAGGGTTAACACGTGTATTCAGGACAGGTTCCATGACCATGGGCTATGTATTACAATACTTCTACAGACTATAGTGGCAATACACATGAACAGAACTGGCCTCTGCATTTGACTGTGCTATTTATAAATAATATCTATGTATATCTAGAAACGCATCGCTTCCCGGTCGCTTTTCCTCCCCCTTTCTTTTCTTTCGTCGCCATGACAGCTTTCCTTGGCCACTGAACAGATCTTCCCAGGTGTTGGAAGCGTTTTGTAGTCGACTATCACGACAAAATGCACCAAAAACAACCAGTGTCGACGTGCTTGCAATGGTAAACATGAGGACTGGGTCACATTCGTGACGTCACGCGGAACTCCGGCTGCACTTCCGGATAATCGGCGGATTCGTAGGATTTTTCAGGGCGGGAAATTCAAAATCGCGATTTTCTCCAAGATTCCGGGATTGGTGGAGGGGGTGCCAATGATAAATTATCTTTATAATTGTATGTACTATCACCCAGTGCCGTTCAATGCCGTTCACTTCAGTTCACCTTTAAGCTACAGTTTCACAGCATTCTACCAAGCCCCAAACTGCCTCTGTGTGTACAGTAGCTATGTCAATAAACACATGCGTAAAGTTTGAAATGCAACAGTGTCACCCTTCCCCCAGCGCACTTCATTCATTTACAACAGTAGTGTGTGTAATCCATGTAAGGTGTATATAACTATAAAGGATGAGATTTGCATTTTGGACATAAAATATGTACTTGTTGAGTCTAATATGATCTGCTTTCAACTGACAGGTGACCGTGGCTACCCACTAAATAGGTTCATATTGTCTTCTTTTTCATGACTGTTTTCCTTTAATTCAACCAACTGATCCACCCGGCTGGTCACAAATTGACTGATTGATGTATTCATCATTTCAAATAACATTGTATAAAAGATACAACATATATTTAAAAACAATGGAGCGACACAAGAAAGTGTGCACACTTATTTCCATTGTGGTCCCTAAAAGAAGATGCAGCTGGTCTTGTTCCTGGAACCTTCTGCTTTGTAAGCTGGCACTTTAACCACTGAACTATGTATACTACAAATCACAGTGATCAGCTGACACTTCTGAGGACGAGTGCAGACATCAGTCGAAACATGTCAAAGTTAAATAAACATCTCCTTCTCGTTCCTGCCTGAATAAAAGAAAACAATAAACTAATCTTACAGGGCTGTGAGTAGGCTACTAAATTACCTGTGCTAATGGTAATGGTAATTTGCTAATGGTAATGGTGCTAATGCCAGAGGACAGCGTGCTAACAAAACATTTTTATGCACCTCTACCTCATTCAGGAGCACCTCCAACTCATAGTCCGTGAAATTCCATTAAATCCATTATTTTTGATCGTGGATACAGGAGAATCAAATGTGCAGGGCTTGTATATATCTTTTTGCATATATATTTGCATCTAATTGCATATTCAAATGGAGGTGTGTCAAGGGAGGAGTCTGGTATTTCCTCACGTGCATTCGATTTCAAGTTGATTGGGATGTACAAAGGAAATGTACTTGGATTCCTGCGTACACACTATTTCATACATCTGGATTTTTTTTGTTCATGGCATTTTCTTGATTTAAACGTACGTCATCTTTCAGCAGGAAATCCACGCAAGTCTTTGTACATGAGGCCCCTGGACCCTCTGTCTGAACACCTTCCTCTCCTTGGCTCCTCTCTTCTGTCTTATCTTGCCCTCTCTGAGCGCTGTCTAATTCAGGTTCTCTCTCTGTCTATGGTGTACAAACAGATTAGAAAATATCAAGTGTCATGTTTTGTCCTGCACGATTTTTTTGTCATGGTTTACATATATGTAATATGTGTATTTTTTTGTATTTTTATTATTCTAGCGTTTCTTTTTTTCCATTGAGAGAGTAGCAAAGGGGAAAAACATTCATAATAGTAATTTACTCATGCACACTTAAATTATATGATAAGATAAGATAAGATAAGCCTTCATTAGTCCCACAATGGGGAAATTCCAGGATTGCAACAGCACAGGGACAGCAACACACGTGGGGCAGCATGGTGGTGCAGTGGTTAGCACTGTTGCCTTACAGCTAGAAGGTTCCTGGTTCGAATCCCCAGGTTGGCAGGGGTTGGAACCTTTCTGTGTGGAGTTTGCATGTTCTCCCTGTGCTGTGTGGGTTTACTCCGGGGGCTCCGGTTTCCTCCCACAATCCAAAGACATGCATGTTAGGTTAATTGGCTGTTCTAAATTGTCCCTAGATATCTGTTTCCTATAGGCCCTTAGAATAGAGAGTTAGTATTAGTGAAAGCGCTTTGAGTGGTCTTTGTGACTAGAAAAGCGCTATATAAGTGCAGGTTAGTTAGTAACACTCAGAGCAACAATCAAAAAGACAAGAAAAACAAGAGCAGCGAATATACATATGTACACATAAATATATAAATATATATACACAGTGCGGAGCATTGTAGCTAGATGGAATAAACAGCATAACCGTCTACTTAGTTATCCTACATAGTATGAATATGTACCCATACATATTGTCACCCTCCGTAGCGACTGATATTGTCCTAGTTGTATACTGGAGGGGACTATTGTGTAAGTCTACTGCGTCTTTTGCATTCAATACTATTAGGTTGTCACGTTTTTTTGCTATCTCTGCGAGATATAGCAAAAAAACTCACATAAACTCGCATATAGACTGAGATATACCTCTCAGTCTCTGAGACACTGAGAGGTTATACAGTCTGACAGCCGTAGGTAGGAAGGACCTGCGAAACCTCTCAGTTGCGCATGATCAGGTGGGTATAGTAACCAGAAATTCTACTCATGTAAAAGCAGTGCTTTGAAATTAATAATTAAAAGTAGACAACCAAAAATTTCTAGCAGAGTTAAGGGTACAAAGAGCACCCACTTAAAAACTTGAGTAATGATCTCAGTCTTGAAGGTTTGAGGTTCTTCTAAAAAAATTATAACAATTTTCTAATAGTTTTCTACTTTTCTCTAAATTTGAAACATTTTCCTCAAATTTGTAATTTCCTCTTGTAAAATTGACTTTTCTTGTACATTTGAGACTTTATTATAAATTTGTGGATTATCTTACAGCTAATTTTTGTCATTTTTTAAAAATAAAATTACTGTTTTTTAATAAATTTGAAACAGACTGTGGTAATTTTTTTTTACTTTTTCCTTATAACAATTTACATTTTGACCATAATTTTGCAGAGCCAGAACAGAACAATAATTTAACTCTAATTTCAAAGAAAAAAATATTAATAAAGTTGTATTTAATGAAATAAATTCACTTAAATGACCAAAAATGCAGTTATTTCTGTTATAATATTTCTATATATTTATAGTTTTTCAGAACTCTCCTCACCACCCAGACAGCAGGAAAAACCTCCCTTATTTTGAAATCCAAATGTTGGCACATTTAGTTTGTCTGAAGGCTGCTGATGGATTAAAGTCACTGACTTCGTGAATTTCGGTCATCTTAACTTGCCAGGTACATACTGTAATAATGAACATAAATTAGTTAATATTAACTAAGGTAAAGGCAAAAACATCTTTTTATTCTTGTCTAAAATAAGAAAAACAAAAAAAAGAATAATTAAAAAGACAACAAAATGAAGCTACTCGAGCTCCTAACCACACCTATTAGCTAAGTGACTTCATTATTGCTCCCGTTACCAGCGAGTTAAAATCGTAATAAATGCCTCTACTGCTTACATACCTCTTCTGCTTTTTTTCTGCATTTAAAGTACTTTAATAAACTCATGTTTCTCTCGGACAGCGACGCTAGCGAGACACTCTGCCTGCTGACTGGATCGGACATGCGGGCGGGGCACTTCTGAACTCCGCGTAGATGATGGTCACGAGTGTTGCTCGTGTGTGTACTGGTGGAGTGTCATTCCTTCATATTTTTTTCTTAAATTTATATTTCCTCTTAGAGTGGTGGCATAACTTCAAGCGTGGCCAGCCACAACCCAGAAATGTTACCAGAGGAAACCCTGCATACCTCCACCAAGGGCTTTGTTTGTATTTGTGCAGCAGGATTACACAAAAACTACTGGATGGATTTGGATGAAATTTTCACCAGAGGTGGTTCTTCGGCTACAAAGGAGCCCATTACATTTTGGGGATGATCTGAGAATGTATACCTCAGCCAAGGCTCTTATCTTCTCACAGTGTGTTAACAACAATACTCCAAAACTAATGGACAGACTTTGATGCAATTTTCACCAGAAGTGGCTCTAGGCCTACACACAAACCCATTACATTTTGGAGGTGATCCATGAGGGACGGAAGGAGCCTTGGCAGAGGTATGCGCTCTCTGAGTGGTTTTCTAGTTCACTAATGTTTCTATTCTTATTGTACTCCAGGGACTGGTAATATCCTATTGACTGCTGAAACCACAAACCCCTACCCACCAGTGATGCATTATTTCATTCATTCTTTGAGACAAATTTACATTTGCTGGCTCAGGCTAGATCTGAGCTAGCCAGCTAATGCTAGCAATAATGACATAAAAGTGAAGGCGGAGTTGAATACAGTCTGACAGATTTAAAGAGACATGCACTGAAATCAGCCATTCTGAGAAAGGTTGCAGAAGACGATTAACAAATTATGCTGCAAAAATGAAATAATTAAAGAAACAACAACAAACATCTCATAAGACATGTGTGAGCTGTTAATATGTAGGAAAAGGGCACTCAATGACTGCTTTAAACTGATTTTACCATCAATATGACTGTTTTCCTCCATCAAAGTGATTTCTGTTTGCAGGATTATACAAAAACTAAAGGAAACATTTGTATGGAAATGTTAACAGAGGTGCAGCTTTCCCCCACACAGAATTGATTAAATGTTGGAGATGATCCAGCTCATGTTATGATTTAGGATTTTCTTTTTTTTTTTAAATGCCTTCGTAGCCTTGGCGGCGGTAAGCAATCTCAGATTGTTCTTGGTTTTAATCTGGCAAAGCACCACTAATGAAGATGGGTTGCATGTTTCTGCTACCTGTTGACTCGTCGTGGGCACTTGTCAGGCTTAATGTCCACCTCATAGTGGTAGACGTCCATCTTTGGGATCTCCACCTCAAAGTAGTTGGCCAGCAGCTTGATGGGCTTGCCCACGGTACCCATGCCTGGCCGGCGGGGGGCATGGAACACCTGATGCAGGGGTGGGGGGAAGACCCCCATGGGCACTGGAGAGAGAGGGAGGATAGGGCACCATTAACATGGATATATAACAGAAGCAAGGAGTGACAGAAAGAGGAAAAGGACTATAGAAAGACAGAACAATGAGGTCAGAAAGGCAAGCGTGTTAAAGCAAAGGAAGAGTGCAGGCAAGGCAGATACACAGGATATTAGGAACATTTAAGGGAGGAGGTGGCAGAGGAAGTGGTTGTGAACAGCGGAGGACAGGGCAGAGAGGGCAAGAAATGTGGGCATGAGCCAGGAAGGAAGTGTAGGAAGGGGCAAAGAGGACATGATAACAGGCCTGAAACTTAGTAGCAAGGACAGGAAGGTAGAGCATGGAAAGACAGGAAAGAAAATAAAAAAAGAAGTGAAACAGCATAAAGAGAAAAAAGGACATTTAATAGAAAGAGCAGGTTTAGGGGTGACTGAAGGGAATACCAACATAGGAAGAAATGGAGGAAAAGGATGAAAAAAGGAAAAAAGGTGAAGATAAATATTTTAGCGGAATAGTTTGAAAGATGTAGAGCTTACTTTAGGAGACATTCTTCATTCAACTAGCGTCACAAAGAGTGAGCTTTCTGTTTTTATCACATTCTTCTTACAAAAATGAACAACAATTGTATCATCAATATTTCTGCCTGAACAATTGTGTTTTGGTGCTACAAATTCAATATACTGTAGCAGGGGTCTTGATTATCGATCAACAGCATTTACAACCTGAAAACATATATTTTTTTATGATTTAGATGTTCTCTATATAAAAAATAGGGAAAATATATACATTTAACAATAGCAAAGGTAAAATGATGGTTGATTAAGAGGAAAAATAAACAGCAGGCTGTTTTCAAAGCAAAAATATGTTTTCCACTTCTTTGCCACATATAACAAAGTGAATATCTCAGGATTTTGACCAAATCTTCACATCCCTATATCCAAGAGAGACAGCATTTAAGCAGTGGCAAATGTTGGTAACACTACCTTGTATCACCTAGGCTTATAGATGCAGTATTTTATAATAAATTATACAAATAATTCAATTTAAATCCAGTAATAAGAAGATATTAGTCCATAATTATTCTTCTTCTTTCAGATTTGATTGGCGGCTGGCAACCAGCCCACAGGCGCATTACTGCCACTGACTTGATTATCATCACTCTATATCTGTCATGGGTGGCGAGAACGCGCCCCCTCCTTCCCGTTCATCTCTCCTCAGGTCATCAACACACCTGAGTGAGAGGACACACTTGCGCCCTCTCATCAGCCAGTGTTTATAAGGAAGCGCACGTAAGTGGCAATTTGGCCAGCCCATTTTCCCCCCTTACTCCATTCCTCCATTCACAGCTCTCGTCTTCTCTCCACAGGCTGTTTCCTCTGGTGAGTGACTGTTTCTGTAGCTATGCGGGGATTTTGATATTTAATAAAATTTTCACACGTGTGCTGTTGTTTGATTGTTCCTTCTCGTTGCTGCATCACGCACGTGAGCTGATTGCTAAAAACAATCATGACAGAACGAGCCAGCCATGACCTTGGCTCAGCAGGTGCAGCAGCATCGGGACAATCGGCTCTGGATCCCTTAGAGGCGATCGAGCATCAGATAGCCGTGTTGTCCCAGCAGCTGCAAATGATGATGCAGCAATTGGGCACCGTCACACAGCATTTGGCAAATGCGGCTCCCCTGGCTCCTCCTCCTCAGCCTGCTCCCATTGTTCAACCTCCAGTGCACCATACCACCTCCGTTCTCACACCTGCCCCATACGCGGGGGAGGTGGGGAAGTGTAAGGAGTTCCTTCACCAGGTGCAGATGTATTAGGAACAGGTTGGGGGGGGGAGTACCCGGAGGACATCGCGAAAATTCAGTTTTTTACTTTACTGCTACGGGACCGAGCTCTTAGTTGGGCTCAGGCCATGGCAGATAGCCCTGAAGGGCAGGGTTACATCCATCCATCCATCCATCCATCCATCCATCTTCTACCGCTTTTCCGGAGGTCCGGGTCGCGGAGGCAGCAGTTCAAGCAGAGAAGCCCAGACTTCCCTCTCCCCAGCCACCTGCTCCAGCTCTTCAGAGGGGATACCAAGGCGTTCCCAGACTAGCTGGGAGACATAGTCTCTCCACCGAGTCCTGGGTCTGCCCCGGGGTCTCCTCCCAGTGGGACGTGCCTGAAACACCTCAAGTGGGAGACGTCCAGGAGGCATCCTAATCAGATGCCCATACCACCTCAACTGACTCCTTTCAATGTGGAGGAGCAGCGGTTCTACTCTGAGCCTCTCCCGGATGACTGAGCTCCTCGCCCTATCTCTGAGGGTGAGTCCAGCAATCCTACGGAGAAAGCTCATTTCAGCCGCTTGTATCCGCAGGGTTACATGTTTGAGCAATTTGTGGTCACTTTTTCTCGCATGTTTGACCACACCGAGAGTCAACGGAACATCATGAGCCGCCTTATGACTCTCCTCCAGGGCACTCAGTCAGTGGCCGAGTACTTGGTGGAGATTCAGGTCTAAGCGGCGGACTCGGGGTGGAACAAAGTTGCCTTACGCAGCACGTTCCTCCACTAGTTAAACATCCACCTCTGCGATGACCTGGCAGTTTATGCGGTTCCCAACACCCTCGATGGTCTTATCGATCAGGCTGTGGGGTTAGATAACTGCTACCGTGAGCGTGCGAAGGAGCAACAGACCTCCTCTCGCCCGTCTGCCGAGCGGGTGCCCGCCGCGGTGACTGACACTGGTGGGGCTGGTCCTCCTCCTGAGTTGATCTAGCTCAGTCGGTATCAATTGACCGACAATGAGCGCTGGCGAAGGAGGAGGGCTAGCACATGCACGTACTGTGGTTCAGTGAAGCACAGTTGTGACGAGTGCCACCAGTGGCCAAAAGACGCGGCCTGTCAGTAATCGTGGGGGGTCTGGCAGGCGGGACCAAATTAACTCCCCCCGGTAATTTCTCTATTTCAGCCCTCATGCAATTGCTGGGGGTTGAGAGGAGGACAATGGCGCTAGTGGATTCAGGGGCAGAGGGCAATTTCGTGTCGGCTCGGTTAGTTCGGGACATGGGTATTCCCACACTCAAATTGCCCCAACACCAAAGAATTACCACCATATCTGGCCAGGAGGTTGCGGTAGTCACCAAATGCACGGCACAGATCGCCATCCTTCTGTCCGGGAATCATCGGGAGGAACTCACGTTCCTAGTTCTCCCAATTTCATCTTCCCCGATGATTCTAGGTTGTCCATGGGTCCAAAAGCATAACCCCATTATAAACTGGGGTCAGAATTCCATCTCCTCCTGGAGCCCATTCTGTTTGGCTAATTGTCTGCGTTCAGCAGAGTGTTCGCCGTCTCTCCCCCTCTCTCCTCCTCCGGCCGAGCCACCGGACCTCAGC
The DNA here is from genome assembly GCA_020510985.1 of Pholidichthys leucotaenia. Lineage (NCBI taxonomy): Eukaryota > Metazoa > Chordata > Actinopteri > Cichliformes > Pholidichthyidae > Pholidichthys > Pholidichthys leucotaenia. The sequence goes on from CM035849.1 coordinate 97,344,839, forward strand.
CTCGTTCCCCGGGCTTACCACGATTTGGAAGAGGTCTTCAGCAAGTCGAGAGCACTGTCGCTTCCACCTCATCGCTCTTATGACTGTGTTGTGGACCTCATCCCGGGGGCGAGGCTGCTGTCCAGCCAGCTCTATAGCATTTCTGGTCCGGAGAGGGAGGCGATGGAGAGATACATTAAAGAATCGCTGAACACTGGCCTCATTCAGCCATCTTCGGCTCCTCTTGGAGCCGGGTTCTTCTGTGTGGGGAAGAAGGATGGCTCGCTGCGCCCGTGTATCAACTACCGGGAGCTCAACGCAATTACAGTCAAGTACAAATATCCTCTGTCTTTGATTAACTCCGCGTTTGAACTTCTTCAGCGCTCACAGGTGTTCACCAAATTAGACTTGCGCAATGCCTACCATCTTATCCGCAATCGTGAGGGGGACGAGTGGAAGACAGCGTTTAAAACCCACCAGGGTCAGTTTGAATACTTGGTGATGCCGTTTGGGCTCACCAACGCCCCCGCTGTCTTCCAATGGTTAATTAACGACATACTCCACGATATGCTGTATCAATTTGTGTTCATCTATTTGGATGATATTTTGATTTTCTCCCGCTCCATGTGTTCTCCAGTCCATGTGAGAGCTGTTCTGCAATGGCTCTTGGAGAACTAGCTCTACGTTAAGGCCGAGACGTGTGAGTTCTCCACCAATTCTACCACCTTCTTAGGCTTCATAGTGGCTGAAGGGAGACTGATTGTCGACCCGACCAAGGTGAAGGCAGTGCTTGATTGGCCAACTCCCCACTCCCGCAGGGAGCTTCAACACTTCCTCGGGTTTGCGAACTTTTATCGCAGGTTCATTCGAAACTATAGTGGGGTAGCACTGCCCTTGGCCCAGCTGACCTCCGTTAAGGTTCCCTTTCAGTGGACCGAGGCAGCTGAACAGGCCTTTTCCAAATTAAAAGGTCTGTTCACAGACACACCAATCTTGGCTCAGGTCGACACACAGTTCCAGTTCATCCTCGAGGTGGATGCGTCTGATTCGGGGGTGGATGCTGTCCTTTCACAGCGCACACCCTCTGACCAGAACCTCCAGCCGTACGCGTTTTTCTCTTGGCGGCTTACGCCAGCCGAAAGGAATTACAACATAGGGGACAGAGAGCTGCTCGCCATTACGTTGGTGTTGGAGGAATGGAGGCATTGGTTAGAGGGGGCTATTCACCCCATCATCGTGTGGACCGACCACAAAAACCTAGAGTATTTGCGGTCAGCCCGCCAACTCAATGCCAGGCAGGGTCGTTGGGCCCTGTTTTTTCAGTGGTTCAACTTCACCATCACCTACCGGCCTGGCTCTCGGAATACCAAACCAGATGTGCTATCGCGCTAGTTTGAATCCAAGCAGGTAGCGCCCCCAACCCATACTTCCTTCTTCTTGCGTCCTCGGAGCCCTTACGTGGGACATCAAGCGGAGGGTCCATCAGGCCCAGTCTCAGGAGCCTGTACCAGCAGGGCGCCCCCAAAACCGCCTGTACGTCCCGGCAACCCTCTGCAGTGACGTCACCCAGTGGGGCCATACCAGCCGCTTCGCCTGCCACCCTGGGATCACCCGCACCACGGATCTTGTTCGATGGGTGTTCTGGTGGCCCATGCTGCGGCAGGACATGCAGGAGTATGTGCGGGCCTGCCAGACCTGTGTCCGGGGCATGTCTGACTCCCCAACCCCCCCACCCCCAGCTGGACTCTTCCATTCCTTGCCCATCCCTGGTCGCCCGTGGTCCCACATCGCCCTGGACTTTGTAAGTGGACTTCCCCCCTCCCCACGGAAGAACGGTTACCCTGACCATCGTGGATCGCTTCTCCAAGGCTGTGCATCTGGTGGCTCTCCCTAAACTTCCCTCGGCCTTGGAGACGGCCACCCTTCTCACCGACCACGTGATCCGCCTCCACGGTATCCCTTTGGACATCGTGTCTGACCAGGGCCCTCAGTTCATGTCGCAGGTCTGGAGGGCCTTCTGCTGGACTCTGAGTACTACAGTGAGCCTCTCCTCTGGGAATCATCCCCAAAGCAACGGGCAGGCAGAGCGCACCAACCAGGCCTTGGAGGCCACTCTCCAATGTGTGGCAGCCGAGAATCCTTCCTCCTGGAGCACACACTTGACCTGGGTGGAATATTCAATGAACTCTGCTGTCTCCATGGTGACCGGGCTCACTCCTTTCGAGGCGTCATAGGGATATATGCCTCCGTTGTTGTCTATGGCCAAGAGGGAGGTAGCGGTTCCCTCCGTGGGGGCTCACACTCGCCGCTGCCGGCACCTCTGGAGGTCCACGCGTGCTGCCCTTGCCCGCTCTGTCGAGTGCAAGGCCATGGCCGATAGAAGACGGGTGCCTGCCCCCAAGTATGCCATGAGGCAGCAGGTCTGGTTGGTGGCCAGTCAGGTCCCTCTGAAGATGAAGTCGAAGAAGCTGTCTTCTCGGTTCCTAGGGCCCTACGTGATCTCCAGAGTGGTCAATGACGCCTCAGTTCAGCTCAAGCTCCCACCAACCCTACGGGTGAACCCGACCTTCCACGTATCCCACATCAAACCCCTCTCGGTCAGTCCCCTCTGCCCCCCCCCCCAAGCCGCCTCCTCCTCCCCGGATAATCGACGGCCACACCGCCTACATGGTTCGTCGGGTCCTGGATGTTCGCCGTCAAGGCCGGGCCTCCAATACCTGGTCAAATGGGAGGGCTACGGCCCGGAGGAACGCTCCTGGGTTCCCACTTCCTGGGTCCTGGACAAAGAAATGCTCCAGGCCTACCACCATGCCCATCCCGAGAAGCCTTGTGGACCACCAGGAGGTGCTCCTAGAAGGGGGGGCCCTGTCATGGGTGGCGAGAGCGCACCCCCTCCTTCCCATTCATCTCTCCTCAGGTCATCAACGCACCTGAGTGAGAGGACACACCTGTGCCCTCTCATCAGCCAGCGTTTATAAGGAAGCATTCTTCAGTGATTCAACACTGGCTCGTCTGGGTATATTGCCTACGCTAGACAAGCAAGTATATGATTCACACAGGTGAAGAAGTTATTAACCAGTGTGCTTTCTCTTCTCTTAAGGTTGCTGCCATCGTGTGGGTGTGTCTCCAGGACTGCGTGCACTCTGCTGCCACATCATCGCTCACCAACGGCATACAACCACCACCCGGTCAGGTACCACCAGCTCCACTCCTCTCACCCTGCTGGTTCATCTATTCCCCGCTGGGGCCCTGCCGGTTCTCCTCTGGAGGCTCACGTAAGTGGCAATTTGGCCAGCCCATTTTCCTCCTTACTCCATTTCTCCATTCACGGCTCTCGCCTTCTCTCCACAGGCTGTTCCCTCTGGCGAGTGACTGTTTCTGTAGCTGTGCGGGGATTTTGATATTTAATAAAATTCTCAAACGTGTAGTTGTTTGATTGTTCCTTCTTGTTGCTGCATCGCGCACGTGAGCTGAATGCTAATAACAATCATAACAATATCTTTGTATAAGGAGTTCTTATAAGGAGTTCTGAACAATCATCTTCTTCTTTTTCTTCTTTTAGACTTGACTGGCGGCTGCCAACCAGCCTCCAGGTGCACCACCGCCACGCACTTCACTCTATATCATCACTCCATCTGGTCAGGAGCTGTAGTCCATATCTGCATCTCATCTCATTCTTCTTCTTCTTCTTTTAGACTTGACTGGTGTTTGATCCACCAGCCTATGATGTCTGTGAACTTAAAAGAGCCCCCACTTAACAAGGCCTCAACTGCTTCCCAATGTAGCCCCTTAATGTCAAGATATTTTTCTGCTGCTTTCACAATGACTTTTTTTTTTCTTGGAAGTCTGTGCAGTGCAGTTTATCACATCTACCACAAATAAGACAAAATTATTTTCCTTCAAAATCAGAGTATTTTCCTTAATTCTACTGCATGCACTGCAAGTCTGCATACTTTCCCTGTTAGAGTCCACTCCCACTTTTTTAGTTGACACCTTTTTCGCAGCTTCTGCATATGTTAATCCCTGGAAGACTTTTATATGTTGAATTTCTGCTGCTCTCTTACTGGCGTCACAACCTCGATATGCAGAGCTATGTTCACTACCGCAGTTACAGCACTTTAATTTGGCTCCTCTTTCACACTTTCCATATTCATGTTCACCAGAACATCTGGCACATCATTGTCTACCTTTGCATATCGCTGCTACATGACCAAACTTTTGACATTTGAAACATCTGAGTGGAGGAGGAACGGAAAGTCTGACTTCATAGCTCATGTAGCCAAAATACACCTTACATGACAGTCTTGTTTCATCAAATTTTAATATTACCAACAGACTATCACATTTTTCGCCTTTTCTATTAGTTTTCAATCTTTGTTCCTCTGTCACTTTTGCTCCAGTTAAGTTTTTCATTATTTCATCAGCTGAGACAGCCGTTGAAATGCCCGTTATCACTCCTCTCATTGCCTTATTTCCTTCCAATACTGAACACTGTACATTTTTCCCCTCCATCTTATTGACTCTGATTGCTTTTCCTTGTTGAACACTATCTTTACATGTAACTAGTAACAAATCACTATGAAGAATTCTTGCATTTAAAACTTCTCCAAGCAACTTATTAATTGCATTTGTGAGCTTAATTGGGTTCCACTCACAAAATGATGCTCCTTCCTGAGTAAGTTTAATGATTACTTCACACTCCTTCTGTTTATTCCGGGATTGTTCATCTTCAGATTCATCAGCACTTGATAATGCTCTTGATTGATTTTCTTTATGTCTACGTTTGCTTCTTTTAGACTCCACCGAGCTCCAAACTTCCTCTTCCCCGCTTCCTACCTCCATTCCTCCTAGTTACAGACATGGACAAATCTGTTGGTAACTTTCCATTAAAGAAAGAAAATCCAACAATGGTCACTGAAATAACTTGAAACTGACAAAAGTACTAATAAAACATCATCAGGTTCTGAGCAGGTGTGGACTTCCAAGTCTTTTGCTGCTTAGCAACAGCATTTAAAACCTAAGGTCTGCTACACATTAGTTTTTAAGCAGCACTATGTAACTTTCTTATTCCTTGTAGGAACACCGAAAAGGCCACAACCATGGCAGCCACGACCCCAGTCCCAACAGCCAACCACAGGGCTTTTTGTTGTTGGTGGCTAAAGTCGTGCCCTGTGATTCGCTGCTGGGACCGAGGCCACAGACCGAGGCCACATCTGCTGTTTCCCCAGTAATGACACCAAAAAAAGAGCTGTTGAAGGCAATGGGGCCCACTCAGGCTATGGATGAAGTGACAGTCACACAGTCAAATCTTGGTGTACCATCAAAATAATTTTGCAAGCATTATCTTGAGGTGAAAATCTAACATAGTGCTGCATTAAAATGTGCAGAAGAGCCATGCTGTACTTCTGTTGTTGCTTAGAAGAACAAGGCCTCCCTAGCAAAATTCAAGCCCGGGATCTCCTGCTTTCTAAACACACACCTTAACCACAACACTGGTTTAGGTTTCATTCGTTCTCAAATGATAAATGTTCAATTGAAAGGATTCCCAGCAGCAGCAGTACAGTGCAGTGTTTCCCGTCGGTTTACAGCCTTGGGGGGTGGGGGGGGGCAGCGTGAAGGTTGACAACAACAAATTCTTAAAGGGATCATGGTGTTCTGGCGCTATATAGAAAAATAAAATTTAAACAAAACTAGTGCATTGCCCATAGAACGCTATTATTCCTGTCTGAAACAGGTATCTCAATTAGGTTTTTACAGGCCCAAATGTAGGCTGTGTTTGAAAGTGGAATACAAAGAGGTGTAGACAATCACACATGTTAGACTTTGACATACAGGCATTTGAAAAAATTAGGACACCCTGTATAAGCCTGTGTGTGTGTTTTTTGCTGTTTTTTTTTTTACATATTTGGACATATGGATATTTAATATCAATGTTAAAAATACTGGGAGATTCATGTAATACAACTAAACAATTAAAAATGAATTAAAGTCTTTTTTTCAAATTTTCTGTAAAATGTAATTCTAAACAAATAGTGAGGAATAAATTAGGACACCCCCATCTTTTTTAGGACACTCCCACATTCATTCCCAATTAAAATGGCTAAAATAAATTTTAAAAAATACAGATAAAAACAAAAACAAGGTCAGACATAGATATATGAACATTTCTTAATAAAGAACTGAATATTTAAAGGGATGTCCAAATTTTTTCACAACTGTATATGAAAGGGACTGAACGGCACTAAGATTTATTTGATTGTGTGAATAATAATTACAGTATACCTAATTACTGAAAACAAACGAGGCATCCAATATTAGTGACTGTTTTGGAACCCTTGTTTACTTATTTGGCAGATCACTTATTTATGTGACCTTTAATGACTGATATTCATAATAGTGTATCTTGCACTTTGGGGAATGGGAGTTGTTCAGTCATCATTATAATTATTTTAGTTTATACTGTATCACTGTTCAGTGATGGAGTTTAGTGTAATATTGAATTTCTTCTGTGTATCCTCAATAAACTCATGCAGTACTATAACAGGAAACATTTGCAAATATGGCTACGGTCACACTGCAGGTCTTGATGCTCAATTCCAATTTTTTGCTGAGATATGATTTTTTTTGTGTGGGAATTCACATTACAACTTAAATGCAACCCCCATCAGACTCCAGTATGAACGGTCTACAGCTATGAAGTGACTTGCATGCGCAGAAGAAAACGTAATGTCAGACACAGCGTTGTAGAACAATTGAGGACGGGGGGGACAGAAGTTCTTAACCCTGATGCAGCACAGCAAAATAAAAGGTTAAAATCATAAATGACACCAGCTTCATTCCTCTACATGCCAGATGACCACTGTGATCAGCTCTGCTTTAACAGAACTGATAGCCTCTGACAGCCCTCTTTAAAATGAGTAAATGTGCCGTTACTGTGCGCCTGCAATGTCTGACGGCTTCAGCCCCGACGCCCCCCCCCCCCCAAAAAAGAAGTTATTAGTTATTAGTTAGTTTGAAGTTATTGTACAGCTGGAGCCGACAAAAATTACAATCCAGTGATACAGGGAAGGAGATTGATTTAAAAAAAGAGCACAAATCATTTGTTTCTCCCATGCTGGCTGCATCCTCCACCGCAGAATTGTAGCGTCTGTCTCACTTCAATGAGGAAAAAGTCAGATGAAATGCAACATGATCATTCAGATAGAGGTTGCTTTGGAAAATATCAGATAGATATCCGAATTAGTACCACATATGAAAGTGGCTTGGGTCTGGTGTGAAAAAATCGGATATGTGCTGCTCAGACAGTCATTAAAAAATCAGATATGGGTCACATTTGTGCAAAAAAAATCAGAACTGAGCATTAAAAACATGCAGGTGTGTGTGAGGAGGGGGGTCGATGCTGTGATCACGAGACGTCTCGAGACAACTGTGCAATAATCCAAACGGCGACTGCTGTCGACCAAGCTTAAAAACAAACTTTTCCACAGGTAGGTTGTTTTTTTTTTGTAATTAATTCATTAACTAATTGTCTGTGTCTTTCTTTTTTTCGTACAGCGCTGGAGGAACTAGAGAGTTATATCGACGCGTTCTAATACCGTTGCTGTGTCATGGAGCAGGCGAGTGTGTGTTCCGCCGCTGCTTCTCAGTCTAAACGACCGAGACCCGCAGATTTGCCAAAATTAACGCCCGAGAAATTACAGCAGGGCACCGAGGTTAGTGACATCCTTTTCTCCATTGAGAATAAACTTACCAGCATGGATGGTAGACTGGCGCTGGTCGAGCTCCTTCATCAAGAGTTCCAGAATTTGCGGGAGAGCTTAGAGTTCAGTCAAACACAGCTCGTCTCTCTCGTAGAGGAAAATAACAGCCTGAAAAAATTAGTAAACACACTAACCATGCGGCTTGGCGTTGTTGAGGGAGAAAACCGGAAAATGACGGAAACAGTTCTCAGTTTGCAGCCACGCAGCATGAGAGATAACCTCGTTTTTTTCTGGAAATGTTGAAAAAAATAATGAAACTCCAGAACAGCTGGTCCGTGAATTTATCTCATCACAACTAAAGCTATCCCCCGAAGTCACAATTCAATTACCTTCCACCGAGTCCACCGAATTGGGCAAAAAAACTCCCAGAATAAACGTCCCAGACCTGTTGTTGCCAAATTTGAGCATTTTAAGCAAAAAAATTTGGTACAGAGGCAGGGCAGGCAGCTTAAAAACACCAATTATGGTTTAAATGATCAATTTCCACAGGAAATCTTGGAAAGGAGAAGGAAGCTTTTTCCCATTAGGAAACAAAACATCCAAGAAGGTAGACGAGCTATTGTTTCTGTGGACAGACTGTATATAGATGGCAAGCTGTTTATGGACGAAACTATAACACCCTGGTTATTCTAGAGCCTATTTTGTTTTTTGTTGAGTTATTTTTATTTATTTATTTATTTATTTTTAGCTACAGGTGGAAAAAGAGTGTGATTGTGCGCAGGTCTCATTTTTTCACCACTTACCTTTATGTCTGTTTTTTCTCATACTTCTGGTTTATAGGAAATAACTTGAAATACATGTACCCCATTTGCTTGCAATTGCAGGCAAATGGCACAGAGACATCATGCGCGCACACCTAATTATATATGCGTAGGTGTATACTTTACACACAACATATATATATACACATATATGCATACATTACAGACATATAATCACATAGGCACATTTAGTTAGTCTTTAGTACACAACCAGTTAGTGAAAACATGTCTACATTTAAGTTTGTCACATGGAACATACGTGAAATTGGAACCAGGGAGAAGAGGCTAAAAGTTTTTAATCGACTGAACGATCTACAGGCAGACTTTGTTTTATTGCAGGAGACACATGTCTCTAAGTCGTCTGTAGATGCGCTCACCTCCCTGGAATTCCCCCACATGTACTCAGCCGGCTTTAATTCTAAACAAAAGGGGGTAAGCTATACTGTTAAACAGAAGAATACACTTTGTTGTGAATAACACCATAATAGATCCGGAAGGTAGATTTATAATACTAAAAATCTCAGTCCAAAATTTGGATCTATGTATTGCAAGTGCTTATGGCCCAAATGTTGACGACCCATCCTATTTTCACACTTTTTTCACTTCTCTTTCTGAGCACTTGGACACCACACTTATAATAGGAGGGGACTTCAACCTGGTATTAAACCTTGCAATCGACAGGCTCAGTACATGGGGGAATTACCAAAAATAGCAGGCTACTGACACTCTCAAACAGTACATGAATGATTTTGGTCTTTGCGATGAATGGCGTTCTCTTCACCTAACTCTTCGGGAATACACTTTTTTTTTCATCAGTTCATAGTTCACATTCGTGTCTAGATTTCTTTTTAGCCAGTAACTCTATTATGAGGGACATCACAGACACTGAAATATGTTCAAATCAAGCTATAGTATTAGCGATCACCATCCAGTATCTCTTACACTAGTAAATAGGAAAGCTACAAGGGAAACTAGGAGCTGGAAATTTAATACATCACTACTGAAAGACAAAGACTAACAATTTTAATAAAGAGTGGGAATCATATCTGGAATATAATGATGTGCCAGGAATATCCCCAGGTGTTCTTTGGGAAGCAGCAAAAGTGGTCATGCGAGGTAAAATAATCTCTTACTGTTCGTATAAGAATAAAAAAGAAAAAGCACTGGTACTGGACTTAGAACAGAAAATTAAATCACTGGAGACAGCCTGTGCCGTTTCCCCACAGGAACAGACACTTAACGATCTGAGAAAATTAAAGCTGGAATTAAAAGAAATTATAAACAAAAGAGCACAGTTTTTAATACAAAGACTGCATCTTGAGAACGTTGAACACAGTAATAAATCGGGGCGATATCTTGCGAACCAGCTTAGACTGAATAAAGAAAAAACAACTATCCACTCTATCAAGGACATGACTGGAAATATTACCCATGAGCCTGAAGAAATAAATAACTCCTTCAGAAAGTTTTATGAAAACCTCTACTCATCTCAGGTTAACCCATCTGACTCAGAGATAAATACATTTTTGGACGATATTAATTTACCACAATTAAATAATGAACAGATTGCAGCTCTGGATGCACCTCTTCAGGTGTCTGAACTCCAGGAGGCACTTAAGCACATCCCAAACAACAAAGCCCCGGGACCAGATGGTTTTCCAGTAGAATTTTATAAAGAATTTTGGCCTGTGATGGCACCTACTTTTTTTAAAATAGTGAACCAAATTAAAGAAGATAATGTAGTTCCTCCAAATATGAATTTGGCTAGTATTATCCTGCTCCTTAAACCTGGAAAAGAACCTATGCTTCCATCCAGCTACCGTCCCATCTCATTTATGAATGTCGATCTTAAAATAATTTGCAAAGCTCTCGCCAAAAGACTGGAAAGGATAATCCCGTTTATTATACACCCAGATCAAACAGGTTTCATCAGGGGTAGGCACTCAGCTGATAATACACGCAGGCTATTTAATTTAATAGACTACTGCAAGATCAATAATATAGAAACTACAATCTTGTTCCTGGATGCAGAGAAAGCCTTTAACCGTGTTAACTGGAAATTTCTTTTTATGGTGTTAAACAAGTTCGGGTTTGGTTCATCTTTCATAAACTGGATTAAAACACTATATAGGTGTCCAGCTGCGTCTGTCCGAATAAATGATCAGACTTCCCGAAGCTTTAATCTCCAGAGAGGTACTAGGCAGGGGTGTCCACTCTCTCCCTCACTTTTTATCATCTTTACTGAACCATTAGCAGCAGCCATACGACAAAATGTTGATATCAGAGGTATTCAAACTGGAGAAAAGGAACACAAGATAAGTCTTTATGCTGATGATATATTGATTTTCCTTGAAAACTCACAAAGATCTCTTCTTCAGACAGTGGCGCTCATTGATAAATTTTCATCATTATCAGACTACTCTATTAACTGGTTAAAATCAATAGCTTTACCTATAAATTGCAATTTCTCAAATACATCTACTATTCCAATACAATCAGGAAATGTTAAATAATTAGGAATAGATATGTCCCCCAGGCTCTCAGAGTTATTGCGACTAAATCATATTCCCCTTTTAAAAACAATACAAGACGACCTTACGCGCTGGAGGACACTACCTTTATCATTAATGGGAAGAGTCGCAACCGTTAAAATGATGGTCCTTCCTAAAATTAATTATTTGTTCTCAATGATCCCTACCCAACCATCAATGGCCTGGTTTAAGTCTCTAGACTCAAATATAAGTAAATTTTTATGGAAGGATAAACCATCACGGATTAGTTTAAAAACCCTCCAAAAAGCGAAAGAGTGCGGAGGCTTAAGATTTACCAAATTTTTTTAATTACTTTTTAGCCAATAGACTGCAGTTTGTTTCAAAATGGACAAAATCAACCCCACTAGGAAACCCATGGTTAGATACTGAACAGGCTGTCTGTGGGTTGCTAAATATCTCTGACTTACCTTTTATAAGTCCCTGTATTAAACGCCATGACTGTTTTAAAAGTATTAATATCAGTTCCTCTCTGATGGCTTGGTGGAAATTTTTAAAAATAACAGGGTCTTCACTTGTCCCCTGTAAACTCACGCCCATTTGGAATAATCCTGATATCCTGCAACAAAAGAGTACATTAAAATTTCCACTATGGCAAGACAAGGGAATAAATAACTTAGAGCATCTTATTCAATGGAAATTTTATCCAATTTCAGGATCTAGTGTCACAATACGAAATCAGTGATAAAAAGTATTTTGAATATCAACAGCTTAAATCCATAATAAAAGCAAGATTTAGTCTTAATCAGACAGATTTAGAAATACCAGTTAAAGGCCAAATGTCACGTAATTTTTTTTTCTAAATGACAACGAATTTAGATAAAATACACATAGCTTAAACCAAATATTCATACCGGAGACCATATCACCCACCTGTATTTACATAATTGCACAAAATACACCAGGTGAAGGCCCCACCTTGCTTGCTGGCTTGTGACAGCCAGTCCAGACCACGCCCATGTTTTTGACATCACCAGTTGTACCCTGGCTGCCCTGCCTATCCACATTCACACTTATCAACATTGGACAATCATGACGGAAAGTGACAGCGATTGTGAACAAATTAGTTTAGTTTTGTCTTTTTTTTTTTGTCTTTTTTTTTTGTCAGTAGTTCAGACAGTGACAGAGGCATTGAACCTTACCGGTTCGAGCCGTCCGAGACGGAATCAGATGCTTTGTCTGATGACAACAGTTCCAACGATGACCAGAGAGCAGAACCAGTGGAAAATGTCATTGAACTGGACATTAATCGCCTCCAGAATTGCGAAGCCGAAGGGGGTCTGTCGAGGGCGCCCCATAAATATTGATTTTTCGGAAGCCATTATTATTACAGTGGAGGAGAGCCGCTGCTGTCAAGAAATTGACCAGATCAATATGAAAATGGAGGCGCATACCTGTCAAGTGAGACGTTTTCGCCGTATTTTGGTGCCAAGCGCGGCTGTGGGGGACGGCGGAGTGGTGGGGGACACTTTTCTGGGAAATGTTTTAAATGTAGTTCGTGTTGTTATTGTCAAATATTTTAAGGAAAATACGGGGAAAATGCAATTTTAGCAAAAACGGGCGTATTGCCATTTCTGTACGCCCAAAAGAAAAATATACTGGAAAAAAAATTGAGTGTGTTGAGGAACACGTCCTGTCTGTGATCCCCCACAGCTGGTGCTGGCAGATCGCTCAGCGTGAGCTATTCTCACTACAATGAGAAGTGTGGAGTCACTCATTAGTTTGATTGTCTGGGCGGGCTGATCGCTCAGCGTGAGCTACTCTCACTACAATGAGAAGTGTGGAGTCACTCATTAGTTTGATTGTCTGGGCGGGCTGATCGCTCAGCATGAGCTATTCTCACTACAATGAGAAGTCATTAGGACAATGGTTTAACACGTTCAGCTGGGCAGCGGTTGAGGAACAGAGAGATCGCCTTACAAATACAGAATTCTGCTTTTTTTTTTTATTTTGCGCCGGACGCCGAGTTGTGTTGTTATTGTCAAATATCCATGAATCCTTAAAATATTTGACAATAACAACACGAGTTGCATTTGGGGCATTTCACAGAGAGGTGTCCCTTGTTGCTCCGCCGTCCCTTATAGCCGCTTTTTACGGTGTTGAAGTACGGCGAAAACGTCTCACTTGACAGGTATGAAAACATTTCCCAGAGAAGTGTCCCTTATTACCCAGCTGTCCCTGATAGTCCCGTTTTAAGGTATGGGTGAAATATCCAATTTTTTCTTTCTTGTTGCTCACTTCAACCTTCCAGTCTCCATATAAACAATCAATTGAAATACCCCAAGCATCAAACTCGGGTACAATCGATTTCGTCACTTCCGCCTTCTTCCCCAGGCGATTCCAGGGGCCGTGTCAGGCCAAGCGCGGCAGTTTTAAATTAACGAATATTCCGTTGTTACTGAAGCATATGCACCAAGACCCGAACGGATCGGTTCCCTTTTATATCTAGTTTCAAGATATTTAAAGTACCCTGTTACGTGACATTTGGCCTTTAAGGTGGCAGAGTTTCTAAATCTCCGTTCCCCAAAATTGATATCGAAAATACATGGACTATTATCAAAGTTGGATGAGTCCGTATCTCTTCATTATCAAAATGGGAGACAGACTTATCGATTAATAAGGAGGAAAGTTTCTGGACACAAATATGTTTAAACACTTTTAAGATGACTAAAAACTCTAACTTACAACTTATACAGTATAAAGTTCTACATAGAATTCATTACACAGGACAAAGGATGTTCAAAATGGGCCTGAGTCACAGAAATATCTGCTCTCACTGCACTAGCAACGTCCCGGATAGCTATATGCATGCTATGTGGTCCTGTGCACCGGTTCAAAAGTTCTGGCAGAAGACATGTGAAGACCTGTCGGCATGGCTTGGGTATAGTGTCCCACCCTTACCCACACTTTGCATATTAGGTGATTTAAGTGAAATAAATATAGATGCAAGGATGTCACATATGGCTCTCACTGCCTTATGCATCGCAAAGAAAACTATCCTCATGAATTGGAAATCAAGAAATAACTTATACATGACTTACTGTATTATAATAACTTACTATTGGATTATATTAGCCTGGAGAGAATGTCAGCCTCCTCAAATAATCAATTGGTGGAATTCAATTCTCTCTGGTCCCTGCTTATTAATTCTATAATCTGAGGGGTGGCGGGTGGTGACTCGCTCTCCTTGGCACCTCTGGCGGCTGGCTGCGCCCCGACTGTGGGTGTCCGGGGGGCCCGTTCCGGGGTGGCCGTCTGTCTGGCCTTGGGGGGGGGGGGGTTGGTTGGGGGGGCCAGGGGGTTGGGCTGTGACCCCTGGCCAGCTGGCCTCACCCCTCGGGGAGGGGGGGTCTGGGTCTGGCCCTGGGCCCCTGGTGCTGGGGGAGGGGGCGTCCCCCCCCCCCCCGGTCCAGGGTCGGGTGTGTGCCAGTGGTGGGGGTTGTCCCCGGTGCATCCTTGCACGGCAGGGTTGTGTTTTCCCTGGTGGCACCCTGGGGTTGGTGCCTCCATCCTGGGCTGCCCTCCCCATCCACTGGGGTCTGCGGGTGTGGGTATGCGTGTGTGTGTGAGAATGGGTGTGAGTGTGGGCTTGTATATGAGCGGATGTAGAAGTGGGTGTGTGTTGAGTGGGCAGGTGGGGCTGTGTGTGGGTGTAGGTGGGTATGTGTGATGGTGGGTGGAGGTACGTGTGTGTATGGAAGCAGTTACTTGTGGGTAGATGTCTAGGGGGTGGAGGATGTGTGCATGGGTAGGAGAACTTTGTTGGGTGGCAGGGGTTGGGCAGTCCATCTAGTGGCATGGGGGCTGGCGTTTCGGGGCCTGCTTGTCCCGGCCGCCCTGCTGTTGTGTTGCGGGGTGAGGCGCTTTGTTGCATCGCCCCTGGTGTCATTGGTGGCGGGTGAGTGTTGGTGCTTGGGGGTGGTTGGGGGGTCATTGACACGGGTTGATGGCCGTGTTTCCATTGGGTTGCTCCGGGGTGGCTGTGGTTGCAAGGCGGCCTGTAGCTTTCGGTGTGCGTCTGGGGTGGGTGGTCGTGGGCCTGCGTGGGCGCTCGGGGGCGTCGCCTGGTGTGTTGGGCGCCGTGTGGGTCCGGCCCATTTTTCACTATTGTGACTGTTGTTGTCCATGTTTGTGTGTGTAAGATGAGTGGAAATATGTTTGGTTGCCCCATCATGTTAGTGGTGCTGGGAGCGCCAGGCCGTGATGCTGGTGGGTCCTGGGCTGCTTCCACTGGCGGCCCTCGCCCTGGGTTGGGATTTGGGGGCAGTGGGTGGCCTCATGAACCAGTCTGCAAGCTGGCTTCTGAGGAGGGGGGGGGGGGGAACGGCCTCGCTTTTAGACCGCCTACCTCCCAGTCTTATTTCCTGCCCTCCCCCTCCCCCTGAGTCTGGGTGGAATATACATCTTTTTTGTTACATTTAGGGCTTTGGGGTGGGGGTGTGCTGCACTGTGTTGGTGAAGGGGATACCTTTGCTGCGTGGTGGGGCTAGACTCACCTCAATTTTAATTGCATTTTAGACACTGAGGGCTTGGGGGGATGGGGGCCCTGCTGCCCATCGCAGTGGCTAGCGATGCTCCAATCACTATCCCCCCAATTTTAATTGCACTTTGGTAGTCTACACATTCACACACAATTATATCATATAACCGACACACACCCACCATGTTCTGTGTGGGGGGAGGGGGTGGGTGAAGACCCTGTTGCCCTGCTCTTGCTGGGGGCGTGGGGGCCTGGTGGGGAGCCTGGGACCTATCATGTTGTCAAAATCCCTAGGTGCTACTGAATATATAGATACGACCAAGGAAGTGAGAGGGGGGCTGAATATGAGTCTAAGTGAGAGTGAGGGGGTGATGAATGGAGGTGGTAATGGTGGGTCGGTTTTGTGCAGCGCTTTGCATGCCGGGTGGCATCTTGGAGCACCTGCGGTGGTCTGCTGATTGTTCGCTCAGATGGGCGCCGGGGTAGGGGGTCTGCTTCTGTGGTCTGCGCCGGTGGTCTCCCTGGTCACTTCCGGGCACTGGTGCGTGTTCAGGCTCGCTGCATCTGCTTCGCAGCCGCCTTATGAAACAAAGGTGAATGAGGAGTGAATTTGAATGGGTACAAGAGTGAGAGAAAATGGGTCAGTCTGGGTGAGTGAGAGGGGTGTGCATGGGAGCATGTGGGTGTGAAGGTGTGGGGAGGGGTGTGTCTGCGAGTCGGGAGGTGCTGGATTAAGGGGGGTAGTGCCTCTCGGCAACGTGGGCCCCCCTGGGCAGGGGGACTTCTTTGGACGTGGGGGTCCCCGGGGTGTGCGACAGAGGTGCTGGGGCGAGCCCGCTGTGGGGGTGCCTGGGGGGGCTCGCGCCGGGGGGTGCGGGCCGGTCTCTGTCCCAGGGGGTGGGGTCGCTGGCCTCCTGGTGCCTGGGGGTGGATGTTGGCCCCGCTGGGGGGGGGGGGGGGGTCGGGCGGGTCCGGGGGTGTGGGCTCACTGCGCTGGCCGCCAAGCAACCTGGCCTCCCTTGATCGTCCCTCCGGGGGCGGATGCCTGGCTTTCCTGGAGCTTGCTGACCTAGGGGCTGGGGGTTGGTGGCACTGCCTTGCCTGCTCGGGGTTCTCGGGGGGCGAGCTGCTGCCACCAGCCCTCCACTCATATGTTTCCTGACAAACCACTCACATGCACACACTTATTTTGCACGCATTCTCATATATATATGCACACAGACATACATGCACAAGTGTCTCTCCTTTAACAGGTGCGGAAACCAGACTTGTGTTGAGACATCTTCGGTGGAAGAAGCAGTTTGTCTTTTGTTTGTTTTAGTTGTTTTTTGTTTGTTTGTTTTTTGTCTGTTCCCCTCCCTTTTCTTTTCCCCCTTCACACACTTCCTTTCCCTCTTCCCCATCCTGTTGGGTCTTCCATGGGTAAAACAATTAAAATAAAGTATTAAAAGTTATTACAGGAGGAGTTTACAACAATATACAATACACAGCTAGGTACTGTATAAGCTCCTCTTTGCAAAGTAAATCTGTTTTGGCACAATAAGGGTGACAGATCCCTGTTCCGTTTGCCTAGATTCATGACAGGACAAGGGAAAAAACAAAACAAAAAAAAAAACAAACTGCAGTGTGACCATAGCCTAAGAGACCCATTGTACTGCATCATTTTATATTTTAGCAGTATTTTATTATTAAAACTTTTTTAAAACTGTAATCAACTGAATTAACTACAAAACACCCAACATTATTATACACAGCAGAAGGACCTGTTTGACTGCAACTGTTGCATCAGTGTTGCCCATTTGTCAGTAAATATTTAACTAAAAATGATTCATTTCATTATTTAGGCGTTTTTGTACCCTGTTTGGTCATTAAGTCATTCTAGCCATTCCACTCTACAATTATGGTGGTATTAATATTAAGTTTTTAATTTTTAGATACTCGCGCTGGAGGAGTGCCATTGGGGACTCGCGGTCATACAAAGGACAGTGGTAGCACACGATTCAGCAGCTGGAACACCCGTCTCCCACTGACCGGGCAGGCTGGGCGTGCCTCCCCGCGAAGGACCACGGTGCACCAGTCGGGCCGCTGTTTCTCCCGACGTGTCCTGTGTTGGATACACCAGTGTTCTTTGTCAGACCCCAAGTCTCCACTGGCGCTCCTCCCAGTCTGCTCACGCACCTCGTGTTCTCCACATATGCTGAATTATCCTTTAGACCTACCCAATCACAACTTTATGGTGTAATTTTTTAAGCATTAAATCTTCAGTATTCTCTTTTTCTAGTTAAATTTGTCACTTTTCACTTCCTTGTTTTGTTTACGGAGTGCTGTGGTGACTGGTTGTGATGCTGCGTATTATCCAATCAGTACGGAGTCGATCTGAAACCCCACCCACACTTCCAGAAGCCAAACATGAGAAGACAGAGCTGTGGTTAAACTTTTATTGGTAAAAATTACATATTTTGACTGAACAACTCCATACTCTGGGATGCACACCCTCGTAACCTCAGCAAAGCACTTATAAAAGCTGAGGTCAGTCTGACAAACAGTTTGAGAGCGATGTGAGGAACAGACACACACACTGGTTTTCATGTTTGATGGGGACAAATTTTCTGATCATCACTTGTGGGGACTACCCTTTCTACACAGACCGCGATTCCTTGCATTTACAGATAGACAGATTAACTTGACACTCTGGGGGGAAGGGGGGTGAGGATCCGTTGAGGGGACACTGCAGTATTTAAAACTCAATGTGCACTATATATTGTTTTCAAATATACAGAAGAGCTATGTTGCACTTTAGAGGAAGGACACATTACTAGAAGGATTTGAACCCAGGGCTCCTGCATGACAGATGAGTATCTTAATCCCTACACCACACTACTGCATTGGGATACACACCCAAAAAAAATGTCAAGACAGAGTGGCTGACAGACATTTCATAAACATGATATTTTTTTTTATATTAACAGAATTGTTTGAAATTTGGTGGTTAGCTCAAGAATACTGTTGTGATTGTGAGTCTGAAGTTTCATCAAATTTGAATCAGTACATCTGCAGTTAAACTTAGAATTACATGCCAAAGAAAAACTGTACAACTTGATTGGCCTAGAAAATCAAAACAGATTGACTTTTTGGATAATTTTAACAACTTTTCATCAGTGTCTGTAGATGATCTCTGCTTATTTCAACCAATCTGGATGAATGGCCAAAGGCATGGGTGTCAAACTCATTCCATGGAGGGCCACGACCCTGTGTCTTCAACGGGTGATTTCACTGAATTTCTACCCACTGATTGCTGATCAGTGAAAACACCTGCTCAAGACACTGGGTGGAGGTAAAACATGCAGGGTATTGGCCCGCCATGGAATGAGTTTGACACCCTTGGCCTAGGGAGTTCATTTTGAGTCTACTTGCACATTTTTTGAAAATATGGTGCAAAAAACTTCATTTTCAGAGTTTGGCACAATTGACAGAAAGTTGCAGAAGGTTTCAGTGAATAGAATGATGAAAGAATTTTTAGTTTAGGCCCAGCTGTTCTCAAAATATTTGCAAAAACATGAACGTATTTATTATAGAAGAAGAAGAAGAAGCTGCCTGGAACCCTAATAAAAAAAATTCTTAAAATTAACTAATGAAAATCAGACATTGCTTTTGAATTCTGGTTCAACACAATCATTTTAAAAAACAAACTTAAAACTGGTCTGGACAAAAATGATGATACTCCTAGAAAAGACAGTCCCCCATAGGGACATGTTAAACTAAGGTGCGTCCCGTAATTAGCATCACAGGTGTCTTCAAAAGCCAGTTTTGAAAGCCGGGGATCAGACCGCGAAGGTCTTTGCCTCCCCCTGACGCCTGATTTGCATAGTACCAGACCCCCATGGTCCCTCCTGCAGGTGGTGAACCCACTGGAAGGCGAACCCATGTACTGTAACTCCTTCGGGCTGAGCACGGCTGGGTCCCATGGGCAGAATCCTGGCCACCAGGCGCTAGCCATCAAGCCCCTTCCCCAGGCCTGGCTCCAGGGCGGGGCCCTGGTAACCCCATAATTAGACTTAGACTTAACTTTATTAATCCCTTTGGGATGACTCCCTCTGGGAAATTTAAAATGTGCCCAAAATGTGTACTGGATGGGGTACACTGAATCCTTATTTTTTATTCATCATGGAAGTATGTTGGATAACTCTTAAGTTTGGCCCTTCACCCAGGACCAGTTTGTCTTGGGAGACCCTACCAGAGGCAAACTACCCCAGGCAACATAGCTCTTGGGATTACTAGGGCACGCAAACCCCCCACCACGATAAGGTGGTGATCCATGGATCATGGATCATCCAGTCTGTTGTAGTGAAGAGGGAGCTGAGCTCTACAGCAAAGCTGTTGATTTACCAGTCAATCTACGTTCCTACCCTCACCTATGGTCATGAGCTTTGGGTAATGACTGAAAGAATGAGACTGCGGATACAAGAGGCTGAAATAAGCGTTCTCTGTAGGATTGCTGGACTCACCCTCAAGAGATAGGGTGAGGAGCTCAGTCCTCCGGGAGAGGCTCAGAGTAGAACTGCTGCTCCCCCACATCAAAAGGAGTCAGTTGAGGTGGTTTAGGCATCTGATCAAGATGCCTTCTGGACGCCTCCCACTTGATGCGTTTTGGGCATGCATCAAGTAGGCACGCATCAAGCATGTCCTGGGAAGACCCAGGACACGCTGGAGAGACTACGTCTCCCAACTGGCCTGGGAACGTCTTGGTATCCTCTCTGAAGAGCTGAAGCAGGTGGCCGGGGAGAGGGAAGTCTGGGCTTCTCTGCTTGAGCTACTGCTTCCACAACCCAGACCTCCGGAAAAGCGGCAGAAAATGGATGGATGGATGGATGGATGGTGTCTTCAAACTTGTATTCAGTTTGCTGATTTAAAGGGTGAAAAGTAGTCACTGTGCTGCTTGGTATTATGATGTGTATCATCATCATCATCTGGTAGTCCACTGATGTCAGTGATGACTTGATAATGTTAGCTTTTGCAGGAGTGTTAGTGGGCCGCAAGGCCAGCACGTGAGCGGCAGAATCACCCGCAAAGAGTGCCCACCAATCCAGTTGCTGCTCTGGTGTGTCTTCTCTCATGAACTTGCACATATTCACGGTGTCGCTTTTCCTCAATGGCTGAGATGCCCTTACACACTAATACTCTCCACTTCTTCCCGTCACGATATCATGATGTGTACCACACTGAATATGGACCACAGAAAGCAAAGGAGCGAGTTGTCTCAGGAGATTAGAAAGAAAATTACAGACAAGCATGTTAAAAGCAAAGACTCTAGGACCATCTCCAAGCAGCTTGATGTTCCTGTGACCACAGTAACCAATATTATTAAAAAGTATAACATTCATGGGACTATAGCCGACCTCCCAGGACATGGACACGAGGAAAAGGAACCCCAGGTTGAAAAGAAGAACAGTACATATTGTAGAAAAAGAGCCTAGGAAACCATCCAAAAATCATTCACGCTGAATTCCAAGGTCAAGGTATGTCACTTTCTAATCGCACCATGGATCAATTTTTGAACAATAATGGACTCCATGGAAGAAGCCCAGGAGGGCTCCTCTATTGACAGAAAAATGTTTTAAAAAAGCAGCCAAAATGCATGCTGACAAGCCCCAAAGCTTCTGGGAGGTTTTCCTTTGGACTGATGAGACAAAACTGGAGCCTCTGAGCCAGTCCCATCAGCACCATGTTTACAGAAAGAAAAATGAAGCATACAAAGAAAAGAACACTGTGCCTACTGTGAAACATGGAGGAGGCTCTGTTATGTTCTGGGGCTGCTGTTGGCACAGGGTGTCTTAATCAGTACATGGTGCAATGAAATCTCAAGACAATCAATTCTTCTGGAGCAAAATGTGCTGCCCAGTATCAGAAAGCTTGGTTTCAGACACAGGCCATGGGTCCTCCAACAGAATAATGACCCAAAACACACAGCTAAAAACACCCAAGAATGGCTGAGAACAAAACATTGGACTGTTCTGAAGTGGCCTTCTATGAGTCCTGATTTAAATCCTATTGAATATCTGTGAAAGTAGCTGAAACATGCAGTCTGGAGAAGGCACCCTTCAAACCTGAGACAGCTGGAGCAGCGTGCTCATGAGGAGTGAGCCAAAATACTGTACCTGTCGACAGGTGCAAAAGTCTCACTGAGAGCTATAGAAATCGCTTGATTGTAATGACTGCATCAAAATATTAAGTTAAGGTTATCATCCTTTTTGTCCAGGACAGTTTCATTAGTTTGTTTTTTCAAAATGTTTATGTTGAACCAAAATTCAAAAGCAATGTACTTATCAAAAAATGTTATTTATTTTTATTGTCAGTTTCGAAGTATTTCAATGACCATTGTGGGATTTTCTTCCTTTAATGGAAGGCTACCAACAAATTTGTCCACATCAGTAAAAGCAAAAGTCTGATAGGGTTAGGAAGTCTTGTAGTGAGGGGTATCCTAGCCTGGGTACTCAGTGTGAAACTAGTTGTGACTCCTGCCTGATAGGGGCCCAATGCCTTAACCTCGGGGTCCCCAGAGAACAGCCCTCCTGCTCCACAACAAAGACCCCAGCTGCCCTGCTCCTCCATCTCACAGACACAAATTCACGGGTGTACGACAGAGGGAGTGCCCTTGCTACCGTGAACACGATCATGCACACAAACTCGGGGGGGCCCCTTCAACATTCCCAGCCTCACCATGGAGACACCACAGCAACACGGCATTGTCATGGATATCAGGGGACCCTGTCTGTGAGTGAGTGTGTAGGGTTGTTGGAGGAGATGGGCAGAGACAGGAGTGTTGTCGTGGTCCTGCTCAAGAGACCTTGGCCTCTTTGGGCTTGCACTTTTTTGCGTGTTCACACAATAGGCCTAAATGCCTGTGTGTTATCAACTTGAAAAGTTCTGTATTAAGCAGCAACCATGTCTATATTTAGAGTATGGTGACAAATTAATAAGGGGAAAAAATACAGTCCACATAAAATGCCTTATTAAGGCCAGTACAGTTTCAGTGTGCCTTGGCGTCAATTATCCAACAATCTGGAACTCTGATGGGAAGATGCACCAAACTTCAAAAAGATATGTCTTCATTAGTAATTTGAAGTGATGGTGGAGAAAGATGATGGAGAAGTAAAGTCTAACGTATCCATCCAAAATATCACAAAAGTGCCTAATGGTTAAGAGTGGCTGACTGCAAAGGTCACATCACAGCATATGAATCACATGTACAACTACTTAGCGATATTTACTGTCATCCTCCAAGAGCCCACTTCCACTAGGAAGTAAAAGGTACATATCATCAGAGCTTGATATTGCAGAATAGCTAAACTGAAATACAGTCAAGATTGAGCAAACATGACGAAAACAAACATCTCACCAAAACAAAGACACCAGGTACCCTCAATGAAAGGGTCAAGCATTCAGTTTTTTCCCTATTTAATTAGTCACCTTTGCGTCAGAAAATCCATGTGTGCAATCGCACATTGCTACGACACATCTGACAAAAAGTATAAACACAGACACCGGACATGTGGTGCCCACATGTATTCTTATGTGCAAGAAAAGCATGCAAGTGTGTGAATATGTGAGTGTGTATAGTGTGCTGTGATTGTTGCACACTGACACACACTTCGTCCTCATGCCAGTGAAGGCAGATGGCGAGAAGCGAAGCCAGCCCTCTCACATATCCCAACACAATAGCAGTCTCTCCGGGGTGGAGTAGGACTTAAAGCGGAGTTTTGGCGCTGCATCACAATACAAAGACGTTCTTTACTCGCAGGCAGTACGATGATGTAACAGTAATAAGACCAAGTCACCTAGAAATCACTTTTAGGCACAGCATGGATTTGGTGTTTGGGATCCTTGTGATATAAAAGCCAGTTTACCGCTTTCAAAATCATCTGGCCAAGTTTCCAACTTAAAATTTAAAAAAAAAAAAAATTGAGCTGATTTTAAATAGACAGTACAGCAAAGTTCTGCATTTTTATTCAGATTTCAATATATATTTCATTTTTTAACTATTTATTATTAGTTTATATCAAAGCTCCTATGAAAGAAATGCTTCTGAACTTAAGTGACCACATGGATATTGTCAAGAAGGAAAACAATTCAAGAATTAGAATCATAAACTCAACTATTTATCTAAATATCTGGATGTTAACCATGAGTTAACCATGAAAATCTGAACAATAGACTGTGTTAACAGCAGCCAATTAGACATGAAGTAGTAGGAAAACATTACTTAATAAGTTATTACTATTCCTTTACAATTATGTCTAAATGGAATACTGACATATGTTTATCTTAGATATAGAACACTGAATCATTACACTTGATCAGAAACTGATATGAGGGGTCACCAAGGCCCTTCCCTATCCCAAAAAATAAAAACAAGCCTATTCAAGTGATTTCAGGGTTCACTATCTTTCAGTTTGGCTTTTTTTAATCTATGGAATACTCTGCATATAAAAATCTGAGACATCCAAGTAATTTATGCATTGGCAGTACTACAAAGAATTGCAAAAGTTTATCAGATTATATCCATTGCAAAATTTTAACACCCTGCATTATTAAAAATAAAGACAATAGAGGCTAGGACTTGGAATCAGGGTTAAAGATTCTCCAAGATTTAGTTTTGCTGTGTCTTGTCTTGTTGGTTTGTGTTGTATACTGTTGGGACTGTGTACGTATTTTGTGTAGTTGTATATTATGTTTTGTGTATTTTAAAAGCCCAGCTAGGGACTGGCATTGCAAATTAGACGAGGCTACAAATGCTTTGGTCTGTAGTAATAATGTATGCTATGTACTTCTCTCTATACACATAAACAGAGGAAAAAAGATAAATGGACTTCAGACATCGACATGAAGTTGGGCAAAGTCAGGTTCACGTTTTAGCTGCTTGCTTATCATCCCTCAGTGTCAACCACCAAAAGATGATCTCTCACTGGCACTAATATGCAGCTGGCAGTAAATCATAAAGTGGAACATGCAGCAGACAGAAAGCACCCGTACAAACCAACTGCTCTGCACACTATTCTATAAAAAATGTGCGCAATTTAGGATGTTTTTTTTATTTTACATAGATAAATAATCCGCATGCCTCCTCCGCAGACAGCAGGCCCTTGGTTTCTTTATGTGGGCTCTGAGCGACAGCCTTAAACGGTGCCTGTCAGTAAAAACGGAGGCCCGTCTGCCGTGAGGGGCGGGCGGGGTGCAGCCAGCCAGCTGCCGCTGTTGCTGCTGGAAGGCGGGCTTCAGCCCGTCCCTCCTCATCGAGATTCCCACGACCTCCCTGCCCCCGTGCATGGCGTGCTCCAAAAGGTTTATATCATAGCTATAAATCTGGTTAAATGATATAGTTTTCTCCACGCAGACCCTCCATCTCCCACCCTCTCTCCTCCAACTGTCGCGGGTGGACTTGACATCAAGCCCGTGGCTTAATGTCAAGTTAACCCGCAATCGTAAGAGAAGCGAGGGCCAGGGCACCACGAGCCTGAAATCGGTTATAAACACCAGCCATTTAAACTATAAAAATAAAATAAAAAAATATATAGACCTACCAGCACCAGACGGTCCCGGCTCCATCCCATTCACTTAGCCGCGGCGGTAACAAGCTAGCTTAGTCCGGGGGATGCTGGGGCCAAACCGCCGCCGGTGGGCCCCCTTTCAGGGTGGAAGCGTCTCAGACTCCCAGCTCCCTCCTCTCGGCGTGCAGTCGTCTCCTGTCTCGGTGAACCCCCGCCCCCTTACCCCTACCAGAACACCCCCAAAAGACCCGCAGAGGAGTTAAGGCTAACGGTGATAGCTGCCAGATGCCTGCCAGCCTGTCTGCCCGTTGACCCTGTGGGTAGTAACGGCCGGAGCTTGGAGGGCGACAACCGTCTTATTTGCAACGGCTCTGAGTGGTCCCCGCCCGGCGCTGCGCTCTGGCCGTTTATCCGCGGAGCTGTGATTTCTTGACGGGTCTGGTTGTGCTCCTGCTCACCGTTCACGCAGGACTCTCCAGCGTAACGGAACAACAAAAAAAAAAAAAAGAAAAGCAAAGGCCAACCCCAGCTCACCCCCCGAAATTATAAAACTTCTTCTTTGCCATTGAAATTGTAAAGGAAACTGTTGGTGAACTTGCTTGTCACACCCCAGAGGTTGACAGTGGAACTGCACGGCAGACATGCACATGTGGGCAAATGAGGACATCTACAGTTAAAGAATGAATGAAGGGATAGTAACATGCATATTAGCCGGGACCCATGTGGGGAAAACCCGAGGGGAAAAGTAACATTTTTACAATTTCCTTTATAAGTCACAGACTACCTGAAATGCGGAACTCATCTTTTAAATAGAGTATTAGCTATTTATGGGCACTAACAGTTTGAGATCTCATTAATAAGGACAAAACCATAACATTAATTTTAATGCAAGAAGTCAGAATTGCCTCCTTTGTGATGGTGATTTGCAAATCTCATAAGTCTAATAAAATCCCACTTTTTTATTCACAATAGAAAATAGAAAACAAAAATATTGAAAGTGAGACACTGTTGGATGAGAAGCATTAATGTGTCTCAAAAGAGTCTGGACAAGGCCATGTTTACCACTCTGTAGTATTCTCTCGTCTTCTAACATCTAAACACCTGGGGTGGGGCCACATGTATAAATGGTGTGCATGCACAAAAACACGGCATACACTGATTTTCACGCACACAGTGGGATGTATCAAAACAAACGTGACGTGAGAATCTGCGGGCCAAGCCACAAAGTTTCCACCTGCCAGTTGCAGCTGTTCTCAAAATTCTGTTTGACTCTTCTTATCAGGTGCGTCTTGTTATGTATGGAAAATACCCGGGTGAAGGATGAGGCAAGATGGAATTGGCGAACACAGGTTTACTAATGTTGTGGGAAGTAGTAGTTACACAGCAGGCACCTGGCGTGGGCACCGGTCAAAGAGGGCCTAAGATGGTGGCCCACCCACTATACAGGGCAAAGCAGTGATGTGACGGGAAGTGCATGTCACCACACTGCACTTCACAATAAAGTGCCGTTTCCCATACCCCCCGCCCCAAAAAGTCCAAAACCACACACACAATTGAAACCCCCTCTATTTAGGACCTGAATCACACACTAAAATAATGAAAACTAATGTACTAAACTGGCCTAACACACTAACTCAAAACAACCTAGAACAGGGCTGGCGGGTGGACCGCCGCACAGCCTGCACAGCATGGTGGATTATTCTGCCATCAATAGCTAAAAGAAAAAAGTCCTTCATTAAACTAAAATTACTTGCCGTGGACTTCCGGTTATGGCTGCCACGTAAGACGGACGTGTCTCACTCTGCTCTGCTCCTGGAGAAAAAAAATCGGCAAATAACTCTCTCATTTGGGACAGAACGTATCCTAGCGTTTGGGTGAGGATATGTCGGCGAAGCCTAAGGCTGGAAGACCAGGTAGAGGAAAAAGCGAGCCGCCGAAACAGTCCAAATTAACGGACTTTCAGGTCTGTGACGCAGCAAACAAAACTCCATATATGGCGGAGGAGGCTGGCAATGGTGTGATGTCTGCGGGGAGCGGCGCAGATGCGCTGATGGCTGCCATGAGTTCAATGAGAGCGGACTTTTCCTCTAGATTTGATGGGATTATGACAGCGTTGGAAGGAATAAGAAAGGAATTGGGTGACTGTGTAGAACGAACGGCGCAGATGGAGCTCCGTCTCGCTAGTGCTGAAGATGACGTCACCCGTCTTCAATTAAAGGTGCGCACTTTGGAAAAAAAAAATGTCTGGAAGATAATATTTTGGATTTGGAATCTCGGTCGAGACAGAATAACTTGAGGCTGGTGGGTCTTCCAGAGGAATCAGAAGGTCGGGACGTATGTTCCTTTCTGGAAAAGTGGATTCCGGAGGTGCTGGGCAGCGAGGAGTTGCAGTCAGCAGTGGTTCTGGAAAATGCACATCGTATTGGCCCACGGAGAGATAAGGGACCGCCGAGGACCTTAATTATGAAGTTTCTTAGCAACAGAGACAGGATGAAGATCTTCAACGCTGCACGAGCTAAAGGAGAGATTAAACACCAGGATCAGCAGGTGCGGTTCTACCCAGATTTGGCCACAGGAATCCAACAATTGAGGAAGCAGTTTGATCCCATACGTAAGGAGCTGCGCAACCTTGGGATTCGTCATGGTGTAATCTATCCTGCGAGACTGTTGACCACGTATGAGGGCAGAACCCACATCTTCAAGACCCCAGAGGAGGCGCAGGAGTTCATCAAGAAGATCAAAGAAGAAGAAGAGACTGGTGGGAGCTAAGCATGAACAAAATATAAGGTAGAATAATTAAGCATTTGCACAGGCATCTGACTGACTTGAAGTAAATAGTAAGTTTACAAAATATAGATTATATTATATATTAAAAAAAACAAACAAACAAACAAAAAACTATGATGTACAAAGTTGTTAAAAATTTTGGAGTTAAGTTGGAAAACTACAGAGGAGAGTTAATGTTACGTCATTAAAAGCAGTAGAGTTAGGGTGATTGGGAGGATGAAGAAGGAGTGGCTTAGGCTGTTCCCCGTGGGTGTGGAGCGGTCGATGGCTATATCGGGAGACGGAATTTTTCTTTTGATTTTGGGGGGTTTGCCACAAGTGTGGGAAGGGGGAATTTGTTTGTGTGTAGTTTGTAGGATGAATGTTCAACCACTCATGTTTACACTGCAAGGTAATCCCAAACTCTCTATTGATCATAAACCAAAGTGTTAATCTTAATTTAACTTCATGGAATTGCAGAGGTCTACAAAATTTAAAAAAACTTAAACAAGTTATGAATAAAATAAAAGACATGGGTTCAAAAATTGTGTTTTTACAAGAAACTCATTTAATAGAGGAGGATATAAAAAGAATTAGGAGTAGATGGCAAGGAAGTGTCTTCACCTCATCATTCTCATCCCGGGCCAGGGGAGTTATGACTCTCATACATAAATCAGTTCCTTTTCAAGTGAAAAATGTAATTGGAGACAAATTTGGAAGATATGTAATCATTCAAGGTTCTTTGCTATTAGAAAATATAAATCTTGTGAACTTATATGGTCCCAATATAGATGATCAAAAGTTCTTT
The DNA here is from genome assembly GCA_020510985.1 of Pholidichthys leucotaenia. NCBI lineage: Eukaryota > Metazoa > Chordata > Actinopteri > Cichliformes > Pholidichthyidae > Pholidichthys > Pholidichthys leucotaenia. The sequence continues at coordinate 97,373,487 of CM035849.1, forward strand.
GCTAATTTATTTCTTATCTTATCATCACTTACAGGGCAACATATAATAGCAGGGGATTTTAATTGTACATTGAATCCAGGTATAGATAGATCAACAGGACTGGATTGTACGCACAATGGATGTAGGATGACTATTAATCATTTTATGAAAGAATTGAGATTGTTAGATATATGGAGAGAAATGAAACCACAAGTTAAAGCCTATTCTTGTTATTCCAGTACCTACAAGACATTCTCACGAATTGATTATTTTTTGATTTCCACAGAATTAAGGTCCAAGATTCAAAACTGCTTTTATGATAACATCGTGATCTCTGATCATGCACCCTGTTGTCTAATATATGTAGATAAAAAATTGACAAAGGAATCAGGTAGATGGCAATTTCAGCATAAATGGCTTCAGGATGAGGAATTTGTCAAGTATATAGAAAAACAGATAGACGAGTTCTTTGACATCAATACTACACAAACATCAGCATGTGTAAAGTGGGAGGCTTTCAAAGCTTTTATTAGGGGACATATTATTAGTTATACAGGATCAAAATCTAAGAAGACTCGAGAGGAGAGAGCTAAATTGGAACATAAAATAAAAGTCTTCAGGAAAAAGTGTATGCAGGAAGTGACCCAAGGTTGGAGAATGAATTACTGATTTTGAGAGCTGAATACGACAAAAAATCAGCGAATAGAGCTGCCTTGAGTCTTCTAAGATTGAAACAATCTTTTTATGAACAAGGTGAAAAATCAGGAAAATTATTGGCATGGCAGATTAAACAATTAGAAATTAAAACACCAATTACCAGTATTATAAGTAATGGACAGGTAGTTATAGATCCTTTAGAAATTAACAGAGCCTTTAGAGATTACTATGAAAAATTATATGATACCAAAAATGAATTTGATTTAACAAAACTAAATGGGTTTTTGAACGAACTATCTATACCGTGTATTCCAAATGAAAACAGGGAGATATTGGAGTCTAAAATTAGTCAAGAAGAAGTTGGGCTAGCCATTGATAATATGAAATCAGGAAAAAGTGCAGGACCAGATGGTCTTCCAGTTGACCTTTATAAAAAATTTAAGAATAAATTAATAAAACCTTTTTTGGAAATGGTTTTAGAAGCATTTCAAAATAATAATTTACCATCATACATAAATAATGCCTTAATTATACTGCTGCCAAAACCAGGTAAGCCCTCTAATAAATGTGAAAATATGAGACCAATAAGCCTATTAAACGCCGACCTTAAGATAATCTGTAAAATTTTAGCAAGATGAATACAAGAAATTTTACCAAATATTATTAATCAAGATCAGAATGGCTTTATAAAGGGTAGACAAGGCTTCCATAATGTAAGAAGACTATTTAATATTATTTATTTTAATAAAGAAGCACCGGATACAGCTCTCCTATCACTGGACGCCGAAAAGGCCTTTGATAGAGTTGAATGGCCCTTTCTTTTTGAAGTCCTACAAAGGTTTGGACTTGGAAATAATTTCATAAAATGGGTTCAAATAATATACAATAATGCTACAGCAGAAATCCTAACAAATAACAATATTTCAAAACCAATAAAAATCAATAGAGGATGTCGACAAGGCTGTCCACTTTCACCTTTACTGTTTACTATGGCAATTGAACCTTTAGCGATAGCGATACGTTTACATTCACAAATATATGGAATTAAAGTTGGACCAACAGAACATAAAATCTCCCTGTACGCCGATGACATAATTTTGTTTATGTCGAATCTAAAAAAATCAATTCCAACCTTGTTGAATTTAATAAAGAATTTTGGGGAAATATCAGGATATAAAATAAATAAAACTAAATCTTCAATATTAATGCTAAATGAGATCCAGAGAAATTACCCAGCCCCTGAGGTAAATCAATTCAATGTTGTAAATCAGTTTAAATATTTAGGAATCCAAATTGTGCCTAAGCTAGAATCAGTCGCCAGTGTCAACTATGAAGCCTTAATGTCAGATATCAATGAGTTAACTCAGAGATGGATGTCACTACCAATGTCGATGATCGGGAGAATCAATATACTTAAAAGTAATATTTTACCTAAAATACTTTATTTATTTCAATACATTCCCTTATCACACCTTTAGATTTATTCTCAAGAATAAAAAAAAAGTTAGTGGAATTTATATGGAACAACAGGAGGGCTAGATTACGTCTGTCTTTATTATATTTACCATTTGATCGTGGAGGTCTGAAATGTCCAAATTTTATGTTGTATTATTGGTCGGCACAACTGAGGTCTATGACATATTATTTTTCATCAAATGATCTCCCTCACTGGACTGAAATGGAATCATACAATTTACCTTTACCTCTTCCCATATTCATATACTCAGATTCGGCAAAAAAATTACAAAAACAAGTTAAAAATCCATTTGTAAAGCATATGATCAAAATATGGTGTGAAGCTAAAAACTATTTAAAAGAACCACAGTTATTGTCACAATTTAGTCCAATATGGGGTAATCAATATTTTAAACCAGGGAGAGCGGACGCTGTATTTAAAGTATGGAATTTAAAAGGGATACAAAAGATTCAGGATTTATATTTGCCATGTGCAGATAACATAATGTCTTTTGAAGAGCTGAGGATCAAATTTAATCTCAATAGAACACATTTTTTTAAATATCTTCAACTTAGAAACTTTATTCGATCAAATCAAAATAAAGCTCTCACTCGACCTATTTATTCATCCTTGGAAAAAATGATGATGAAAGATAGTAAAAGAAAGGGTATTATTTCAGAGTTTTATAACTCATTGACACTATCTTCAAGTGAAAATTCACTGAAAAGATTAAACTACTGGAAAGAAGATCTGCAAACTGAAATTTCAGAGGAACAATGGGAATTGGCTTGTACAGAAGCTCAAACCAAATCAATAAATGTACGCCTTAAATTGATACATTTCAAATGGTTAATGCGGATGTATGTTACACCGGAGGAGTTAAATAGATATAACAAAAATATACCAGATACATGCACAAAATGCATGGAAAGTAAAGGAACCCTATTTCATTGTGTATGGGAATGTAGATTAATAAGAATGTTTTGGGAAGAGGTGAGGGTAACAATTGAAAAAATAATCTCAAAACAAATCATATTGAATCCTAAACTGTTTTTGTTGGGTCTGTACCCAGAAAAGCATAATTTTAATAAAAGTGAAAGAACATTCATAGACCTCAGTTTGCTTAATGCCAAAAAATGTATTGCACTATTATGGAAAAAGACTCATAGACCAGATGTGACTCAGTGGTTAAGACAGATGTTAACAAACCTTCCATTAGAAAGAATAACATATATATTGAAATCAAAGGAAATTGTGTTTGAGAATATATGGAGACCTTTTATTGATTATGTAAAAAATTTAAGCATAACTCTTGAAGAAGAAGGTGAATGATGTGTGTGGACCTTGTAAATTCCAAACTGGTGAACATAATATGTATACTTATGTAATGGATTGTCTAGACTAAACAGAGGAGCATTGTTGAAGATTTGATTTTGTTGGTGGTTGTTGGTGTTTTTAGTGCATTTTTTTTGTAGTACTTTAGTGTTAGTGTTTGATTGTTTGTATCATGTTTGTTAAAAAAAAAAAAGGTTCAATAAAGATATTGTGGAAAAAAAAAAATTACTTGCAGTGTTCCTAAACTAAAATGCAAATACAAATATAACCCCATATCATAACATGCATGCATAAGATAAGATAAGATAAGATAAGATAAGATAAGATAAGCCTTTATTAGTCCCACAACGGGGAAATTCCAGGATTGCAACAGCACAGGGATAGCAACACTCAGAGCAACAATCAGAAGGCAATAAAAAAAAAAACATAAAACACCAGAACTATAAACACCCATTTTTACAGCACAGTCATTTGGGTGGGAGAGGTAGAACTGGCAATGGGGGGGGGGCAGGGCAGCCCCTCAGCAAGCGCACCCCTGGAAGCAGCAAACCCTTCAGACAATGGCTGATCTTCTGGATGGTGGAGCCTGATTCCTTCACCACCAACACCAATTCCCGTCCAACCTTGTCTCCCAGAGCATCTTCCCGGACAAGCCGAAGTTGATTGGTGTGCCTCGATGAGCCGTCAGAAAACTGGAAGTATGCTGTACCCAACTTTGCCATTATGCGCAGACATCCTCAGTGTTTTGCGGGCTGTCATTTGGCCCATCTTCGCCGTGGACGTTCTTCACCCCGAACCCGAACCAAGTCCAAAACCCTCAGTGAGGCCCGGCTTGGCCTGATGTGGTGCTGCTGAGCATGCAGTAACTCCATGCTCGTCGGTCTGGCCTCATCCTCTTCTAAAACCATTGTAGCGGTCACCATTGTAGATGCAGACTCTCCATCTTTCAGCAGCCAAGCTCCAGAGGTATATGGGGCTAGCACAGTGGTGTCACTCGCCGACACAGGCGCCTCACCCCGCACTCGGATACCGTACCCCCCTCTACCATGTCCCAAGCGCCGGCACTGAGACCCTCCTGTGACGAACCTGAGTGAAACTGGTCCTGCTTGATCTCCATTGTGTCTGTTAGCTCTTCGTCCTACACAACATTCTCTTTGACCACTGGAACTGGAGGGTTCCAGTGGCCACAACCCGACCATCTGCTCCTGGCACCGTCTTTAATGGCGAAACCCAGTCCGTAAAACAAATCACAGCCCATGATGTTATCGCCTCGTGCTGTCATGTGGAACGTGGTCAACCATCTTTGCAGACTTGTACCGGACCGATAACTCCAAAGTCCCAACCGTGCACAGCCTGCCACCTCCATAACATACAACGGTGCCGGGTTACCTTTAATCTTGTAGTGGGGGAAGAACTTCCTCACCGTGGCCCAGTTCAGCAACAACCTCTCTGCTGCCATGTTGAGCAGCAATGGCACCTCCACGCTGTCCAACTCCACTGCACAGTACATGTACCCGTTTGTGCTGGGGAACACCGTATGGATGGTTGTCGGGGGCGGACAGAGTGATTTCTTCCGTGGGCTCTCCGGTTCGGATACACGGGACACTTCAGCATAATGGTTCAAGCGTCCACATCTGCAACAATGTTTTCCCCTAGCCAGGCAGTCCATCACTTTATTTTGGTGTGTTGCAGACCCACAACCCTTGCACAGGGATTTTCCAGGGGCAGATCTTCGGCTGGCAGCATTGGTTTCCATAACATTGTCATCCAAGCTATCCTCGCTTTCAGAGTCCGCAACATCTGCTGCAGCAGGGTGGCTCCGGTGGGCCTCCGTGACTGGTGCCAGGGTTAGGCTTGTCTGTGGCCTCCACTGAGAGCTAGTTTGACAGCTCTGCTAATGTTAAGTCATTGGCGCCGTGAGTAGCCTAGCCCGCAATGCGGCAGTGCACCGTGTGCTCCGCAAAGCTGGTCATGTTCCATCTTATCTTCCAATGGCCCAAAGGCGGGCACTCGCTAGCTAGCTGCCTCAAGGTCGGTCGACAAACTGATGGATAGGCTCACCTACCCACTGATGTTGCTGCCGAAAATGGATCTTCTGAACATCACACTATCCGGGGTGTGGAAATGGTTGGGTTAGGCAGGCTCCACAACATCCTCAAACAAGTTCGATGTGCTGAACGTCTGCAGGACTTGCTGGCCTTCCATACTCGGTTATGGACGAGAAACTGCACATGCTGCCTTAGTTTGTCGAGCTGTCTGAGTCCAGCGAGGTGATGTAGGTCGGATAAGCCTCGAACCAGCATGGCCAAGCACCCGTGGTTCAACCTGAAGCTCGAGAAAGAGAACAAAGTGGTGGTGATACATGCCTCCATGAGTTAATCCTTGATCGCCAAATGTTATGTATGGAAAATACCTGGGTCAAGGATGAGGCAGGATGGAGCTGGCAAAAACATCTTTATTGATGGTGTGGGACAGTAGCGGTTACACGGCATGCACCTGGCGTGGGAACTGGTCAACGAGGACCTAGAGATGGTGGCCCACCCACTATACAAGGCAGTATGGTGACGTGATTGGTATGTGCACGTCACCAACTGCACATCACAATAAAGTGAGCCGTTTCCCTATACCACATTCGGCCAAACCCCAAAACAGCTGAAACTCACAAAATGTGTTAAAATAATGTTTCCACTTCAGTTAAAGACGCACTTCAGTGGCTCTAAAACCACCTCAAAAACAAATGTGTATTGCCCAGAATAGTATACTGTGGCTTTTTATCCATTAAAAAAAACTTCCATTGCCTTAGAATTGCTTGGAAAGAGCTTTTACATCTTCCACCTACTTAAGTATGCACAGATTCATGAATATTCTAGTTAGCTCCACCCATACTCCCGCCCACCAGTAGTGGATGCTGCAAGGCCAGCCCTCCCCTCTCCTCTGACCTGAGAACACTGAAGACTGCTTCGCTAAACAATGGCTGGTCAAAACATCGGAGTAATTCAGCAGTACATGTACACACCGCCATCCTTCACCAAAGCGAGCTGGCTCTGGGGGCCAGGGGTCCGATGCACCCAACCGCCACTGTGGAGCTCCGACCTCAGCATGGCGCACGCGGCCTTGCCCCCGCCGTTGTGCCACGCACCCGTCTGGGTACCCAACTTGCATCCTTCCTCCTGATGGAGCAGGGAGTTTGAAGTGCTGATGACACGTTTTTGACTTCCTCTAATTTTTCAACACATCATACAATATGGGTTCCAAGGTTGTTCATAGTCCAGGAGGGGCACTGGGATTAAGGCTCCCAGTGCTCATAAAATGCTCCTTGGATGGCGGGCGTTCTCGAAAAGCCTCTTGACACTAAGTCCAACTCCTTAGCCTGCCCGTGTGGTTTAGGTCTCGAAGGGCCCCGGCGGAACATGCTTGTACTAATCGGAGAAGGGTGAGGGCGGATCTCTGGCGCCTTAAAAAACCAATGCTTTGGGTAGTTGGTGGGCCCGTTAAACCTGAGAAGGGTAGCCCATCTAGGGGAAGGTAAACCCTGAGTTTTCAAACCTTCCGCTGCCTTGCGGCACACCCGGGTCACGGTGAAAGGCTTTGGGAGTCAACCCTGAGGAAAAATCCAGAGTCGGAGCCCCTAAGGCAGTTCTCTGTTGTGCTCACATCGTTCTGGCAGCTCCTGCGACGGTGCTGGTGCCAAACTGTAGCAGCCCTGCTGTTCCTTTGGATTCATCAGTGACGTGGAGAGGGGGGACATGCTGCATGGGCAACATCTCCAGCTCCTTCATCAAATTCGACCAGTTGGGGAGGGCACGAGTAGCGGCAAACGGTGAACTGAATGACAGTGATTCAGTGGAGGAATACATCTGGAGCCTTGTGCTCTCCATGGAAAAAAGCTTAGAGCCTGCACATGGAAATTATGAAAGCACAGAATTTTCACGGGGTGAGGAAAAATTCTATTCTCTGAGTGCACTGTGCTGATTTGATTTGACCTTGTCTTGGTGGCCCCGTGTTTACATTCCTCCTGACGAAGATAAGCGGAAGGAGAGCGCTCTGCCTGCTAACCCAAACAAGACACAGTTGTTATTGTTTCAACAGATGAACGCTCAAGGACAGTGGCACCATGTGACAATTTACCACCTGCAAGCAGAGCGGAGATGCTAGACTGTTTAGATCACATGACTTTAACATCTATCCACTGCCAGGAGGCGCCCTCTGCTGTTCACTAGCAATTAACACACCTACACTTGCATTCAACATTACACTACTGACACAATTACTGATATACGTATATTCACAATACACTGACTCTCTCAACTACTGCTTTGTCATTGTGTGATCTATTGTCTGCTAATTGTGCATTTGAGAGTTTTTTTCTTGTAATCAAAATTTTGGTCATAAAATGAGCTCTATTTTGATCAACAATGCTTTTTTCTCTCTCCTATTGTGTTTTTCCCTATCCTTCCCCCCTCCCCCCTCTTCACCCCCCTCTATTCAACTGGCGCTTTTGGGCTGCCCCGGCTATGGGATGCGCTTACTGAGCGCGCCCAGTGTCAAGTCAAATTTCAATTCTCCTGTATGTATTACGTATGGTAGTATTGACAATAAACCTTATTCATTCATTCATTCATTCATTCATTCATTCATTCATTCATTCATCTTGTTCTCCATATCTTCCTGCCCAGGCTTGAGTCCTACCAACGCCCAACGCTGGAAGGTAGAACACCGGATCACTGGAGAGGACACTCCAGCTTCGCCTTTGGCGTAGACAAAACACGGGGAATGACAGTTACTGGTTATAAGCCACTGCTCAATTGGCGTAGAGCGCGGCGCCAGGGGTTGTTCCCGACGGTTGGAGGGATCATCGGATCTCACTGGACAGCTACCGCCCGCTTCAAGCTGGGCAGCCCCCAGCCAATAAGGTGTTGTCCCACCACAGCTTGCTTTCCTCATTGGGTGCATGGGGACGAGGAGAAGTCCGAACAGCAGGCTGAGAACCTTCGCACCAAGCAAGACAAAAAAACAAAAGAGACCAACTCTAAAACTGGGAACTTGGAACGTCCGAACTATGATGACAAGACTCACTGCTAACCTCAAGGACATCAACGACACCAGGAAGACTGCCATCATCAATAATGAGCTGAAGAGACTGGGAGTGGATATCGCCACTCTCCAGGAAACATGGTTGGCTGACGCAGGCACACTGAGAGAGGACTACACGTTCTACTGGCAGGGAAAGGGCAGTGACGAACACAGGGAACACGGAGTGGGCTTCGCAGTGAAGAACATCTTGCTGAAGATGGTGGAACCGGGCAGCAATGGCTCTGCACGACTCCTCACCCTCCGCCTCAACACCACTCAAGGCCCAGTCACCCTCGTCAGTGTGTATGCCCCAACACTGACAGCCACACCAGAGGCAAAAGACGAGTTCTACGAGAATCTCGCAACAACTGTCAGGATCATCCCCAACTCTGAACAACTCATTCTCCTTGGAGACTTCAATGCCAGAGTGGGTGCTGACCACGACTCCTGGCCCTCCTGTCTCCTGTCCGGACCATTTGGCGTGGGCAGAATGAACGACAACGGACAGCGGCTGCTCGAGTTCTGCACATATCACGATCTGTGCATCACAAACTCGTTCTTCAAGACCAAGCCCCAACACAAGGTTTCCTGGCGACATCCGCGCTCAAAGCACAGGCACCAGCTGGACTTGATCCTGACCAGGCGCACCTCACTGAAGAACGTGCTAATCACCTGTTTGTTCCAGAGTGCAGATTGTGACACAGACCATTCATTGGTGTGTTGCAAGGTCAAGCTGCAGCTGAAGAAATTCCATTGTGCTAGACAACCTGGAAAGGCACGGATTGACACCAGCAAGATGGCCCAACCAGAACTTGTTGAGCAGTTTGCCTCCACCTTTGAGAAGGAACTTGATGTACCACAAGAAGGAGAATCTGCAAAGCAGAAGTGGGAAGAGCTGCGAAACACCATCCACCGTACAGCCTTGGCTACCTTTGGGAGGAAGACCTCGAAGTCACAGGACTGGTTTGATGCCAAATTGACCGAGATGACCCCCGTCATTGAAGCCAAGCGCTCAGCACTTGCTGAGTACAAGAAGTACCCAAACGAGAAGAATCTCCAGATTCTCAGGACTGCGAGAAGCAAAGTTCAGCAGACTGCTCAGCGCTGTGCCAACGAGTACTGGACTCAGCTCAGCCAAGACATTCAAACCGCTGCCATAACAGGGAACATCCGTGGTATGTACGATGGCATCAAGAAAGCACTTGGTCCGGCTCAGAGCAAGACGGCCCCCCTCAAATCCTCCACTGGGGAGATGATCACAGAAAAGAACAAGCAGATGGAGAGATGGGTGGAACACTACTCCGACCTCTACTCCAGACAGAACACCGTGACACCGTCAGCCCTTGATGCCATCGACTGCCTGCCATCCATGGACGAACTTGACGCCGAGCCAACCATCGACGAACTCAGCAAGGCCATTGATAGCTTGGCTGCTGGCAAGGCAGTCGGCAACGACGGCATACCCCCCGACCTGATCAAGCACTGCAAGACCGCCCTACTGCTGCCATTGCATGACGTCCTCTGCCAGTGCTGGAAGGAAGGTGCCGTATCACAGGACATGAGGGACGCCAAGATCATCACCCTCTACAAAAACAAAGGGGAGAGAAGCGACTGCAACAACTACAGGGGCATCTCCCGCCTCAGCGTTGCTGGCAAAGTCTACGCACGAGTTGTTCTCGTTCATCTACAGAAGCTTGCCGAACGTGTCTACCCCGAGTCTCAGTGTGGCTTCCGCGCTGAGCGATCAACGGTAGACATGATATTCTCCATCCGCCAACTCCAGGAGAAATGCAGAGAACAGAACATGCCCCTGTACGTCGCCTTCATCGACCTCACCAAAGTGTTCGATCTGGTCAGCAGAGAGGGCCTTTTCAAGATCCTGCCAAAGATAGGATGCCCACCAAAGTTGCAAAGCCTCATCGAATCGTTTCACACCAACATGCAGGGGATAGTGCAGCACGACAGCAACATCTCAGAGCCATTCAACATACGCAGTGGAGTGAAACAGGGCTGTTTACTTGCATCAACCCTCTTTGGGATTTTCTTTGCTATGCTCCTGAGGCATGCCTTCAGCACAGCAACAGAGGGAATTTACCTGCACACAAGATCTGATGGCAGGCTTTTCAACCTCGCCCGCCTGAAAGCCAGAACCAAAGTACGCGAGGCTCTAATCAGAGACATGCTATTCGCAGACGACGCTGCAGTCGCAACCCACACACAGCAGGAGCTTCAGACCCTGATGGACCGCTTCTCCCAAGCATGCAAGGACTTCGGGCTTACCATCAGCCTGAAGAAGACTAACGTCTTGACACAAGGCACGGAAGCACCACCAACCATCACCATCGACGACTACGAGCTGGAGGTCGTGAATCAATTCATGTACCTGGGGTCCACGATCAGCAACAACCTCTCCCTTGATACAGAGATCGACAAGAGGATTGGAAAATCAGCCTTCACACTCGCTCGCCTCACCACACGAGTGTGGGAGAATCCCAAACTCTCTGTCAAGACGAAGATGGCAGTGTACAACACCTGCGTCATCAGCACACTGCTCTATGGGAGTGAGACGTGGACAACATACGCCTGGCAGGAAAAGAGACTGAACTCCTTCCACTTGCGCTGCATTCACCACATCCTGGACATATCCTGGCAGGACAAAGTGCTCAACACAGAAGTTCTGTCCCGTGCCGGCCTTCCCTCCATGTTCACTCTACTCAGGCAACGCAGGCTCCGCTGGCTAGGCCACGTTCACCGTATGGAGGATGGCAGAATCCCCAAAGACGTCCTCTACGGAGAACTGGCGACTGGTAGGAGAGACGTTGGCCACCCACAGCTGCGCTTTAGAGACGTCTGCAAGAGAGACATGAAGGCCCTGGAGATCAACACAGAGCACTGGGAAGACCTTGCAACGGACCGCTCCAAATGGAGAGGCACCCTGACCAGACAGCTCAAGGCGGGTGAAGAGAGACTGACTGCTGCAGCAGATGAAAAAAGGACCCGCAGGAAGAACCGCCACAGACCCAGCAGCACGGAGACCACCCACAAGTGCGACCTGTGTGACAGGGACTGCCATTCGCGCATCAGCTTGTTCAGCCACAGGTGGTGCTGTTCCAGCAGAGTAGACGTTTAGGATTCTCTTCCATGGTCATCGTAGACCGACGGAGGCCGACGACATACAATATGACGAAATAGGTTGGTCTGTGCAGTTCAAAGTCAAACAGGCTTTTTTTTCAAGTGAATATCCGACGTTTTCATGAGTGCCACGTCACCCATTGCGTCAGTGGCTGGAAACCCCCCCGGCCATGTTGTAACGTCATCAACGGAACACAGCACTTGGCTGCCCTTTGTTCACACAGGATGGAAGCGGTTGAAAACATCAAGGATGGTTCCAGCACATGTAGTCTGGAATTGGTTTGTGTTGTCCAATCTTCAGATGATTATAGTTCTGAAGAATGGGATGACAATGAAGAATCTGGAGGCATCAAACCGTATAGGTTTGAGCCGTGCTAAGAGGGCATTGTGCCTAGCGAGTCAGACTCAGTGACAGTCAGCTGTTCATGTTTTGTGTGCATCATCTGCCGTGTTGTCAGCCAGCCAATATTGTCAACACTATCACGGCGTGTTAGCGACTCCACACAGCCGTGGTTCTGTTGCGCCCCTTGTAGCGATGTTGGCTCTGGGGCGCAACCGTGGTTAACACGTCTCCTCTCCATGTTCGCTGGGCGATGTTGGCCCCAAACGCCCACTCTTTGTGTTTCTGTGTATTTTTGTAAGTCTTCACCTTTTGGGATCAGCCTTTACGTTCAATACATGAGCTGTGTTGAATCCTGCACGTAAATCCTCGTGTAAATCCTCATTATTTACGCATAAATCCTCCCTCTCCGTGCACTCTTACACAGGGCACGGAGATCCCTCTCCATGAAATAACGAGGATTTACGTGCAGGGTTCTCCACAGCACATTTAATATAGAACGACAGACAATTCCCAAAAAGGTGAAGACGTACAAAAAACACAAACACACTTACTGATGGTGTTCGGGGGCCGACATCCCCCAGAGAACAAATGAGAGGAGACGTGTTAGCCACAGGTGCGCCCCAGAACCGACATCGCTTCAAGGATGCACGAGAACCACGGTGAACATGGAGTGACTAACGTCGTGAGAGTGCTGAAAATACTGGCAGACTAACAGCACAGATGACAATACTATGGACCAGCAGTGCGTGTACTTCGTGGCTGTTTGCCAGTAACGCACTGCTGGTGATGGGGTGATGAGAAGCACCTGGGCGAGGACCGGGAAACATGACCAGCAGAAGGGGAATCAGCTGGTGATAATGATAGAGGGGACATGGCTAGACCAGTGAGATGTCAGCATGGGATCGCAGAAAGTAGGTCAAAGCTGCACGTAAATCCATTAATCCTTCCCCTCCTCGTGCGCTCCTCCTGCCTAAAAGTGTACGAGAAACACACGAGGAGGCTTATGACAGTTGGAGCTGAAGCGTGTGATGTGGTCTTTCATGGTCTGCTGTTTATCTAAGCCTGCGACACAACGCAAAGGCATAGCCGTAAAATTAAAACAAGAAACCAGAGAAACTGTGAGCTACAAAGCTACTGTCATTCTAGTTAACAACACCAGAGTCTGTTCTGTCGATTACGTCATCTTAATACGGTGGGTGGCACCATAGTCCAGTCAGCAGCTGCGGTTTTTTGATGATAACTAGTTTATGCAGGCGCTTTTGTAAATATTATATTGATCATAGACAATGACTTTTGGGTTTACACAACATGCTAAAAAATGTCAGAAACGTGCATCAGCACTTTAATGTCTGCTCCTCTGTCCTCCTTGGCAGGGAACTCAGGTGTTTAGACATGCCCAGTCCTTAGCCTGATTGGTTAATGTTATAACCAGTCATCAATTTGATGCAGTTTATACCAGAACTGGCTCGTGGCCTACACACAAACCCATTACATTTTGGAGGTGATCCATGAGGGATGGAAGGAGCCTTGGCAGAGGTATGAACTCTCTGAGTGCTTTTCTAGTTTTATGTACTAACATCAAATATGTCTGTCTGTCTGTCTGTCCCTCATGTGTGGATTGCTGAGGGCAGGGGCATAGCAAGCGTTTCAAAAGCATAGATGTGGTTCAGGCAGCTGGGGGTCTTCATCATTATGTATTTACAGGAAAAAGGGTCAATGACAAAAAAGAACAGGCAGCTTCCACTGAAAAATAAATCTGTTGAAAATACATACATCTTTGCAGAAATCTGAAAATGTCATAAATTGCCCCTCGGGGCAGAGAGGAAAACCCAGATGCTGAACTGCTAGTTTGTGAAATTTTAATGAAAACACAAAGTCCAAACAGTGCTCCAACACAAAATCCAAACTGACATACAAAGCAAACTCATGGATTAAACACACTAGAACAAGGGCAGGGTTCCGGTGGAGACGAGGGAAGAGACTCCGGCAAAGAGTGAAGAAAATAACAACCCTTAAATAGAACAAGAAACAAATTAGCACAAATAATGGCAGGTGTGGATACCATGAGCGGCAGGAGGAAACAATGATTATAAACTTGGATCAGCTGGGAGCAATGAGAGGGAGAGACGGGACTGACAGCTGACAGGAGCACCACCCACAACAGAGAAAAAAAACCAAAGTGCCACTGACAGCTGCAGCCCCAAGAAGAAAGGAGACACAGCAAAAATATACTGATAAAAAAATAAAGACAAGAAAACCCAAACATATAAATAATAACACTACAATGAAGGCAACCAGGAAAATAAATCATACTAAGAAACAATACAAAATATGTGAAAATAAATCAAAGATAAAATATCAGGAAAAGAACTCAAAAATACAGTCCAATACAAATATAGGAAAAAGACAAGGAGACAGAACACGGCGGAATCCCCCCCCCCCCCGTGCTAGATTGTGACAGAAAAAGGCTTTTCTTTCAATAAATAAAATATTAAACCTTTGTTTATTAAAGTGAATCCTTTAAAATAAATACATAAATAAATAAATAAATAAAACAGGCCATTACCTTTGTCAGCAAAATGATCCAAAATCCTCCCCTCTGTTAACCTGCCACCCTCCATCCTCATAAAGGCTGCAGGATAGTTTAAACAGGACAGTGAGAGGATAGTAGCAAATGTACAAGAAAAATCATGAAAATATGAGAAAAATTATTGCAAAAATTATTTTCTATATGAAAAAGTTACAAATTTTGTTCAAAAAAGTTGTAAATTTATGATTATGTTGTAAATTTGTGTGGGGGGAACAGTAACAATTTTATCACAAACCATTGCAAAATTACAGGAAAAAAATACTAAATTTACTGCAAAAATAATAAATGTGCCAGGAAAAAGATGCACATTTATAAAAAAGAAAATGTATTACTTTCCAGGAAAAATGTACAAGAAAAAAATGGACAATTATGAGAGAAAAAGGTAAAAAGAAAAAAGAAAAATGCTCTAGAAAATTGGCATTTTTTCTTGTAAATGTGTGACTTTCACTGTTGTAAATGTATGACTTTTTCTTGGAAATGCGGAAGTTTGTTCAGCATTTGGAAGTTGTATATTTTCTTATGAAAATGTAACTTTTCTACTAAATTTGGGACTTTATAAATAAGCATCTTTTATCATATTTTTGCACCTTTTTTCTTGCAAATTTGTACTGACATTATGTTTACATCATAAACTGCATTTATGAACATTTTTTTTGTCTTTTGGCTGCTCCCTTTCGGGGTTGCCACAGCGTATCATCATCTTATATTGCGATGATTCGCATGTAGATTTGGTAAGGGTTTTTGCGCCGGATGCCCCTCCTGACACAACCCTGCCCATTTTATCCAGGCTTGGGACTGGCACAGGGAGTACACTGTGTTATCTCCATAACAGTGAACCAATAATGAGGCTGGAGGTATAACGTAACACGACTTTATTGATAGACTCACTGTACAGCAGATATGCTCCCGTCAGGCAGAGGTGAGGTCAAAAGAGACCGTCCCTCTTCTGCACAGTCCTCTTATACCCCGGGTGGCGGCGGAACCGGAAAGGTGTAGCCACCACCCATGTCACACAATAATATGTCATATGAACAACATGAACAACATCACCCCCCCCCAAATAAAAGGTCCAAAAGACACACATACAACTGACGCCCACTCAAATTTAAAGCCCAAATCACACACTAACAGAAATAATTAAAACCCAACTATGCACACAAACAGTTCAATTCAATTCAATTCAACTTTATTTATATAGCGCCATTTCACAACAACAGTCATCTCAGCACTTTCAACTGTAGGGGGAACCCCCACAGTTGCAGAAAGACCCCAGCAATCAGGTGATCCCCTGTGAGCAAGTGCTTGGTGACGGTGGAGAGGAAAAACTCCCTTTTAACAGGAAGAAACCTCCAGCAGAACCAGGCTCAGGGAGGGGCAGTCATCTGCTGTGACTGGCTGGGGGGGTGAGGGAATAGAGAAGATGAAAAGAACAGACATGTAGAGAGCAAACAGCACGATGGGGACTCAATCTATTGGAGAGAACAAACAAATGTTAATGACCAGCAAAAATAATAAATAAATATATATTTCATTGAGAATGAAGAAAAGAGTGAGGCCCACTGCATTACTGGAGGTCCCCTGGCTGACTAAACCTATTAGCAGCATAACTAAGGGAGGGTTCAGAAACACATGATCCCTCCCTAATTGTCGGCTATATCAAAAAGGAAGGTTTTAACCCTATTCTTAAAAACAGAGATCAAGTCTGACTCCCGAATCCAGATTGGCAGCTGGTTCCACAGGAGAGGAGCTTGATAACTGAAGGCTCTGCCTCCCATTGTACTTTTGGAGACTCTAGGTATTACAAGTAATCCTGCATTTTGGGAGCGTAGTGCTCTGTTAGGATAATATGGTAGTATCAGATCTTTTAAATAAAAAGAGGCCTGATTGTTTACAGCTTTGTAAGTAAGAAGAAGGATTTTAAACTTAATTCTAAACTCTATGGGAAGCCAATGAAGGGAGGCCAGAACCGGAGAGATATGATCTCTCTTTCTAGTACCTGTTAAAACTCTTGCTGCAGCATTTTGGATCAGCTGAAGATTTTTTAAAGATGTTTTAGGATAACCTGATAATAAAGAATTACAATAATCTAATCTAGAGCTAACAAAAGCGTGGATCAGTTTCTCAGCATCACTCTGAGACAAGACGCTCTTAGTCTTGGCAAGATTACGCAAATGATAGAAGCAGTCTTAGAAACAAATTTAATATGTGAATTGAAAGACAGATCTTGATCAAAAATAATTCCAAGGTTCCTCACAGAGCTATTAAGAGAAAGAGTAACCACATCCAAACTGAAAGTTTGATTTGGAAAGGTATTTCTAAGGTTTTTTGGACCAACAAGAATGACTTCAGTCTTATCTGATCCACGCTTTTGTTAGCTCGAGATTAGATTATTGTAATTCTTTATTATCAGGTTGTCCTAAAACATCTTTAAAAAGTCTTCAGCTGATCCAAAATGCTGCAGCAAGAGTTTTAACAGGTACTAGAAAGAGAGATCATATCTCTCCGGTTCTGGCCTCCCTTCATTGGCTTCCCATAGAGTTTAGAATTAAGTTTAAAATCCTTCTTCTTACTTACAAAGCTCTAAACAATCAGGCTCCTTTTTATTTAAAAGATCTGATACTACCGTATCATCCTAACAGAGCACTACGCTCCCAAAATGCAGGTTTACTTGTAATACCTAGAATCTCCAAAAGTACAATGGGAGGCAGAGCCTTCAGTTATCAAGCTCCTCTCCTGTGGAATCAGCTGCCAATCTGGATTCGGGAGTCAGACTCGATCTCTGTTTTTAAGAATAGGGCTAAAACCTACCTTTTTGATATAGCCTACAATTAGGGAGGGATCATGTGTTTTCTGAACCCTCCCTTAGTTATGCTGCTAATAGGTTTAGTCAGCCGGGGGACCTCCAGTAATGCACTGGGCCTCACTCCTTTCCTCACTCTCTATGAAATATTTTTTTTTTGCTGGTCATTAACATTTGTTTGTTCTCTCCCATAGATTGAGTCCCCATCGTGCTGTTTGCTCTCTACATGTCTGTTCTTTTCTTCTTCTCTATCCCCTCACCCCCCAGCCAGTCGCAGCAGATGACTGCCCCTCCCTGAGCCTGGTTCTGCTGGAGGTTTCTTCCTGTTAAAAGGGAGTTTTTTCCTCTCCACCGTCGCCAAGTGCTTGCTCACAGGGGATCGCCTGATTGCTGGGGTCTTTCTGCAACTGTGGGGGTCCCCCCTACAGTTGATAGTGCTATGAGATGACTGTTGTTGTGAAATGGCGCTATATAAATAAAGTTGAATTGAATTGAATTGAATCTGAATTTAATAGCAGGAAATTACAAGTCATCCAAGCTTTGATTTCCTTAAGACAGGCTTCTAACTTGGCTAATTGATTACTATCATCTGGCTTCATTGACAGGTATAATTGCGTGTCATCTGCATAACAATGAAAATGTATACAGTGATTTCTAATAATGTTGCCTAACAGAAGCATATGTAAACTAAAAAGAGTAGGGCCTAGTACAGATTCCTGTGGAACTCCATGACTGAGCTTTGAGTTGAAAGAAAACTCATTATTGACATGAACAAATTGGAACCTATCAGATAAATAAGATCTAAACCACTGCAACAAAGTTCCATTAAGTCCAACATAGTGTTCTAATCTATCAAGTAGAATATTATGATCGATAGTGTCAAAAGCTGCACTAAGGTCTAAAAGGACAAGTACAGAAACAAGTCCATTATCAGATGCGATGAGGAGGTCATTAGTGACCTTCGCTAAGGCTGTTTCAGTACTATGATGGATTCTAAACCCAGATTGAAACTCTTCAAGTAAACCATTTCCCTGCAGGTGGCCAAATAATTGTGCAACAACAACTCTTTCTAAGATTTTTGAAATGAAAGGGAGATTAGAGATTGGTCTATAGTTAGCTAAACCTTCTGGATCTAGCATTGGCTTTTTGAGTTAGGGTTTAATTACAGCCATTTTAAAAGCCTGCAGTACATGGCCTAAAGTTAATGAAGAATTGATAATATGAAGAATAAAGCTACCAATAAGTGCGAAGACTTCTTTAAATAACCTGGTAGGAATAGGGTCTAAAAGACAAGTTGAAGGCTTGGATGAGGAAACTATTTTGTCTAACTCTAAAAGGTCAATTGGAGTAAACTCATCAAGACAGATATCAATTGAAGGAGTTGTAGTAGTTACTGTATTTAAGTTAACGGTGGGATGAATCTGATTGATTTTATCTCTGATGGATGAAATTTTATTATTGAAAAAGTTCATAAAGTTCTGACTAGTAAGCTCTAAGGGAATGCTAGGATTGACAGAGTCCTGACTCTTTGTCAACCTGGCTTAAGTACTGAAAAGAAACCTGGGATTATTCTTGTTCTCTTCTATTAATGAAGAATAATAACTCGTTCTAGCTTTTCTAAGAGATTTTTTATAAATTAAAAGATGATTTCTCCAAGCTAAATAGATTTCATCTAAATTAGTGGAGCGCCATTTTCTTTCTAATTGATGAGTCTTCCGTTTTAAGCTACGAGTTTCTGTGTTGAACCAAGGAGTTAGAAATCTCTGATTAGACTTTTTCTTTTTTAAGGGGGCCACCAAGTCTAGAGTCTGGTGCAGAGAAGCTGTAACACTATCTACCATGCTATCAATTACAGAAGGAGCAAGCTGTCTATAGCTTATTTCCTTTGTGTTAACACATGGCATAGAGGAAACAATCTGCATAAATTTGGAAACATCATCTGAGAGGCATCTACTGTAGTAATATTTTTCTTTAGGAGCCAAATAGTCAGAAATAGTAAAATCAAAGGTTAACAGAGAATGGTCTGACAGTACAGGGTTATGAGGAGACACTACAAGATTTTCTATTTCTATGCCATATGTCAGAACAAGGTCCAACGTATGGTGGAGATAATAAGTAGAATTTCCTACTTTCTGAGAAAACACCATCAAATCTAATATTGAATTAAATGCCACATTAAGGCAGTCACTATCTACATCCACATGTATATTAAAGTCCCCTACTATAATTATTCTATCTGATTTCAGCACTAAATCAGCTAAGAAATCAGCAAATTCGGATAAAAATTCTGAGTAGGTTGATGGAGGACGATAAACCATGGCAAATAAAATTGGGTTTGGCCTAAAATTGCTAAAATGCCCAATACTGAGGACCAGGCCCTCAAAGGAATTATAACATGTTTTTTTGCTTTACATTAACTAGTAATTTGGAATGGTAAATTGTCGCTACTCCTCCTCCACGACCAGAACTTCTGGGATTTTGACAGTTTAAATAACCAGAGGGAGTTGATTCATTTAAACCAACATAATCCTCTTGCCCTAACCAAGTCTCTGTAAGGGATATTAAATCAATCTGATGATCAATTAACACATCATGGACTAACAGAGACTTGGGCGTTAGAGACCTAATATTTAATAAACCACATTTAATTTTTAAATTATGAGTGTCACGCCGCGCCGCTCATCAACGGCGCCACCTGCTCACACACCTGTCAGTCATCAGCGGCGAGGAATATAGGCTGCCTCGCCCTGAGCTTCGGTCTGAAGCCGTAGACTTCATTTCCCTTTCATGGGCTTCTACCACATTCTCTTCAGCATCCTCGTCACCGGTAAGAAGATCACTTACCTCATCTCTCCAGTCTGCTCCCCTGTGCACAGGTGGATTCCTCGGCGGCGGACAACCCCGTCCCTCGTCTCTCCTCGCTGCTGCACCGAGCCCTGCAGGTGGCTGTCTCCCGGGCTTCCATCCTTGAAGCGCCAGTCATCTGTCCAAACAAGTAAGCTTCTCTCCCTCGCCTATTCTCCTCCTGTGTTGGTGTGTGCTCATCACCCTGTGTCTGATTTCTCCCATAGGGTTGCCGGCTGAACGGTCTCCTGCCTCTGGGTCCGAAGCAGACGCCACCACCAACACATTAACATTCCGCAGACACGCACCCAAACATCCCTGTTGTTAATAAACAGTTTGAACTACTCTGAGCCTGTGTGTGTGCGTCTCCTGAGCCGAACGTTATGTCAGTACGGCTTCAGCAGAGCGGCTCGGCAGACGGCGGGCTCGCACACCGGTTTACCATCCTCGAGGCTCGGGTGGATCAGATTGTTTATCAGCAACAGGTGGTTTTTAATCAATTATTAGAATTAACTAACCGATTGAACCGCTTGGACCCCCAACAGCCGTTCCTCCCGACTCGCCAGGGTGGCGCGGCTCCTGCTGTTCCAGCGGCCGTCCAGCCGGCTCCAGTGGCACCGGTTCGGCTCACACCGATTCCGACCCCCGCCCGCTTTAGCGGTAAGCTCGGCGAAGCGCGGGGGTTCATTATGCAGTGTGAGTCCGTGTTCCACCGTGTGCCCGGAGATTTTCCCTCGGATCACAGTCGAATTGGTTACATAGGGAATCTTCTGGAGGGGCGTGCGTTAACTTGGACCTACGCCGTAATGGCGAGGCCCAGTTATGCCACCCTCACCTATGACCAATTCGTGAGGCGCTTTCTGGAGGTCTTTGACCATTCTCAAACCGAGACGGTCCAGGTCGATCGGCTTCTCGCTCTCCAGCAGGGAAGCCGGTCGGCAGCGGACCACTCGGTCGACTTCCGGGTAGCGGCGGAGGAACTGGGCTGGGAGGAACGCTCCCTCTGTGGCCTGTTCCTCCGCAGCCTCAACAGTGATCTGAGGGATGAACTGGCTGGTCGGGATATCCCTGGGACGCTAGCGGAGCTGACGTCCTTAGCGGTAAGTTTGGATAACAGGCTGCGCGAGCGCTCCTCGGGGCGGAGGTCTTCTTCTTCTCGCCCTCGTGGAGCCTCGCCGCACCTGTTCCAAGCTCGCCCCCTGGCGGCGCCGCCAGCATCGCGCCCCGAGGAGTCGGAGCCGATGGTGACGGGCTGGACTAAACTTTCCCCTGTGGAGAAACAACGCAGTCGTGAGTTGGGCCTCTGCATGTATTGCGGAGGCGACCAACACAACGTGGAGCGTTGTCCACGGAAAGCCAGTCGGTGGGGTCCGCGAGTCACTGTTGGAAGTCTCGCGGACATCAATCGGTTAGGATCACTCACTCAATTGAAGCTGCCCATCCGTTTCTGCCATAACCCCACTGGGCACCTCACCCACGCACTGGTGGATTCGGGCGCAGAAGGCAGCTTCATTTCACAAAGCCTGGCAACCCGATTGGGCATCCGCTGCCAGGCACTCAACACTCCCATCTCCCTAGTCCATCTCTCCCGTGCCACCCTTGGGAGAGTGACACATCAAACTGTCCCCCTACCGGTCATCATCTCGGGAAACCACCGGGAGGAGATGACCTTTTATGTCCTTCCCAACTCTGTGTCGCCCGTCATCCTGGGGTATCCCTGGCTCCGCCTTCACAATCCGGTCCTGGATTGGAGATCAGCTGGGGTATCGGCTTGGAGTACATTTTGCCTGGGCACCTGCCTCCAGTCCGCTGCCTGCTCGCCGTCCGCTCCTCCTCCCGCAACGGACGCTGCACCCCCGGACCTGTCCCTGGTGCCTCCGGAGTTTCACGACCTGGGTATGGTGTTCAGTAAAGCGAAAGCTATGTCTCTTCCCCCTCATCGGCCCTACGACTGTGCCATCAACCTCCGCCAGGGGGCGCCGTTACCTTCTGGTCGGCTCTACAGCCTGTCTGCGCCGGAGAAGGAGACGATGAACACATATCTGAAGGAGTCATTAAACGCCGGGATAATCCGCCCATCATCGTCACCCGTGGGGGCGGGGTTCTTCTTCGTGGGAAAAAAGGATGGGTCCCTCCGCCCTTGTATCGACTACCGGGCCCTCAATAATATCACGGAGAAGGACCGTTACACCCTGCCTCTCATGGACACTGCTTTCCACTCCCTCCAGGGGGCGACCTGGTTCACCAAGCTGGACCTACGCAGCGCTTACCACCTCGTCCGGATCCGGGAGGGAGATGAGTGGAAAACGGCCTTCCGTACCCCGAACGGCCACTTTGAATACCTGGTGATGCCGTTCGGGTTGACCAACGCTCCTGCAGTCTTCCAGCGCCTCATTAATGACGTCCTCCGGGATTTCATTGGCCTTTTCGTGTTCGTCTACCTGGACGATATCCTCATCTTCTCCAAGTCCAGGGATGAGCACCAGGTCCACGTGAGGCGGGTCCTCCAAAGGCTGCTGGAGAATCGTCTGTACGTAAAGGCAGAAAAGTGTGAATTTTACGCCAGGAGTACGTCCTTCCTGGGGTTCATCATCGCCCACGATAAGGTGCTCCCTGACCCAGAGAAGGTAAAGGCGGTGGTGGAATGGCCTACACCTGCATCCCGGAAGCAGGTGCAGCAATTTGTTGGCTTCGCCAATTTCTACCGCCGCTTTGTCCCCAACTTCAGTACCATCGTTGGACCACTGACCCGCCTCACGTCCCCGAAGGTCCCGTTCCGGTGGACCGAAGAGGTCGCTGCCGCCTTTGAGGCGCTGAAGGCGGAATTCTCCTCCTCCCGGGTCCTTCGCCAGGTCGACCCCGCGCTGCAGTGCATCGTCGAGGTAGACGCTTCGGACACGGGAGTGGGGGCAGTGCTGTCCCAGCGGTCACCGGACGATGGCGCCAAACGACCGTGCGCCTTCTTCTCCCGGCGCTTGTCCCCGGCGGAGAGGAACTACGATGTGGGGGACAGAGAGCTCTTGGCCATCAAGCTCGCCCTGCAGGAGTGGCGCCACTGGCTAGAGGGGGCGAACCTGCCGTTTGTGGTCCTTACGGACCACAAGAACTTGGAGTATTTACGGTCTGCCAAGCGCCTGAATGCCCGCCAGGAGCGCTGGTCTCTGTTCTTCGCCAGGTTCCAATTTTCTATCACCTTCAGGCCTGGCTCTAAGAACGGCCTGCCTGACGCCCTCTCTAGGCAGTTCACTCCCGTGGAATCGGAGGAGACGCCCCACTCCATCCTGCCCAGGTCGTGCGTCGTGGGAGCCATCTCGTGGGATATCAAGGCAAAGATCCGGAAGGCACAGGAGGTGGAACCTGATCCTGGCGGCGGACCGGAGGGAAGACTGTTCGTCCCATCTGCGGTCCGAGGAGAGGTCATCCACTGGCTCCACACCTCCCGGCTCACCTGTCATCCCAGCACCTCCCGGATGATCAGCCTCCTCCAGCGGTCTTTTTGGTGGCCAGGCCTGCGGAGGGATGCAGCCCGCTACGCCCGGGCTTGCCCAGTCTGTGCCACCAGCAAGTCAGGAAATGCCCCTCCAGCGGATCTGCTCCAGCCTCTGCCCGCCCCTGGCAGGCCCTGGTCGCATATCGCACTGGATTTCGTCACCGGACTCCCCGTTTCCAGCTCCTTTAACACCATCCTGACCATCGTGGACCGTTTCTCCAAGGCGGCACACTTCGTCCCCCTGCGAGGTCTCCCTACCGCCCTGGAGACGGCGGGCCTCCTCATCCAACACGTGGTCAGGCTGCACGGGATTCCGGTGGACGTGGTCTCGGACCGGGGTCCCCCAATTTTCATCCGAGGTTTGGAGGTCCTTTTGCAACGCCATCGGAGCCAAGGTGAGCCTCTCCTCCGGCCATCACCCCCAGTCTAACGGGCAGTGTGAGAGGACCAATCAGGAGCTGGAGGCTGCGCTCCGCTGTGTTGCAAGATCCAAGCCGACGTCATGGAGCAACCATCTCGCCTGGGTGGAGTACGCCCACAACACCGCCCGCTCTTCTGCAACGGGGATGTCCCCCTTCAAGGCGTCCCTGGGTTACGACCCCCCGCTGCTTCCAGCGCAGGAGAGCGAGGTAACTGTCCCGTCAGTTAGGGCGCACGTGAGGCAGTTCCGCTCCACCTGGGCCGCCGCGCGTCATGCGCTTTTACGCACAGCGGAGCGCAACAGGACCGTGGCGGACCGGCGTAGAAGACCTGCCCCGGCGTACAGAGTTGGGCAACTTGTCTACGTTTCCACCCAGGACGTCACCTTAAAAGGCGAGAGGAGAAAGCTGGCACAGCGCTTCATGGACCCCTTTCCCATCACCCGGATCATCAACCCGGTGGCTGTGCGCGTGGCTATTCCCCCCTCCCTCCGCATCCATTCCACTTTCCACGTGTCGAAGGTGAAGCTGGCAGTTACCGACCCCCTTTGCCCTCCTCCTGCAGCGCAACCCGCACCCCGGATGGTTGGTGGCCATCCGGCCTGGTCCGTCTCCTCCATCCTGGACTCCCGGCGCCGGGGTCGTGGGTTGCAATACTTGGTGGACTGGGAGGGCTATGGGCCCGAGCATCGACAGTGGGTGCCCCCGTCGTTTGTGTTGGACCCATCGCTCATCGCGGACTTCCACCGAGCGCACCCGGATAAGCCATCGCCAGGAGGCGCTGCTAGAGGGGGGAGTACTGTCACGCCGCGCCGCTCATCAACGGCGCCACCTGCTCACACACCTGTCAGTCATCAGCGGCGAGGAATATAGGCTGCCTCGCCCTGAGCTTCGGTCTGAAGCCGTAGACTTCATTTCCCTTTCATGGGCTTCTACCACATTCTCTTCAGCATCCTCGTCACCGGTAAGAAGATCACTTACCTCATCTCTCCAGTCTGCTCCCCTGTGCACAGGTGGATTCCTCGGCGGCGGACAACCCCGTCCCTCGTCTCTCCTCGCTGCTGCACCGAGCCCTGCAGGTGGCTGTCTCCCGGGCTTCCATCCTTGAAGCGCCAGTCATCTGTCCAAACAAGTAAGCTTCTCTCCCTCGCCTATTCTCCTCCTGTGTTGGTGTGTGCTCATCACCCTGTGTCTGATTTCTCCCATAGGGTTGCCGGCTGAACGGTCTCCTGCCTCTGGGTCCGAAGCAGACGCCACCACCAACACATTAACATTCCGCAGACACGCACCCAAACATCCCTGTTGTTAATAAACAGTTTGAACTACTCTGAGCCTGTGTGTGTGCGTCTCCTGAGCCGAACGTTATGTCAATGAGGAGGAAGAGAGGCCAAATCATTAAATTTAGAGGCTTCATGTTTAATTTGAGTTTTACCAACTTTTTGTTTAATCACTTTGGGATGCTTATATATTATGTTTTTATTTACTTTGGAGGGAGCAGACAATGATTCTCTGATGGGGAAGACAGGGGCTAAGCTGAGGGGTGGTGGATGAAAAGGAGCTGCAGAGAGGCGTGTAAGACTGCGACTCTGCTTCCTGGTCCCAACTCTGAGTTGTCAGTGTTTTGGAAATTTGGATAAAAAAGATGCCAGATTGTTAGATAAATGAGATGCACCATCCAAAGTGGGATGGACGCCGTCTCGTCTAATAAGACCAGGTTTTCCCCAAAATGAGCTCCAATTGTCAATGTAGCCCACATTGTTTGCAGGACACCACACAGACAGCCAGCGGTTGAAGGATGACAAGCGGCTAAACATGTCATCACTGGTCAGATTGGGGAGGGGCCCACACAAACAACTGCACACAAACAACTAAGCTAGGGGGAGACAGGCGGACTACTGTCCCACCCCCACACAGCCAGATGGATTATTCTGCAGTCTCTATTATTATATAGTCCATTAAATGAAAAGAAGCTGCCGTGTTCCTAATACAAAGCATAAAACAATCCCATGTAAATGATGAACATACTGTATATACAAACAGGCTATACCATTAATTGTAAATTCAATAAACAGCTCAGTCGTTATTCACATTAACACCATGCCCTGAATGCCTTAGTAAAATCATTGTACAACCTGGGCAACTCACTCAGCAACCTCATGCAGTAAACACATTGATATGACTATGTAGCCTGGGCAATTCACATACTAACATCATAGCTTAAACACATTGCCCCCCACTACCATTCAGTCCCAGTGGAGAAACTACCCCCTGGGAACCCATCCAGCGGGTCCCGTCCAGAGCTTCTTCTTCTCTTCACACCTGGAGATGACCCATGTCGGAGCCCCGACACCTCCTTCTCTTCATTGGTGCACCGCAGCTCGTTGGGGTGTCTCCATGAGCCATCAGACAACTGAAGGTATCCGTCCTCCCGAACAGCCACCACCTGCAGCCGCCCCTGGTCCTCCCGTCATTTCCGCTTGACAAGAACCCCTCTCAGCCGAACCTCCTCTCTGGGTTGAACCACATCCGCGACCCCCAGAGGAGCCCGACTCGGCTTCCAATGTCCTCGACTTCTCAACTGGGCCTCCTCTCTAGGTCGAACCACATCAGCGACCCTCCGAGGAGCCCGACTCGGCCTCCAGTGTTCCTGAGTGGCACGTCGGTTCACCGTGCCAGCCGGTCCTGCCCCGCTCGCTTTCATTTTTAACGCCGGTGAAGCCATTGTAGCCCCCTGCTTCTCGGTACCTCCCAGCCAAACTCCGGAAGCAGAGTGAGCCATCCCCTCGGCTCCACCCGCCATCACGGGCATCCCACCGTTCCGCCCAGTTCCCTCAGCTAGGGCAACTTGGGCCCTGGCACTGGAATCCTCCCGCAATGGCCCTGGGTGGGGTTGGTCCTGTTCATCCTCCAGAATACTAGGCCAAGGTTTGTCTCATATCGCATCGTCCACCACTCACGGAACCGGTTGGTCTCACAAACCACAGCCCGACCACTCCTCTCCAACACCGCTGGTGATAGTTCGAAGCCCAGTCCATAAAAGAGGTCACAGCCCATAACATTCGCATCACCGGCGGTCACCACAAACTGCAGATTGCATACCTCCACTAATTTGTACTTTGCTGTCAGTTCTAATGATCCCACAATGGACAGTCGGTTTCCTCTATATCCACAAAATGACGTTGAAAGACCTCTCACTCAGTAGCAGAACGGGAAAAAACTCCTCACAGTAGGCCAATTCAACACGGACCTCACTGCGCCTGTGTCAGTAAGTAACGGCACTTCCACGCCATCCAATTCCACCATACAGTACATACGGCCATCTGTGCTCGGGGAGACGGTGTGAATAACCGTAGGAGTCGTGGCGGGGGAATCCAATTTGCATCGTTGCTCCCCTCACTCAAATTTCTTACAGGCCCTGGCAAAATGATGTAGGAATCCACACTTGCCGCAGCGTTTGCCTCTTGCTGGATGCGCTCTAGCCTTATACCGATGCTCAGTGGACCCACAACCCAAACACCTGGACGATCCCGGGGTGGACCTTATTTTCACATCTGTAGCGTATTCCTCCTTGTCTTCCATGCTATCATCGCTACCCGGGTCCACAGCCTGCGTCACTGAGTGTGATTCAGTTTGTCGGAGCGTTATTCGCTCACCGAGGTCCTGTGATTGTTTTTCCGCTGCTTTGTACTGCTGAGCTATCTCGACAGCCATGGCTAATCTCAGTTCACCGGAGTGTGTGAGGAGTCTAGACTGTGCCGCAGAACAAAGCGTGTGCTCCACCAGCTGATTGCGGGCCATCTCTTTCTCCAAAGCACCAAACTGGCAGTCTCCGGCCAGCTGACGCAGATCCACCGACTATCCAGTCCGCTGGCGGTGCTGCCGAAACTGCATCCTCCAGACGATGACGTTCTCAGGAGCGCCAAAATAATGCGCCATTAGCTCAACCACGTCCTCAGAACTATCAGCGTCACTCAAGGTGCTGAGAATACGTTGACCCTCCATGCCGAGATTATGGACCAGTATTGCTCGTGCACGTAGTTTCTCTAATTCAACGAGGTTCAATGCCACCAAATAATTTTGGAATGCAGCAAACCACCTCACCCAAGGAACCTGCGGCTCGCCGGGAAGCTCCAAAAACAGCCGAATATTAGAAACTCCTGTATGCATGTTTTTATCTCCATCGCCAAATGTTATGTCCATAACAGTGAACCAATAATGAGGCTGGAGGTATAACATTACACAACTTTATTGATTCAATGTACAGCAAAGACGCTCCCGTCAGGCAGAGGTAAGGTCAAAAGAGACCGTCCCTCTTCCGCACAGCCCTCTTATAACCTGGGTGGCGGTGGAACCGGAAAGGTGTAGCCACCACCCATGTCACACAATAATACGTCGCATGAGCAACACGAACAACATCACGCACTGGCTTGTGCACCCCTCTGGGTAACCAACATTTCCCTGCTCCGTTCCATTATTGCTGAGCACCAAGCTGGATGGCAGGAAGTTCCATTCTTTATACGTCTTTGGCATGACCCGGCCGGGACTTGAACCCCGACTTCCCAGCTGTGGGGCGGATGCTCTACCTCCAGGCCACCACTCCGGTTATTTTATGAACATCCCCTCGTTAAAAAATAAATCATCAACTGCGTGTAAAAATTCTCCAGGAAGGCACTTCAGGGGGCAAAGGGGCAGTCCAAGAGCATGACAACATCACAACATGAAATTGGGAATTTTATATTTACAAACACATGCGCACACACACACACACACACACACACACACACACACACACACACACACACACACCAGACAGGAGTTCACCTTGGATGGAAATAAGTACCACCCATGACACACACACACTCTTCCTTCAATAGATCTTTTTCACAAATTGTAACTAAAAAAACCTTAAAACTAAGCTCCCTCTTCACCACAACAGACTGGTACAATGTCCGCATCACTGCAGATGCTGCTCCAATCCGTCTGTCGATCTCTCACTCCATTTTCCCCTCACTTGTGAACAAGACCCCAAGATACTTAAACTCCTCCACTTGGGGCAGGAGCCTGTCCCCAACCCGATTTACCAGTCAGTCTACGTTCCTACTCTCACCTATGGTCATGAGCTTTGGGTAATGACCGAAAGAACGAGATCACGGATACAAGCGGCTGAAATGAGCTTTCTCCGTAGGATTGCTGGACTCACCTTCAGAGATGGGGTGAGGAGCTCAGTCATCCGGGAGAGGCTCAGAGTAGAACCGCTGCTCCTCCTCATTGAAAGGAGTCAGTTGAGGTGGTATGGGCATCTGATTAGGATGCCTCCTGGACGCCTCCCACTTGAGGTGTTTCAGGCACGTCCCACTGGGAGGAGACCCCGGGGCAGACCCAGGACTCGGTGGAGAGACTATGTCTCCCAGCTGGTCTGGGAACGCCTTGGTATCCTCTCTGAAGAGCTGGAGCAGGTAGCGGGGGAGAGGGAAGTCTGGGCTTCTCTGCTTGAACTGCTGCCTCTGTGACCCGGACCTCCGGAAAAGTGGTAGAAGATGGATGGATGGATGGATGTAACTAAAAAAAACCTGCATGTAATTATTACCTCCACCAAGGAGGTTGTTTTTGCCAGCGTTGGTCTGTTTGTCTGTCGGTTACCAACATACCTCAAAAAGTTATGAACAGATTTTGATGAAATATTCAGGAAAGGTGTGAAATGGCATGGGGGACATTGTTTATATTTGTGCAGCAGGATCACATGGAAACTACTTGATGGATTTGGGTGGAATTTTCATCAGAAGTAGTTCTTGGGCTAAAGAGGAACTCATATTTTGTTGATGATCTGAGAATGCATACCTCCGCCAAGGCTTTTATCTTCTCAGCGAGTTCGCAACAATACTCCAGAACTAATGGATAGACTTTGATACAATTTTCACCACAAGTGGCTCTAGGACTTGTTAATTCTGAGAGACTCTGCCTCTCTAAGGTGCTTTTTTTTAACCTAGTAATGTTACTGGCCTGTTGCCCATTAACTTAATGCAACTGCACCTGTCCCAACTCATTTGATGGGTGTTTCTGCCATTAAATTCAAGATGAGCTAATATTTTTCATGAAAAGTAAAAATTCTCACTTTCCACACTTGATATGTTCATAATAAATATAACATTGCTTTATGACGTTTGCAAATCATGGCATTTTGGTTATATTTAGATTTTGAACAGCATTCCAGTCTTTTTGCAATTGGGGTTGTAAAATAGCCCCACATAAAGGACTGGATAAAAGCAATGGTTTACCAACTGGTAGAAGCCCAGCGCCCCACGTGGCTTGTCAGGACGTGGACTGGGCCCCAAATCCTCACCCTGATTTATTCTTGATTTTCCTTGCCACCAGAACATGGGGTCCCAGCCCATGTCCTCACTTTGAGTTTGTATCTTAGGATTTTCTGCATTTATTATTATTATTTATTATTATATTCATGATTCTGTTCTTGTATTTTTATTATCCTTGCTTGAGTTCTTACTTCATTATGGCTCTATTTAAGTTCCATGGAAATGGTCCCTGCAGGCTCTCTGTTGATTATGATTACTATTATTAGTATTATTATTGTCATGGTCTTGTCTCCGCTGGCCCTCTGTTCATGTCTCATGTACATCCCCTGTCTGTGATTATCCGTGCAGCCCCGCCCGTCCTGTGACACTTCCCTGCTGTCTTCGTTTGTCATTGATTGTTCCCCACCTGTCCTGTGTCCCGTAATTAGCTCGTTGTCAATTTATGTCCACGTCAGTCTATGTTCTGGACTGGTGTCCTAATCTTACGATGTGAGCAACACGCATCTGTTTCCAGCCTAGTTTTGTCGAGCCTGTATCCTGCCCAGGTCCTGTCTGACTTTTGGATTTTTTCATGTCATGCCTGACTTTGTTGTTTTGAGCCCTTGAGCTGCGTTCGTGTTGGCCAGCTCTTAATAAATATTATTTTGAACATGAAGAGCTTTGAAGAGCACATGCCTCCACCAAGGCTACCTCCCATTGTCCATCCATCTGTCCATACCTCTCTGCCTCTATCCCTCTGTACATTGCAAGGTAGGGCCTTGGTGGAGGTATGTGTTCATGGATCACTTCCAAAATCTAATGGCTTCGTCTGTAGCCCAAGGGCCACCTCTGGTGAAAATTTCATCAAACTCTGTCCAGTAGTTTTTGAATATTCTTGCTAACACCTTGTGAGAAGATAGAGCCTTGGTGGAGGTATGCAATCTCAGATCATCAACAAAATCTAAGGGGTTCCTCTGTAGCCCAAAGACCACCTCTGGTGAAAATTTAATCAAAATCCATCTAGTAGTTTTTGCGCAGTTCAGCTGCATAAATACACACATGGGCCTTGGTGGAGGTTCCCATTCTCAGATCATCACCAAAATCTAATGAGTTCATCCTTAGGTCAAGGGCTACCTTTGGTAAAAAATTTCATTCAAATCCATCCAGTAGTTTTTGCATAATCCTGCTAACAGTCAAACAAACAAATAAGCAAAAACACTTGTGATTTCACCGTCTGATAGTAAAGGAAACATTTTTGTAAAAACATAAGCTTGGCAGAGGTAATAACAAGCATGTTCAAGAGTGATCCAAAAACTAACATAGTAAGTTAAATGTGGCTTCTGAAACTGATTATTTGACAATATTTTAGGAAACTATAATTTTTTCCAAGCTATTTTATATTATGTGTAGGTCTGCAAAAGGCTTACACATACTAACAGTATTCTCATGAACATGTGTATAATTCATTAAGTCTTAACATTTCAACATTCGTGGTTCCTATATTTTGTTTAAAATTGACCAGTATATTGTGTGTTTGAGAATATGTGTGGTTTTAATATCTTTGAAGCCACTGTAGATTTCTATGACATATAATTTTTTGCTACTAAACATGATGTAACAAGCACATTTTCTTTTATAAACAGATTTTTGTACCTTATTAAGGGTAAAGAGAGTCTGGAGCACACTGTCCAATTCACAGCCTTTATTAGTGCAAGAACTGATGTTTCAACACTATCTGTGTCTTCTTCAGTCTTCTCTGAAGAAGACACAGATAGTGTCAAAGATAGTGTTGAAACGTCAGTTCTTGCACTAATAAAGGCTGCGAATTGGACAGTGTGCTCCAGATTCTTTATCCTTAATGATTTTGATGTCCTTGAGCTGAGAGGCACCCCCTACAGCTTCAGATGTTTGGAGAGGAAGCGCAGCAGCTCCTTTTTCCACTAGATTTTTGTCACTTCTAATTTCCTTGAAAGCTTCACTGCTATTAAGAAAACAGCGCAGTAAGACTTTACAGGAATTTCAGTGCTGCTGGACAGACATACATCATTACCTATCACTCACAGAACTAAAGAAATGTTACTAGTCGTGCTATTGTTATTTGCTTAGCTACTCAAATTCAGCTTGTAGTGGAGGAGCTGAATTATGTATAACATTACAAAGTATTACATAATGTACAGCCCCCCCACAACTGCTTTGGTCCAAAGCAAAGTCTGCTTACTAGTATACATAAATCCTTAGCTTTGAAGTTTTTTTTAATCAAATCCTATAATAATTAATCTTATAAATGTAATTACATCAAAATAACACAAATATAATAATCTACAGTACAGCACATGATCCCTACAAAATTTGAAATTAGTATCTAATTTGTAAATATATTTTTTAAGTAATCATTCTTTTGGTGTCTCTAACTTTTGCTGTTCTTGAGACAGAGTCTATATGGTATTTTGACCTTGACCTTTGACCTTGTGATCCCAAAACCATAGTCACAGTTCAGGATCCAAAGTGAACCTGTGTACAAAGTTTGGTTATCCTAGTTTTACTTGTTCTATAGGTAATAGGGCATATGTGTTGTGGTGGGTATCAATGAAAACTACTCGTAGTCTCGGTTTTACTCAATATTCAGCATTTAGCTTAACTAGCTAACTTCATGTACAGCGGAATGCTTCACCCTTATGTTCTCTCCTTCTTGCGCATGCTCCATCCTTACACACTCTACCAAGCATCCCTTCCTAGCAGTCTTTTACTGCCACCTATTGGCCAAAACACAACATCTCCCCTGTTACCCAGAAGCGAAATTCTTGCTTTGTAGTTGCAAACTATACCACAATTTTGTAACAGTTATATTTACCTCTGCCAGGCCGAAGGCCAGGAGGTTATGTTTTTGCCAGCGTTTGTCTGTTTGTCTGTCTGTCTGTTTGTCTGTTTGTCTGTTGGTTAGCAAGATAACTCAAAAAGTTTTGGATGAATTTCGATGAAACTTTCAGGCCTTGTTGGAAATGGTACAAGGAAGAACTGATTAAATTTTGGGGATGATCTGGATCACCGTCTGGATACAGGAAATTTTTAAAGGATTCTTTAACATTGTGAGATACGACCATTTTCAACATGTGTGCAGGGGCAATAGAGGGCGCTGGTCGTCATGTCTGACGAACACAAACTCCGCGTTCTTCAAAGTTTTAGGCACAAAAGCACGCGGAAAACTGTGGTGGGCAGGGCCCGCCAGTGTGCCTGTGTTTGTGCTACGCTGCAAAAACTGAGACGGGCAGCTGTCCGGCGCCGGATTATTTGGCAGAAATTCCCTGGGCAGCCATAGGGGCTGTGCAAAAACCAGCTCTCTGCTGGGGAAGCTTCCAAATCCTCTTTTTTTCCGCGGAGCGCAACCCCAATAAAACCCACGGCAACCATTATCGCACCTTCTTTTGTCCTGCGGCTCCGGAACAGAGAGGAATCCCGGCACCAGTAATGCTGCGCCTGATATGTGTGACTCTAATGCTAAAAGTGACTGCATCAGGGATTTTCGACCTGAAGTCACACTTTGCTACACAGGGCCACAAAAACTGTGTAGCCAAATTCGATCGATGGATGAACATTTTCAGCCAGTGAGAGAACCGACGCCTTCCAAATCCAATGCATCACTAGCAGAAGTGATGTTTTGTCATTTTGTGGCAGAGCACAATCTACCCCCATTGGTGGCAGATCACTTCAGTGATTTGGTGCCAACATTGTTTCCTGACAGCAAGAGCACTCAATTTTTTTGTGCTACTTGGCTTATTATTTTCACATTACCAAAAAGTTATGGCTCAAGATTGTGCCCATATAAGTGTACATTTGAATAAATATGTTTGGAATAGTTCATGTTGCACTTGCTGTTTGTTTAGTTTTTGTTTGTTTGTTTGTTTGTTTTTGCTTCAGTTTTCTTTCATCTGCCGATAAATACAGTTTTTAAGTACTCAGTACAGGTGTGAAAGCCCCCCCCCCAATAAGGGAGGCATGAGGTCAGTACAGGTGTGAAAGCCCCCCAGTAAGGGAGGCATGAGGTATGCCTTGACAGGTCGCAGCCTGGCACTTTGCAGATGGAGGAGATGGCCACAACAGCAACACTTCAGTTTATTACCTCCGCCAAGGAGGTAATGCTTTTACTACTGAACCACTAATCCTATCATTGTGAATCCAATTGCTAGTCATATGTTTTCATGGTCAAGGAATCTGAAAACGTACACACAAACACTGTATGGGGGGGAACTGTGGCGCTTGGCGGAGGTCTGTGCTCTCCGAGTGCTTTTCTAGTTAGCTGTTTCTATGTACTTCAGCTTTATCCTTGTAGTTGTATTAGAACATTTTCAGAACAAGTACTTCTCACTAGCATGTAACTATGTTAACAGAATACTGAGAAATGATTAACTGAACAGGTACTGTTCACTCACCCTTCATTCACTTAATGTCTT
Source organism: Pholidichthys leucotaenia (assembly GCA_020510985.1). Classification (NCBI taxonomy): domain Eukaryota; kingdom Metazoa; phylum Chordata; class Actinopteri; order Cichliformes; family Pholidichthyidae; genus Pholidichthys; species Pholidichthys leucotaenia. The sequence goes on from CM035849.1 coordinate 97,408,343, forward strand.
AGCTTATGTCATTTATAAGACACTTTAAATGCCTAAATCAAAGTGGAATCAAAGTGGAAATGTAACTAAAAGCATGTTGTAAATACAGCTCAAACATTGCTTCAACATTGTTACATTCTCTTGAATTTGTTTTTTGTTTTTTTGTTTTTTTGTTAGGGCAGCGATCCGCCTACACCCTTTACATGTCTTCTTTCATCCTCCACAGAGGACTACTTCATAATGTAGTCTTTATACCAGGCAGGAGGCTGTCTCTCTTGTCTTGCCTGCTGGTGGAGTTGAAACAACTGCTGGACTGATTTTCTCACTCTGCCCATCATTCTCATGCCGATCATCCTGCAGTGCCACATCAGTCTGTTTTGGACAGAGAGATAGTCTTTTTGCATTCCAGAGTTTTCCATCACTGAAGATGAAAGTGTTCGGGCCTGTCTGCTGTTGGACAGTGATGGAAGCAAAGAACCTTGACTTTCCTTTTCCCACATGAAATGGTTTACGTATTCAAACTTTATCCCTCACAGTGAACTTGGGAGTGCTGGCTCCTTGTTTTGCATCTGTATAGCATTTACTCTTGGCCTGTTGTAGTCTGACTCTTACTCTAATGCGGTCATACTGTTCACTGGAGTTGTGAGAAGGTAGAACATCCAACTTTGTATGCACTGGCGGTTCTCTTAGGAGCTGAAATTGTGATGCACCTGACATAGAGTGAGGTGTGGCACGGTAGCTTTGAAGCATTTTTTTTTTTTAAATTTTGTACTTTATTGATCCCCAGAGGGGAAATTCAGGGCATCCACCTAGATGGATGAAGCAGCCATGGTACGGTGCCATCCCTTCACCATTCACACACACATTCACATCTAGGGCCACTTTAGGGTCTCCAATTAATCTAACATGCATGTTTTTGGCCTGTGGGAGGAAACTGGAGTACCCGGGGTAAACTCACACAGGCTTGGGGAGAACATGCACACTCTACACAGAAGGGTCACTGATGGTCAGGGGGTGGGATTGAACCAACGATAGTCAGGGGCGGAATTGATCCCATGACCTTCTTACTGTGCTGCCACTGTGCTAACCACTGCACCACCGAGCTGCCCCAACATGGTCATAACTGCAAGTTTCCAAGGCTGCTGGGCTGCTTGAGCTGCCTGTATACAGTCCTTTAAAACTCGGTTGAATCGCTCAATAGTGCCATTTGCTTGAGGATGATACACACTTGTTCTGATGTGTTTTATTCCTCTCTCTTTCGGAAAGTCAGTAAATGCAGTAGATGTAAACTGTGGGCCGTTATCTGTTGTGATGGTGCATGGATTACCTTCTCATTACTGTGAGCCGTTATCTGTTGTGATGGTGCATGGATTACCTTCTCGAGCGAACACTGAGGACAGGAATGCAGTTACCGTGTCTGTAGTAGCAGCAGATGTCAAGGAAACTTCTGGCCACTTACTGAAGTAATTGATCATTGTAATCGCATACGGTGGGGCAAAAAAGTATTTAGTCAGCCACCAATTGTGCAAGTTCTCCCACTTAAAAGATGAGAGAGGTCTCCAATTTTCATCATAGGTATACCTCAACTATGAGAGACAAAATGAGAAAAAAAAATCCAGAAAATCACACTGAAGGATTTTTAATGAATTAATTGGTAAATTCCTTGGTAAAATAAGTATTTGGTCACCTACAAACAAGCAAGATTTCTGGCTCTCACAGACCTGTAACTTCTTCTTTAAGAGGCTCCTCTGTCCTCCACTTGTTACCTGTATTAATGGCACCTGTTTGAACTCGTTATCAGTATAAAAGACACCTGTCCACAACCTCAAACAGTCAGACTCCAAACTCCACTATGGCCAAGACCAAAGAGCTGTCAAAGGACACCAGAAACAAAATTGTAGACCTGCACCAGGCTGGGAAGACTGAATCTGCAATAGGTAAGCAGCTTGGGGTGAAGAAATCAACTGTGGGAGCAATTATTAGAAAATGGAAGACATACAAGACCACCGATAATCTCCCTCGATCTGGAGCTCCACACAAGATCTCACCCCATGAGGTCAAAATGATCACGAGAACAGTGAGCAAAAATCCCAGAACCACACAGGGGGACCTAGTGAATGACCTGCAGAGAGCTGGAACCAAAGTAACAACGGCTACATCAGTAACACACTACACTGCCAGGGACTCAAATCCTGCAGTGCCAGATGTGTCCCCCTGCTTAAGCCAGTACATGTCCAGGCCCGTCTGAAGTTTGCTAGAGAGCATTTGGATGATCCAGAAGAGGATTGGGAGAATGTCATATGGTCAGATGAAACCAAAATAGAACTTTTTGGTAAAAACTCAACTTGTCGTGTTTGGAGGAGAAAGAACACCATATCTACTGTGAAGCATGGGGGTGGAAACATCATACTTTGGGGCTGTTTTTCTGCAAAGGGACCAGGACGACTGATCCGTGTAAAGGAAAGAATGACTGGGGCCATGTATCGTGAGATTTTGAGTGAAAACCTCCTTCCATCAGCAAGGGTATTGAAGATGAAACGTGGCTGGGTCTTTCAGCATGACAATGATCCCAAACACACTGCCCGGACAACGAAGGAGTGGCTTCGTAAGAAGCATTTCAAGGTCCTGGAGTGGCCTAGCCAGTCTCCAGATTTCAACCCCATAGAAAATCTTTTGGAGGGAGTTTAAAGTCCGTGTTGCCCAGCGACAGCCCCAAAACATCACTGCTCTAGAGGAGATCTGCATGGAGGAATGGGCCAAAATACTAGCAACAGTGTGTGAAAACCTTGTGAAGACTTACAGAAAACGTTTGACCTCAGTCATTGTCAACAAAGGGTATATAACAAAGTATTGAGATGAACTTTTGTTATTGACGAAATACTTATTTTACTGAGGAATTTACCAATTAATTCATTAAAAATCCTCCAATGTGATTTTCTGGATTTTTTTTTTCTCATTTTGTCTCTCATAGTTGAGGTATACCCATGATGAAAATTGGAGACCTCTGTCATCTTTTAAGTGGGAGAACTTGCACAATTGGTGGCTGACTAAATACTTTTTTGGCCCACTGTATCTGCAAGCAAAGGTTCCACGCTCGAAAGGACCAACAATGTCAATAGCAACGTGCTCAAAAGGAGTCTTGGGCAGTTCAACATGTTGCAGTCGAGCAGGTGAAGTTTTTGTTGTTTTGTCACATGCTTGGCAGATTGTGCAGGCTGAAAGGATTGAGTTCACTAACCTGTCCATTTGTGGCCACCAGTACAGTTCTCTCAGTCGTTGTTTTGTGCGAACTATGCCCTGATGTCCGTCATGAGCCAAGTGAGCAAGTTTTTCTCTGATGGACTTGGGAACTACCACCCTTGTTCCATGGAAGATCAATTGGGGATGAACAGCCAGTCCATGTTGCACAGAAAAGTAGGGTTGTAGGTCATTCTGAAGAGACTTTTTCACTTTAGGCCACCCTCGCTGAATAATCTGCCATAGTTGCATGAGCTGAGAACAATCTTCACTTTGTGCTTTGAAATCAACCAATGGTAGTGCAGTTAAGAGAGGAGAAATTTCAGCAGTCTCAGATAGCCCCTCTAAATCATGTTCTGCTGTTGCATCAATGAGAGGAACACGAGACAAACAGTCTGCAACAATGTTCTGACTGCCTGGTTTGTACTGCATGTCATGCTGAAAACACATTAATCATGCTGATCAGGGTGCAATTCTCATTCCAGCTCTGTTCATACCCTTTGTGTTGAGAAGAGTAGTAAGGGCTTGATGATCAGTTTTAAGTGTGAATCTGTGTCCCCATATATAAGTTCTTCATCGCTCCACAGCCCACACACAAGCCAATGCTTCCTTTTTTATGGTGGAGTATTTTCTCTCTGTTGGTGACAATGTGCGTGATGCAAATGCAGCTACACATTTGACACTGTCTCTGTGCAGCTGTATCAGGACTGCACCAATGCCATAATCTGAAGCATCTGTTGTTATGAAGGTAGGTAACATAGGGTCATAGACTGCAAGGGCTGGGCTTTCCAGGAGCATGGTTTTAATGTTTTTGAAGCTTTCCTCTGCCCTCTCGTTGTCATGACTCGCCGCTCATCAGCGGCGCCAGCCGCGTGCACACCTGCTCCTCGTCAGCGGCGAGGTATTTAATCCACTCTGCCCTGGGCTTCGGCCTGAAGCCGTCTCTCAACTTCGGCCCCTTTGCTACTACGGATCTCAAACTTACTAGCGAAGATTATCTGGGTAAGCTCCCCTTACCTCTCTCCTCTAGCCTTCCCCTGTGCACAGGTGGACTTTCCCGGCGGCGGACTTCCTCACCTCGCCGCTGGCTCTACACTGCTGCCACAGGTACTGCAGGTCGCTGTCTCCCGGGCCTCACCCTTGTCGACGCCAGCCACCTGTCATAACCAAGTAAGCCAGCTACCATCATTATTCCCTGTATTGGTGTGGTGCCCGTTACCCTTCTCCCTCTGCTCTTTCCCATAGGGTTGTCCGGCTGTACGGCCTCCTGCCCCCGTGCCTGACGCAGATGCCACCACCAATGCATTCTTATTCCACAGACACGCAGCCACACACTTCCCTGTTGTTAATAAAGCTGTTAAATCTATCCTGAGCCTGCGTGTGTGTCTCCTGAGCCGTGCATTATGTCAGTACGGCTTCAGCAGAGCGGCTCGGCAGACAGCGGGCTCGCACGCCGTCTTTCCACCCTCGAGGCTCGGGTGGATTTAATAGCCCATCAGCAACAGGTGATATTAAATCAGTTAATTGTTATTACTAACCGGTTAGACCGCTTGGACCCCCAGCAGCCGTTCCCCTCGGCTCGTCCGGGTGGCGCAGCTCCTGCGGCTCCGGCGACTGTCCAGCTCGCTCCGGGTGCGCCAACACGGCTCACACCAATCCCCACTCCTGCTCGCTTTAGCGGTAAGCTGGGTGGAGCTCGGGGTTTTATTATGCAGTGTGAGTCCGTGTTTCTTCGTGTTCCCGGAGACTTTCCCTCAGACCATAGCAGAATTGGCTACATTGGTAATCTCCGAGAGGGTCGTGCGCTTACCTGCGCTTACGCCATTATGGTGAAGCCCAGCTACGCCACCCTCACCTATGGCCAATTCGTGCGACAATTTCTGGAAGTGTTCGATCATTCGCGTTTGGACAGTGTCCAGGTCGACCGCCTTCTTGGACTCCAACAGGGGAGCCGATCGACGGCCGACTACGCGATCGACTTCCGGGTTACCGCGGAGGAGGTTGGCTGGGAAGAGCGTGTGCTCTGCGGCATCTTCCTCCGCAGCCTAAATTCTGGCCTGAGGGATGAGCTGGCTGGCCGGGATATCCCGGAGACGCTGGTGGAGCTGATTTCTCTTACCATCAGTTTCGATAACAGGCTGCGCGAGCGCGCCTCTGAGCGGAAGCAGTCTTCTCGCTCGCGGGGTGCCTCTGCACGCCTGCCCCAAGCTCGCCACCTGGCGTTGCCGCCGCCGGAGGTCTCCGAGGAGTCGGAGCCGATGGTGACGGGCCGGACAAAGCTCCCCCTGGCGGAGAAACAGCGCCGCCGTGACCTGGGCCTCTGCATGTATTGCGGGGGTAGCCAGCACACGGTGGAGCATTGTCCGGAGAAGCCAAACGAGGAGGTCCGCGAGTCACTGTAGGGGGCCTCGCGGACGCTAATTGGTTAAATCCCCTCACACATTTGACGCTGCCCATCCGCTTCTGTCACAACCTCACTGGGCACCTCACACACGCACTGGTGGATTCAGGCGTGGAGGGTAGCTTTATTTCACAGAGCCTGGCAACCTGACTGGGCATCCATTGTCACCCCCTCGACACTCCTCTCGCCCTGGTTAATCTCTCCCTAGTTTCCCTGGGAAAAGTAACCCACCGAACATCTCCCGTCCCGGTGATCGTCTCTGGAAACCACCGGGAGGATATCTCTTTCTACGTCCTGCCCACCTCGGTAACTCCTGTCATCCTCGGATATCCCTGGCTCCACCTCCACAACCCCGCCTTGGACTGGAAGACTGGGAAGGTGTCAGCGTGGAGTACTTTCTGTATGGGCACCTGTCTCCAATCCGCTGCCTGCGCCCCGTCCTCGCCTCCCACAGCCCAGGACACTGCGCCCCCGGATCTCACCCTCGTGCCCTCAGAATTCCACGACCTGGGTGCTGTTTTCAGCAAGTCCAAGGCGATGTCTCTGCCTCCTCACCGGCCCTACGACTGCGCCATTAACATCCGCCAGGGGGCGCCCCTACCTTCAGGACGCCTCTATAGCCTGTCAGCGCCAGAGAAGGAGGCCATGAACAGCTACTTGAAGGAGTCGCTCAGTGCTGGGATCATCCGACCATCTTCCTCTCCAGTAGGCGCAGGGTTCTTCTTCGTGGGAAAGAAGGACGGTTCCCTTCATCCTTGCATCGACTATCGAGCGCTCAACGACATCACGGAGAAGGAGCGGTACACCCTGCCCCTTATGGATACCGCCTTCCACTCCCTCCAGGGGGCGACCTGGTTTACTAAGCTGGATCTCCGCAGCGCTTACCACCTCGTCCGGATCCGGGAGGGAGATGAGTGGAAGACAGCCTTCCGCACCCCTAACGGTCATTTTGAATACCTTGTGATGCCGTTTGGGTTGACCAACGCTCCAGCCGTCTTTCAGCGCCTCATCAATGACGTCCTCCGCGATTTCATCGGCCTGTTTGTATTCGTCTACCTGGACGACATCCTCATCTTCTCCAGGTCCAGGGACGAACACCGGGTCCACGTGAGGCGGGTCCTGCAGAGACTGCTGGAGAACCGTCTGTATGTCAAGGCGGAAAAATGTGAATTCTACGCCAAAACGACTTCCTTCCTGGGGTTCGTCATCTCCCATGACCAGGTGCTTCCGGACCCAGCGAAGATCAAAGCGGTGGTGGATTGGCCCACACCTACCTCTAGGAAACAGGTTCAGCAATTCATCGGGTTCGCCAATTTCTACCGCCGCTTTGTCCCGAACTTTGGAGCCATCGTCGGGCCCCTGACCCGCCTCACCTCTCCTAAGACCCTGTTCCGGTGGACTGAAGAGGCCGCTACGGCCTTCCAGGCGCTGAAGACGGAGTTTTCCTCCTCCCAGGTCCTCAGCCAGGTCGATCCCGCACTGCAGTGTATTGTGGAGGTGGACGCTTCGGACACGGGGGTGGGGGCGGTGTTGTCCCAGCAGTCCCCAGCCAACGGAGTCAAGCGACCCTGCACCTTCTTCTCTCGGCGCCTGTCCCCGGCGGAGCGTAATTATGACGTGGGGGACAGAGAGCTTCTTGCCATCAAGCTTGCCCTTCAAGAATGGCGTCACTGGCTGGAGAGGGCAGCCTTGCCTTTTGTGGTCCTTACAGACCACAAGAACCTGGAGTATCTAAGATCTGCCAAGCGTCTGAACGCCCGCCAGGCGCGCTGGTCCCTGTTCTTTGCAAGGTTTAAATTCAGCATCACTTATAGGCCTGGCTCCAAGAACGGCCTACCCGACGCCCTCTCCAGGCAGTTTGCCCCGGAGGCCACAGAAGACGCTGTTCACACCATCCTGCCCAGGTCGTGCGTCATGGGGGCTGTTTCGTGGGACATAGAAGACAAGATCCGGAGGGCGCAGGAGTCAGAACCGGACCCTGGCAGCGGACCGGAGGGGAGGCTCTTCGTGCCATCTGCCGTCCGGGGGGACGTTATACACTGGCTCCACACCTCTAAGCTCACCTGCCATCCTGGAGCTTCACGGATGATTGACCTCCTCCAGCGATCATCGGTGGCCAGGCCTGCGGAAGGATGCCGCCCGTTACGCCCGGGCCTGCCCCGTCTGTGCCACCAGTAAGTCAGGTAACGCTCCTCCTGCGGGTCTGCTCCAGCCCCTGCCCGTCCCTGGCAGGCCCTGGTCACACATCGCCCTAGACTTCGTCACCGGGCTCCCTGTCTCCAACAACTTTGACACAGTTCTGACCATTGTTGACCGTTTTTCCAAGGCTGCCCACTTTGTGCCCCTACGTGGACTTCCCACAGCCTTGGAGACGGCGGACCTCCTCATCCAACACGTGGTCAGACTGCATGGAATCCCGGTCGACGTGGTCTCCGACCGTGGCCCCCAGTTTTCTTCGGACGTCTGGAGGTCCTTTTGCAACGCCCTGGGAGCCAAAGTAAGCCTCACCTCCGGCCATCACCCCCAGTCTAACGGGCAGTGTGAGCGGACTAACCAGAAGCTGGAGGCTACGCTCCGCTGCGTCACTTCATCCAAACCCACGTCCTGGAGTTCTCATCTCGCCTGGGTGGAGTACGCCCACAACACCTCTCGCTCCTCTGCCATCGGGATGTCGCCCTTTAAAGCATCCTTGGGTTATGATCCACCTCTATTCCCTGCGCAGGAGGGCGAGTTGGCTGTTCCCTCTGTCCAGGCACACCTCAGGCGGTGTCGCTCCCTTTGGTCCACGGCGCGTAATGCGCTTTTACGCACGGCGGAGCGCAATAAGTCCACGGCGGACCGACACAGGAGACCTGCACCTGCCTACCAGGTGGGACAACGAGTTTGGGTATCCACACAGGACGTTAACCTAAAGGGTGAGAGGAGAAAGTTGGCTCAACGGTTCATCGGCCCTTATCCCATAACCAGGATCATCAACCCGGTGGCTGTGCGTGTGGCTATTCCCTCCTCCCTCCGCATCCATCCCACCTTGCACGTCTCCAAAATCAAACCGGTGGTCTCTGACCCCCTCTGCCCTCCACCTGCGGCGCATCCCGCTCCCCAGATGATTGGTGGCCATCCGGCCTGGACCGTCACTGAGATCTTGGACGCCTGACGCCGGGGTCGCGGATTGCAGTACTTGGTGGATTGGGAGGCCTATGGACCCGAGTGGAGACAGTGGGTGCCTTCCTCGCTGGTGTTGGATCGGTCACTCATCTCTGAGTTTCATCGAGTGCACCCGGAGAAACCATCGCCAGGAGGCGCTGCTAGAGGGGGGAGTACTGTCATGACTCGCTGCTCATCAGTGGCGCCAGCTGCGCGCACACCTGCTCCTCGTCAGCGGCGAGGTATCTAATCCACTCTGCCCTGGGCTTCGGCCTGAAGCCGTCTCTCAACTTCGGCCCCTTTGCTACTACGGATCTCAAACCTACTAGCGAAAATTATCTGGGTAAGCTCCCCTTACCTCTCTCCTCTAGCCTTCCCCTGTGCACAGGTGGACTTTCCCGGCGGCGGACTTCCTCACCTCGCCGCTGGCTCTACACTGCTGCCACAGGTACTGCAGGTCGCTGTCTCCCGGGCCTCGCCCTTGTCGACGCCAGCCACCTGTCATAATCAAGTAAGCCAGCTACCATCATTATTCCCTGTATTGGTGTGGTGCCCGTTACCCTTCTCCCTCTGCTCTTTCCCATAGGGTTGTCCGGTTGTATGGCCTCCTGCCCCCGTGCCTGACGCAGACGCCACCACCAATACATTCTTATTCCACAGACACGCAGCCACACACTTCCCTGTTGTTAATAAAGCTGTTAAATCTATCCTGAGCCTGCGTGTGTGTCTCCTGAGCCGTGCATTATGTCACTCGTCCCACTGCAGTTCAGTCTGCGTATTAGTTTTCAAAAGTTCTCTGAGTGGCTCAACCTTCGTTGCATAGTTTGGTAGAAATGTCATGAGTCTGAGCTCTATTTTCCCCTCTGAGCTCAGACTCAATTTATTTTCTGAATTTTGTATGTCTGTTATTATTATGTTGTTAGTTCTTTGTATATATTTTGGTTTGCTGACACTCAGAGCCCTTCCTCTTGCCCAGACACTCCCACCAACTACTCACACTGTCTTCCTGCCTTCTCAAGCTGTGAGTAGTTGATTAATCAGGTTACCTGCTCAACTCCCCACACCTGTGCCTCATTTATCCCCAGTTATTTAAACACTGTCTGTTCTTTGGTTCACTGCGGCACCATTGTATGTTCTCCTGCTCACTCTCTGCATGACTGATGTTCGCAGAGCGATGCCGACTCTGGAATGTAGACTGTAAGTTTTTCTTTATTTGTATTTTTATAAGTTTTGCACAGTTTCTGTTTTTTTTATTCTTCTGTTAATAAATGTCACAACACACTTCAGCGCCTAGGTCTATCTCTCTCTGCCCCGAGGGGCGTTCATGACAAGAAATTTGCTAAACCAGGAAATGAGACCCAAAAAGGACAATAATGAAGCCACGTCCTTGCATGCAGGGGCTTCGCCATTAAAGATGATGCTGGGGAAGAATGGTCGGGTTGTGGCTGCTGGAACCCTCTGGTTCCGGTGATCGATGAGGATGTTGTGTGGGACGAAGAGCTAACAAACACTACGGCAGTCAAGCAGGACCAGTCTCACTCAGGTTCAGCACAGGAGGGTCTCAGTGCCGGTGCTCGGGAAACGGTAGAGGGTGTTACTGAGCATGGCGGCAAGGTGCCTGCTCCAGCGAGTGGTACCGACGTGCTAGCCCTAGATGCCACAGAGGGATGGAGGGTATGCAGCTACGATGGTGACCTTTATGACAGCTTCAGAAGAGGTCAGGGCCAGAGCGACAAGCACGGGGGAACCGAGTGCTCAGCAGCACCATTTCAGGCTGAGACGAGCCTCACTGAGGGTTATGGACTTGGTTCGGGGAGAAGAACATCCACGGCGAAGATGGGCCAGACGACAGCCAGCAAAACACTGAGGATGTCTGTGCATAGTGGCAAAGTTGAGCGCAGCATACTTCCGGTTGTCCGATGGCTCGGTGAGGCACGCCAATCAGCTTTGGCGTGTCCGGAAGATGCTCCGGGTGATGAGGCTGGATGGGAGTCGATGTTGGTGGTGAAGAGTACAGGCGCTTTCATCTGGAAGATCAGCCATCATTCCGAGGGCCTGCCGCTTCCAGGGTCGCGCTTGCTGAGGGGCTGCCCAGGGCCCCCCATGCTGGTTCTACTCCTCCTACCGAAGGAACAGTGCTGTAAATATATATGTTGATAGTTCTGATGTTCATGTATATATGTATGTGGTAAAATGGGATTATCTTGTGTATTATTGTTTAGTTTAGGAACACGGCAGTGATTTTAGTTTGATCTTTTTCTTTAGTTTATCCGGTGGCAGAATAATCCACCATGCTGTGTGGGCTGCACGGTACTCCACCCGTCAGCCCTATTTTAGGTTCTGTTGTGTGAATGTGTTAGGCCATTTTAGTGCATCAGTTTTCATTATGTTAGTGCGTGATTCGGATCCCAAATTGGAGTGGGTTTTAATTGTGTGTGTGGTTTTGGACTTTTCTAAGGAAGGGAGGAAATGTGATGTTGTGATTCGGCACCTTATTGTGAAGTGCACTGTAGTGACGGGCCCTTCCTGTTCCGTCACTGCACCGCCCTATAAATACCAGAGGGCATTCATTGCGGCGACTTCGATTGGTGCTCTCTGCCTGGTGCCTACCACGTAACCGCTGTTCTTTCTTTCAAAGGTCTTTTTATTATTATTAATTGAAGTATCAATACAATACAAAGTATTAAAAATTTTCATTTTTGTTTTAACCAAACAGTGAAAAACTAGAATTTAAAGCTAACAAATGTAAATGCTTCAAAGCACAAAAACCTTTAAATAAACAATAATTAAAAAAAATACAAAGAAAAATTGTGTGTGTGAAGTGGGGGTGGGGTAAAGGGGATATGAGCTACTCAGAAACTATAATCGTGGGTCTTTCAAAGAAGTCAAGAAACGGGCGCCATAATTTATAGAATTTGTTTTCAGAGCCACAGACTGTATATCTGATTTTTTCTAAATCCAAACAGGACATTATATCTTTTATCCACTGTAAATGTGAAGGGGGCGAAGAGTCTTTCCACTTCAGTAATACAGCACGTCTGGCCAATAATAATGAAAATTTGAATACTTTTAATTTGGAATTTGGCAAGACAAGTTCTGGAGCCACACCAAAAATGGCACATAATGGATCAGGTTTAATTTGATATTGCAGGACTTCAGACATAGTGATAAAAACAGAATGCCAAAAATTCATCAATGCAGGGCAGGACCAATACATGTGAAGCAAAGTGCCAAAAGCGCTACCACACTTTTCACAAGTTGGGTCTATATCCGAGTAAATACGTGCTAACTTAACCTTGGACAGGTGCATCCGGTGTACAATCTTAAATTGAATAAGAGCGTGATGAGCACACATTGATACAGTGTGAACCTGGCCAAGAATAGAGTCCCACAGTTCATCAGTAAAAGTAAAATTAAGATCTTGTTCCCAATTCAATTTGATAGCGGCCAGAGAAGAAAATTGTAAATTTGAAATTAAATTATATAAAACTGACATTACCCCCTTAGAAGTTGGTTTAACTAATAAAAAATCATCTAGAGGATTATCAGAAGGTTTTTGAGGGAATTGTTTTGTCATGGTTTGCACATAATGTCTGACCTGGAGGAAGCGGAAAAAATGTGTAGAAGTGATGTCGAATTTAGTGGAAAGTTGAGAAAAACTTGCAAATTGACCATCAAAATATAAATCCGCAAAAGATTTTAAACCTTTTCTGTGCCATATATGAAATGCGCTATCAATAGTTGATGGGGTAAATAAATGATTTGCGGCAATTGGACTTCTAATGGAGAAAAACTGAAGACCGAAGTTTTTCCTGAATTGAGACCAAATTCTAAGAGACTGACGAACTACTTTATTATTACCCAGTGTAGACAAAGCAAGGGGAAGTGGTGAACCTAAAATTGCCGGTAGGGAGGTTTGATTGTCCACATGTGACTCCATAAGGATCCAAATTGGTGATTTGGGTTCCAGATAAAAATGTTTCCAATATAACATGCACCTGATATTTGCTGCCCAGTAGTAATATTGAAAGTTAGGCAGAGCCATGCCACCCACTGATTTGGGTCTTTGAAGAAAAACTTTCCTCAATCTCGGATGTTTACCATTCCAAATAAATGAGGTAATCAGAGAGTCCAAAGACTTAAAAAAGGATTTAGGAATAAAAATGGGGAGACATTGAAACAAATATAAAAACTTTGGAAGTAACATCATTTTTACAGAATTGATTCTGCCAATTAAAGACAAGGATAATGGGGACCATTTGGAAAGTATTAACTTGCACTGGTCAAGTAAGGGGAGAAAATTATTTTTAAACAAGTAATTAAATTGTTTAGTGACACATATCCCAAGATAATTAAAATGATCAATAACAACCTTGAAAGGAAAATTTTCAAAATCCTGAACTTGAATCTTTTCATTAATCAGAAACAGTTCACTCTTATTAAGATTAATTTTATAACCAGAAAACCTACTAAAACTATCCAAAATGTTGAGTATAGCGGGTAATGAAGTAAGTGGGTTGGAGAGAAATAGTAAAAGATCGTCAGCATAGAGTGAAACCCTATGCTCAATGCCACCCCTACGAATGCCTAGAAAGTCCCGGCTCCCGCGGATTGCAATAGCTAACGGCTCAACTGCCAAGGCAAAGAGCAACGGGCTCAAAGGACAGCCTTGCCTCGTACCACGGTAAAGTCTAAAATAGTCAGAATAGCGACAATTAGTTAACACTGAAGCTAAAGGACTAGCATAGAGAAGTTTAATCCAGGAACAGAAGGAAGGACCAAAACCGAACCTCTCCAAAGTAAAAAACAAATACTCCCACTCAACCCGTAACCGCTGTTCTACATTGTTTACCAGGGCGGCGGTGGTGCAGGTGTAGTGTGACCGACTACTGATCGGAGGGTCATGGGTTTGATTCCCATTCTGTCTGCTGTCTGCTTGTCGAAGTGTCCTTGAGCAAGACACTGAACCCCCAGTTGCTCCTGGTGGCCTGGTTAGCACCTGTGTGTATGGCAGCTCTCCTGGCATCAGTGTGTGAATGTGTGTGTGAATGGATGAATTGCAGGATCTGTAAAGCGCTTTCGTCATCCTAGATGAGAAGAAAAGCACTATATGGGAACACCATTTACCATTTTTTTTTTACCAATAAAGCTGTGTTCATCCAGCCATCTTGCCTCATCCTTTACCCAAGGTATTTTATCATACATAACAGTGGGTATCAATGAAAACTACTTGTAGTCTTGGTTTTACTCTTTATTCAGCATTTAGCTTAACTAGCTAACTTAATGTACAGCCGCATGCTTCACCCTTCCTCATAATCTCTCCTTCTTGCGTATGCTCTGTCCTTACACACTCTACCAAGCATCTCTTCCTAGCAGTCTTTTACTGCCACCTATTGGCCAAAACACAACAATATTGAATGCAAATGTTGACCTTTGACCTTTTGACCCCAAACCTATGGTCAGAGGTCACAATCCCAAGGTGAACCTGTGTACCAAGTGTGGTGACCATAAAGCGGGGTTTATGCTGCACCTCCACTGTTCGTGTCCACTCGACCGTGATGCTTATGTGATGAAAATTACATCATCATCTCAAGTCTGCTAGGCTCTGCAGGCCCCCTCTGCATCTGAACCTGTGCAGCCCCAATTTTGTGACTGCGTTGCAGGGGGGTGTTGACTATGCATGTGCAAGACTGAACCTCCCATTCAAGAGCTGGCGCTAGTCAAAGTCATGAAGTCAAAGTCATGAAGAAGAAGTCAAGAATAAACATACATGAATCATTTTGTAGCAGCAGCAGCTTGACTGGAGAACAGCACTGAAAAATGGTAATTCCTCCTCTTCCTCAAAACAACGCCATTGTTGTTGCTACAAAAAAGTGTGCGTCGCTCTCACGTTTCTTCACTTTTATACAGCCGGCAAACAAACTGATGTGCTAGTGCATTTACGCTACCCATAGGGCTGGGGTGAAACTACAAATGATTATGTGTATGCATCAAACACTTGGCCTAGAAGATGCAAAAAATGAAGTGTATATACACAACCGCATGTGCACCGGCCTTGTCCAAAGTGGGCACGCATCTCACCACACCAGAGTGGAGGTGCAGCATAAACAAGGCTTAACTTTTTTTATTGTTGGGATATAGTTTGTATGGCATTCTGACCTTTACATTTTACCTTTTGACCCTAAAAGTATAGTCATCAGTGCTAGTCCCAAGGTCAACCTAGTACCAAGTTTGATGGCTGTAGCCTTATTACCTGTTGAGTTAGAGCATGGATGTAGCCAGATAAATAGCCGGCCAGCCATTCTACCCACACCACTCTTTGACATGGGTAAATGTACTCTCAGTTTCAAACCTTTATTTTTCTTTGATACTGAAAATGTTAATCATTGTTTGGTATTACACTCTTAGAAAAAAGCGCTAAGTATACTAAAAGGGTTTCTCAGTCAGTGTTTTTTTTTTTTTTTATGCATCAGTATCTCTTGAGGACAGTTTCCAAGATTCATACATTAAGGGGATACCTCTATAGTTAGAAATATTTGCAATTTAATATTAATAATAATGAATTAGATTTATATGGCGCTTTACATGTCAAATGACATCTCAAAGCACTTTACAGTGAGTCCATTATTCATTCACTCTGGACAGACACTGATAGTGGTAAGCTACCTCTGTAGCCACAGCTGCCCTAGGGCAGACTGATGGATGGACATGTGGCTGCCAATCTGCACCAACGGCCTCTTTGACCACCACCAAACATTTATTTACATTCATACACCAGTGTCACGGACATTGGAGGCAAGGTGGGTAAAGTGTCTTGCTCAAGGGCACAACAGCAGGATGTCTGTTACTGGATGACCTGCTCTGTCTCCTGAGCCACTTCCGCCAACTTGGTAAAAGATTTCAATATTTGAAGTTGAGGATCTGCAAATACTCATGCTTTCAACAATCTTTCAAGAGCTCTTGTTCCAGAAAAGATTCATTGGATCAGAAGAGTTCTTTTTGGCACTACTTTGAGGCAAAGATCCTTTGAAAGAGCCATTGCTGCACAAAAGGGATTTTAAGAGGCTCATATTTCTGGACGGAACCTCTTCTTCAAGGAGAAAGTTTATGGGCCTGTTTTTTTTTTTTTTTTTGAGTACGCTAAAAAGAAATTCCTACTTCATTAGCAGCCACTTTGGAAGACTTGTATAGACCACTGTGAATACAGCAGGACTACTTGTTGTGTGGGGATTTAACATTTGGGGCTTGCCATAGCCGGTGCCGGGAGGTTGAGGGTGATGACGTCAGGTGGGCTACTGCCAGTGTATATATTGTGCTGTGTTCTATAATAAAGTTAGTTCGGTGTTCAGTTCAACACAGCTCTGGTCTCATGTTATTCAGACATAACATTTTGGCGACGAGAATAAACCATGGGAGCGTGCATTAAACCGCCACCTCCACTTTTACAGTCTCCAGGTATGCCAACTATACCATGGTGCCGCTGGTGGAAGATGTTCGAAGTGTATGTTGCTGCGACCAGCCTGAGTGGTGCCGACGAGGAGAGACGGAGGAGCCTACTCGTTCAATGTCTCGGGGAGGAGGGCCAACGGATATTTTTCACGTTGGGTGGCAAGGGCTCACTGAAGGAATGTTTGGACTTAATGGACTGTTTCTTTCAGGACCATTCCAACATCACAGCGTGAAGATATAAATTCTTCGACTGCCAACAACGAGATGGTGAGTCCACCCAATGCTTTATTATGGAACTAGTCCGGGACAAGCTGGCACATGATATGAGCAATGAGTGGTTAAAAGACAAGCTAATGCTGACTACGGATGTCCTCGCGCTGGAGAAAGTGGTTGAACTGACTAGGCAGATAGAGTCCACTGCCCAGCAGGGCCTGCTAGTGCTAGTGTAACGGATGCCAACTAGTACTGTACGGCGTAGAACGTTAGTAAAAAACCTCCCTCCCAAAGCCTCATACAGTATCGGTAGCGCTGAGCTATCGGTCGGACCTTTAGCTCAGCGTGATCGTGCTGTGTCTCCCATGCTCGAACTGTGTAGTTGACTGAGAGGTCGCGGGTTCGTGTCCCGTGTGGGGCGAACTGCGCAGGATGATCTCTGTCACACTGGTGCCGTGAACCCGGCATGGGAGTGAGGTTTAAGGGGGAGAGTGTAACGGATGCCAACTAGTACTGTATGGCGTAGAACGTTAGTAAAAAACCTCCCTCCCAAAGCCTCATACAGTATCGGTAGCGCTGAGCTATCGGTCGGACCTTTAGCTCAGCGTGATCGTGCTGTGTCTCCCATGCTCGAACTGTGTAGTTGACTGAGAGGTCGCGGGTTCGTGTCCCGTGTGGGGCGAACTGCGCAGGATGATCTCTGTCACACTAGCTAAAAAGAACCTAGCCACACAAGTTTTCCCTCCAAGTCTGGCCACTAGCAACGTAGCTAACACTTCGGGGTGGACCTCCAAAAGGAGGCGGACTGGAGCAGGAGCAATGGCTAGGGGTCTGTGTGACGGCTGTGGTTTCCCTCGTCACTGGGCGGGCTCGTCCACCTGCCATGCCAGAGGGAAGAAGTGCTATAACTGCCACCATTCTAATCACTGTGCCAGGGTCTGCACCACCACGACTAAACCATCAGTGGCGGAGCCTGAAAGCATGACACAGGTGTGTGTGGCAGGCACCAAGAAGGGACCGTTAGAGTGGTACATCCTGCAGCTGGACGGAGTTGATGTGCCGCTTATGGTGGACTCAGGAGCTGGTAAGTCCATATTAAGTATGGCTACATTGAAAAGACTTTTCCTGGGCAAAACCATCCATGCATGGGCAATGAAAATGTTTCTGAAATTGAAATGGCGGGCACAGTCAGCTTCTTGGTGAAATGTGGGTTAAAGATCATTCCCACGTTCACCTTCCAGGTTTCACGCCAGGGGGCTGACTTGCTGGGAATCGACCTGCTGGGTGAACTGGGACTCTCCATCAAGGACCCAGAGGGCTCAACTGTGCTGACGGTGTTTCCCAAATGACATGTCTGCTGGCCGGCGTTGTTCGTGGGCCTTGGATACATTAAGGCGTACTACCACCACCCACTCATTGACCTAAGCATGACACCGAAAATCCAACCACTATGGTGGCTTCCCCTCGCCCCTCTTCCCCTGTCACGGCGGAACTGAACAGACTGCTCAAAGACTGCATTATCAAGAGGGTGGACGCTTCACCCTGGATATCAAACATCGTGGTGGCCAGGAAGAAGACGGGCAGCATCCAGCCATGTATTGACCTTAGGATGGTGAATAAGGCAATTGTGCCATACAAATACCCGCTCCCTATGATGGAAGAACTTACTGCAACATTCAGCGGCTCAAGAGTATTCACAAAGCTGGATCTCCGTCAGGGTTACCTACAGGTGCCTCTTCACCCAGCCAGCAGGAACCTGACAGTGTTGGTGACCCACATGGGCGTTTTCAGGTACACCAGCATGCCTTTTGGTCTGAGCTGAGCGCCTAGCTGCTTTCAGAAGATCATGTCCATGATTCTGGCCAGCCTCAAGGGTGTAGTGGTTTATCTGGATGACATCGTGGTCCACGACGCATCGCAGGATGCATGATGAGCATGATGGTCATTTGGGATGGATGATGGCGGTGCTACAGGAGCACAGTCACATTAAATGGGGAAAAGTGCATTTTCGCGGTGGACCCCATCGAGTTTGTGGGATCCTGGCTGGCGGCCGAGGGTCTGAGGCTCCTGCACTCAAATGTGGAAGCCGTCCTGCGTCTACCAGACCCACAACACCTGCACAAA
The DNA here is from genome assembly GCA_020510985.1 of Pholidichthys leucotaenia. Classification (NCBI taxonomy): domain Eukaryota; kingdom Metazoa; phylum Chordata; class Actinopteri; order Cichliformes; family Pholidichthyidae; genus Pholidichthys; species Pholidichthys leucotaenia. The sequence continues at coordinate 97,426,890 of CM035849.1, forward strand.
TTTCCTCGATCTTGGGCATGGTGAACTTTTACAAACATTTTATTCCCCATTATTCAGAGACAATCAAACCACTCCAGGCTCTTCTGAAACAGGATGCACTATGGCAGTGGACCCCGGCCTGCTCAGCGGCGGTCACTAGGCTGAAGTCCCGACTCATCTCCCCTCCAGTGTTGGCTCACTTTGATCCAAAATGGCCGACTGTTGTGACCTGCGATGTGTCTGGTTCGGCGGTGGGGGCGGTTATGTCTCAGGTGCAAGACAGTACCGAGCGCCCAATGGCGTTCGCGTCGAGATCTCTTTCAGTGGCTGAACAGAAATATGCCGTGGGTGAGAGGGAGGCGTTCGCCTGTGTATGGGTGTATGAACGGTGGTATAGCTATCTCTACGGGCACCACTTCACCCTGCGAACGGACCACCGAGCGCTGACAACACTGCTGGAGACGACAGGCTTGGGACACAGGCCCCTACGGATCCACAGGTGGACGGAGCGGCTGAGCGCCTACAACTTTACTACACAGTTCACTTCCGGAAAAGAGAACGTTGTGGCAGACCTCCTGTCCCGTGCCACAACCAACACCGGGCGACAAGGGTGACGACCCCATGGAGGTGGATTTGGTCAACACACTGCACCGGACATGGTGTCCCTCCAGGAGCTCTGGACAGAATCGGAACGGGATAACACATTGTCACAACTATGCTCGGTCTTCAGGGAGGGTTGGCCCACAAAAGTACAGAGTGAGCTGGCACCTTTTTACTGATTTAGGGATGAACTGAGCTGCTGGAATGGGGTGTGTATGGCGAGGGGACGCTGCACATTGATCCTGGTGTCTCTGAGATCACGAGTTCTGGCGATGCTCCATGACGGCCATCTGGGCGTGGTCAGGGTGAAGCAACATTGCAGGGATTCGGTTTTGATGGCCTGGTATCGATAAGGACATTGAAACCATGGTAAAGAACTGTGTCCCGTGCTTGGAGAGCGGAAAGACCGGCAGACCCCCACCCCCACCCCACCCCTGTGACCATTGCCATACCTAGAGGGCCCTTGGAAGCACATCCAATTAGACATCTGTGGCGAGCTGCATACAGCACCACTGAACAGCCGGTTTTTGCTTGTGGTCTACGATCTGTTCTCCAAATGGCCAGAGGTGTTACCCACTAATTCAGTAATGATGGACGTGGTTACGGGTTTCCTCTCATCACTGTTCGCCAGGTGGGGGGTCCCGGATGCCATCACTACAGACAATGGCCTACAGTTTACCTCTGGGGCGTTTGAGGAGTTTTTGGGCGTTAGAGGCATGGAACACATCAAAACTGCGTTCTATCACCCCCAAGCCAATGGGGGCATAGAGCATTTCAACAAGACTCTGAAAAATTGGCTGAGAGCTTATTTGGAGGATGGCTTCATGTTTCCGGATGCCCTCCAGAGCACACTCCTCCACTACAGGGCAACGGCCCAATGCCACGACAGGTGGCTCTCCGGCAAAACTCATGCTAGGGCATGAACTCTACCTGCCCCTGGACCGACTGAGGCCACCCACGACCCCTCCTCTGGGGAACACGGATCCTCCACGAGACTGAGTCATTGCCCAACAGCAAAAGATGAAACAACGGTTTGACAGGAAGCACAGGGTGAGGGCCCATGAACTTGAGGTGTCGGATCGGGTCTGGATTCAACATTCCAACTGCACACATAAACTACAGCCTTTCTGGATGGGGCCCCTACAGATTGTGAGGTGGTGGGGCCAGGACACATTCGAACTCTCGGACGGGTCATGGTGGCATGCCAGTCGACTCCGGAAGTCCTTGCCTGCACAGAGTCCAGGAGCTATGGAAGAATGGACTGGTGTGGGTTGGGACTCATCTGATGTGGGTGTTAGGGACTCGCAGGTGCGGCCGACGGTGCCTGGAGCAGGTTCCCCTTCTGTGGGGCGCTCGGCTAGGGTGCGTCAAAGGCCTAAATACCTGGATAACTATGTCCTGAAAGCAGCGCTAGCCAATGCATGTTGGGAATGGGCGGCAGAATAATCCGTCTCAACATGGGTGGGTGTCCTGGTAGTCAACCCAGGTGCCCATTTAGTTGATTAGTTTTACTGTTCTGTGTGTTTAAAAAAAATTGTCTGTTACATATGTTCTAAGAGGTCTCTATGTTTTATAAGGGGGGGGTGGACTGTTGTGTGGGGATTTGACATTTGGGGCTTGCTGTAGCCGTAAGGGGGTTGAGGGTGATGACGTCAGGCGGGCTACAGCCAGAGTATATATTGTGCTGTGTTCTATAATAGTTAGTTCAGTGTTCAGTTCAACACGGCTCTGGTCTCATGTTATTCAGACATAACACTACTATGTCTGTGTGTTCTGGCTTTTTGCTTGGAATTCATCCCAGTGTTAAACAAATCTGAGATGATCAATTGTTTTAACACATGTTGTTGCATCCAGCTCTTTGTTTGACACAGTATCCAGTGGAATTCGCCCATCTTCTCCCTTCAGCAATGTTGTAGAAGCTTTTGATGCAACGAATTACTGTGCTGCTCTTTTCATTGATTTGTCCATGGCATTTGACACCATTGACCATGAGATCTTATGTCAGAAACTGTCAGACATAGGCCTGTCAGATAACTGTTGGTTCTAAAATTATTTCTCTAATTGTAAGCAATGTGTGCAGCTCAGTGCTCTCTGGTCTGGATACCTCTGGATAATCCTTTTTTTTTCACCAACACTGTGATATCCTACCGTGTAGCAATGATCACACTTGAGTTATTTCTTTGGCTAACTCTGCCATTTATTCTGCAACACACATAATAAGACTGAACATGGATTCTGCGCGGGGTTTTCACACTCTTATTCTAATGTGTCCCCTTAATAGTAGTGCTGAACAATACAGGTAGTTCCCCCTAGAGGCATGTGCCAGTAATGATTTATTTTAGACTTGCAGTCTACCACATCCCTCCCCTCTAGATTAAACTACTTTTAATTACACTAGCCAATTATGCTAGACATCCTGGAACTCCCATTTAATCCTAAACAATCACAGTTACTTTAACTTCTTAAACACATGTGCCATACATATAATTTCTTTCTCTTTTCTTTTCTTTTTTTTTTTTTTACATGTATAACACACATAACAGTCTAACTGGGGATTTGGTTTGACTACCGCATCCCAGTGAGGTTCCAGGACGCATTCTTGTCCTGTGGCTGGGGAACTCACTACTGACTAAGTATAGTCCTTCAAGTAGTCTGGAGCTTTCCTAGCTCGCTGAGATCTTCTCACGGCTGGTGAGCCAACTGCAGGTGAAGACTCAGACTGCTCCACTGTTTCGGCTGCTGCAGTGCTGCCCGTAGAATCTGCAGAGACGGTTACCTCAGGTTTCACCTGAAGTGGTGGTTCGTTGATGCTTTCGTCAGGATGGGTGTCAGACAACACCTCTGGTGCCATCGGCAGGGAAATGGAGCTCCTACCACGAACTTGGTCGATGTGTCGCCTCACCACTTGTCCATGACCTAATGTCACCTTGAATGACACAGGGCCTGTCTTTTCTGTTATTTCTCCTGGTACCCAGGCTGGTCCGGAGCCAAAGTTGCGGGTGTAGACCACGTCTCCTTCTCTCAGTATTCTCTCTCTAGCATGCATGTCATGATAACCTTTTTGTTTCTCTTGTTTATCATGCACTTTGTTTCTGAAGTCTGGATGTATTAAGTCAAATGTTGACCTCAACTTCCTTCCACACAACAGCTCAGCTGGTGACTTGCCAGTTGTAGATTGGGGTGTTATTCGATAGCTGAACAGAGCTCTCGACATTCGGGTTTCAATAGAGTCTCCTGTCATCTTTTTCATGAGTGACTTGAACGTCTGCACGGCCCTCTCGGCTAAGCCGTTAGAAGAAGGATGGTATGGCGCAGTCGTGATGTGACGTATGCCATTCTTTTCAGAAAACTCTTGGAACTGTTCACTCGTAAAACATGTACCGTTATCTGATACTATGATTTCAGGTAGCCCATGTTGGCTGAAACTCTTTCTAAGACATTCAATGGTAACAGTAGAAGTAGAGCTACTCACAGAATATGCATCGATCCACTTTGAGTATGCGTCAACTATGATCAGGAACATTCTTCCCATCCATGGACCTGCGTAGTCAATGTGAATTCTTCTCCATGGTTTATCTGGAACTTCCCAGGGATGTAGTGGGGCTGCTGGAGGACTGTTCCTGTTCTCCTGGCATGCCGCACATGACTTCACAAGCGCCTCCACCTCTGCATCCATGTTGGGCCACCACATGTAGCTCCTCGCCAACGCTTTCATGCGAGTGATGCCAGGGTGTGCTTGGTGTAGTTGTTGCAGTAAGGCATTCCTACCAGGTGGTGGAACAACCACGCGTCCTCCCCACAGGATACAACCTTCCTGGGTGCTGAGCTCATCCTGTCGTCTGGCATAGGGAATGAACTCAGGACTGTTCATCTTCGGCCATCCTCGCAAGATGTATTCTCGCACTCTTGCTAGAACAGGGTCTTTGTCTGTCCACTTCTTTATTTGTTGTGCGTTCACCAGGGGCACGCCGATATCTTCAAACAATAGCACTCTCTCCTCCTCCTCAGGCGTGCTGTCTCTTCCTCCATCCAAGGGTAGCCTACTCATCGCGTCAGCATTCGTATGGTCCCGTCCGGCTTTGTAAACGATGGTGTACTCATACGCTGCTAATGTAACGGCCCATCTCTGAATTCTCTGAGATGTCATCTGGGGTATGGCTCTCATTTCACTGAACAGTGAAATTAGTGGCTTGTGGTCAGTCACTATAGCGAACTGTCTCCCGTACAGGTATTTGTGGAATTTTTTTACACCAAATACTACTGCAAGGCCCTCCTTGTCTAGCTGGGAGTAGTTTTTCTCAGCTGCACTAAGAGTTCTTGAGACGAACCCTATGGGTCTCTCTGAGCCCTCCTCCATATGATGAGAGAGTACAGCACCCACACCGTAGGGTGATGCGTCACACGCCAGGATGAGTGGTTTGTTTGAATCATAGTGCACTAACACACTACAGGACTGAAGTAGCGCTTTGGACTCTTCAAACGCCTTCTGCTGCTTGACCCCCCATGACCATTTTTCTTCCTTCTTAAGTAAGGTATGTAGTGGTGCCAGCAGCGTGGAGAGCTTTGGGAGGAACCTATGGTAATAGTTCAACAAGCCCAGGTAGGCTTTAAACTCAGTAACATTTTGTGGCTCAGGCGCCTCCGCAATGGCTTCCACTTTGTCTGTTAGAGGGTGTAGACCACTGGCATTGATCTTGTGGCCTAGGAACACCACCTCTTTTCCCATGAACTCACACTTGCTTCTTTTCAACCTCAGACCGCTTTTCTCCAACCGTTGAAGCACTTCCTCCAGCGTTTTCAGATGTTCTTGTTCATTTGGTCCTGTACAAAGGATGTCATCCAAATAAATGGCAACATTCGGAATTCCACCTAGGATGCCCTCCATAGTTCTCTGGAATATAGCAGGACTGGAAGCTACTCCAAATGGTAAGCGTGTGTAGGTATATAAGCCTTTGTGTGTATTGATGGTTACATACTTTCTTGATTCTTCTTCCAGGACTATCTGTTGGTAGGCGTGACTCATGTCTAATTTCGTGAAGTGTCGGCCGCCGTTCAGCTGTGCGAAGAGGTCCTCCACTTTAGGAATTGGATACTGATCCACCCGTGATGCTCGATTGACAGTGAGTTTGTAATCTCCACATATTCTAATGGAGCCATCCGGCTTTCTCACTGGGACTATGGGCGCCGCCCATTCTGCAACCTGCACTGGCTCAATGATCTTGTCATCCAGCAGCCTCTGTAGCTCGCTTTCGACCAGTGGCTTGACTGCATAGGGTACCGGTCGGGGTTTGCAGAATCGTGGTTGGGCCTCCTTGTCCACATTAATCTTTGCAGTGACACCTTTTAGCTGTCCTAAGCCTTCTTTGAACACCTCAGCGTGTCTTTCGAGGATCTCCTCCAGCTGCAATTTGGGCTGAGATTCCACTTTATTCACCAACTGATCCATCATGGCCAGTTCTTGTAGCCAACTTCGCCCTAGTAGATTTGGTCCTTCGCTCCCAACTACTACTACAGGTAAGTCCTTTTCTTTGTTTTCGTGCTGCACCTTCACTTGTGCCATGCCTAGCACGTCTAGCTTCTCTCCTGTGTATGTTTTTAATTTTAATGAACAGGGATTTAATTCTGCTGTGTCTGTTTTCTTCCACAGTTGTGTATATTGCTGTTTACTTAATATGGTTACTCCACAGCCTGTATCAACTTCAAATGTTACTTTCATTCCATTAACATTCATGGTACGCATGATGGGCGCTACCTTGGTCAGCTCCTCTGACGTGTTGTAAATTATGTGAAAACCCATGTCTTCTGTATCACTTTCTCCCTCCCCTCTCAGTTGATTCGCTCGCTGTTCCTTTCCTGGGCCCTTGTTTTCATACTTTTGCCCATTAACTGTTGCTTTCAGCACCTGTGCGCTGTCCACCTTTATTCTACATGCTTTCTTAATGTGCCCTCGCTTGCCACCATTATGACACAGCTCAGTGGCAAATTTGCACTCGGCGGCATTGTGCTGGCCTTTGCAGCGATAACAACTGGGGAATTTGCGATGATTTTTATCAGTTGACACTTTGTGGACACCTACTTGGGTCTTAGGCACACGAACATGCGTTGCTGTGTCCTCTGTTAGCTTCCCTTGCATCTCTCTCACATCTTTAGATGCTGTTTCCATCGCTTGGCATAATTCCAAAGCCTTCACAAAAGTGAGTTTTGTTTCAGATAAAAGTCGCCGTTGCATTCGGTCATCATTCACTCCACACACAAGTCTGTCTCTTAACATTTCTTCCAATGAGTCTTTGTAATCACAGTGCAGTGTTAATTTCTTCAATTCTGCCACATACTCTGCTATGGACTCAGTGTTCCTCCTTATGCGTGAATTAAATTTGAATCGTTGCACGATTTCACTCGGTTTGGGGCTGAAGTGCTTCTGAAGCTCCGCAGTAATCTGGTCGTACGTTTTATCTTTCGGTAATGCAGGGCTTATTAAATTTCTCAACAAGCTGTAAGTAGTTGCACCAACTCCACTCAACAGTACAGCCTTCCTTTTGTCTGGCTCTTCAATCTCATTAGCTTGGAAGAAAAAGTCCAACATTTCACTATATTCTTCCCATGACTGAGTCGAGTTATCAAAAGGGGTTACCGTTCCGATTACAGCCGCCATTGCTCGTCGTGGTGGGGAAACCTCGTTTTTCCTCCTCTGAACTTGCACTCGAACTACTGGAGTCACTTGAGTTCGCCACACTTGCAATGTTCTCTGTTTCTCGCCGCTGATTTTTTTCTTTTAATCCTCGTCGCCAATTGTGTGATATCCTACCGTGTAGCAATGATCACACTTGAGTTATTTCTTTGGCTAACTCTGCCATTTATTCTGCAACACACATAATAAGACTGAACATGGATTCTGCGCGGGGTTTTCACACTCTTATTCTAATGTGTCCCCTTAATAGTAGTGCTGAACAATACAGGTAGTTCCCCCTAGAGGCATGTGCCAGTAATGATTTATTTTAGACTTGCAGTCTACCACAAACACAAAAAACTGGGGCGTATTTGTCATCTTGTTTCAAAGTTTAGATTTGGACGGTTGCAGTCAACATTTGACATCATTCATTCTCAACTGTTCAATCTCTGACTAATGCTAAATGCTGAAAAACCCAAGACAATGTTGTTTTCTGGTTTAAAAAAAAAAAAAGATGATGATGAGGAGGAAGATTCCAGCAGTTCTTCCTTACATTAAGCTCAGAATACCTCTATTGAACTTGTGGCCTCTTACAAATACTTAGCCTCTTACCTGTCTTTTAAACCCCACATTGACTCCCTTTTTTGTTTTGTTTTATTGTTTTCGTCACAGGTAAAAGTTAAGAGCTCACGGTTACAAAAAACTAAGTGCCTTTACAGTTTGTATCATGTTAATTCATTGAAAAGTCATTGTGATTACTTTTGTATTCAAACATTACTGGCAAAAACAGCAGTTAAATCTGGTCCTTTATCCTAAAAAAGATAAGTAAGTCTAAATATGAAAAAAGTTAAATGCACTGCTGACTGTGACCAAAACAATAAAACGAAAAAAGAGATCCGTTGTCCCGTTTTGACTCAATTGCGATTTTATTTTGACAAGGCCAAAACCATATCATGGCTATTTCCGGTTGTTCTATTTTCGTTTCAGAAATCAAATACTGAAAGGAAAAAAAGTACACGGATTCACCAGCTAGGTCTGAAGTAACAAACGTAATCAATAGGAGCGAAAATTATAACCTATTATCACCTTTTCAGTAAATTTGAATGATTTAGCGTTGGGTAAATAGCCCATCCTTATGCTTTGCAACTCTATTAACGGCTGACAGGAAGTCACCAATTGCAAATACGTCACTTCCGTCTAATGCGGAAGGGGTCGTCATCGTAAGAGCTGTGAGTTGGAAGGTCTGTGAAATGTGATTAAATCGCTGCAAAATTTGTGAGTAGGACAGCTCGTGCTTCAGTATTTGAATGAATGAATGGGTTTTAGTAAAAAGTATTTAATTTCTGGACGATGTGAGGTCATCTTTCCGCTTTTTTTTGAGCCTCAGCAGTTCAGATCAGAGCATGTCCGTTGGCAGTTAAACGGTGAAATCAGATCTGGCTACATATGATATGAAATGCATCCTAAAAATATCTCGATAATGGTAGACTTGTGGTGCTTTCTCATGGTGCACACGTTCTCATTTTTGTCCCTTTTTACGGTGTTGCTGTAAAGTAGACAGTATAGTCATAAATCTGAAAAAAAAATCTGTGTAATCATTCAGATCAGCTGATTGAAAATGTCGTGGATTAAAGAAGGGGAACTCAACCTGATCGAAAGGATTTCTTCCAACATCCTAAAGGTAAGGATAAATCTGTATATGTTTCACCAATGGATTAACCGCAGTCAGTGTGTGCCTTTAAAAACATTTCAACAAAGGTGTTGAATATTCAGAAATTGCACTCAGGTAAGGGAAGCCTTACCATTTGATATTAATTACTAAAGTGTAAGTAAGCTGGTGCTGACAGAAAATTTAGAAAGCCGGGGATCAGATTGCCAAGGTCATGAGCTTTGGGTAATGAGTGAAAGAATGAGAGCACGGATGCAAGCGGCTGAAATGAGCGTTCTCTGTAGGATTGCTGGACTCACCCTCAGAGATAGGGTGAGGAGCTCAGTCCTCCGGGAGAGGCTCAGAGTAGAACCGCTGCTCCTCCACATTGAAAGGAGCCAGTTGAGGTGGTTTGGGCATCTGATCAGGATGCCTCCTGGACGCCTCCCACTTGAGGTGTTTTGGGCACGCCCCACCGGGAGGAGACCCCAGGGCAGCAGACCCAGGACTCACTGGAGAGACTATTATGGGCTGTATTACAACGACGGGGTTGGTTAATCAAATGTCAATGACGCAGAACACGTTTATGGGCATTTCCATGTTTATTTCCTTATCACAACGGCGTAAAAATAAACTTTCTGTCTGTGTGTTTTGGATAATCCAATCCAAAGCACTCCTTCCCATCCCTTTAATGCAAAGAGGCACATTATCTAAAGTGAGTTGTGATCATGACTGTTTAAGGTGGGTTTTGCGCTGACCAAAGCCTGTGTGTGTGAGCCAAAATGCACGCGATAGTAATGCTGCTTAGTAATAAGGAAAACGTCAATCACAGTTGATGCCCAGTTAGTTATGCTGGAAAGAACAAACGGGGAAGAATGTAAATTTAAAAAAATGTAGTGCGCACGGATGCAACACAGACATGAATGGGTTTGAAACTTCAGGAAAAGAGGATGATGCCTGTGTAAACTTTCATTAATGATTGCACGGAAGTTGCTCTGTCCTGTGGGGATGAAGGAAAGGAGGAGATCTGGTGCGGCTTCCCGTCCGTGGTGACCCCATCCATGAAGCAAGCCCGCTTTCAGAGGCTTCTACCAGCCTCTTGACGGGTAGCAGTCAGGGGCTTGTGGGTGGAGAACCACAACTCTTGGCGCGGTGCGGGCGCCAACCGGAAACCCATGCGGCCGACGCAGATGTGGATGCATCTCTTGTCTCTCTGGGGAGTTACCGTGAAAAGCAGAATGCAGCACACTCCTTCATTCATTTATTCCCCTAAAAATAAACGCATTAATCCTTAAGTCCATGATGAAAACGAAAATATGAATGGAATACAACTCATCAGACTAACACTCCCCCCCCCCATGCCGCACGTCACACTGCCTATTCATTCTCCTAAAATAAAATATCCTACATTAATGCCTAATCGATGGACTCCAATGATAAGCCCACAATTAAAATGAGAGTGTAGATGGAATAAAAAAACTAGTGTGTGATCATCATCAATCAAACTTTATTTGTATAGTACTTTGTAAATGTTAGATGCTGTGCAAAGTGCTTTACATAGATAAAAACAGTAGACACATTTAGTTACATATTTTACACGCTACATCCCCACCCCTTCCAACCCTCCCATAAACGTACCCACAAACACAACACACAGGCACATACATCACCCCTACTTCTCTTACACACATATAAAATAAAAGACATTGCTCGGCACCGAGGCACCACGTGAAAGAGCAGCCATCCTGTGGAGCCCCCCACGCCGGGAGACCATGTCATCATCATAATTAAAATGGCAGGCGATTATATGATGACTGTTACAACTCTCTCTATTAAAATAAGATCCCAGTGCATGCCATTTCTTCATGAGCTCCGGAGCTGTGCGATTTCAAAACATGCCACTGAAATATCATTAAACGATGGACTTCTGACGATTGACCTCCTTTTCCTGATCAAAAGCAGATTCTCATGGAATGCACTATAATAGTAATATGCATTAGATTGCGTGCCGCCACACCTGTTTGTAATGAGGTGCCTCCTCCAAGCGCATAGCGGGTGCACCGTCTACTGGTAATTTGATGGTGTGACGCAAATCGCTGACAGAAACTAACAAAAACTCTGCCGTATGGCAGGAAGTCTGGCGGAAAAGTGGGCGGATGATCGTCCTAATAGGGCCCTATGTCTCCCAGCTGGCATGGGAACGCCTTGGTGTCCTCCCTGAAGAGCTGGAGCAGGTGGCTGGGGAGAGGAAAATGTGGGCTTCTCTGCCTGAACTGCTGCCTCCGCGACCCGGACCTCCAGAAAAGCAGTAGAAAATGGATGGATGGATTTACTGAAGTAAGATTGCTACCAAAGATAAAATTTGAGTAAAAAATAGGGCTGTACCGACTGCGAGTTTTTGGGCTCCAAATATTCGGGACCAGTTCAGAGGGAATATCCAGATATTCAGTCCAGTTTTTCTTCTCCATCACTAAACTGCATCTGTGTTTTAAGAATGTGACTTTAAAAAATAATTTGGGAATTTTTTCATGTAAATTTGCAATGTTTTGTCATAAATTTGCAGCTATTCTGGTCATTTTGAGACGTTCTCATTAATTACATTTTTTGTATAAATATGCAAAGTTTTCCCTGTGAATTTATATATATATATATATATATATATATATATATATATATATATATATATATATATATATACACTACCATTCAAAAGTTTGGGGTCACTTAGAAATTTCTTTATTTTTGAAAGAAAAGCACTTTTTTTCAGTGAAGATAACTTTCAACTAATCAGAAAAACACTCTATACATTGCTAATGTGGTAAATGACTATTCTAGTGGCAAATGTCTGGTTTTTGGTGCAATATCTACATAGGTGTATAGAGGCCCATTTCCAGCAACTATCACTCCAGTGTTCTAATGGTACAATGTGTTTGCTCATTGCCTCAGAAGGCTAATGGATGATTAGAAAACCCTTGTGCAATCATGTTAGGTCTGCAATGCTGTAATTGCTGCAAATGGAGGATTCTTTGACGAAAGCAAAGTTTGAAGGAAAAAATTATTATTTCAAATACAAATCATTATTTCTAACCTTGTCAATGTCTTGACTATATTTTCTATTCATTTTACAACTCATGGTGGTAAATAAATGTGACTTTTCATGGAAAACACAAAATAATTGTCTGGGTGACCCCAAACTTTTGAACGGTAGTGTATATATATATATTTAAATTTGCAGCTTTTCTTATAAATGTATTAACTTTTTCAATATTTACCATTTTTCAGGTACCATTCAAGGCCTTTTCTATATTTACAAATATCTAAATTAAAATGTGACTTTTGTTTAATTTTTATAACTTTTATTTTTTAGATTTTTCACTTTTTGTCCTTTTACAGTTTTTTGATAACTCTGGTAAAATCAACCAGTTTGGGAGAAAAAAACTAAATATTTGAATGCAGAATAATGTCAGTGTAAGGAACAACTATCCAGATATTTGTGTACAGCCCTATTTAAAAAAGCTTACTTGAGTAGTCAGTAAAGGCCGTTTACACAGCACAGAGATCATCTGGTGACCACTGACATATTAGCCTGATCTCTCAACAATCTGCTAAAGCCTGGACAAAGTCGGTTCTGTGTAAATGTTTGGGAGGTCCTTGTGTGTCTTGGACTGAGTCAAAATGTTAAGGAGAGCGTGGAGATCATTGGAAGATCATTGAGAGATTTGTCCAATTTTTGATCTCTCAACGATCGCCACCCCTGTGAAAAGGGCATATAACAACTGTACTCTTGCCCATTTCTGTGGTTTTCCTGTTACATTTGTGAAGCTTCTCATAAATTAGCACTTTTATCTTCATAAATCTGTGATGTTTTTTCCTTCTAATAAATATCATATGATTTTCTTTTAAATTGGGACTTTGCTTCCTATACATTTGTAATTTTCTCTGTAATTTGAAGTTTTTCATGTAAACTTGTGACTTTTTTCTTCGAAGTTTATAACTTTTTCTCAACAATTTTAATTTTTCCTAATAATTTAGTAGCTTTTGCTAATAAATGTATTACATTATGATGACCACGTGACCTTTATTCTCTCCATTCTGTGGAGTTTTTCCTATTAGATGTGTCAATCTGAGGAAAATCAAACAGCGTATACCACCCACATTCACCCTATAATCAGTTATATAGTGAAACAGTCAAGTATGTCCTGAGCCAGAAAAGAAAGTTATAGATGAAACTAGGTATTAGGAGGAAAATGGATTAATCAATGCATGACTCGCATGCATGCATTCGTTCATCCATTCATTCATTCATTAATTCATTCAAATCAGTGAAATAACCAAATAGATTCAAAGTACTATGCTAAGTATATCTTTTTTAAATACAGCTCTGTAAATAAATTAAGAGACCCACTGCAAAATCTTTTCTATATTAGCATCTCTACATGTATGACAGCCATTGAATTTGAGTATCTGTTGAATTCCAACACAAGAACACCTTAATCTACTTAAGGAGGTACTGATTAGGTGATCATCTGAGCATGGTAAGACACATGAAAGCTGTGAATAAAAATCAGTTATTACACAAATACAGACTTCTGGGTTCTTCCTAAATGGTAAATGGCGTTCACTTACATTGTGCTTTTATCTCATCCCTGGATGGCCAAAGCGCTTTACAGATTCGCCTATCTACACATTAACACACACATTCACACACACTGATGGCGGCAGAGCCGCCATGCAAGGCACTGGCTTGACCCACCAGGAGCAACTCAGGATTCAGTGTCTTGCTCAAGGACACTTTGACATACAGATCACAGAGAGAGCAGGAATTGAACCACCCTCTGAGCAGCGGTCGACCACACTCTACACCTGCACCACAGCCAGCCTAAGTTAAAGCTTCAGTATTGAACTGAAGAAGAAAAAGAAGAAGAAGCCATCTCTGTTGTCATTCAGTCCATACAGCCAATCATGTACAGGAGAGCAAAATTACGTTTCTCCTATCTACACTGTTAATCACACGTCGAATCAGAGGGGTCGCTGCCACGCAAGGTGCTGCCACAAACGGCTCAAACAAGAATGACCATGAACTTGTTTTCTTTGCATTATTTGATATAAAAGTACAACTAAAAGCAAAATCTTTTTTTGTTTTGACCAGTTGTCATTTTCTGTAAATAAATGCTCTAAATGACGATATTTTGACTTGGAATTTGGGTGAGTTGTTTTCAGTAGGTTAGACAATAAAACAAAATTCTTCATTTTACTGAAACACATGCAACCATGTGGGGGAAAATAGGACACACCATTAAATATTCAGTTCTTTATTAAGAAATGTTCACATATCGATGTCTGATGTTTTTATTTGTATGTTTTTATTTTAGCCATTTTAAATGAGAATGAATGTGGGGGTGTCCTTTTTTATTTCTCACCATTTTTTAGAATTACATGACTGTACGTATAATTAGTAAAACCAGATACAGTTGCAGTGGTCTTGTTGGTCTCTTTAAGTTTTTTTCCAGAGCTGTTTGTGCTATACTAATAGTAAATGTATCCTGCAGTAAAACTACTGAGAAAAGCACAATTTTCTAAAAAAAAAAATAAAAAAATTGAATAATGTAATTCATTACCTCCCACCTCTAAGTTTTAAACACATAATCTTTCTAACCAAACCATGTTAATGATCATTTATTAACAAGTCTTACCATATATCTGTAAAACTTTCAAATTTGTGCAATATCCCTTAATTCAGTTTGTATACACTAACCAGAAAATGCCTCTCTGTTTATCTTTTTATAGTATAGTTGCATAAAAATACTTAATTTTTTCAGTTTAGCTTTTAGTTTTATTTATTTGCACAAAATATCACAAAAATTAAATTTTATAACACAAATTATTTATATTTTAGAGCACAAAAAAAGTGGAAAAGCAGACATGCAGGTGAAAATGAGAAAATGCCAAAGGGAGAGCAAAATCTCACCTTAATGTTCAATATAAATCACTATGTTATCACTGTTAAAATATACAAACAAAACTAGAAAAGCACTCAGAGAGCACATACCTCCACCAAGGCTCCTTCCGTCCCTCATGGATCACCTCCAAAATGTAATGGGTTTGTGTGTAGGCATAGAACCACTTCTGGTGAAAATTGCATCAAAGTCTGTCCAGTAGTTTTGGAGTATTGTTGCTAACGCACTGTGAAAAGATAAGAGCCTCGGTGGAGGTATGCATTCTTGGATCATCACCAAAATGTAATGGCTTCCTCCTTAGCCCAAGCACCACCTCTGGTGAAAATTTCATCCAAATCCATCCAGTAGTTTTTGTGTAATCCTGCTGCACAAATACAAACAAAGCCCTTGGTGGAGGTATGCACTCTCAGATCATCACTAAAATCTAATCATCTGGTCCCCGTGCCATTACACATTTTTCCTGAAAATTTCATCAAAATCCATTCTCAACTTTTGGTGTAATGTTGCTAACAGACAAACCAACAAACCAATGCCAGCAAAAGCATAACCACCTCCTCTTGGCGGAGGTAAAAATGACTAAACATTCATCAAAATGAACCCAAATAAACAATATAAATTGTACATAAAACAAAGGGATTATTTTATGTGTAAATGTGATTTGTAAATTTTATTTGCAGTGGTGTGAAAAGTGTTTGCCCCCTTCCTGATTTCTCATTTTTTGTATGTTTGTCACACTTAAATGTTTCAGATCATTAAACAAATTTAAATATTAGACAAAGATAACACAAGTAAACACAAAATGCAGTTTTTAAAGGAAAGTGTTTTATTATTAAGGGTAAAAAAAATCCAAACCTACATGGCCCTGTGTGAAAAGTGATTGCCCTCCCTGTTAAAACATAACTGTGGTTTATCACATCTTTGGAATGCTGAGTTCAATTTCTCTAGCCACACCCAGGCCTGATTACTGTCACACCTGTTCTCAATCAAGAAATCACTTAAAATAGAACCTGCCTAACAAAGTGAAGTAGACCAAAAGATCCTCAAAAGCTAGTCATTCAATAGAAATTTAGGAACAAATGAGAAACAAAGTAATTGAGATCTGTCAGTCTGGAAAAGGTTATAAAGCCATTTCTAAAGCTTTGGGACTCCAGCGAACCACAGTGAGAGCCATTATCCACAAATGGCGAAAACATGGAACAGTGGTGAACCTTCCCAGGAGTGGCCGTCCGACTAAAATTACCCCAAGAGCGCAACAACGACTCATCCAAGAGGTCACAAAAGACCCCACAACAACATCCAAAGAACTGCAGGCCTCACTTGCCTCAGTTAAGGTCAGTGTTCATGACTCCACCACAAGAAAGAGACTGGGCAAAAATGGCCTCTATGGCAGAGCTCCAAGACAAAAACCACTGCTGAGCAAAAAGGACAAACGCTCATCTCAGTTTTGCCAGAAAACATGTTGATGATCCCCAAGACTTCTGGGAAAATACTCTGTAGACTGATGAGACAAAAGTTTAACTTTTTTGAAGGTGTGTGTCCCATTACATCTGGCATAAAAGTAGCACAGCATTTCAGAAAAGGAACATCATACCAACAGTAAAATATGGTGGTGGTAGTGTGATGGTCTGGGGCTGTTTTGCTACTTAAGGACCTGGAAGACTTGCTGTGGTAAATGAAACCATGAATTCTGCTGTCTACCAAAAAATCCTGAAGGAGAATGTCTGGCCATCTGTTTGTGACCTCAAGCTGAAGCGCACTTGGGTTCTGCAGCAGGACAATGATCCAAAACACACCAGCAAGTCCACCTCTGAATGGCTTTAGAAAAACAAAATAAAGACTTTGGACTGGCCTAGTCAAAGTCCTGACCTGAATCCAATTGAAATTCTGTGGCATGACCTTAAAAAGGCGGTTCATGCTCGAAAACCCTCCAATGTGGCTGAGTTACAACAATTCTGCAAAGATGAGTGGGCCAAAATTCCTCCACAGTGCTGTAAAAGACTCATTGCCAGTTATCGTAAATGCTTGATTGGAGCTGTTGCTGCTGAGGGTGACCCAACCAGTTATTAGGTTTAGGGGGCAATCACTTTTTCACACAGGACCATGTAGGTTTGGATTTGTTTTTTTACCATTAATAATAAACACCTTCATTTAAAAACTGCATTTTGTGTTCACTTGTGTTATCTTTGTCTAATATTTAAATTTGTTTGATGATCTGAAATATTTAAGTGTGACAAACATACAAAAAAATGAGAAATCAGGAAGGAGGCAAACACTTTTTCACACCACTGTAGTTACAGGTCCCTCCCATGTTACCTTGTATGGTGAAGCTAGCTTAAGGATCACAACACAAGAGATAAGAATTAGTGGAACAAACCAAAAACATGCTCTCTTGTTAAGGTTGACAAGATAGTTTTTTGGTTTTTTTTTTAAGTCAAAAAGACAATCTTTTTTCCATAAAGTTCTCAAAGAATGTCTGAAGTTATAGGAATGTTCACACTAGTGGTGCTTTTTAGACTGATTCTGATCAGTTTTCCTGTCACACTACTTGGTTATCCTCTGTCCCCTCTATTAGCTCTCCTATGATGTGTCCTATGGAATAAATTTTCATTTCATGTTGTGTCCCCCAGGCGGGACCCATGCCGAAGCATGTGGCCTTCATTATGGATGGAAATCGTCGCTTTGCACGTAAGAAAAACATTGAACGCCAAGAAGGACACACACAGGGCTTCAACAAACTGGCAGAGGTGAGTTTTCTTTAGAACTTTTTAACTTCTGGCTATTTTTACATGTTAGAACAAACCCGCTTATGTATGCCAAACTCCGGTTCCCTTCCGCAACAGACGCTACGTTGGTGCAAGCATTTGAACATCCCAGAGGTGACGGTGTACGCCTTCAGCATTGAGAACTTCAAGCGCACCGAAGACGAGGTGGAAGGGCTGATGGAGCTCGCTCGGCAGAAGTTTGAGAGGCTGTTGGAGGAACGGTGAGATTTTTTTTTTTTTTTTTTTTGGTGACAGCAGTCACATTTTGTACATCATGTGACTCACAACTTCCTCAAAGTTAAGAATAGCTAAACACCAGGGCTCTTTTTAAGACTGAAACTCATAGGGAAAATGATGGGCTCATTTTACAGTATCTCCATATTTTATATTGTTAGACTGGTGGCTTTGCATAAATCACCTTGCAAAATCTCATTCATTTTGATATACTGGCTCCCTCAATCTATCCACTCTCTGAAACAAGCTGCTTTAGTTTTTCTTTCTTTAGGGTCATGTTGCTTTAAGCTGACTGAATATGTATCAAAAGAAGTTTTCACCTCTGAAAATCCGAGTGTTTCACCCATGGAACATTTCACATCGGCTGGAATGCTAAGGGGTTAAACATCAGGTAGGGTGTGGGAAACTCAGCTTATATTTTTCTGAGTTCACTGATGTGTTGTCTAGCACACACAGAGTTGATATAAAAAGTCTACACTCCCCTGTTCAAATGCCAGGTTTTTGTGACGTAAAAAAATGATACCAAGATAAAGCATTTCAAAACTTTTTCCATCATTAATGTGACCTATAACCTGTATAACCCAATTGAAAAACAAACTGAAATCTTTCAAGGGAAAAATAAAAAACTTACAATAATCTGGTTGCATAAATATGCACACCCTGTTATAACTGGGGATGTGGCTGTGTTCAGAATTAACCAATCACATTCAAATTCATGTTAAATGGGAGTCAGCATATAGCTGCCGCCATTTAAAGTGCCTCTGATTAACCCCAAATGAAGTTCAGCTGTTCTAGTAGGCTTTTCCTGACATTTCTGTAGTCACATCTTATAGCACAAGCCATGGTCCACAGAGAGCTTTCAAAGCATCAGAGGGATCTCATTGTTCAAAGGTATCAGTCAGGAGAAGGGTACAAAATAATTTCCAAGGCATTAAATATACCACGGAACACAGTGAAGACGGTCATCATCAAGTGGAGAAAATACAGTGGGGCAAAAAAGTATTTTAGGGATGAGAATCTTCCTCGGATCCGAGGAATTCCTCGGATTTGATCATGTCTAGGGTCATTCTCGTGAATCGTCTAAATTCGAGGAGAATTTTTTTTTTTTTTTTTGGGGGGGGGGGGGGTCTGGCGGCGAGTCGTGTTTTCGATCGGCTGTGAAAATCCACCGCACACAACGCGCTACCCAGCGAGATCAGTAATGTAATGTAACAAGGCCACTGATAGGCTGATACTTATTGAAGCAACCAACCGGCGATTTTGTGAGATTTCTTTTGTCATATCCGGATAACACGCGGAGCGAAATGCAAGTGGCGGACAGTTCAATCAGTTCAATCAACCGAGTTTTCCCGATTTCGTCAAAATGGTGAGCCTAAAACTCACGAAAGAGAACAAAGCAAGAATTTTAGAAATCGACAAAGGGATAAAGAACAAGTTTCGTTGGGAATGGCTTGAAAAAACCGTGTCAATGACGGTATATATCGGTAAAAATACTGAAGTTGTGGTTGAAAAAATGGCCGACTTCACAACACAGTCGACACAGTCAAACTCAGATGCCAGTCAAAATTCATCACAGTCGGCCCCGATTACAGTAATTAGTGATCGGAAGACACATTCCGTGGTAAGATTTTTTTTTTTCTTGTTTAAGTAATGTACTTGAGAATTTTCGCGTAATGAATTTGTGATGAAATAGCATGTGTAAGTTGTGATGGCATGCCTGTTTTGAAGTAACAGGAAAGTTCACCTGGGTGTTTTTTTTTCGATACAAATGCTTGCAAATAACATACAGCTGTCAGATACTGGCTGGAAAACACAACAGAAATGTAGAACCAAGTGTTTTCAAGCTCAGGTCAGAATTTTGTAAAAAATACCACAAAAAATGAATATATTACACAGCTTTTTTCTGAGGTTGTAACAAGGCTGTGTCTGTACTGGAAGACCGGAAATGCAGCCTTTTTTTTTTTTTTTTTTCAATGCGCACTGAGATGCAGAGACGTGACCGCTCGCTGAATTCACAAGAATTCAAGGGCTTAAAATATACTGATATGCAACTTTTTTATATTCCTAGTAACACTAACAAATGCACACATTAATAAATCAAAAATGTTTGCAGAATGTCAGTATATTTTAATAAATGGGTGATGGACTTGGTGATGGAATTTTGTTAATATTTATAATTTATTTTACTTGGTTAAATTATTTTGTCTGTTCTAGAACTATGTAAATGTAATTCTGTGTCAGTTCTAAACATATTAGATAGTAGTAAAATATAATTTAGTATTATTACATCAACATACTATTCAGATATCATAAATTTAATACATATATACTGTTTCACTTTATTTTGTGGTTGAAAAAATGGCCGACTTCATAGCGAAATGCAAAGTACCAGGGAAAGCCCAGTGTGTTTATTGCAACAATTTCTTGAGTTATGGATCTCATGGTTGTGTTGCCTTAGTTGAACACTGTTCTTCAAAACAGAAACATCTCAAAATTGTGCCTACAAGAAATCGAACTACTTGCTCGATGCTGCATTCAAAACGATCGATGGACACGGTCAAATTAAGTGCCTACAGGCATGAAAAGGAAGAAAAAAGGAAAGAGAAGGAAATGAAACAGAAAGAACTCTATCTTCAACATGATTCTGTGGCAAGCAAGGCAGCCATGAAAAAGAAGAGAGAAGCTTCAGCTAAACAGGCACTGCTTGCCCACAGAAAATCAGAGAAGAAGAAGGCTACAGAACGGCTCCTGGCTTTGGTAGCCAAGAAGAAAAAATTGCACAATTAGATGTGAAGAATACGTTGACTTGTACATAAGTTCATAGAGTAGTAGCACAGGCGTGTAAATATGGAAGTGACATTTTCTGTTTCTCAATAAAGTGTGACACTGAATCAAAACAGTATTGAACATGATTACACATGTGATGCAGCAGCAGATTAAAAAGATAAACTATAAATGCATTTATACTTACTTCTAACTTTAAATATAAGACCACATTTGAGCATTCTAAAACACCAGATTTTGTTAGCTTCTGGGGGGCAACGGCCCCCAGACCCCCCACCAAGGCTCCGCCTTGGATCCGGCTAGGGGGCCTGCGTCCCCCAAGACCCCCGGCTAAGTTTCCTCTTTTTTTCAAAAACCCCATTCTCATCCCTGGTATTTAGTCAGCCACCAATTGTGCAAGTTCTCCCACTTAAAAGATGAGAGAGGTCTCCAATTTTCATCATAGGTATACTAACTAACTAACTAACTAACCTGCACTTATATAGCGCTTTTCTAGTCACAAAGACCACTCAAAGCGCTTTCATTAATACTAACCCTCTATTCTAAGGGCCTATAGGAAACAGATATCTAGGGACAATTTAGAACAGCCAATTAACCTAACATGCATGTTTTTGGCATGTGGGAGGAAACCGGAGAAATCCCGGAGTAAACCCACGCAACACGGGGAGAACATGCAAACTCCACACAGATCACTGTTGGTCGGGGGCTGGGATCGAACCCACGATCCCACGATCCCCACAATCCCCCGGCCAAGGGTAAACTGTGCTGCCGCAGTGCTAACCACTGCGCCACCGTGCAGCCGTGATAACGAGTTCAAACAGGTGCCATTAATACAGATAACGAGTGGAGGACAGAGGAGCTTCTTAAAGAAGAAGTTACAGGTCTGTGAGAGCCAGAAATCTTGCATGTTTGTAGGTGACCAAATACTTATTTTCCACCATAATTTGCAAATAAATTCTTTAAAAATCAGACAATGTGATTTTCTGGATTTTTTTTTTCTCATTTTGTCTCTCATAGTTGAGGTATACCTATGATGAAAATTGGAGACCTCTCTCATCTTTTAAGTGGGAGAACTTGCACAATTGGTGGCTGACTAAATACTTTTTTGCACCACTGTATGGCACAACATTGACATTACCAAGAACTGGACGTCCCTCCAAAATTGATGAAAAGACGAGAAGAAAACTGCTCAGGCAGGCTGCCAAGAGGCTGACAGCAATATTGAAGGAGCTGCAGGAATTTCTGGCAAGTACTGGCTGTTTAGTACATGTGACAACAATCTCCCGTCTTCTTCATATGTCTGGGCTATGGGGTAGGGTGGCAAGACGGAAGCCTTATCTTACAAAGAAAAACATCCAAGCCCGGCTACATTTTGGAAAAACACATTTGAAATCTCCCAAACGCATGTGGGAAAATGTGGTAGGGTCCGAGGAAACCAAGGTTGAACTTTTTGGCCATAATTCCAAAAGGTATATTTGGCACAAACACAACACTGCTTATCACCAAAAGAACACCATACCTACAGTGAAGCATGGTTGTGGCAGCATCATGCTTTGGGGCTGTTTTTCTTCAGCTGGAACTGGGGCCTTAGTCAAGGTGGAGGGAATTATGAACAGTCCCAAATACCAATCAGTGGTGGCACAAAACCTCCAGGCTTCTGCTAGAAAGCTGAAGATAAAGATGAATTTCATCTTTAAACAATAACCCAAAGCAGACATCCAAATCAACAAAAGAATGGCTTCACCAGAAGAAGATTAAGGTTTTGGAATGGCCCAGCCAGAGTCCAGACCTGAACCTGGTCTAACATCTGTCGGGTGATCTGAAGAGGGCTGTACACAGGAGATGCCCTCGCAGTCTGATAGATTTGGAGCATTTTTGAAAAGAAGAGTGGGCAAATATTGCTACATCAAGATGTGCCACGCTGATGGACTCCTACCCAAAAAGACTGAGTGCTGTAATAAAAGCCAAAGGAGCTGCAACAAAGTATTAGTTTACGGGTGTGCATATTTATGCAACCGGGTTATTGTAAGTTTTTTATTTTTCCCCTTAAAAGAGTTCAGTTTGTTTTTCAATTGAGTTGTACATGTTATAGGTCATATTATGGTGGGAAAAGTTTTGAAATGATTTACCTTGGTCTCATTTTTTTACACCACAGAAATCTGGTATTTGAACAGGGGTGTGTAGACTTTTTATGTACACTGTAGCTGAATGTCATCTGAATTTGTATCTGGCACTGTTAACTTTCAGCAAGATCCATCAGTAATAAAAAGTTCAGTCAAAATTACAGATCGATCTGGAGTCTGAGCTTTATGATCCCAGGAGTCACAAGGCGGAATAGTATATGTATAGCAGTTAAAATAAGTACTAAATATGTCACCATTTTTCTCAGTAAATATATTTCTAAAGGTACTATTGACATAAAATTTTCACCAGATGTTGGTAACAACTCATCTAATCCATTCAAAGAAATAAAACATGGATTTCCATAAAGTAAATTATGTGTAATAATGTGAAATGACACAGGAAAAAAGTATAGAACACACTTAGTGCGAGTTATTTAATAGAGGGAATGCACTAGAGCAGAACTCTTAGCAGTTACAGGGCAGTACCATAGGGTACACAAGCTGCTACATGTATTTTGAGTGGCAAACACATGTTGCAGCTTTAGTTTGTATGCAGTAAAACATAAAAATTACACAAAGTATTTAATCACAGCAGTACAAAAAGTGCCTGTTTTATTTTACACGTCAATACCACACTGTTTACTTGGCTGTAATGATGTGTGGGTAGAAGCACACATTAGTGAAGACTTGTTTCTGGGCCTGTAATCATTTATCTATTTTTTGTCAAATACAGCCATGGACAAAATTGTTGGTACCCCTCTGTTAATGAAAGAAAAACCCACAATGGTCACAGAAATAACTTGAATCTGACAAAAGTGGTAATAAATAAAAATTCTATGAAAATTAACCATTGAAAATCAGACAATGCTTTTGAATTGTGGTTCAACAGAATTATTTTAAAAAACAAACTCATGAAACAGGCCTGGACAAAAATGATGGTACCCTTAACTTAATATTTTGTTGCACAACATTTTGAGGCAATCACTGCAATCAAACGATTTCTGTAACTGTCAATGAGACTTCTGCACCTCTCAGCAGGTATTTTGGCCCACTCCTCATCAGCAAACTGCTCCAGTTGTCTCAGGTTTGAAGGGTGCCTTCTCCAGACGGCATGTTTCAGCTCCTTCCACAAATGTTCAATAGGATTTAGATTAGGGCTCATAGAAGGCCACTTTAGAATAGTTCAATGTTTCGCTCTTAGCCATTCTTGGGTGTTTTTAGCTGTGTGTTTTGGGTCATTATCCTGTTGCAAGACCCATGACCAAGCTGTCTGACACTGGGCAGCACATTTCTCTCTAGAATACCTTGATAGTCTTGAGATTTCATTGGACCCTGCACAGATTCAAGACACCCTGTGCCAGATGCAGCAAAGCAGCCCCAGAACATAACAGAACCTCCTCCATGTTTCACAGTAGGGACAGTGTTCTTTTCTTGGTATGCTTCATTTTTGCATCTGTGAACATAGAGCTGATGTGCCTTGCCAAAAAGTTCCAGTTTTGTCTCGTCTGTCCATAGGACATTCTCCCAGAAGCTTTGTGGCTTGTCAGCATGCAGTTTGGCAAATTCCAGTCTGGCTTTTTTATGATTTGTTTTCAACAGTGGTGTCCTCCTTGGTCGTCTCCCATGAAGTCCACTTTGGCTCAAACAACGACGGATGGTGCGATCTGACATTAATGTACCTTGACCTTGGAGTTCACCATGAATGTGTTTAGAGGTTGTTCTGGGCTCTTTTGTTACCATTCGTACTATCCGTCTCCTCCTGCGGCCACGTCCAGGGAGGTTGGCTACAGTCCTGTGGATCTTTAATTTCTGAATAATATGTGCAACTGTAGTCACAGGAACATCAAGCTGCTTGGAGATGGTCTTATAGCCTTTACCTTTAACAGGCTTTTTTTTTTTTTTTGTTACTTGTTTGTACCCATAGGTAGATTTGGTTTGCAGTCTGGTGACAAGCCACTGGCTGCCGGTCGCTGCATGCGCGAGCGCCCTAAACCTACATGTTTTTGGTATGCGGGAGGAAACCGGAGAAATCCCGGAGAAATCCCGGAGTAAACCCGCGCAACACGGGGAGAACATGCAAACTCCACACAGCTCACTGTTGGTCGGGGGCTGGGATCGAACCCACGATCTCATGATCCCCGCGATCCCCCGGCCGAGGGTAAACTGTGCTGCCACAGTGCTAAACCACTGCGCCACCGTGCAGCCCTTGGTAACTTGTCCAACTTGTCTATAATTTTCTTTCTAATCTCCTGAGACAACTCTCTCCTTTGCTTCCTCTGGTCCATGTTTAGTGTGATACACACCATGTCACCAAACAGCACAGTGACTACTTGTCACCCTTTAAATAGGCCGACTGACTGATTACAAGTTTGTAGACACCTGTGATGTTAATTAGAGGACACATCTTGGTTGGACATGTCCCTATGGTCACATTATTTTCAATCTTTTCTAGGGGTACCATCATTTTTGTCCAGGCCTGTTTCATGAGTTTGTTTTTTAAAGTAATTCTATTGAACCACAATTCAAAAGCATTGTGTGATTTTCATTGGTTAATTTTCATAGAATTTTTATTTATTACCACTTTTGTCAGATTCAAGTTATTTCTGTGACCATTGTGGGTTTTTCTTTCATTAACAGAGGGGTACCAACAATTTTGTCCACGTGTGTAATACAAGGTGGAATGATAAGAGCTCGCCACAATGCAAGCAGGTACTCTGTATACTCCTGTGACTGTAGCCTATACCATATGTGTTTTTTGTGTTTTACTGCATACACCCTATTGCTGCCAATCATTTTTGCCACGCAGTGTTTTGTAACTGCTACGAGTTCTGTTCAGTGACATCATGTGCATACCCTCTGTACTTCATAGAAAAGCCTTTGTTGGTAATGACGGCTTTAAGGTGCCTCCTGTATGGAGAAACAAGTCACATGCATTGCTCAGGTGTGATTTGGGCCCATTCTTCCACACAAACAGTCTTCAAATCTGGGCTTCTTCTATGAACTCTGATCTTTATTTCTTTCCATGGATTTTCAGTTGGATTCAAGTCAAGTAATTGGCTGGGCTTGGACTTGGCTGTTTGGGATCATTGACTTGCTGAAATGTCCACCCTTGTTTCATCTATTATTCATCTATTGTCCATGACGAGAATAATATTAAATCAGTAAATTTCCCAAGAAAATTCATAAATCTCGGGTGGGGGGGCATTCATTCATTCAGCTTCTACCGCTTAATCCTTTTTGGGTCGTGGGGAGGTGGGGTGGGGGTGGAGCCTCTCCCAGCATCTTTGGGCGAGAGGCAGGGTACACCCTGGACAGATCGCCAGTCTGTCGCAGGGCCAATACAGAGACAGACAACCATTCACTCTCACATTCATACCTAAGGACAATTTAGAATCCCCAGTTGATGCCAGTTCACCTAAAGTGCATGTCGTTGGCCCGTGGGAGGAAACCGGAGTACCCAGAGAAAACGCACGCCGACACGGAGAGAACATGCAAACTCCACACAGAAGGGTCATCGATGGTCAGGGGTGGGATCGAACCCATGACCTTGCTGTATTTCTTAAGTAACCTTGAAAATTTATGAGACTCAAGCCATTTATTTTAATGAAAAAGTCACTAATTTTTTAGATTAAACTTGGATTTTTTTGATTAAAAAATATGCTGACCTAGAAAATAATAATTGCAGGTTTGTTTTGAAAATCTGTGACATGTTTGTGGAAAATCAGCGACTTTTTTTCTCATAAGTGTTCAGCTTTCCTCCTAAATTTACAAATCAAATGCCAAAAAATGTTGACTCTCATAAATCCTGGTTCCTTGGTTTAAATTAGATACATAGATATGTTCACATATCTACATGAAACGTTCATGAATGAGTGGATAAACTGCTAGCTTCAGCTAGCTGTCTTGGGCTGAGCTGAGCTCTAATGGTGTTAGACTGACCAACGCCGACCACCTAGCCAAGCTAATGCTAACAGACTGATGTAGCATTACTGCAAACATGTAACAAAATGAGCCAGAATGACACGAGATACATATATTATTGACTGTAGATTAGTAAACCAGGTGGAAACAGGGATGTTTACTAGGTTGACTGAAATCTAAAGAAAATAGCTCTGAAGCTAACGTCTTGGCTGGGCTCCTTGCTCATCGACATGCAGCTATGCTGGCGTAGCAGCATGCATCAAGGCTGGACTTACCTTTTCTTGTCATAGAGGAACAGACCCCAAAGAGTTAAAATGGCTCATTGGACACAAACGACATAAAGGCTGTGATTTTCTAAGAGACGTTAGTGTTTTGATATTTTTTCAATAATTCCATGACCAATAGATGCATTTCAGATGGTTAAAACCTACAAAAACACAATTTTCCAATAAATGGGACCTTTAATAAAAATCTCTCCTTTGATAGCAAAGGTGTACACGATGCAGTACTTGGTGGGGGAAGTTCTGAATAGGCACTTTCATATGCCTCTGTCTGGTAAATCCAGTCAGACAAGAATCAGAAGTGTTGCACAAATGGAGCTGATCCTTCTATACTGTTGTGTTCATCCTTAAATTGCCTGTAAAAGCTCTATTATTTTCTCTATTCTGTTCCATAGTGACAATTTGGAGAAGCATGGTGTTTGTATCCGGGTGCTGGGTGACTTAAATATGCTGCCTCTTGACCTTCAGCAACTCATTGCCAAAGCCGTGGTCATGACCAGGGCTCACAATAAGTATGTCTAATAGATTAGGCTCAAATTATCTAATACCTGCTATGTGCTGTTTCCACCACATTCACAGTGGTTATAAAAATATAAACTCTTATATTGTAGGTGTTTTCTCAATGTCTGCTTTGCCTACACATCAAGATATGAAATCACCAATGCAGTGAGAGAAATGGCTTGGGGAGTGGAGCAGGGCCTGATCAAATCAAGGTAAATGAGGGTCAGGACAGTGCGGCGTTAATCTTGTAATCTTCTGAAAAATAGCATTCACATACAGTACATACGTATCCTCGGGATTCACTGCTTTAATGAGTTGTTCTTGTTTGTGTTAGTGATGTTTCAGAGGTGTTGCTAAGCGAGTGTTTGTACAGCAATAACTCTCCCAATCCTGATTTGCTCATCCGAACCTCTGGAGAGGTGCGCCTCAGCGACTTTCTCCTGTGGCAGGTGAGAAAATGGAAGGATGCATGAAGAAGAAATGGCATGAGAGATGCTGTCTCTTTATTACCTCCGCCAAGGAGGTTATGTTTTCATCGGCGTTGGTTTGTCTGTCTGTCTGTTTGTTTGTTTGTTAGCAAGATAACTCAAAAAGTTACAGACGGATTTTCATGAAATTTTCACAGATTGTCAGAAATGGGGTATCCTACAGATGATTAGATTTTGGTGGTGATCTGGATCACCGTCCAGAAGAAAACCGCCATTACGGAAAATGCTATTTTCGTGAATAACTACTGAACCACTAATCCTATCATTGTGAATCCAATTGCTAGTCATATGTTTTCATGGTCAAGGAATCTGAAAACGTACACACAAACACTGTATGGGGGGAACTGTGGCGCTTGGCGGAGGTCTGCGCTCTCCGAGTGCTTTTCTAGTTTTCAATTTAATACAACTCATAACTTCATAATCTCATTTAATTTGTTAGAAATGACTAGAAACCAGGCACATTTTTTTTCCTTACTGTAATAGTAGGTCTAACATGACTTCATGGTAGCATGTACGCATCCCTGCGGCGTGCACATTGTGCATGGTGTAAATTCCATAATCTTTTGAGTTCACAGAGGGTCCACACAGGCCAACCGCATGCGGCCCAAATATTGTGACCATGCGGACAGCATGCAAAGGTTCCACACTGACCTGTTCATGCTCCAGGGTACTCCTGTTCTCCTATTCTCCTGCAGAGATCGAATATATTATCACCTTTTAATTATTTCAGCCATTTTCCTCATCTGCCAACAACAACAAACGGAAAAGCTCCTTTTCCTCGTGCTCTCTGACTTCTGCCATTGTTAGCGCTGGAATGAGCACCTTTGTGTTCTTCCTACTTCTCAAATTTAATTCTGGGTGTTAAAATCAGTTTTGCTGGCACCTACCATTCAATACATGTATGTGAAGTAAGGCAGCGTGGCAGACAACTCGGTGCCTGAAACTGCTGCGAGCAGTGCTGTGTAGTGCTGCACAATTAATCAACAAGTCAGTCATCAGAAAATTAATCGACAACTAATCTGATAGTTAACTAATTGCCTGTGTACCCTTTTCTGTGAAAAATAAAAAAATATTTCAAGCTCTAAAACATGAAAAATTGCCACTTGTTGTTGTGCATTATGAGTTAAATTATGGTTTTGTAATGTTGCTACAAACACTTTTGATTAAGCTGTCAAGTTCAAGTTTCAAACACAAGTCTGATGGGTCATTATTTTATTTAGCCATAATCATGTGCCATGGAGGGCCAAGACCCTGCAGGTTCTCTCTTCTACCCAGTCTCTTCAGCAGGTGTTTTCACTGATCGGCAATCAGTGGGAAGAAATTCAGTGGAATCTGCTGTTGAACACGCTGGTTGGAGGTAATGCCTGCAGGTTCTTGGCCCTCCATGGCACATGATTGGACACCCCTGAGCTATAGGGACCTTTTATAAAACATTATAGAAACTCAGGGAAACAAGCTGTCCTGACTGTTGTCCTCATTTCTCAGTCTTCTCCTGTTGTGTACAAGGAAAATGAATTTGTCCCCATTGTCAGGGAGAAATGCCCTCTGTGTTTGGCCAGAGTAACAATGCCATTTACACTTGGCATTAAAATGAGTTTTCTGCATTGAAGCTGCAGTCGGACAGGACTTGAGCATATACAGGCTAATTAGTTTGCATGTGCTCCAGAATAGATAATGGTACAGAAAATCATCAGAATATGGACTTCCAAGCAAGTACAGAACATAAACAAGACCATACAATGCCAGGTCCCCATGATGCTACACAAGCTAGCCATGCATGAATATTGCAGAACACGTGCAACATGACCGATGCTGGTGTGGTCTGCAGTGTTGCCAGGTTTCATGAGAGAAACAAGCCCAAAAGAAGC
Organism: Pholidichthys leucotaenia; assembly: GCA_020510985.1. Taxonomy (NCBI): domain Eukaryota; kingdom Metazoa; phylum Chordata; class Actinopteri; order Cichliformes; family Pholidichthyidae; genus Pholidichthys; species Pholidichthys leucotaenia. The sequence continues at coordinate 97,456,703 of CM035849.1, forward strand.
CCAACAGGCAACCTACCACATTGTAAAAGTGAGGTTGCTTGATAACATATATCGATATATAGATTTGTTTTTGCTTACAGGGAATTGACTGTAAACACAGCATTGAATAACAGAATTTTATAAACTTTAATAAAAGGAAAATGCATATGCATTCTGCATAAGCAACAGCAAATTTATAGTAAACACAGTCAACATAAAAACTTTGAATAAATAAAATTTTTAAACTCTGATCAAAAGAAAAGACGTATACATTCTGCATAAGTAACATCACTAAACACCATTACAGTTTAGTGATGTGGGATGATGGGAGTTGTCCGCTAGTCCTTTAAACAAAAACTAAATATTACACGACAACCGACAACTTCAATTACGTGGAAAATTATCTTTTAACTTGACAAACATCATATAGGTAACACGCGGCAAAATTTGATCGGGATCAAAAGATAATTTTGCTCTTACCATTCATTTCAATGGAGATTTTTTTTCAATTTAAGGTCCCATTGGAATTTCCCCATTGTGGGACTAATAAAGGCTTATCTTATATGCACTGATCTGTATGTGTATACATACATATATATATAAACCCTGGATATCTCATGCCCCATTAGCGAGTACAGAGCCGAGTGGAGTCGGGCAGGCCACTGGAGCCCCGGGTCGGCCACTTTAACCTCAATAAATTCCCCCCAAATTAACAGACTTTGAACTTCTTGGTATGGAGACACAGTTTATAATCTTGCGCAACAAAGCTGGGAGAGTTGCCACACAGACACAAAGCAAGCCCAAATAAGCAACTACGCGTTAAAAAAACAAGCCCAAATACCCCCAACCCGCGACTGATGAGATTTGCAAGTGACTTATAATAAGCGGACTTGGCAACTATGGGTCTCTGGTTCATTAGAATGTGACTCAGTGCTACTAAAAGGGAAATGGCGCCACCCTGTGGTGTCCTCCAGCATCCCTATTTTAACATTGTAACATAAAGTGAGTGTTGAACGAAGTGTAAACAGAACCTTCTATGGAACCATGCCTTCCATCCACCCCCCATTTTTTTCTCGTCAGCTAAAACTTAGCTGTCAGGGCCCTGATAATATACAGACGTGGACAAAATTGTTGGTACCCCTCTGTTAATGAAAGAAAAACCCACAATGCTCACAGAAATAACTTGAATCTGACAAAAGTGGTAATAAATAAAAATTCTATGAAAATTAACCAATGAAAATCAGACAATGCTTTTGAATTGTGGTTCAACAGAATTATTTAAAAAAAAAAACAACTCATGAAACAGGCCTGGACAAAAATGATGGTACCCCTAGAAAAGATTGAAAATAATGTGACCATAGGGACATGTTCAACCGAGATGTGTCCTCTAATTAACATCACAGGTGTCTACAAACTTGTAGTAACTTGTAATCAGTCAGTCGGCCTATTTAAAGGGTGACAAGTAGTCACTGTGCTGTTTGTTGACATGGAGTGTACCACACTGAACATGGACCAGAGGAAGCAAAGGAGAGAGTTGTCTCAGGAGATTAGAAAGAAAATTATAGACAAGGATGTTAAAGGAAAAGGCTATAAGACCATCTCCAAGCAGCTCGATGTTCCTGTGACTACAGTTGCACATATTATTCAGAAATTTAAGATCCACGGGACTGTAGCCAACCTCCCTGGACGTGGCCACGGGAGGAGATGGATAATACGAATGGTAACAAAAGAGCCCAGAACAACCTCTAAACACATTCATGGTGAACTCCAAGGTCAAGGTACATCAGTGTCAGATCGCACCATCCGTTGTTGTTTGAGCCAGAGTGAACTTCATGGGAGACGACCAAGGAGGACACCACTGTTGAAAACAAATCATAAAAAAAGCCAGACTGGAATTTGCCAAACTGCATGTTGACAAGCCACAAAGCTTCTGGGAGAATGTCCTGTGGACAAACGAGACAAAACTGGAACTTTTTGGCAAGGCACATCAGCTCTATGTTCACAGACGCAAAAATGAAGCATACCAAGAAAAGAACACTGTCCCTACTGTGAAACATGGAGGAGGTTCTGTTATGTTCTGGGGCTGCTTTGCTGCATCTGGCACAGGGTGTCTTGAATCTGTGCAGGGTCCAATGAAATCTCAAGACTATCAAGGTATTCAAGAGAGAAATGTGCTGCCCAGTGTCAGACAGCTTGGTCTCAGTCGCAGGTCATGGGTCTTGCTACAGGATTGACCCAAAACACACAGCTAAAAACACCCAAGAATGGCTAAGAGTGAAACATTGGACTATTCTAAAGTGGCCTTCTATGAACCCTGATCTAAATCTTATTGAACATCTGTGGAAGGAGCTGAAACGTGCCGTCTGGAGAAGGCACCCTTCAAACCTGAGACAACTGGAGCAGTTTGCTCATGAGGAGTGGGCCAAAATACCTGCTGAGAGGTGCAGAAGTCTCATTGACAGTTACAGAAATCGTTTGATTGCAGTGATTGCCTCAAAAGGTTGTGCAACAAAATATTAAGTTAAGGGTACCATCATTTTTGTCCAGGCTTGTTTCATGAGTTTGTTTTTTAAAATAATTCTGTTGAATCACAGTTCAAAAGCATTGCCTGATTTTCATTGGTTAATTTTCATAGAATTTTTATTTATTACCACTTTTGTCAGATTCAAGTTATTTCTGTGACCATTGTGGGTTTTTCTTTCATTAACAGAGGGGTACCAACAATTTTGTCCACGTCTGTATGTGGACACTTGGTAAGTCCTGTGCACATGAACGGAGTCCTGTGTTTCACTACATTTTTAATAAGTCCTTACAGACACAACATGTGCCTAAGATCTGGAAAAATGCTGTGGTTGTCCTTGTTCCAAAATCCAGCTGTCCTAAAACAGTAAATGATTTTAGACCATTTGCCTTGACTTCAGTTTTAATAAAAAAATTTGAAAAACTGGTCAGATTTGAGGTCCTAAAGCAGACTGAGCATGGACTGGATCCTTTGCAGTTTGCCTATAGGCCTCACAGAGGAGTGGAGGATGCTACTGTCACTCTGCTTAACATGCTTTTTAAACATCTGGATTTTAATGGGACACACGCCAGACTTTTATTTGTGGACTTTTCTTCTGCTTTAATACAATCCAACCTCATATTTTAGTTGAAAGGCTCCTGCAACAATTTGATTTGAGTAATAATTTGGTGGGTTGGAATCTGGATTTTTTAACCAATAGGACACAGAGAGTAAGGGTCAATGGTACATTGTCTGACCAAAAGTGTTCTTCTACTGGCTCTCCTCAGGGGTGTGTGTTGTCACCACTGCTCTTCATCCTGTACACAAACATGTGTCGGAGCAGACATGACAACAGACACATTATAAAGTATGCTGATGATTCAGTTGTTGTCAGTCTCCTTCAGGATGGTGAGAGTGGCCACGGCCCAGTAGTTGATGATTTTGTTCACTGGTGTGAGGATTCCTACCTGCAGCTGAATACGACAAAAACTAAAGATATGATTATTGACTTTAGGAGGAAAACTCCCAGGCACAAAGTCACCGTACTAAAAGGCCAGACCATTGAATGTGTGCAATCTTACAAATATCTTGGGATGATTATTGATAGTAATTTAAACTTTGAAGAGAACTGTGAAAGGGTGTACAAAAATGGTCAGCAATATTTGCATTGTTTAAGGAAACGCACACTTCCAAATTGACCGAACCATAATGACAATGTTTTATCGGGCTTTTATTGAATCTGTTTTATCCTTTTCTTTAGTGTCATGGTTTGGTCAGATAAAACTGAAACAGAGGAAATCCTTGGATCAGGTAGTTAGATGGTCCAGTCGCTTGCTTGGTGAGTCACAGCTGAGCCTGACATCCCTGTACAGCAGACAAGTACAGAGGATTGCTACCTCCATTTTAAATGATGACGCCCACCCTTTGCACTGCCACTTTCAGCTTCTTCCCTCCAGACGGAGGTTTGTTGTCTTAAAATGTAAAACCCAGCGCTACAAAAACAGCTTTGTTCCTGCTGCTGTTAGAGTTGAACAAGATGTAGCAATATATTGCACATAATTTAGTTACCTATTAATTTTTATTTTATATCTATTTTTAACTTTTTTAATATGACCCTTCTCTCTTATCTCTTTGTTTTTTCTCTTATCTCTTTGTCTTATGTCCTGATTGATGGAGCCTTGAGTACTTTCATCGTGTTTATAGTCAGTTTCATGTGTGCCTGTGTTTGTGTTCATGTTGAATGTAATTGTGGTTTGTAAATATGTGTCTAAATGGATGTCACCTGACTGCAAAACAAATCTGCCTACGGGTACAAATAAAGTAACCTGAAACTTAGTTGACAATAAGGGGATAACCCTATTTAATAGAATAGTTTTAATACTAAAACATGTTTCTTATGTAGTTTTAATACATCTACCCTTAAAGATCTTTCTGTGGTCACATTTCACTTAAGGCGAAAGTTGCCCCAGAGCTATATTTGATGCCAAAAAAAAAAAAAAAAAAAGAATCTGCACTCTGGGACCTCTTGGCCTATTCTCCTATTTGGCCACAAATCAGATGCTTCTGATGTTTTCTGAAGAGATTTAGACCGAGATTCTGTGTAATACAAATGTCTAAGCTTTACAAACAAGCTCATAAAAATAGCAAATTGTTGATCATGTTTTTGCCCTTCAATTTTGAGAATTCAAACCTCTCTCTTCTCCACAGTGTCTATTTTCATGGAAACCCACCTTTATTATATAACCAATGTCCAGATAAATGTGATTTTTCAACAATAGTCAGACTCGAAGCAGGAAAAAAAAAGATGATTTCCAGCACCAAAAATGTGGTATTTGCATATTAAAGGTGCGGTATCGGGGTACAAAGGATGGTGTGTCAGGGTTTGGTGCCATTTACTTGTCTAGCAACCCTTAAAGGTGATAAATCACTGCTGAGTCAAACCCGTGTGAATCGGTCTTAACTATTAAAACCATCTTTATACTGTTATGAAATAGAGGAGATTTTTTCATATGCTGCACTTCATTATTGATGATTCAATCTTAAACTTTTTTAATTCAATCTAAATTATTTGCCCATGAGATTTATTTTTAAATTGTATTGTGTCCAACACAGGTATTGTCTCTAACTTAGACATTTAGTCTATGAATGACGGTATTAAATCAATGATGTGTTAAATAATATGCTTGACTCCAATGTTGTCACTTTTTAAAACCTTGTACAGTATGGGTTCCCCTCAGAGACGAGCACTGATTTGCATTTGTCCTCCATCTCAACAGACTTCCCACTCCTGTCTAGTGTTTCAGTCAGTTCTGTGGCCAGAGTACTCCTTCTGGAACCTGTGTGAAGCCATTCTCCAGTATCAGTTAAATCACAAATCCATCCAGGTAAGGCCCATATGGAAACACATTTACTGTGCTGTCCACCATGTGGCAGTCTGAATTGGAAACAGTTTACAGGAAGAGTGGAACATTAAAGTGGTCTTCAGGTGAATCCAGATTTATAAACTAAGAACATCCTTGTAGCTGATTTCACTTTCGCTGCTATTTGTATTTGGCTGCAGTCAGACTTACTGTGAAGTACCACAACGGAAGTCCCTAAATCATATGTACAGTTAGGTCCATATATGTTTGGACACTGACACAAGTTTTGTGATTTTAGCGGTTTACCAAAACATATTCAAGATACAGTTATATAATCAATATGGGTTTAAAGTGCAGAATCTCAGCTTTAATTTATTCACATCCAAATTGGAGTGACAGTTTAGGAATTGCAACCATTTTTATACAAAATCTCCTTATTTCAGGGGCTCAAAAGTGATTGGAAAATTGACTCAAAAGCTATTTCTTGGGCTGCACGGGCTATTCCCTCATTAATCCATCATCGGTCAAGCAGGTAAAAGGTCAGGAGTTGATTCCAGGTGTGGCATTTGCATTTGGAAGCTGTTGCTGTGAACCCACAGCATGCAGTCAAAGGAGCTCTCAGTGGAAGTGAAACAGACCATCCTTAGTCTGAAAAAACAGAAATGCATCAGAAAGATGGGGGAAATGTTAGGAGTGGCCAAAATAACAGTTTGGTACATTCTGAGGAAAAAAACCGAGTGCATTAGAGAGCTCGGGAACTCAAAAAGGCATGGACGTCCGCGGAAGACAACATTAGTGGATGATTGCAGGATTCTTTCTATGTTGAAGAAAAACCCCTTCACAACATCCACCCAAGTGAAGAACACGCTCCAGGAAGTAGGCATATTTATGGGCGGTGCAGTGGCGCAGTGGTTAGCACTACACCAGCACAGCAACTCACCCTTGGCCATGGGATCCCTGGTTCAATCCCAGCCCCTGACCAACAGTGATCTGTGTGGAGTTTGCATGTTCTTCCCGTATCTGCGTCGGTTTACTCCGGGATTTCTCCGGTTTCCTCCCACAGGCCAAAAACATGCAGGTTAGGTTAATTGGAGACTCTAAAGTGGCCCTAGGTGTGAATGTGTGTGTGAATGGTTAAGGGATAGCGCCGTACCGTGGCTGCTTCATCCATCCAGGTGGATGCCCTCAATTTCCCCTCTGGGGATCAATAAAGTATATAAAATCAAAAAAATATCATTATCTAAGTCTACCATAAAAAGAAAAATTAATAAGAGCAAATACAGAGAGTTTACCACAAGGTGCAAACCAGTAATCAGCCTGAAAAATAGAAAGGCCAGATTAGACTTGGCAAAAAACATCTAAAGAGCCAGCAAAGTTCTGGAACAGCTTTCCTTGGACGGTTGAAACCACAATCAACCTGTACCAGAATGATGGGAAGAAGAAAGTGTGGAGAAGGCTCGGAACGGCTCATGATCCAAAGCACACCACCTCTTCTGTAAAACAGTGGATGCAGTGTGATGCCTAGGCAGGTATAGCTTCTAATTTCACTGGCTCACTTGTGTTTATTGATGATGTGACGGAAGACAAAAGCAGCCGGATGAATTCTGAAGTGTATAGGGATATATAGGTGCATCTCAGTAAATTAGAATGTCATTGAAAAGTTGATTTGTTTCAGTAATTCGGTTTAAAAAATCCAAACTCCTATATTATGCAGATTCATTACACACAGTGATATATTTCAAGTGTTTATTTCTTTTAATTTTGATGGTTATGGCTTAGCTTATGAAAACCCCAAATTCAGTTTCTTGAAAAATTAGAATATTACATAAAATTTAACAAAAAGTTGATTTTTTTTTTTTTTTTTTTTTTTTTTTTAATAGAAATGTTGGCTGACTGAAAAGTATGTCCATGTACATGTTCAATACTTGGTCAGGGCTCCTTTTGCATTAATTACGGCATCAGTGTGATGTAGCATGAAGGTGATTGGCCTGTGGTACTGCTGAGGTGTTATGGAGGCTCGGGTTGCTTTGATGGCGGCCTTCAGCTCGTCTGCATTGTTGGGTATGGTGGCATTTGTCTTCCTCATAACAATACTCCATAGATTCTCTGTGGGATTTAGGTCAGGAGAGTTTGCTGGCTAATAAAGCACAGTGATGCCATGGTTAAACCAGGTTTTGGTACTTTTGGCAGTGTGGGCAGGTGCCAAGTCCTGCTGGAAAATGAAATTGGCATCTTCATAAAGCTTGTCAGCAGAGGGAAGCAGTGAACCAACACCAGCAGATGACCTCTTTTCAGATGAAAGTAAATTTTGCATTCCATTTGGAAATCAAGGTCCCAGAGTCTGGAGGAAGAGTGGAGAGGCACAGAATCCAAGTTGCTTGAGGTCCAATGTGAAGTTTCCACAGTCAGTGATGATCTGGGGAACCAGGTCATCTGCTGGTGTTTGTTCATTGTGTTTTATCAAGTCCAAAGTCAATGAAGCCATCTACCAAGAAATTTGAGAGCACTTCATGCTTCCCTCTTCTGACGAGCTTTATGAAGATGCTGGTTTCATTTTCCAGCGGGACTTGCTGCCTGCCTACACTGCCAAAAGTACCAAAACCTGGTTTAATGACCATGGTTTCCAACTGTCCTGGGAACGTCTTGGTATCCTCTCAGAAGAGCTGGAGGAGGTGGCCGGGGAGAGGGAAGTCTGGGCTTCTCTTTTTGAGCTGCTGCCTCCGCGGCCTGGACCCCTGGAAAAGTGGTAGAAAATGGATGGCTGGATGGATGAATTTGGGGTCTTCATTAGCTATAAGTCAAAACAATCAAAATTAAAAGAAATAAACACTTGAAATATATCACTGTGTGTAATGAATCTACATAATATATGAGTTTGATTTTTTTTTAATTGAATTACTGAAATAAATTAACTTTTTGATGGCATTCTAATTTATTGAGATGCACCTGTACTGCTTGCTCAGACTCGGCCAAATGCAGCAAAGTTGATGAGACAGCACTTCACGGTACAGATGGACAATGACCCAAAACATACTGCCAGAGCAACCCAGGAGTTTTTTTAAGGCAAAGAAGTGGAATATACTGTAATTGCTGAGTCAGTCACCAGATCTCTCCCCGATCTAGCATGCATTTCACTTGCTTAAGACAAAATTTTAGGCAGAAAGACCCACAAATGAGTCACAACTGAAGATGGCTGCAGTAAAGGCCTGGGAAAGCATCACAAAGGAGAAACCCAGCGTTTGGTGATGTTCATGGGTTCCAGACTTCAGGCAGTCATTGCTTGCAAAGAATTATCAACAAAGTGTTAAAAATTAGCATTTTATTTATGGTAATGTTAATTTCTCCAATTACTTTTAAACCCCTGAAATGAGGAGCCCCATTTTTTTTTTTTAATAAAAATGGTTGCAATTCCTAAACTGTAATTCCAGTTTGGATGTGTATACTATCAAATTAAAGGTGAGTCTGCACTTTAAGTGTATATTGATTATATAATTGTATCTTGAATATGTTTTGGTAAACGGCTAAAATAACAAAACTTGTCAGTGTCCAGATATGGACCTAACTGTATGTAGCGTAAGCTTCCATTTCCTCAGTACAGCTTATCATATGCCAGTATGGTATTATTACTAAACATGATATTTTTATTTCCTCTCACTGCTTTCTAAAAAGTACATTGTCTAAAATGTGTATACAAACACAATAAAGGCCTGAAAAGGGAATAATATTAGGGTGCTTTCACACCTACAGGCTTTAGTTCATTTATCAAACTCGTTTGTTTTCTCTGTTAATGTGGTTCGTTTTGTCTGGTGAGAACACGGTAATTGCACTCAGGAGCACGCCAAACCAACTGAACCGAGACCACCTGAAAGAGGTGGGTCTCAGTTCGGATCAAATGGTGAACTCTGGTGCGGTTCTGCAGGTGAGAAAGGAACCGCACTAAAACAGGACCAGCAGTAAACTGTAAAACATTTTATGTAGTAGTAGTAGTAGTAGATTAGTTTATTTGACAGGGATAGTGCAATAAACATAGACAATTAATCAAAGACAATCAATCTGATGTGTTGCACATAGAGTGATGTCACTGTACATACCTAACGGATCTTCTAAAATATCTGTGGCTGAGCATGTCACGGTTCTGGAGGATTAATGAACATTAACATGTTAATTTCCATCCGTAGCTGCACTTCATTTTCAAAATGTATAATTTTCCAAAAGTGGTATATGCACGTAATGTAATAAATGATAACCAGGGTGATGAAACCCTCGTTAATTACGCTACAATTTGTAATATTTTCTCCCCAGAAATGCATAAATGCACAGTAGTCATCCTATTTCCTGTTATTTACCTTTCCTGTTCTCTCAGTAAAAAAAAATCTGACCAGTAAGGACGGAGAACGTTCTGACGTAAGTCTCACGGGATTTAGCGTGATGCAGTTTGGTCTGCTTGAATTTTTGCCTGCATGAATGGGGACCAAACCAAGGAGGACCAAAGTAAACGAATTCAGGTGTGAAAGCACCCCTAGTCTTTTAGTGATCATTGTCCCCTCTGATTAATATTGAATCTAATTAAAACCTGTTTTGATTATCTTTTCATTAAGGTTGCACATCCACCAAATGTGTTTTTTTTAAGCGTTTTTTTTTTTTAGCGTTTAATGCGCTCAATGCCCTCGGCGCAAAAACACTCAGTGGTGAATGTTTTGTGGCTGTGCTCAGGGTGCCTAAAGTTGAAAAAAGTTAAACTCTTTGAGTTCCAGATCACTCATCAGCAGTACAGCTCTCTAACCAACTAAGCAGAATTAGACTTAAAGGATACCATGTTTAATATTTGAAAGCCAAAGCTTGTAGGGATGTGTGTTTTCTTATCAGTTTGATGTGGTTTAATGTAGTTAGTAGAGAGTTTCAGTGCAAAGTGTGCAACAGCAAGCTGTGAGTGACAGGTCAAGCGGTTGCTAGGATACAGGGAGGAGACCTTTTTGAAGACTGCATGTGATGTGCCCAGAAAGACAGGCTGAGAGTGTTTTCTGTGAAGAAAAGGGCTCTTTGTGGACATGCAGCATGATACAGCAGAATCAGTTTGTCAGCTTTATGTCTGGGTGGCTAGGGCTCAGTCTTAAGCTACGTGTCCACCTAGGCATCTGGTGCCGGAAGGTCCCCGTGCCGCCTCCGCATCAGGGATCCATTAGGATTGTGAATGGGACGTAACCAGGAGAGAGTCACATGATGGTGCCGCAAACTGCATGGCAAGTATCATTGCCTGGTCAGAGATCTTCAGCTCAATGAGCCAGTGCTCAAGCAGTATTTTTGTCTATATACAGTAAGTTCAGCTTAATGAGCTTGTTCCATCCCCCTTGACCTGCATGTTGTTGGTCGACACGACTCCTGGTGGGTGAGCCGTTTGTGCCCGTTCACGCAGTATGTCAGGATATTAAACTTTTGCCTATATTTTCAAAAGTAAACAGCAAAACATGTTTCTGAAAACTATCAAGGTGAGAAATAAATGTGTATTTGCTGAATATGTGTTTACTTTTCATTAACATCTGCTAATTTTAAAAGTTCAGCACGAGCTCCAGAAAGCAATCTGCTCCACATGCCCACTCCTCAAATGGGAGAGGAGGGTGGATTCATGGAAGTGAAGACCAGGCACCTATGTGGCTTGAGATTCTTGACGGAATGCTACCAGAATACATGCGGGCATGCTACATAGACCATGAATAGGAAGCAGGAAAACGCATGGCTGGGTGAACACATAGCTTTAGTAAGTCAGGCCCTAAGAAGAAATCTAAATGCAGGTATCCCTCTTAACTGAGGCACAGCTTTAGGACTCCACATTCATACAGAAGGATACAATCCATGGAACTGCATCCTTCTGCATGATCAGTTCTGTGAAATATTGCATGAGGGTTGCCAGTTCTAACTCTTTTGACATAAGACATCCGCTCTCATTCTGCATTCTGTATTATTCTGGTAATTAATATGGTTCCTAATCTAGTTCCATGTCAGTTACGGAAAAGTCTCCATGCTTCTCCTTTACGAAGAAAAAATTTTCTGCCTACCAATTTTACTACCAATCTTCAGCCGTTTAAAAAGTGCGCAATAGAGCATTTGCACATTAATTGTAGGAGGCACACACAAGATTTTCTAAAATCACCAAACAGTATTTTTTTTTTCTTGTTCTCGTTGGTCTTTAATCTAATACAGATAAAAATGCCAATAAAATGCAGCTTCATGGTCAAGTTGTGATTGCAGATCAACAACAGAGTAGTTTGTTGAGACAAAAGAAAACTCCAGCCTGAAGTAGCGTGTATTCCTTCTCGGTGTGCTGGGGTGTTCTCTGTATGACTTAAAAGTTTTATTACTTAAGTTGCACTGACAGTTTTGGCTACAGATAAATACATTTGGGCTGTACAAACAGTTTGTGTGGTCTACTGTTTCTTATATAATGTCTGTTTTGTGTACACTAGTATAAGTTTTACAAAGAAGTGTTATGTATGGATGATATGATTCCAGTACTTGCTATATTATTAGCCAAAACAAATGAGAATTTAACTTTGTTATGAAAGTAACTCTGGGGCAGATATACTACATTAGATATTTGATGCGTTTTATTTCAGAAAGCCAGAGACCTCCACAGGGAGCAGCAGGCGCTAGAGCAGCGAGAGTCGGATCGTGCCTGTGTAGTAGAGCACCTGCAGCATCATGGGAACGGGAAGCCCGTGGATGCCAAAAGAAGACAAGAGGCTCTGCTGCATTACACAGCCTGCCGGGAGGAACGCGTTCAGGATTTCCTAGAAGCACTGAAGCACAAGAGAGACTCTTTCTTTAATGACTTATGCAGTGAAACTGTCTCAGCCTGAGAATCCTCTGTGGAAGCTGGGATGAAACCGCTCCTGTCCTCTTCCCAAAAAGGGCTTCTGTGGAAAAGGGAAGAGCAAGCAGTGACTCGGAGAAGTTTCATTTTGTTGCTGATTTGTACAAGATAAGAAGGCAATTTTACCCCTATGGGGCTGTAGAATAAATCTGATATTTATGATTGTAGGTTTAAGAACTCTAATATGTAGGAATAGCTGGTCAAGATCTAGTTAATGTTTCTGTTGTCTGTCAGTTGCATGCCATTGATTGGAAAGTCAATAAGTGTGTGAAAGCTACCGATTCTGTGTTTTGGAAGTGCTTCAGAAATGGTAATCCACAGAATTCAGTGCAGTTTTGCATTATTTGTTGAGGTTTAAACTGTCGTTCGTGTTACATTGATGATATAACTATGTTTTGACCAGCTTTCTTAACTCAGAATAAAGTGTTGATTACTGTATGTCACTTATGATTAAAAAGTATGTGATTTAGTGTTTTATACTTAGTTTGTGTCTAAATTCTTGCTTCCACCAATATGTTGTAGATTCATTTCCATTCTTTACTGCTTGTCCGGGGCTCCAGTTTAAGTAGAGAAGCCCAAGTTGCCACCCAGTTCACATTGCTCCATGATCCCCATGATCCCTCCTGCAGGTGGTGAGCCCACTGGAGAACGGACCCGTGTGGCTTTTTCAGGATGAACCCAACCGGGTCCTTTGCGTAGAAACCTGCTCACCAGGCCCTTGCCAGTAAGCCCCTCCTCCTGGCCAGGCTCCAGGGGCAGGACACTGGTACCCCCATACCAGGCATGGTACACTGGATCCTTGTAAGTTTTTGTGAGGATCCACTGGACCGCTTACGCTGACCCTTCACTCAGGACCAATTTGCACTGGAAGACTTTATCAGGAACAACTTGTTCCAATAACATAGCTGCTGGGATTATTGAGGCACACAAACCACCACGATGGTGACCCATGGAGAGTGTACAGTATAATAATTTTTGGGGGAAAAATATTAAATTTGAAGGACAGTGCTGCCAATTTTTGGCATTTTCAGGTAAAATCATATTCTTTCATTAGAGCCTCAGCATAAGATAGCTTAAAGCTCATCCATCTAATGTTCCACTACTAAGAAAATGTACTGCATATTTAAAGCAATTGTTTATATTTGCTTTTTTTCTCAGTAATTTGGTGGAATACATTTCACGACTCTAAATGCACTGTTTTTTTTTCCATATTTCACTCGGTAATTTTTGCCAATTTAGGCTTGAATGCAAACAATTAGAGGAGTGAAATAAAAATAAATTCATGTTAAAATGTATCTGAAGAAAGGGATGAAAATTTGACAAAATTAAACCCTATGCGCATTAGGCTTTGCTTTAACAAACCTTTTGATATGCCAGTCCTTGTCATCATCATCATAGCAGTCTATCAGGGGCGACAATGACCGTTTCATTTAGGCCTGATCAGACTCCTCCACGCAGCTCTGTCCTTCGCCCTCCGCTGCCAGGAACTCCTGACCTTTTTAACCCGGGTGACGTCCGAGCCGGTATGAGTTGCTTTCTGACTGACCCATTTCATGAAACTGCTTGCAAAGTATTTGAGTACTGCTAGCTTTTGCTGGACTAGCTGCACATTCTTGGCAGATAGAGGTATTATCAGTGGCAAGGACAGGCCAAGACAAACTGACTCCAGTATCTGTTGCAGTGACTGACCAGATGATAGGTTTGTTTATCTCTGCTCTTTGTGAAGTGCATGTCACGATGCACCGACTGGCAAAGTCCACCACAGACCTTGCAGCAGATGTGCTTATCTGCCAGGATGTCCAGTCTCACTCCGTGTAACTGGGAGTGGTCCACCACAGACCTGTGACAGATATTGTTTTTAGTTCTGCCAGGATGCCCAGTTTCACCCTCCACGCCCTCAGAAGGGTGGGATTGCCGGTTGAGTTGCCGACGGCCTGATCCATGACACAGGTAGTACCGGTTTTCATGGTTATCTGGTAGCAAGCAAACCATTGCCTGTCCTGACACTCATACAGGATTGAGTATATACACCCATGTGTACAAATGGTCAAAAAACAGGAATACTGCCAACACTCCAGTTTAATCTCATATTTCTCGTGACCCCCTTCTATTTTGATGTTTCTCCTGGGTTACAGCCCATGAAAACCCCAAATAAGATCACAGATATATGTTGTAAGATGTCATGAAATATAAAACAAGTTGTGTTTTTAAAAATATATTTATATTTATTTGTACTGGGTACATGGAATCCAAGTAATTGTACACAATAGAAACTGAATCCAAAATATTTACAGGTCATGAAAATCTTGCTAAATTATTTTGGGTGTGATTTAAACATCTATACTGGCCATTTTTGTTTGCAAAATGTTACTGTTTTAGAACACTACAAGCAAACTAAAGCATGTTAAGTTTTGGTCCTGAGACACTTGGGACAGATTCAGAACTAATTTAGTAAGGTTTGTCCTTCAACAGTTTATCAGATTGTTAAAGTGCAAATATGGGGTACTTGTACTACTCCTGGGATATTTAGTATTTGTCAGAAATTCTAGAATAGGCATATTTTACCATATGCAGAGTATGTATGCTATACTACCTAGGATTTCAAGATTCCCCATTCATAAGATCTGTATTGATAAAATTACATCATACAGAATGAAAGGAGCAAAATCATGCAAATTGTAAGTTAAATGATTAAAGCTTTATGAATTTGAAATATTAAGTAAATGGTAACCTTGGTGGGTGGAATGCTAAATTAAACTAACAACCTGTCCAGAAAAACTCTTAAACATAATTCCCTTTTCAGCTGTTTTAGTGATTCGTTGTCTGCGTTATTTTCCTGTCTGCTGTTTGTCTTTTTTTTGTTTTCTTCTCGGAAAGACGTGACTGGCTGCTTGGCTAAAAACCGAAAATTTGCTAATCCGTATCATCAAGGTCGGAAAACGGTACGACAGCGCCTCACCGCGGCTGGGCTCAGTATTGCATCCCGGTCTGCCTTTAGCCTGTATAATAAATAGGAGGCGCCAAAAATCACGTGATGCACTTGCGTCCAATGACAGCCGTCGAAACACAAAACTGGTTCAAACCGGTTTCGTTCTTATATTTCAGTGTATAAACTACAAAACATTCGTTTGCATTATACATTCGTCATTTTCCACTGCGGCTGCTTGGTAGGCCTCCAAATATAGCCCATTTTGCAGCTACATTTTTCCTCATTTCCATCCGAGAACATGGTGAAAACGAAGGTAAGATTGATATTTTAACTTATTTTACATCTTCAAAGTTGATTTGTGGCGATAATTTGAGATTAACATTCGGTTCGTTTTTTTTTTATTATTTTTTTTTATATCTGTGCATCAAAGGAACGTCATCATCCCTAACAAACAACAGAGCAATGGCGGGTCTGGCGATGCAGAACCGCCACAGCACCCTCCCGTTCTCTCTGGAAATCAAAGTGTGCTTTATTCTAACGGTCGGCGCGCCCTGCCGAGCCCCGCACGGCCGCAGTACGTGCGAGCTCAGGCGTTCTGCCGTCCACTGTCCCGAGTCATGGCGTGTGCAGCCTGCCTTTCACATTGTTCCGTGGGACATTTCTGACACGGTCTTTTCGCCTCTTCTGCGGGAGGGAGGCTGGCCGCGTTACACGAGGCTCCTGCCTAAACGCTTTAAAATGGTTAATGGCTGTCGCCAGCGCAGCTAGTTTGCCTGTTTTTTTACGCTAAAGTGGCTAACGTTTTTAATCTGGCGCTTATTTAGATGGAAAAATGGGTTAAGGCACAGGCTTGCACATAATGTGGAAGGGGTTGGGGGAGGTGCTGGAGCCAATAATATTTATATATATGTATATATTTTCCCCCTTGTTCTGAATGAGAAAAGTAACGTTTATGTATGCGCGTCGACTAAAGCCAGTTTAATTTATAATCTCCTAAATCGATTTCCAACCGGAATTAATTTCAACGTTAAAAAAAAAAAAATCTGACGATGCAGGGCACTAATGGGCGAACAAAAATGAACTAAAGATGGACGGTGATCTCCTGGTTTCATTTGAATTTATCGATTTGAGGTGCAGTCGGTTGCAGTGCTTAATTTGTTTATTTAAATAAAATCAAGATTTTATTTTTTTTTTGGAGGGGGGGTGGGTGGGGTGGGGGATGGGGGGGCGGGATAATGTGCACATACGTTCAGCGCAATCTTGATTTAAATGTGATTTGCAAATCTTGCAAATTTCTGCAGGCAGTTAGTTGTTTGTCTGCGTTTATGTGTGTCCAGATTAAAGAAGTAATCTTATCAGCGTCCCCACAGCTGTCTGTAGGCGCGCACTGATACAAAACAAAGGAAGCTGTTAAGGCGCCAAGGCTGCGCCACGGTGACTGGACAGCGCAAATTTGAATTCAAATATGCGCGGGAAACCTCTTTGTGAACGCAGTCAACTGCCGAGAGCCTTTTTTTTTTTTTTTTTTTTTTTTAAAGCTCAAATGCTTATGTGATTTTACTACTACTGTGATGTCAGTTGTCATATGAATGCTGTTGAATTTATATATTTTTTCTTTTTTTTTTTTTTTCAGAAATCTTCCGTTGCCCCTGAGGTTTGTCAAGCAAAGCAGTTTTAATTTGTGTTGATGCTCTCGTATATCATTATTGTGTAACTTCACATCATTTTGTCCTTTTATGTTAACCGTTGTTGTTAAGTCACTTTTTAATTTTTTTTTTCTTTCTTTCTGTAGGATTTAAGAAAGTCCCAAAGGCTGGCAAATGTAAGCTTTCTAAAAACAATTTATTATAAATGAACATATTAATAAACTAATATTAAAACAATGTACTTGATTTACTTTTTTTGTATAATTGACACCATACAGTTTGACATATGCACATCATTTCTTGTTGTTTAGCTAAAGCCTAAAGCTGTTGCAGTGGAGAAGAAAAAGCCGGCTGCAAAGGTAAAAAGGAGGATTAAGCTATAGCTTCTCTGCAATAGGGTGTTGGTCTTTAGAAAAGTGTTATAAAGATCTAAATACAATTTCACAGATCTCCAGAAAGTATTAAATTGTTGTAAATTTAGATTTAGTGGGCCGTAAATATTTTCATGCCAATGCATTACTTTTAGCATACACCAATACCATATTTATATCTACACATTTAGGTCTAGTAAATGCAACAGCATAGTGTTCTGATATGTAGTTTTAACTAAACCTTTCACATTGTTCCTTTATGTTGGAAAAAAAAGTTTAGCTTTCTACTAGGGCTGGGCAGTTTTAAATCAAAATTCAAATTTTTTGGTTTGGACAGCAGGAGCCTAGTAGTAGAGCAGCCCACCTTGGATTCAAGTCCAAGCCAGGTCATACCACAGACCATAAAAATGGTACTTTCTGCCTTCTAGCTTGGTGCTGAGCATAAATAGAATGGGGAAAGGACAGTTTGTTATCCAGCCACGAAGGGAAGCAAAACTAGTGTACTCCTAATGCCGGTCCCAAGTCCGGGTAACTGGGGAGGGTTGCATCAGGAAGGGCATCCGAATTAAAATCCCTGCCAAATCCAGTACCGGTATGGATACAGTGAATACTGATATTCCTATTCACAAGAGAAATATGGTTGCCTCCAACTCTTAAGCCCCTCCCCCACCCTTAAAAGTTAAGTTGCCACTTTATTAATTGGAAATGTGTTTGTTTGATCAAACCTATGATATGGAAAAGGTTTGGCTAAAGCCAGGTTTGTACTTTATTGTTAATAGGGAATCATGTTTGTTTAAGAAAAATAAACTATTTTAAATAATTCCTTGTTCCAATTAAAATCGCAAATTGAGTGTGACATGAAAAAAATCGGGGACTTCATTTTTAGGCCATATTGCCCAGCCCTATATATTGTACATGTATAAATCTTGACAGGTGTGCTGTTGCTTAGAAAAGGGGGGGAAAAAAAGATTTTCACAATCTTCAAACCCATCCCACTGCTTCAGTTCCACCTTTTCCCTTAACTAAGAACTTCTGTCTTAACATGACAGGAGTTATGACAAGTTTTGATGTGTATTCCATGAATTGAGAAAGGAGTTCTTCCATCTCATTAATTCTGTGTAACTTTTTTTTTTTTTTTTTTTCTTCAGAAGGCACCCAAAGGAAAGAAGGGCAAGCCTGCCGAGAATGGGAGCTCCAAGGCTGAGGTTTGTTTCTGATGGATGACGTAATGTATGAGATAAATAAAGCTTTAATCAGAAAGTAATTATGGAACACTTTAAAATCCACAAAAAAGGGAGATTTGAAGTTGTGGAGTTGCCCAGTA
Source organism: Pholidichthys leucotaenia (assembly GCA_020510985.1). Classification (NCBI taxonomy): domain Eukaryota; kingdom Metazoa; phylum Chordata; class Actinopteri; order Cichliformes; family Pholidichthyidae; genus Pholidichthys; species Pholidichthys leucotaenia. The sequence goes on from CM035849.1 coordinate 97,475,181, forward strand.
ACTAGTCTGAAGACCAATTAATCCCATCTATCCTCATGCACTCATATTTTGCCAGTAAAAAGAATGGGTTGATTTATTTCATGAGTTAGACTTTAATTGTTGGACTTGGATGCTACAGGAAATGAACTTTCCAATAACTGCAAAATATACTTTTTTTTTTTTTTTTTGTCTTGATGTATTTTCATCCAGCTGAAATAAAACCACTAATATTACTGCTCTTTACGTCCCCAGGACTCAAAGGCCGAAGCCACTGAAACCAAGTGAATAATGGTTCATGTGCTCACTCTGTGTACTTGGTGATTGTACAGTTTTAAATAAGTATTTTTTACCAAGTTTTATATTACAAATGTCATTTATAGGTTTGTTTTGGGCTTGCACTTGATGTAACAAAACTTTGTTTTCACATTCATATCCATTTTATATCAATTTTAAACTGATCACCGTCCATATCTGTGTAGACGTGGCATAGTATGTCTAATCCACTTTTAAAAAGAAATGAAGTTGGATTTTGAATCTAATTTTAAATATCAGGCAGCTAAAGCTAACTAGAATTCTGAATTACGTAAATTTGCCTCGATTTCCCTGTGTGTTGATGTGAAACTAATAATGACTGAATAAATCTTGGTGTAACAAACTAGTCTGTCCAAATGCCACAGCTAAGTAGTTATTAGGTCAGATGTTTGGATGCCCCCTTCCCCCCCCAAAAAAATGTATGTTGTGAACAGATCTTTGAGTAAAAAAGACTGAACAAAAAAAAGCTGTTAAGTTATGTTTTTGTTAGAAGAAAAGGAAGCTTTTCTGATTGAAATGACTGATCTAAATGTTCTTGAATAAAATTTTCAAAAATGTCATTTTGTTCTCGGTGTCGAGATTAAACAATGTAAGCATGAGGAAATCCTAACCATACAATGATGGGAATCTAATCAATCTGCAGACTCCATTTTGGTGAGGTATCCATTTTAGTTGCCCTTTTTTCATATATGAATGCACTGTTGAAATGTGTTTTAAATGGGCCACATAGTTTGATATAAATTTTAACAGGCTTTCATGATGCTTATGTATAGATCCTCTCCCAAGCATGAATGTAAATGGAGCAAGATGAAGCTATTTAAACTGCCACCCAAGGTTATCTGTCAAATATACATGACAGGCAATATTTTTACCCTCATATGATTTTTTTTTTTTTTTAAGTAGTTACCATTAAGGGACAAAAGTGTCCAACAAAAACACCATAAAAATTGTATAATCAGTGTCAGTCCTGATAATCCCAAATATTTAATTATTTTCAGAGTTTTAACTATATGCCAGTGTTTGTGATGACATCACAAATTTGTCCAAAAAAAAATTATTTTCAATATTCTGAATGCAAAGTGGATTTTTCGCGGGGGGGGGGGGGGATTAGAGCCTTGGATATGTCAGTGATTAGCAACAACATTGATTTTGATGGGATTTTTTTTTTTTTGTAATGCCAGATTAAAAAAAAAAAAAAAAGTTGTTACCATTAAGGGACAAAAGTGTCCTTGCCAAAAATGCCTGAAAAATATTCTTTTTCTACTTTTTTGCATAAATAATGAATTTCAGTCCTGATAATAAATACTAAATAGTTAATTATTTAAAGCCTTGGATATGTCAGTGATAAGCAACACTGATTCTGATGGATTTGGGGGTTTTATGCTATGTACCACTTAAAAAAAAAAAAAACACCCATTGAAACTGCCTTTTTACACTGGCTTTTTTCACATTCATGTGTCTTTGAAGTAAAAGGATAAAAGTATTCCAAACCCCTCAAAATGCACACAGATGATTATGAACCTTCTCATCCCCATGACCTAATGCCACCTAATCATAAACTTGGGAGCTGCAGATCACAGCAGGAAAAAAAAGTAAAACGGTTAATGCACAATTGAACTTATAAACAAAACCAGCTCAAGAGTTAAGTGTGCATTTCTTACCTGGCAGTCATGGCGTGCTGATTTCCCACCCAACATAGATTCAATGTACTGCAAGCCCCTGGAACAGGTCCTGCAGTATAGCAAGGATACCAACCAGCGAGCCTCGTCACCATGCAATCTGGTTCTCCCTACAACTCAGAGGTCAGCCAAGAGGAGGTCAACAAAGACCTGTCTATCCGAAAATGGACAGGTCTCCTGGTCAGCCTCACAGTATGCACCAGTACTTATCGCCCCGACCTGACCAGGTATGCAGGATTCAAAGATTTTATTTGTCAATACTACTATACGTACAGGACATACAGGAGAATTGAAATGGCGTTTCTCTCTTCAGTAGTGTGCACAGCATAAAAAAAAAGGAATAAGGCTGGAAAAACAGCAGTCTATGTACAGTAATGCTACCTGTAGTGCAAATGGTGACAAAAGATAGACCCAGACATCCCATAGTGCAAATAAAGATAAATGATAAGACCCAGCAATCTTACATACAGCAATCATATATATACGGTGGGGTAAAAAAGTATTTAGTCAGCCACCAATTGTGCAAGTTCTCCCACTTAAAAGATGAGAGAGGTCTCCAATTTTCATCATAGGTATACCTCAACTATGAGAGACAAAATGAGAAAAAAAAATCCAGAAAATCACATTGAAGGATTTTTAATGAATTAATTGGTAAATTCCTCGGTAAAATAAGTATTTGGTCAATAACAAAAGTTCATCTCAATACTTTGTTATATACCCTTTATTGGCAATGACAGAGGTCAAACGTTTTCTGTAAGTCTTCACAAGGTTTTCACACACTGTTGCTGGTATTTTGGCCCATTCCTCCATGCAGATCTCCTCTAGAGCAGTGATGTTTTGGGGCTGTCGCTGGGCAACACAGACTTTCAACTCCCTCCAAAGATTTTCTATGGGGTTGAAATCTGGAGACTGGCTAGGCCACTCCAGGACCTTGAAATGCTTCTTACGAAGCCACTCCTTCGTTGCCCGGGCGATGTGTTTGGGATCATTGTCATGCTGAAAGACCCAGCCACGTTTCATCTTCAATGCCCTTGCTGGTGGAAGGAGGTTTTCACTCAAAATCTCATGATACATGGCCCCATTCATTCTTTCCTTTACACGGATCAGTCGTCCTGGTCCCTTTACAGAAAAACAGCCCCAAAATATAATGTTTCCACCCCCATGCTTCACAGTAGGTATGGTGTTCTTTCTCCTCCAAACACAACAAGTTGAGTTTTTAACCAAAAAGTTCTATTTTGGTTTCATCTGACCATATGGCATTCTCCCAATCCTCTTCTGGATCATCCAAATGCTCTCTAGCAAACTTCAGACGGGCCTGGACATGTACTGGCTTAAGCAGGGGGACACGTCTGGCACTGCAGGATTTGAGTCCCTGGCGGCATAGTGTGTTTCTGATGTAGCCTTTGTTACTTTGGTCCCAGCTCTCTGCTGGTCATTCACTAGGTCCCCCCGTGTGGTTCTGGGATTTTTGCTCACTGTTCTCGTGATAATTTTGACCCCACAGGGTGAGATCTTGCATGGAGCCCCAGATCGAGGGAGATTATCAGTGGTCGTGTATGTCTTCCATTTTCTAATAATTGCTCCCACAGTTGATTTCTTCACACCAAGCTGCTTACCTATTGCAGATTCAGTCTTCCCAGCCTGGTGCAGGTGTACAATTTTGTTTCTGGTGTCCTTTGACAGCTCTTTGGTCTTGGCCATAGTGGAGTTTGGAGTCTGACTGTTTGAGGTTGTGGACAGGTGTCTTTTATACTGATAATGAGTTCAAACAGGTGCCATTAATACAGGTAACGAGTGGAGGACAGAGGAGCCTCTTAAAGAAGAAGTTACAGGTCTGTGAGAGCCAGAAATCTTGCTTGTTTGTAGGTGTCCAAATACTTATTTTACCAAGGAATTTACCAATTAATTCATTAAAAATCCTTCAATGTGATTTTCTGGATTTTTTTTTTTCTCATTTTGTCTCTCATAGTTGAGGTATACCTATGATGAAAATTGGAGACCCCTCTCATCTTTTAAGTGGGAGAACTTGCACAATTGGTGGCTGACTAAATACTTTTTTGTCCCACTGTATATAGGTATGCCGCTGCCTGCATCACAGATCAGGTGAAATCATGTGAGTAGCTTTTCATTACTGATGATATAATCCAGCTCATCTCAGAGATGAAAAACATACAGGGGAGACATGCCGTCTAAGCCTGGAGAGACATTGACAGGATAGAACTGGAGGCATTCTTTGGTCTGTTAGGGTCTCCCAAGACAAACTGGTCCTGGGTGAAGGGCCAGACCATGAGCGGTCAGTGGATCTCCATGAAAAAAGTTACGTCAAGAACCCAGTGTACTCAAAGGAGCCACATGGATCCGCCCTCCAGTGGGCTCATCACCTGCAGGCCGGATCGTGGTGCAATGTGAACTGGGCGGTAGTCAGTGCTACTCTTTGTTTGGAATGCTGCTACTCGGACCCCCAGAAGGGGTAAAGGATGGATGGATGTTATACAACTAATACATGACTCTGAGCTGTGGGAGGAAACCTACAAAGATATGCTGATAACATGCAATCTCAACAGAGAAACACTGAGACTGTGCCAGTCCTCAAGCAAGATTAAACTACTTTTTTAAAAAGTCCCTAAACAAAAACTCTTCTTTTCAAAGAAAAGAGAAAGGAAAATTGAATATTAAGTGCTAACTGAACAAAGTATATATTTTAATTTAATTAATTAGGTTATTTAGTTTTGGAGGCAATGGAGAGAAATATTGAAATACAGTGAAAAACTGTACAAAATAACCACACAAAACATCATGCCTTCAAAATTCAAGAGGTTTTCGTCTTACGCAAAATAAAAAAACCCACTGATGTCTACAGATCTTTAAAAAGTCTTCAGTTATTTTATCAAAAATTAAGGCCTTAAAATAAAAATGGGCAGGGGAAAATACTTTGCAAGAAAAAAATAAAATACATGAAAAAAAACCTGAAAGTTAAAATACGCCAGAGGAAGAGCTGCAAATTTATTAGGAAGAAAATCTGCAAATTTAAGGAAAAATGACAAATTTATGTGAAGGTTGAAAATTTAAAGGAAAAACTACAAATTTATGAGGAAAAAAATGAAAAACCAATGAAAAGGCAAGCAATTCCTATTTATTTATTTTTTTAAATTTTGGGCAGTGAAATATTTGAATTAATTTCTTTGAATTTTGTAATTTTGGTGGGAATTGAACTGAGTAACCCAAACAGCCAAGCAGCTGGTCTGATAATTTCAGTTCCAGTAGATTTAGAACAAAATAATTTGGAATGTTTGCTTTCATGAATGCAGGGATTAAAATTTGTTTTCTTTAAAAATCCTTGAAGCAAACCGCCCTAAAAGACTGCTGATATTTCACAGATCACGTTTTATTTTGGTTTGAACCTCCAGATCAGACGTATACGAGGTGTCTTTACTCGGTACCACCAGTAGGGGTCAGTGTTGGCCCACCACCTGATCACCACAAAGGGACCGTCCTCTTTTCTTTGTTCCCGTGGGGGTTCTCCGCGTTCAGCTCCTCTGCTCTTGAAATTCGGTCAAATATGACGCTTCCCTGATGACGCTGGTCTTTTTTTTTTTTTTAAATGGCTGTTTATTTGGGTGCCTAATGACCGAGCCGCCACAATTAAAACAGGGATCACATTATTTAATATTCTTATTTAACCCCGTTTTGTTAACCCATCAGTGTTTTTAACTCTTCGTGTTCATGCTTGTATATCTTTACATCTTACAGTTGAGACCATGAACATATTTTTTTTATTAATGCTATTCTGTTTTATTTCTTCTTTACATTTTAATTCATTCCTGTCCATTCTGTTGATTTTTCAGTTTTGTGCTCTCTGCAGCTGTTGCTGGGCAGTAACTGGGTACAATTACTCGGGTAACATTTTCACAACTGGGTGCTTTCTGGAGTGGTTTTATTCACAGGCATAAATCAAAGGGCAAACATTATAAACTTTTCTGTGTCATGTTACATGAACAAAATGCACTTGAAGCGCCAACATTAAACATAAATGCAAAAAATATTTTTCTTTTATTATAATTTGTGACTTTACCTCTGCCAAGAAGGTAATGTGATCAGGGCGGTTTGTCTGTCTGTTTTACTGGGTAGTGGCTAGACTTCGCTTGGAGCCGGTCTAGAATGGAGAAGTAAGCTGCCTCCTTCCCTCCAGAGCCTGGGTGTACACCTTGGGCAAGTGTTAGTGTTATGTCTGAAATTACGCTGGTTCACAGATGAGGCGAGGTGACTTGTGGAACACAGCTTTATTGAACTCACTGACGATGACAGCCACAGCACCGGCCAAGGTACAGGCAAGATAAGAGGCCGTAAAATGGCTGACTCCGGCCCTGTATAGGGTGGAGTGGTGACGTCACCGGGGGTGCGCAGCGCCATCTCATACTTCACACTAAAATGCATATCTCACATTTCTCCCTCTTTAAAAGTCCAAAACCACTCGCGCAATTAAGACCGTCCCCAATTTGGGACCCGAATCATGCACTAACAAACCAAAACTAATGTCTCTAAATGGCCTAACACATTCACACAACAAAACCTAAAATAGGGTGGACAGGTGCGCTGCCGTCCTGCCTGCACAGCAAGGTGGATTATTCCACCACCTGCTAAAGTAGATCAAAGTCCATTGATAACTAAAATTGTACGCCGTGCTCCTAAACTAAAACAGCAAAAAAAAAAAAAAAAAAAAATAATCCAACACAGTAATCCCTTATATAACATTTTTAACAACAACGCCAACAACAACAACTGAACTTCTTCATATACTGTTTACAACCCAGTTCCATCCATCCATCCATCCACCTTCTTCTGCTTAATCCTTTTCAGGTCACGAAAAGGATTTTCATCTGAAAAGGATTTTTTCAGATAAAAAAAACCATAACTGGCATGAGGGCCTAGGGCACCCACTCAGCAGATGTGCCCCTGGAAACAGCCGGTCCCCGGGGTGATGGCTGACCTTCCAGATGCTGAAGCCGCTCCTCCTCACCTTGACCTCTTCTCACATCCAGCCTCATCTCCCAGAGTCTTCCCCAGACACGCCAAAGCTGATTTGCCTGCCACACCGAGCCGTCAGACAGCCTGAAGTGCACTGCACGCAGTTTGTACACTATGCGCAAACACTCCTGATGGTCCTCAGGTTGTCGTCTGGTCCATCTCGCCACGGACGTTCCTCATCTTGACTCCGAACCCAATCCAGGACCCTTAATGGGGCTCAGCTCGGCTTGAGACGTTGTTGTCGAGCACACTGATCCTCCATGTTTCTCGGTCCTGCCCCGACCTTTTCTAAGGCTGTTGTAGTGTGCGCCCTCGTAGTCACAGACCCCCTGTCATCTTTAATGCCGAAACCCAGTCCGTAAAATAAACCACAGCCTATGATGTTATCGTCCCATACTGTCACATGGAATGTGAAGCCGGTCACCATCGCAGACTTGTATCGAACAGTCAACTCCAAAGTCCCGACCGTGTCCAGCCTTCCACCTCCATAACCGTACAACGGTGCTGGGTTACCTTTAATCCTGTGGTGGGGAAAAACTTCTTCACCGTGGCCCAATTCAGCAACGACCCCTCCACCTCCATGTCGATCAACAGCGGCAGCTCCACGTCCAGCCCCACTGTGCAAAACATGTACCTGTTCATGTTGGGGGACACCGTGTGGATAGTTATTGGGGGCGGGCTGAGCAATTTATCCCGTGGGCTTTCCTGCTTAACTTCACAGCACACCCTGGCAAAATGGTTCAAGCGACCACATCTGTTACAATGCGCTTTTCTCGCTGGACAGTCTGTAGCATTATTTCGGTGCTCAGCAGTGCTTAGCAAGTGTGGTTTCGGGCCATTGGAGGAGGGAATGGTTCGTGACCAGCTGGCGGAACACACAACCAGCAATGCTTTACGAGCTAGGCTGCTTTCGGCACCGAGTGGCCTGACGTTAGCCGAGGCTGTCGATCTAGCTCTCCAGGTGGAGACTGCAGACAAGCTAGCTTTGGAGCTAAAGTGGCACCAGTCGCAACAGCAGCTGGGGCCTGCCGCCGCAGCATTAGTTGCGGACCCTGTCAGTGAGGACACCGCAGTCGATGGCAACGCAGAAACCAACATTATCAACCTGAGGTCTGCTCCGAGAAAACCCATGTGTATGGGTTGTGGGTCCGTGAAGCACCAATACAAGGCTAGGGATTGCCCGGGTAGGGGTAAGCGCTGTGGCAAGTGTGGATGCTTGAACCATTATGCCAGGGTGTGTCGTGTGTCCGAGCTGGAGAACCCACGGAGAAAAACAACTTTACCCACCTCGATATCTGTCCACATGGTGCCCCTGAGTACCAGCGGGTTCAAGTACTGCAAGGTGACGCTGGATGGCGAGGAGGTGCCGCTGCTGATCGACACAGGGGTGGAGGGATTGTTACTGAATTGGGCCACAGTGAAGAAATTTTTCCCCCACTACAGAATAAAAGGTGACCCAGTGCCACTCTACGGTTATGGAGGTGACAGACTGCACACGGTTGGAACACTGGAGTTAACGGCTCGGTACAAGTCAGCAGTGATGGCTGACTGAACGTTCCATGTGACGGCCTGAGGCGACAATATCATGGGCTGTGACTTGTTTTATGGACTGGGGTTCGCCATTAGAGATGACGCTGGGGAAGAGTGGACTGGTTGTGGCCAGTGGAACTGTCCGGTTCTGGTGGTGGAGGACGACACATGTGGAGGGAAGATTTATCTTGCACCACAGCGGTCAAGCAGGACCAACCTCACTCAAGTTCAACGCAGGAGGGTCTCAGTGCCGGCACTCAGGATACCTTGGATGTGTGGAGCCCATAGTTATAACCTATGTAACTCACTTGTGGCTGGCTGAATTCAGCCAAGAGAGACTTTGAGCTAGCCATGTGTATTGACTTCACACCTCAAGAGGAAGACATGTTTGCACCCCCTGGGGACTCAGGAGAGAGGAGAAGATTACCCGGCCTGACCTTTGGGGGTCGGAAAGGAGAACAGAAGGACTCTGGGTGTTCTATTAGAGATGAAAGGATGTAGCTGAGTATTGTGACTTTTGTGTGTGATGTATTGTTAGAAGATGAATGTATAAATGTATGTGTGTGACTGCGTCCTTCCTCTTTTCACTCCGATCGAGAGAGGACGTAGGATGAATGGGGAATTAAAGCAGTTACTGGAAAAATCATCCGGTCTCCTCAATTCTTGACTCCTACAGATGAAGGTACTGAGTGTGACGGTGAGACGCCTGCGTCGATGAGTGATGCCGACGAGCGAGCCTCAGTTTCTTCCGGAGCTCGGCCACAGTGGGCTGGAGGATCTGGAGCTTCAACGGCGACTGCTGCAGCAGCTTTACAAAGAGTCTGGGCCAGACCGATAGGCACTGAGAGATCTAGTGTCAATCTGCAACACTGCAGGCCGAGCAGAGCTCTCCTGAGAGTTACGGACCTGGTCCGGGTTTGTGGGGAGAGACGTCCACAGCGGATGTGGGCCAAACGACAGTCAGAGAGTCACCAGGAGTGGCTGTGCATCGTGGCTAAACAGGGCGCAGCCTACTTCCAGCTGTCGGACGACTCATGGAGACATGCCAATGAGCTGTGGCATGCTCGGGAGGAGGCTTCAGGTGGCGGGTTCGGACGAGAGAGTTGGTTGATGGCGAAGAGAAGAGGCGCTCTCATCTATGAGGTCAGCTGCGATCCTGGAGGCATGCTGCTTCCAGGGGCGGGTCTACTGAGGGGCTACCCTGTGCCCCCCACAAGCCAGTTCTACCCCTTTCTGCAAAATGGACAGTAGTGTGGGTTTGTTAAAAAAAAAAAAAAAAAAAGCTCCAATGTTTGAATGTGTGCATGTGTTTATAAAAAAGCATAATGGCTGTATTTAGGAATATTTATAGATCTTTGCTGCATGATTATTTTGGAGTAGAAGACAAACCCTGTGTGTGTGTGGTGAGTATATATATTTGCAACGGTGGCGCAGTGGTTAGTCACTGTGGCAGCCACAGTTCTTACCCTCGGCCCGGGGGAGCGCGGGGATCGTGGGTTCGATCCCAGCCCCCGACCAACAGTGAGCTGTGTGGAGTTGGCATGTTCTCTCCCGTGTTGCGTGGTTTACTCCAGGATTTCTCCGGTTTCCTCCCACACGCCGAAAACATGCAGGGTAGGGATAACGGGGGCGCTTGCGCACACAGCGACCGACAGCTGGTGGCTTGTCACCAGACTGCAAAACAAATCTACCTACGGTACAAATAAGTAACAAAAAAAAAATACAAAAAATTAGTTTGTGTGAAATGTTCGGTGTGGTTTTAATTGCTAATATTGTTCTTTTGTTATGGTTCTGTGCTTTAGTTTAGGAAACATGGCAGCGTTTTAGTGTAATGGACTTTTGGTAGACCTGTGGGCCGACACACATTGTGGGCTCACGCTTGCCACAGAGACAGGACTGAATGTGTATTGTGGGGTGTCACGTCTGCAAGGACTGAGGACCTCAAATCTACAGGAGGTAACAAGGAAGTGTGAGATTTGTCTCTTTGTCCACAGAAGACGCCCCGTAGGGTATTCCGGTATCATCATGGATAATGAGAGACAATGGTGAAGCTTCAAGGGGATGCTTTGTAACTGTATGTTGACTGAAGACACCATGTGACTTGAATTCTGATGCTGGAAATGTGTAAAAGGGTGTTGAAGTATGATTCTTTCTCTTTCCTGCTTGAGAATGCTAGAAGCTGCGTTCTGTCAAATAAAGCTGGTTTTATGACTGAAACTCAGCCTCGTTATTTGAGCATGCTTCTACACTGGTGACCTACGATGGAAAATGAGCAGACAGAATTCTCCCAAGCGGGGCTCGGTGGAAGCCAGCCTGATGGCCCCCGCCTCCCCCGAATCCAGCTGCCTGATTTCTGGCAGCACAGCCCGCGCTCATGGTTTAGCGCAAACGAGGCGCAGTTCAACCTCCGGAGAATCTCCAACGATGACACAAGATTCTACCACATGGTAGCGAAGCTGGACAGCGACACGGTCCAGAGAGTGGAAGATCTGGTTAATCATCCACCAGACAGCGACAAGTACAGTGCATTGAAGGACGCGCTGATCAGCCATTTCACCTCCTCAGTCCAACAAAGAGCAGATGGGCTCCTGGCGCTGACGGAGGCCGAAAGCGATAGACCTGCGGACCTGATGGTGAAGATGCTGCAGCTCAAAGCCTCTGAGGATGGCGAATTCATTTTCGCCCACCTTTTCCTTCGAACCCTACCACCAGCAGTGAGAGTGGCCCTGGCAGAGTCACCCCGATTGGTCAGGCGAGACTACCATGGGTTGAGCAAGGAGGCGCAGAGGTTGGTCGACGCCCACAAGCGGAACGCGGTCTCGGCCGTGGCGGCCAGTCCGGGAACGGCGTCCGGAGACAGTGCGGGTCCAGCGGCTGCGGCGCCAGACGCACCAACGACGGCGGCGACAGGAGCCAGACGACGCGGAGCGGAGAAACGGCTCGTGCTATCTACCACCGCCGTTTTGCAGAGAGAGCGCACAGGTGCGTCCCACCGTGCAATTTTAAGCGCCAGGGAAACGCCAAGACCGAGGGCCGTTAGCAGCCGCAACCCTCGGCAACGAGAACAGGCTGCTTTACCTGACGCTGCACGCTCGGGAAACAGTTTCCTCGTGGACACGGGCTCTCAGCTGAGCTTCGTCACACCCATCTACGCGGAACGGCTGTCGCCTTCTATAAGCCCCCTGGGTGTCAGTGTCAGCACGAACTGCTCCACGATTAAACGTTCGGTGAGAGGACCATGCTTCTGTCCTTACAGGGCCGTTCATTTGAGTGGACATTTATTGTAGCAGCAGTCAGTTTCAACATGTTAGGGGGCTGATTTTTTGTGCTCACAATGGTTTATTGGTTGACCTTGCTAATAGACGTCTGATTAATGCACTGTCCTTTCATTCTATTCCCTGCACCAGCTCGGGTGGGCCCCACCAACTGCACATGGCCAGCGTCTCAGCTGCGGGTGGTAAGTTTCACTCTCTGCTTGCTCAGTTTCCAGCACTCACAGTCCCCACGTTTTCAGCAACGGTGGCCAAACATGGAGTAGAACATTTCATAACAACCACAGGCCCTCCCGTTTTTTGCAAAGGCTCGCGCTTGGATCAGCTAAACTGGCCATCGCGCGCGAGGAGTTCACTAATCTGGAAAAACTGGGCATTGTTAGACGTTCCAAGAGCTCTTGGGCTTCGCCGTTACACATGGTCCCAAAAACTGACGGCTCGTGGCGACCTTGCGGCGATTTCCACAGGTTGAACAACGTTTTCAGCTCATGACCGCTACCCGATTCCGCACATTCAGGATTTTTCTGTTCATTTGGTGGGGGCGTGCATTTTTTCTAAAATAGACTTGGTGCGCGGCTATCACCAGGTGCCAGTGCGCGCGCAGGATGTACCCAAAACAGCGGTCATAACGCCTTTCGGCCTTTTTGAGTTCTTGCGCATGCCTTTTGGCCTCAAGGGGGCCGCGCAGACTTTCCAACGCATGATGGATGCAGTTTTATGCGACCTGCCTTTCGTGTTCGTTTATTTGGACGATATTTTGGTAGCCAGCGCGTCCCGAGAGGCGAACATGAAAAACACACTCACAGCAGTTTTCCAGAGGTTGGCAGAGCACGGGTTAATAGTTAACCCAGCGAAGTGTCAGTTTGGGGTGGCGCAGATTGGATTTTTTGGGACATCGCGTTTCGGCAGAGGGAGCAGTTCCCCTTCCAAATAAAGTGCGTGCCATAACGGATTTTCCGCAACCTCAAACGGTCAAGGCGCTTCAGAGTTTCTAGGGATGGGTAATTTTTACAACCGTTTCCTCCCAAGCGCAGCACGACTCATGCAGCCATTGTACACCGCGTTAAAAAAACAAAAGCCAGCAAATAAAGTTGAATGGTCCTCCGGACCGGGAGTGCGCTTTTGGCCCAGGTCAAATCAGCCCTGGCAAACGCAGTTTGTGTTAGCGTCACAACAGTTCCCAAACGGCCCGCCAGGGCCTCACCACTGACCTGCTTCCGATGTAGCGGTGAGAGCGGTAGTTGAACAGCTTTGTGTGCAGGTAACCTGGCAACCCCTCGCGTTTGTTCAGCAGTGACCTTGCGCGATAGTGAACGGAAATACAGCGCGTTTGTCAGGGAGCTTCTGGCCCCATCACCTTGGCCATGGAGGCCGTCATTTTCAGTTCTGGTTTAGAGGGGGCGACGTTTCACTCGCTTTTGTGGATCTAAACCGCTACGTTTGCGATGGCGCAAAATTGCAGAACCCTGGTCAGGCCGGCAACAAAGGCAACTAGCCGCAATATCGGAGTTCACGTCTGATATTCAGCATGTCGCGGGTAAACACAATGTTGTAGCAGACTGCCTCTCGCGTGCAGGTAGCACCGCCAAGCCCCATAGGGGCAGACTCTGTAGCCATGGCCGCGGGCCCGGGCAGCGACGCGGGAGCGCGCGCAGCCCCGGTCTGTGTTGGGTTAGATTATGCAGCCATGGCTGCGGAGCAGGTTAACGACGCGGACGTGCGTGCGCTCCAGTCTGGACCAACAGGGTAAGGCTGGAGCACAGGGTGCAACAAAACGGTATGCCCCCCGCTATCTGCGATGTCTCCACGGGACGGCCCCGGCCCTGTGGTGCCAACCGCGTGGCGTCGCCGTGTTTTGACTTGGTCCATTCTCTTCGCGCACCCGGGGGGGCGCGCATCGATTAAGTTGGTGGGGGAGAAATTTTTTTGGCCCGGGTTGCGCAAACAGGTCAAGGAATGGGCAGCAGCCTGCGTAGCGTGTCAGCGAGCTAAAATACACAGACACACTAAGGCCCCGTTAGAACCTTTCCACATCCCCGCTAAGCGTTTTGATCACGTGCATATTGACCTGGTCGGCCCGCTTCCGTTATCACACGGGCACACACATCTTTTGACGATGGTAGACCGCACCACGCGCTGGCCAGAGGCAGTTCCTCTGACATCAACCACAGCGGAAGAAGTTGCACGAGCATTTTTAGCAGCATGGGTTGCGCGTTTTGGTGTACCGTCGGACATAACGTCCGACAGGGGTCCCCAATTTATTTCCGAGCTGTGGTCATCGACGGCCCGCAGCTTGGGGGTGAAGATTCATCGCACCACCGCGTATAACCCCCAGGCTAATGGTTTATGCGAACGCTTTCACAGGTCATTGAAAGCAGCCCTCAGAGCGTCGCTAACGGATACAAATTGGGTAGACAAACTTCCATGGGTTTTATTAGGGTTGCGTTCTGCACCTAAGGAAGATTTGCACGCTTCCCCGGCTGAATTAGTTTTCGCTCAACCGCTTTGTTTGCCCGGGGAATTTCTTCCTGATAATCCCGCACCTAATGGCCCCCCCCGCTCAGCCGTGGCAGAGCGGCTCAGGAGCAAACACGCTTCCTGGCCCAGTCCATCACAGTTTCCCACAACGTTTTTGTGCCCAAGGCTTTAAAAAATGCAGAGTTTGTTTTTGTTAAACATGACGCCCAGCGTCCAAGTTTGCGGGCCGTTTTAACGACGGACCGTTTCGAGTGCTGGAGACCGGGCAGAAGCATTTTCTGCTAGATTTAGGGGGCAGACGGGAGCTGATTTGCATTAACAGACTCAAACCCGCTTTTGTTCTGGCTGACGAGGAGGTGCAGCTCGCGAGGCCCCCCCGCCGGGGCAGGCCGCCAAGGAGACATTCTCCAAAGTCTTCACAGAGAGGTGCTAACGGCTTTTAATCCACAGGTGCAGAGAGATGTTGCAGGTGCAGCCAAGCCAGGTTGCAGCAGATTCGGCAGAGATTAAAACCTAGGCAGTTGGTGGATTGATTAGCGATGTATGGAGTGCTTTGTGTTTTTCTCTTTTTGTTATGCCATTTAGATATTGCCTTACTAGACGTTTGGGGGGGGTAGTGTGGCCGACACACATTGTGGGCTCACGCGCCACAGAGACAGGACTGAATGTGTATTGTGGGGTGTCACGTCTGCAAGGGACTGAGACTCGAATCTACAGGAGGTAACAAGGAAGCGTGAGATTTGTCTCTTTGTCCCACAGAAGACGCCCCGGAGGGTATTCCGGTTCATCAGGAAATGAGAGACAATGGTGAAGCTTCAAGGGGATGCTTTGTATCTGTATGTTGACTGAAGACACCATGTGACTTGAATTCTGTTGCTGGAAATGTATAAAAGGGTGTTGAAGTATGATTCTTTCTCTTTCCTGCTTTGAGAATGCTAGAAGCTGCGTTCTGTCAAATAAAGCTGGTTTTATGACTGAAACTCAGCCTCGTTATTTGAGCATGCTTCTACAGACCACAGATGGAAGAATACCCCACCTTGGCATGTGGGGTGGGATGGTAGTCCACCCGTCCCCCCTATTTTAGGTTTTTCGTGTGAATGTGTTAGGCCATTTAGTGATTTCAGTTTTCGTTTTTAGTGCATGATTCGGGTCCTAAATTGGGGAGGATCTTAATTGTGTGCTTTTGGACTTTTCTGCGGTGGGGGGGGGGGTGTTATATTGTAATCCATGCTTTTATTTGTGAAGTGCGTGTAGTGGCGGCTGTAGTGTTGTTCTTAGGACTCATTATGGTGTAACATGAGTGGTGACATTACCCGGAGTATAAGAGGGGCTGTGGCGGGAGAGGGGGCGGTCTCTTTGACCACCTCTCAGCCTAACGGGAGTGTCTTTGTATGAATAGTGAGTCGCTAATAAAGTTCTGTGTAGTTCACCACTCGCCTCATCATTATTCCACATTTTATAGATATAACATTTGGCGATGAGGATAAAGTTATGGATGCTGGTGTGTCTTCAATTCGGCAGTTTTTGGAGTCTCCGGGAGAGCCTCCAGATCTTTGGGCGAGGTGGTTCGCTGCATTTCAAAATTACTTGGTGGCACTAAACCTTGGTGAACTGAAGAAGGTACAGGCATGGGTAATTTTGGTCCACAATTTAGGTATGGAAGGACAGCGTATCCTCGCTACCTTGGATGCTAGCAATAGCTTCGACGACGTGGTTGAGCTAATGGCGCGACATTTTTGCGTGCTTGCAAACGTCATGGGTGGCGCGGTGGCGGAGTGGCTAGCACTGCGGCAGCACAGCAACTCACCCTTGGCCGGGGGATCCTGGGTTCGATCCCAGCCCCTGACCAACAGTGATCTGTGTGGAGTTTGGCATGTTCTCCCCATGTCTTGCGTGGGTTTACTCTGGGATTTCTCTGGTTTCCTCCCACATGCCAAAAACATGCAAGTTAGGTTTAATTGGGCATCAAACTGGGGATTCTAAATTGTCCTTAGGTATGACTGTGAGAGTGAAAGGTTGTCTGTCTCTCTGTGTGGCCCTGCGATGGACTGGCAATCTGTCCAGGGTGTACCCCGTCTCTCGCTCAAAGATGCTGGGATAGGCTCCAGCCCCCCCGCGACCCGAAAAGGATTAAGCGGAAGAAGATGAATGAATGAATGCAAACGTCATCGTTCGGAGGATCCAGTTTTGGCAACGCCACCAGCGGATCAGCGAGCCAGTACAACATCATGTTGCAGACCTGCAGCAGCTGGCTGGTGATTACCAGTTTGGTGAACTGGAGGATGAGATGGTCCGCGACCAGTTGGCGGAGCACACGCTTTGCTCGTCAGCACGGTCGAGACTCCTCACATACTCCGGCGAACTGACATTAGCCACAGCTGTAGAGATAACTCAACAATGTGAAGCAGCACACAAATTATCACGCGACCTTGGTGAGAGAGCTGCACTACACCGTTCTGACTCACAATCAGTGGCGCAGGCTGTGGACTCGGACAGCGAAGACAGTGAACAGGAAGAATGCGCTACTAGCTGTTGAAGATGAGATCCACCCCCGGGATCGCCCAGATGTTCGGGTTGTGGGTCCACTAAGCACTGGTATAAGGCTAGAGTGTGTCCGGAAAGAGGTAAACGCTGTGGAAAGTGCAGACTCCTGCATCACTTTGCCAGGGCCTGTAGTAGATTTGAGCAGGGGAACGGTGAAACAAAGCGGATACCCCTGCTCCAACTCCCACGGTTATTCACACCGTCTCTCCAGACACCGACGGCCATACGTATTGTATGGTGAAATTAGACAGAGTGCAAGTACCATTGCTGACTGACATGGGCGCAGTGAGGTCTGTGTTGAGATGGCCCACCGTGAGGAGTTTCTTCCCGTACTATCAAGTGAGAGGTCATTTGGCACCATTAAGTGGTTATGGAGGAAACAGCCTGTCCATTGTGGGTTCGGTGGAGCTGACGGCAGGATACAAGTCAGAAGTGGTAGCCAACCTGAAGTTTATAGTGACTGCCAGTGGCGAGAATGTGATGGGCTGTGACCTCTTATGGACTGGGTTTCACCATCACCAGCGGCGTCGGAGAGGAGTGGTTGGGCCGTGGCTTGTGGGACCGACCGGTGACGCAAGTGGTTGACGATGCTGTATGGGATGAATCTTGGCCTAGTATTCTGGGAGGTGAGCAGGACCAACCCCATCCAGGGCCATCGCGGGAGGGTTTCTGTGCCAGAGCCCAAGCTGCCCTAGCTGAGGGAACTGGGTGGCGTGGTGGGATGCCCGTGACGGCGGGTGGAGCCGAGTGGCTGGCCCATCCTGTTTCCAGAGTTTGGCTGGGAGGTACTGAGAAATGGGGTCACAACGGCTTCACCAGTGTCTCAAATGAAAGAGAGCGGGGCAGGACTGGCTGGCACGGTGAAACGACGTGCCACTCATTAACACTGGAAGCCGAGTCGGGTTCCTCTGTTCCTCTGGGGGTCACTGATGTTGTCTGGCCCAGAGAGGAGGCCCGGTTGAGAGGGGTTCGCAGGAAGCGGAAACAACAGGAGGACCAGGGGCGGCTGCAGGTGGTGGCTATTCGAGAGGATGGCTACCTTCAGCTGTCTGATGGTGCATGGAAGCACCACAACGAGCTGCGGCACATCTGTGATGAGGGGGAGGTGTCTCGGCACCGCTGTGGGTCGTCTCTGAGCGCCAAGAGAAGATGCTCTGGTCTGGACCCACCTGACGGGTCTCCGGGGGGTGGGCTCTCCACTATAACTGACTGATAATGGGGGGGCAATGTGTTTAATGTATGTTGTTGGTTTATATTGCCCAGGTTGAAAGAATTGTGCATGGTGTTGGAATGAATATTATTTATGTTGTTTACTGAATTGGTGAATAGATGTATAACCTGTTTATATATGTTCATTAGAATAATGGGATTGTTTTATGTTTATATTAGGAACACAGAGACCTTTTATTTAATGGACAATATACTGACAGAGACGGGAGAATAATCCGTCTAGCCGTGTGGGGGTAGAACAGTAGTCCACCTGTTTCCCCCTAGCCTTAGTTGTTTTGTGCGAATGCTATAGGCCCTGATATACTTCTATTTACTGTTAGTGTGTGATTTGGGTTCTAAATTGGGGAGGGTCTTGATGGTTTGTGTGTTTTGGACCTTTTTGGAGGGGGGGATTACTGCTGTTCTTAGGACTCATTATGGTGGAACATGGGTGGTGATGTCACCCGGAGTGTAAGAGGGCTGTGTGGGAGAGGGGTGGTCTCTTCGACCACCTCTCAGCCTAACGGGAGCATCTTTGTATGCATAGTGAGTCTCTAATAAAGGCTCGTGTAGTTCACCACTTGCCTCATCATTGTTCCACGTTTTATAGACGTACCAGCGGCCACTTCCTCTTCCGCTGACATAACGTTCGGCTCAGGAGACGCACACACACAGGCTCAAAGTAGTTCAAATAGTTTATTGGCAACAGGGGTGAATGGATGTGTGTCTGCGAAATGTTAATGTGTTGGTGGCGGCGTCTGCTTCAGGCACAGAGGCAGGAGACCGTACAGCCGGCAACCCTATGGGAGAGAACACAGAGACACAGGGTGATGGGCATACACCAACACAGGAGGAGAATAGGCGAGGGAGAAGCTTACTTGCTAGGAACAGATGACTGGCACAACAAGGACGGAACCCGGGAGACAGCCACCTGCAGGGCTCGGTGCAGCAGCGAGGAACGACGAGGGAACGGGATTGTCCGCCGCCGAGGAATCCACCTGTGCACAGGGGAGCAGACTGGAAAAGATGAGGTAAGGACTTCTTACCACACAGCGTCGTGCTGAAGAGTAGGTTGCTTCACGTTGAAGGGGAATGAAGTCTGACGGCTTCAGGCCGAAGCTCAGGGCGAGGCGGCTTATATCCCTCGCCGCTGATGATGAACAGGTGTGTGAGCAGGTGGCGCCGCTGATGAGCGGCGCGGCGTGACATCCGCCACTGCACCGCCTCTATAAATACCAGTGGGCATTTTAGTTCGGCTTCTTTGCCGATGCCACTGCCTGGTGGCTGTAGTGTGTGTGTTCAGCTCTCAATAAAGCTAAGTTCCGTCGTGCATCTGACCTCGTCATTCAAGAGGTAATTTCATACACAACACTGTTGATGGATTAAAGTAAGTGACTTTGTGAATTTTGGTCATCTTAACTTGTCAGGTACATAATATCCATCTATCCCTCCATGGATGGATGGATAGAGAGATATTGCAGTAGTTGCGATTTGGCGACTTTCTCGTTAAATCTGGCAACTTTTCAAATGTTTGGTGTTTTTTTTTGTTTTTTTTTGTCAAAAGCGACTAGCGACAGATCTAACGACTTTTCCCTGGTGTTATCGGAGACTTTTCTGGTGTTTTGGAGACTGACGTGAAAGCACTATTGCTCTTAAGGTACGTGTCCACCTCGGCATGCGTTTTCACACTTCCCATTTATTGTCTATGTAGCACAAAAATCATGAATCAAATATGAATATCACAGAAGAAAAACAGAGAAAGAAAACTAGAAGAAAGCAAAAATAAAGTTTTAAATTTGTCAGCAAAAAAGCAAATATGTAAAAAAATAAAGTTATAATTAGGAAGAAAGTTGGAGGAAAAAAACTGCATTTACATTTTTATTTATCTATTTTTTTTATTTTTGAGGAAAAAACAAAAAATTGCAAGAAAAAGTCTTAAATTAGCAGTTGCCAACCTAAGCAGCAGACAGACCACCCTGTCCAGTCATGTCCTTAACTTACCCACCTTAAAAGAACATACAGTGTAAAATTCATTTAAATTCTGATCTCTAAACCTTTATTTAACAGGTGGGTTTTATGTCCACCTGTTAGAATGGAATTGTAAATTTCACTTTTTCCTGGCGGCTGGAGCTGCACTCTAAAAAAAAGTCGGAGCAGTCCGAACTTTTTCAGTCCAAGCAGGAATAATAACAAACTTAGCTCTAGGCTCCAACATTTACAGAAAGGAAGAATGATGCAAAATTACTCTTAAACATCAACACAGATAAATTATAAAAGCGATCTGCCCGCTGTCAGGAGAAGAGAGGGGTGACCACCAGCGCCTAATGTTGCATTCACTTCCACTCAGAAATCTGACTTTTCATAAATATTGATTAGCAATTAATAAAACGAAGCTTGATGCCAAAGGCTTCGGCGGACATAGTAACTTATTATGGGGGCACAAGCCCACAATGACTGTCCGTGGCACCCACTCTGGGTCTAATTATACTGAATGTTGAAAATTTAAATGGCCGATCAGAAGGACACTTCGGACATTTGGCAAAGGGGAGGGGCTTAAGCCCCGAAAACAACCCCCTCTGCACGGGCACGTCGTGCAGCAGGTAGCTGCAGTCAGAGGAGACCCGCACCGCTCGTGCCCAGACTGCAAAGGGATTGTGCGTGCACGACCCCCCATCCCGCCCTGCTTTACAGGAGGCCGTTTATGGGAGATGATACACGGGCAGACTGACTGGACTGTCCCAAGCCCGAATAAAGGAGGGTTGGACGTAGAGCTCGCAATTGCACCTCACCTAACAGTCTTTTGATTAAATCTGATATTCTAACATTTAACAATGCAGGACAAAACTGATTTATGTAATGTGGGTCTAGACAGAGCATTAAAGTCATGAAGTTATTTTGAGAAATGGTGGCCTATTTAAAATGGCAAAATTAAAACAAACAAACCAAGACTCACACGTCAAACAGGTTCATTTTGTCTTCTTTCAATTATTTATCCTTTTTTTTTTTTCCTTTGAAAGACAAAAGTAAAATAGAAAGATGTCTTTACCTTCTTTACATGTTTCAACTGCACTGCAGCCTTCATCAGAAGAGTCAGCTGATTGCTGCCAGGTGACATTTATCAGCTGATTTTCGTAGGCGGGGCCAGCTCAGCAGATCTGACAGATCTCGGCGGATCTGACAGATCTGAATTTTATGTTCCCCGTACAGACAGTACGGGGAACATAAAATTCACACACGAAGAGGAGGAAAATGGCACCATAGCCTTTCTGGACATGAAAATCCACCACAACGAGGATGGCAGCATAAAAATCACAGTCTACAGGAAACCAACCCACACAGATCAATACCTACTTTGGACATCGGAACACCCCACAGCACACAAGCTATCAGTCGTCAGGACATTATATGAACGAGCCACCATCATCACGGAACAAGAAGACAGACAGGAAGAGGAAAACCACATAAAACATGCACTTATACGCTGCCAATATCCAGTATGGGCCATAAACAAAGGGAAACAGCAAGTCAAAAACAAAGAAAATAAACAGGACACAAGACACAGAACAAAAGCTGAAATCAAAAACAAGGAAACCATAACTATACCATACATATGAGGGATCACGGAACCAATTCAAAGGATCATGAAAAAATACAAAATAAACACAGCAGTCAAACCACACAAAAAATTAAGACAGTTATTAGTACACCCCAAGGACAGAATAGAACAAGACAATAAATGCAATGTATTATATGAAATATCATGCAGATCATGTAACAAAACCTACATTGGAGAAACCGGAAGATTATTCACCACAAGAAAAAAAGAACACCAAAAGGAATGTGAGAAGGAAACGCAAGGACGACTCACAAGATCACAAAAAGAAAAAGCAGAACAAGAAACATTAAAATCAGCTATATCGGACCACTGCAAAAGAAATAATCACATCATGGACTGGGACAACACAAAAATTATTGGATCGGAGAGCAACAGACACAAACGTTGGATCAAGGAGGCAATAGAGATCAGAAAGCGGGGAAAAGACACCATGAACCGAGATGAGGGAGCCTTTATGCTTTCTCACACCTGGGACCACATTCTCCAGAGACCATCTGATGGCGGGAGGCGGGGCCGGCTCGGCGGATCTGACAGATCTGCTGAGCTGGCCCCGCCTACGAAAATCAGCTGATAAATGTCACCTGGCAGCAATCAGCTGACTCTTCTGATGAAGGCTGCAGTGCAGTTGAAACATGTAAAGAAGGTAAAGACATCTTTCTATTTTACTTTTGTCTTTCAAAGGAAAAAAAAAAAAAAAAAAAGGATAAATAAACCAAGAATCAACCGAAGAAAGTTAATACGTAGTTCTAAACATATTTAGGGTGTTTTTTTACTCACTTTTTGTCTCTCCCATGACATTAATTTTCTCTCCTACAGCGTCCATTACAATTACATGCGAATGACCAATTATGCAAATTAGGCGATGGCGTCATTTAGCGACTTCTAGCGACTTTAGGACGGCCAAATAGCTACATTCCTTATTGAGGAGTTGGCAATGCTGAAAAGAACAAAAGAGATGCAGTTACTTCCAGACGGATCACAGCTTCATGTTTGCATTGAATCCAGTGTTGCAGGAAATGTGTTTATATTTTGTCAGCTTCTACACTCCACATGCCCTCATTCTAATACAAAACTTATTCTGCAAGAGGAAAACTCACTATTTTGCAAAAACAAACAACAATAAAAATCCAAATACTGTTAAAAAAATCAATCTGGCTATTTATTTAGGCATTCAAAACTATGAATGTGAACAAAATAATTATCTTCAAACTAAGGTTTTTGAGGTGTTGAAATTGTTGTTTTTCATAAGACAAAATAAGATTTAATCATCCTAAAATAAAAAAAACATAATTATGCAGTGTAAAGCCACAAAAAATTTAACATCTAAATACATCTGACAAAAGAACTGTGAAATAAGACGTACTTTATTATGCTTCTTGGTGTTTTTGCCATTATATTTCTTATTTTGTTGTCAGTTCCTTCCATTTGCTTGTAAGAAACAGAAAATATACAACAATTTGCAAGTGAAATAGCTAAATTTGCTGTGGCTGCAGTTTTTTTTCAGTGTGGACGTCTCAAAAAAAATTCCATCTTGAGAAAAGCAAAGCTCACACATGAGACTAAATTTTTTATCCTCTCTGCAAAATTTGTAGTGCTTTGGAAATTGCTCCTTTAAAATACACTGACCAGTCACTTCTGTCTGATTCCAGGTGTTTCAGATGAATTTAAACAGAATTCTGTCCGGGGTAAACTTTATTTTAGCGCATGTTCGCCTTCAAACACCCTGTGGCGTGATATGCTCACGCATTCTCACGTTTGGCTTTCCATAAAATAAATCTATACTTAGCAGAGACAGACTATACCAGTAGACCATTAGACTAAACCCGGGTGTACAGCCAGTCACGTGAGGCTGGCATGTCGGGGCCCCGCCCCCTCCATGTTTCCTGTATGACCGCAGACCTTATATATGACGCGCGCGCGACCCTTCAGCCAAACCACCAAACTGCTACAGATCAGCTGCAGGTGAGAATTCGTGTGGGGAAAGTTGCGCTCGTTTGTTTGTCTCATACTTTAAAGTTTGAATCAAATGCTGCATTAGTTTGTTTGGTTTTTTTTTACAACGTGGTCACTGACATGAGTTTAAATGATCTACAAAGGATGTTGTGTTGGAGGCTAACTGTGATCTAAAATCTGGTTTAGGCGAGGAAAAAAAAAATGCATTGAAATTCTATATGGTCCACAAGAAAAAGAAAACCCAGATTTTTCTTTTAAGACAACCAAATCTGTGAACATGCAAGCAAGTAACCATCAGGACTGAATTTATTGTGCACTGTTAAGCCCTGGTTTGCATTTTAGGGATGCACGTCAAAAACTGGATCAGTTTTCTTCTCTCTCTAGTTATTTCATTGACGGGGAGTATTGGCCTCAGCACATTTTGTACCCATTAAAAGCTTTAAAAGTGCACTGACCTGCCCCTCATTTTCATGGATTAGGTGGATTTTAGAGCCGCTAAAGTAATTTGAAAATATTTGCTTGGATTTAAATGGCATTTAATTTTAATGAGATATAATCATTCAGAAATACGAAAAATGAAAAAAAAAATGGCTGAAGGTTTGGAATCAGTCCTCATCAAAAGTTGGTTCAAGTTCAAGGTTGGCATCAGTCTTGATTGTGAATATTTTGCCAGAAACCAGTAAAGATTTTATTAGTGTTGGGGGGGGGGGGATTTATGTATTGGAAGGAGTGATGTGAGGTTATTTGGAGGCTCGCATCATTGTACTCCATTCCTTTGCTACTGACTTAAAATTGTACTTAGTTGCGTCAACAATTTCTCACTAACTTTTAATAAGTCCAGGATCCTGAAATCTTTGGAAGTAATGTAATTAATGTTATGGTTTAATAGTTCTAGTGTGTGGCCAGTGGCTGTACCACACTTCAGGGACATGTGACAACTTATGTTGGAGCAATGCACAATCGGACAGCTGTAGTTGATGCTCCAACTCTGAGCGTTTCATGTATTTCATTGTCAGTTCTTCTACAGTTCCTGCTCCTTCTGCCTTTCGCTCCGACTGTTGTAGAGCCCCTGCTGCAGGGGCATCGGGCTCCAGTGGGGGGCCGGTAATAAAATGGGACACTGGGAGGTGGGGCATGAGCAGGAAATAAGGAGCGTTGAGGGAATTTCATTGGCTGTTTGGACTAAAGTACATGGTGTACCCAGTAAATTTTTCTGGGCCTTGTGGATGTGTGACATTAATAGTGACTGATGCTTACAGGGTTACTAAACATCTTGTTATGTCCATAATTGGGTAAAAGTAAACACACCATCACTGTAGTTTACGGAGCTTTATTATAATCAGAGTCGCTTACATAAAAAGGCTTACGGCACTCGCCTACATGCCAGGTGGCTCCACGACAAAAGAGGCAGAGCCTCTTCCGCCAACTTTCTTTATACCACGGGTGGCGTCACCATCAGAAACCGGTAGTAGCCACCCCGGTCTAGCCCATGACCAACCCGGCCGCCATCTTTGTAATACAGCCTATTTACATACACAACACATCCGTTTGTGCTTTTTCACAGCTTCTTGAAATGGAACGGTGTAGCATTTTTTCCTACATTGTTTTTCTTTTATTATCAAGTGTTTTGCTTGCAGAGGTCATGCAAAGGAGCCAAGTGAGCATGTGCAGAGTTTCCATTGTTTAGCAGTGGTGCACAAATGGTAAACACCCTCTTGTGTTCATTTTACATTTCTAATAAACTGAATACCTTGCAGGTGATTCACCTGGAGTCGATTCAGAGCATGCATGGGGCCACTCCTAAACACTGGCTCAGCTCCTGAATCAGCTGCCACCAAACGTTTTCTAGATTAACAAATTGTGTTTGGTGACTTAAACCTTAATCCCACTGATTCTATGCTCGTCTAAACAGCTGGGATACTCACCTGCTCATTTCCTGCAGAAGTTTCCTCTCAAAATACCATAGCAGTTAAAGTATTTCATAAAAAGTTGACGGCAGTATACCCAGCATGACTAAACGATAAGGGTTCATTGTGAAATACAGTCAGTAACAGCAAAATTATTCTGTTCTCTTGCAAGTTTTGTTTTGCTAGAAAAATCACAAGCTATGAAATATTGTTCATCTTAGTATCACGAGGACCCAGATCGCATGACTGTAAACAGTGGCTGTGTGTTCATTGAGGTAGAAATGGATTATATAACACAAATTATTACAGTTTTATAGCACAAAGCCAGTGAATGTTATCATGAAAAGTGGCTGTCCATTGTTTCTGATCTGCAGGGCTGTTGACCTCCTTGATGGACAGTTTGGCACGTTTTTGACATTTAATAACCGCCCCAGTTTTAGGTGAAATGAACACACCATGCTGATTATGCAACACATGCCACGGTCTGACATGCAAGTCATGAGAGCGCACCATCTTGCTGCGTTATGTTTGTCTGATATTTTCTTGACATCATGTTGACCATATCATGAAATCATACCTGACAGTTCTCGTTTTGGAAAGAGGTGGAAGGGGTGTTTTTTTTTTTTTTTTTTTTTTGAAAGCAACCCAGTGAGAGTAATGTGTGTGTGGACAGCGGTGTGTCTGTGGCGGACAGAGGGGGGGGGGGCGTGTGTTTGATGGGAAAGCCTGAAGATCTGGTTGGGTGAGAGCAGGGCTGTATAAAAAGGCGGAGCAGAGCACAGAAGCGCTCACTGTAGTTCAGGTTCATCATAGGTTTGCATCTGTTGGGATTGTTGGCGTGGAAGGTCCTGCACAGGAGGTGGACGGGCATACCCTTTTACTTGTTCTTTTTGAAAGGTGAGAATCCCCAGCTCTTGATACGACTAGAACCTTTAAATCTGGGATCATGTTTCTTCTTCTAAGGGCACCAACTCGAACCAGGTCTGCTCATTAATTGTTAGCATATGTCTCCCCTTCCTCACAACCCTCTCATTCACTATCCCGGCACCCTGCAACAAAAGTGAATCCCATCTTCTCACTTCCCTATCTGATGGACACTTGTTGGTTTAAAAAAAAACAAAAAACGAGCAACTTTAGTGCATCATCTAGTTGCACACGTTAAGGCGGTTTTAAAATGGCTTTTCCCTCACCTGGTTGAAAGTGCAGCCGTCCCTCCCTGATTATTTTTAAGCTCCCCTTTCATCCGTTTCATATGAGATATCTCATGTGTGAATGAATTAAAAACGGCTCCATCTTTGCTGTGTCAGTTTATGACGCAGCTTGAATTGAAGCTCTGTTGCTTCAGCTCAAATAAGATAATTTAATAAAGAGCTGGTGATGGGGGTGGGCTGGGGGCATTCCTGGGAGAGGGCACAGAATGAAAAGTTGTGCCAAAAATGAAGAAAAAAACCCTCAAATGTTAGATATAAGTGTAAACACAAATTGTCAGTGCATGTTGTTGGTACACGGCAAAGTTTCGTGCCATGGCCTCAGGCAAGGGATGTTCCTTCCTCATGCATCGATCAGATGGTTTTGGGTTATTTGCCAATGAGAAATGTTTGTTTTCCATTTGGCTGCACTGAAAAGAGGTGACATCTTTTCTTTATTTTCACCCTGTAGGTCTTAAGAGCCAGTCCGGCTCATTTTCACCTGAACTCATCAGACCATCATCTGAAATGATCATCAGACTGGGAAGGCTAACGCCCGGATACTTCCGCCTCCTCCAGGTATCTAGACCTTCACCTCACTGTACTTATTACAAACGCCACTGAACTCCATGCATCCTTTTCTCTCATGGTAACAGGTTTTGCTGAGTAAAATGAATACCAGCTGTTTTATGCATTTGTCACACTGTCTGTAGTCTCCACCCGCTGAGCCATCTGTAGGATCAGTGTGGAATTTAAATCCTTTGTGAGCCGGAAAAAAAATCCACCAAGTCCTCAGTTTCTACATTTTGTTATTCTATGCTTACATTTATAGATTTACACCAGAGGTAGCTGTGACATACAGTCTGCTTTCATCACCAGCATTAATTGGAGGTGACTGTAATCACTGGAATAATTTCCTATTGGCTCTTTTGTTCCGCCCTCTCCGATAATCCACTTGTCAGTAATAGTCCATCATATTGCTCACCCGTGGTGTAAAATTATTGTTTTCCCATTTAATTTGGAGACAAAGGCCTTGTCCTCGTATGACTTAAGAGTGAATGTAAAGCCCAACAGACCACAGGATAGTGGCTGGCATTTCCACTGGATTGACTTGGAGGTACTGAGACGACTATGGCTATATGTATAGTGAACGGTTTCTTGTCTTACAATACTCTAACATGCACTAACCGGTCACTTTAATAGGTACACCTTGTTATTACTGAGTTGGTCCCTATTGCCTTTAGAACTGCCTGAATTCTTCATGGCCTAGATTCAACAAGGTGCTGCAAACATGGTCCCAGAGACCTGCTGTTTACGGGACATTTTTTTCTTTCTCAGAACATTCTCTGTAAACTCTAGAGATGGTTGTGTGTGAAAATCCCAGTAGATCAGTAGTGTCTGAAATACCCAGACCACCCCATCTGGCATCAACAACAATGCCACGTTCAAAGTCACTTAAATCAACTTTCTTTTCCCATTTTGATGCTCGGTTTGAACTTGAGCAGCTTCTCTTGTCCACATTGGCATGAATAAATGCACTGAGTTGGCTGAGTAAATATTTGCATTAACAAACTACTGAAGAGTTGCACCTATTAAAGTGATTGGAGTGTAGTTGAATAGTATGAATACTGTGCATTGTGGGCTTGACCATTGTCACTGAAATGTTTCCTGAAATTAAGATAAGATGAGCCTTTATTAGTCCAACAATGGGGAAATTCCAGGACTGCAGCAGCACAGGGATAGCAACACTCAGAACAATAGTAAATAAGATAATAAGATAAGAATTGGTTAGCCAAAGCAGTAAATAAATATACATTTGTACACAGTTATATACACAGTGCAGGAGCATTGCAGCTAGATGGTATTAACAGCATTACAGTTAGTTAAATTACCCGGCAAAATATAAATATGGACCCAGACAGTATATTTCACATTGAATGAACAGTGTTGTTGCCACCCTCGATAATAATTGTAATTGTCTTAGTTGTGTATTGGAGTTGACAATCTCTATTGTGCAGAGTTGCGACGTTTAATATGACCTCTATGAGCAGTATTTAGATTATAAAGTCTGACAGCCGTAGGTAGGAGGGACCTGCAGAACCTCTCCCTCGAGCACCTAGGATGGCACAGCCTACTGCTAAATCAGTGCCTCGGTGCGTTCCCTGCATTCAGCGTTCATCATCCTCCTCTCTCCTATCTCTCTTCCTCCTCCTTAATTCAAACACCTTTTAAAAAGTAACCATTAACTAAAAAGGCTAAGACTGACAGCTAAGCCTAGCCCACACGTATACGGACATTTTTACAAACTGTCATGGGCTGAGCACTGGAGGTTTCCGCCATGCTCAGTCTCATGGCTTTTCTCTATATTTGTATATTTGTTGTATTTTGTGCCTTTTGGTTTTTATATTCCTCGTACTGTTTCTTATTTTCCTGTTTATGTCATAGTTTTGTTACTCTCTTATTTTGTATTAGTTTGTATTTATTTCTCAGTCTGTATTTCTTGAAATTTTATTCTTTATATCCCTTATTGTTGTGTTCTTCCTCTGGGTTGACAGCTGTCAGTGGCACTTCCGGGTTTTTGCTCCGTGTGGGCAGTGTCCCTGTCAGCTGTCAGCCCCGGTTTCTCCCCTCTCATTGCTCCCAGCTGGTCCAAATTATCATTGTTTCCTCCTGCCCGCACTGGTTCCCACACCTGTTTCCATTTGTATTATGCCTTATTTAAGAACCGCGGCTCCTTGTATTCCTCGCTGCAGTCTTGATTTATGTCTATACTTCTAGAAGTAAGTTTGACGTTCTCTGTTTTCTCTTAGTTACCGGGTTTATCTCTTTGTGGCTTTTGAGTTATTTTGTGCACTTTATGTTTGTAATGTATCATCATTAGCTCACAGTCCAGTGCTTGGGCTCCTTTCTGCCATGGAGGGGCAATTCATGACACAAACGTAAGATAAGATAAGCCTTTATTAGTCCCACAGTGGGGAAATTCCAGGATTGCAACAGCACAGGGATAGCAACACTCAGAGCAACAATCAAGAAGACAAGAAAAAACAAGAGCAGACGGAATATACATTTGTACATATAAATATATAAATATATAAACACACAGTGCAGAGCATTGTAGCTAGATGGAATAAATATATAAATATATATACACACAGTGCGGAGCATTGTAGCTAGATGGAATGAACAGCAGCATAACCGTCTACTTAGTTATCCTACATAGTATGAATATGTACCCATACATATTGTCACCCTCCGTAGTGACCGATATTGTCCTAGTTGTGTACTGGAGGGGACCATTGTGTAAGTCTATTGCGTCTTTTGCATTCAATACTATTAGGTCGTCATGTTTTTTTGCTATCTCTGTGAGCAGCCCTGCTTAGGTTATACAGTCTGACAGCCGTAGGTAGGAAGGACCTGTGAAACCTCTCGGTTGCGCACCTAGGATGATGTAGTCTGCTGCTAAATGAGCTCCTCAGTGCGTTCAGTATGTCCTGCATAGGGTGGGACTCAGACTCCAGCAGAGATGACAGTTTAGCCACTATCCTTCTCTCTCCTATCTCCTCCAACTGGGTCAAGGCGCTGCCCCAGGACAGAGCTAGCTTTCTTGATCAGTTTGTTCAGTCTCTTCCTGTCGGCTGCTGTTAATGCCACTGCCCCAGCCAGACCACTCCAAAAGTGATGGCTGATGCCACACTGTGTCATAGAATGTCTTCAGCAGTGCCCCTTGTACACCAAAAGACCTGAGTCTCCTCAATAGGAACAGCCTGCGCTGTCCCTTCTTGTAGAGTGCGTCGGTATTGTGTGACCAGTCTAATTTATTGTTCAGATGAACACCCAGGTACTTGTAGGATGTCACCATCTCAATGTCTTTTCCCTGTATGTTTACTGGTGCTGTGAGGGGTTGTCCTTGCCTGCGGCAGTCCACCACCAGCTCCTTAATTTTCCTCACGTTGATCTGGAGGCAGTTCCAATGGCACCAGTCCACGAAGTCCTGGATAAGTCCTCTGTACTCAGCTTCATCTCCGTTGGAGATGAGGCCGACAATCGCAGAATCGTCAGAGAACTTCTGTAGATGGCAGTGTGTTGTGTTGTGTGAGAATTCCGCAGTATAAAGGGTGAACAGGAAGGGAGCCAAAACTGTTCCCTGGGGGGCCCCCATGCTACCGATGATCATGTCGGACACACAGTCCCGGGTTCTCACAAACTGTGGCCGGTTAGTGAGGTAGTCCAGGATCCATGATGACAGGTGCTGGTCCACCCTGCGCACAGCAGCTTGTCCTTCAGGATCATCGGTTGGATGGTGTTGAAGCACTGGAGAAGTCAAAGAACATGATCCTCACCCGCATTCCCGGGCTTCTCCAGGTGGGACAGAGAACGGTGAAGGAGGAAGATCACTGCATCCTCCACCCCAATGCCATGCTGGTAGGCGAACTGGAGTGGATCCATCGCTGGTCCCACCAGGGGGCGGAGGTGAGCAAGGAGCAGTCTCTCCAGGGTCTTCATCATGTGAGACATCAGGGCCACTGGTCTGTAGCTGTTCAGGTCTTTGGGGTGGGAAGTCTTTGGTACAGGTACCACACAAGATGTTTTCCACAACTGTGGTACCCTCCCCAGCTTCAGGCTCAGGTTGAAGATGAGCTCCACAATCCCACACAGCTGGTCTGCACAGGACTTGAGGAGCTTTGCGCTGATGCCATCTGGTCCCGACGCCTTCCTCGCTTTGATCTTCCTCAGCTCCGTCCTCACCTGGGTCTTAGTGAGGGTCATGTTGGGGGGGCTGTGTGTTGGGAGTGGGGGGGGGGGTTGTTGGTTGAGGTGGGGTGTGGGCAGCAGGACTCGATGTCTTTAGAGGCAGGCAGTGGTTGTTGTGCAGTCGGGGGGGAGGGTGGGTTGGTCAAACCTATTAAAACAACAGGTTCAGATTGTTCACCCACTCACCTGCCCCCCTGTGGCCTGGGTGGGGGTGGTATTCTGGAGCCCAGAGATGGTTTTAAGGTTTCTCCAGACGCCCACCGATGTCGCTGTGGTTGCAGCTTGTCCTCCATCTTCTTCTGAAGCTGTCCTTGCCTTCTCTGGATCTTCCCTCCTCAGCTCCTCTGTACGACTTCAGCATCTCCCTGTTCCCCGACCTGAAGATCCCTTCTTCTCTCTCAGAAGTGTCTTTTATCTCAGGTTGATCCAGGTTTGTTGTTCGAGGCAACACCGTATAGGGTCTTTGTGGGTACGGTTGTTGTCCACTCAGAAGCTGATGTAGTCCGTGATGGTGTGAGTGAGGCCATCGATGTCCTCACCATGTGGATCGCAGAGCTGCTCCCAGGCAGTGGTTTCAAAACAGTCCTTTAGAGCATCCATTGCCTCCTCAGACCATAACTTCACTGTGCGCATGACTGGAGGTTGTCTGTGCACTAGGGGTTTGTACACCGGCAGGAGATGAACCAAGTCGTGATCCGATCTCCCGAGTGGGGGGGAGTGGTGATGAGGTGTATGCCTCCTTAGTGTTTGCGTAGAATAAGTCCAGTGTTTTATTGTCTCTAGTGTGGCATGTGACATACTGGGTGAACGTGGGTAGAATGGGAGACAGTGAAATGTGGTTGAAATCGCCTGAGATGAGGAGAAGAGCATCTGGGTGTTCTGTCTGCAGCCTGCCAGTTACTGAGTGGATGACGTCACGCGCTGTCCCAGCGTTCGCCGTCGGATTTGCATAAATAACAATGCAGGTCATGTGTGAGTATTCCCTCGGGAGATATGTAGGCCGCATGCTAACAGCTAGCAACTCCATGTATTTGTTGCAGTGTTGTTGTTTAACCGCGATATGTCCCGGTCTGCACCAGTTGTTATTGACATACTGTACATTATCACTCCTCCACCCCTTGCTTTCCCACTGTCTGGTGTTCGGTCTGTCCGTATTGCGTGGAAACCCTCCAGTTCAATGTTAGCATCTGTTGCTACTTCTGTTAGCCACGTCTCCGTGAATAGCATCAGGCTACTCTCTCTGTATATGCTCTCGTAGCGGGAGATAGCTGCTAGCTCATCTGTTTTTCTGAGTAGCGATTGTACATTCCCCATAATAACGGATGGGAGGGCGGGTCTGTACCTTATATTCCTCGCCCGCCGTCTTATTCCAGCTCGATATCCATGCCGTTTCCGGCTTATTTCTCCTGGTGTGTCGAGTTTTTGCGTTAGTATCGTGGGCCGGTTAAGTGCTAACAGCTGGTCCCTATTGTACTGCCTCCTACAAGAAACGGGCATACATAGCTATACATGTATATATGTATATACATATACATGTATATACATGTATGTATATATGTATATATATACATGTGTATATATATATATATTTTGCGTTTTATCCACACGGAAATGCCATTTTTGACATGAAAACCTTTTTTTTTTAAGCCCGGCCAGGGTGAAGGTTTTCACAAACTGGGAGTGATGAAGTTAGTGTGTAGACTATATAACCAGAAGTTTTCTATGGCAACAGCTGAAGTAGTCAATAATTGCAGCTTAGGGGTGGGTTCAAAAGATCAATTCTCCGATTCAAATCGATTCACGATTGACTGAACCAATATCGAGTCACAAAATCCACGGATCGATCTTTTAATATAATGGTTTTACATCTGTGAAACAAAAATGTTGGTTGTCCTTGAGCTGGCAGAACTCGAGATTTAAGCCGCGGGTCAGAGTGGATCAATATGGTGGCGCACAGCTGACTGATTGGATTCAAGAACTCTGAAGGTAGCGAAGAGCTCGGCAAAACCAAAGCCGTTGTGTTTAAGTTTACAATGTTATCAGGCGGGGCTCTCACCTGGAAATTTGTCACAGCCTCCTCCAAAACTACACCTGGATGACAGTTGTTTGTGTTGCTAGCCTGCTAGCCATCATTAGCATGTCCGTAGCAGTCATACATGGGATGAATACGGGTGTATGTACAACAGACAGTCCGTTTCAGCTCCGGTTCATCTGTCTGCAGGTGAGTGGCAGTCTCATTTTCAAACTAGTTTACTCCCAGGTGTTGATAATTTTACTCCAGTGATGGCAGAATCTCAAGGTTGATTACTTGTCAGCCCTCATTAGCACAATCCCTCGGACGTGAATGCTTTCTGCATGTTTACATATATTCGCTCTGTGTAAAAAATTTGTTTCAATGCTGCAACTATGGTATGTGCTGTGTATATAATGGGCCAGTTGCATGTTTTGCACAGATATTCAACTTAGCCTCATAAGTGTATCATTTTCTCAGGTATTACCATTTACAAAAAGTATGTTCTAGTTGCACTGAATGCCTGATACATTTGACATCTAAAGTTGCTGGCAAATACAGTGATATTACGTATACATGTTTCATACATTGAATTTGTTTACTTACTCTGGTTTGTTGACACTACACACCCTTTGCACTAAAGAAAGAAAGCACTTGTTAGCACTTTGTGAAATTATAATAAAACAATGCATTATTATTATTTGTGTGATACTTTATGTATCAACAAAGTTAGAGTATTCCTGCTACAAGTTGCAGCATTAGGTCTCTAAGAATTTTTTTCCTGGCAAATAAAATAGTTATTAAAAGGGTAATTTCCCTGAGTGAATCGGGATCAGATTGAAATTGGATCGATTCAGAAACTCAAGAATCAGAATCGAATCGATTCTGGAAATTGGTGATAATTCCAGCCCTATTGCAGCTGTTGTAACTTTATCTGTGAGTTACTAAACTGTTTTAAAAAAGTTTGCTGCAATATAATTCAAAAACATAAACTTTCATGTATTCAATATTGTTTACACACACATACTGTATATTTGAATTTGCATTAACTATCAGTGTTTTTAGATTTAAAAAAAAAAAATCAATACAATTTTAACTACCATTGGCCAAAGCGAGTGATTTCAGATCTATAAAAGTAGAAAAAAAAAATCCCCTTTTTGATCTACAAGGATCTATTAACACACAGTAACTACTTGGGTCATCCTGTTAGCATTTTGCCAATGAATGTAGGCCACTAGCTTATGAACAGCACGTACCTAACATCGCTGTGTGTGTGCTTTAGTGAAATGATGGGCTGTATCTTGCAGTGTGGGCAGCTGTCACCAATGCCTGATCCTGTAAAATGCTGACAGTCCCCATCCCAAAGACAATATCGGGCTTCATACAGGGTGAGGAGGGGCTATAGGCCTGGCCTGCATGCAGAGGGTCTGATTTGGGGGACTTTTTCTTTCCTAGTTGGCGTTTGAGGACGCTCTGTTCCCTTTTTGCTAAACTCCTCCCTCCTCATAAATATTTTATCATGTTTGGTCACATGGCGCAGGGTGGTGGAACCAAAGCTGCAGATGGTATGTATTTAGGAAAAAGAAAAGGAGGGGGAGATGAGTATAACATTTAGAAAATCAGCTTTTTTCCCCAAGGTTGAGTTGCCATGGTTGATTTATGTTTTAAATTTAAATATTTAATCCTAATAATTTTGACCAGAAAAAGGTCACATTTACCAGGAATCACAAACATTTAAAAAAAGTCACGAAGTTGGATGAAAAAGTTGCAAATTTAAAGTATAACAGAAAAAAGAATTTATGAGGAAAGACTGGTTCTCAAAGTTATGGGGGGAAAAGTTGCAAATTTATGTGAAAAGATGAAACATTTACGAAGAAAACGTAATTACAAAGAAAAATTGCAGCCTTTCTAGAAATAACTGGCAAATTTTGACTGGAAAATATGACCAATTTGTGGGAAAGTCATTGCAAATTAACTGGGAAAGTTAGGAGATGCAAATTAATTCAAAAAAGTTGCAAGTTTGTGAAAAGACACATTTACAAGAAAACTTTTATTCCCCCCAAAATTTTTTAACTTTTATGAGAAGAAACTCAATTTATGAGAATAAAACATATATATTTTATTACTGTCCAGTTTGTAACTGTGGCACCTTGCTTGGCACCGGCAATTGCTGATTCTAATTGGGGGAAAAAAACAAATGGGTGGATGATTGACCTTTTCTGCTTTTTTTTCTTCTTTTTTCCTCTGCAGAGGCAAGTTGCAGGTGAGGTGCAGACACAGCCGCAGGACCGCACCATCAACCAGATAGCCATGATGCTAGCCATCATGGGTCTTAGCTTGTCCTACTACAGCGCCAAACAGATGACGGAGACGGTCCATGCCCAGCCTGCACCCTAAAGACAGTACACTGTCCTTTACAACCATAAGGATGAATGATACCCCAGTGAGGATGGCTGGAGGTGGAGCGAGGGAGCGGGAGTGACGATGCAGCGGGGCCTATCAGAACTGCACTTTTTCCACCTCAGTCATACTCTCACTTAGACACTGGGATCCCTAACTCACCATGTGCAGGACTTTAGGACTGCCACTACATGTTTTCTGTACTCTGTAGCCGGGACTGTCGGGGATTGGTGGGGATGTTCACTCTGGGCTGGTGTTTGTGGACCGGTTTGGGTGGAACTATCAAAGTCAGCCATTTGCCAACTGGGTCTGACCATTTAGTCATTACAAAGGTAGATTCTCACTCACAAGATGCTGCTAATGCTGTTCTGAGCTATAAAATGAGTTGTGTATGCAAAAGGGATTGAGTAAAGGGAAGCCTGACTACAGTTGAGAATGGCCTTGTAATGAAGTGATGGCAGGCCCAGATCACGGTTAAAGGGGAATGAGACATTAGTTCTTTAGGTTTTCTTTACTTTTTTTTAAACTTCCAAAGCCTTCTGAGCAGACCATGAGCTTTCTTTATATACAATCAGCCACAACAAAACAAATCACCCAAACAGTTCTGATCCATCGGGAGATTGTTGAGTTGTGGGTATGCTAGCATGGGTTGGGTTGTTCGGACATCTAGCATTTTTTTTTTTTTTTTTTTTGTTCACTTGCACAAGGAGGAAGCTGCTGTCAGAGTGCCATGACTAAAATGGATGTGTCTAAATCTGTGTTCAGAAATCCAGGACTACAGTTTTGTTGAATAGTTGAGCTTTGTACTGTAATAAGATGGTTACTACATATACATTGTCTAACCTGTAAATGACTTTTAATGTTGTGGCTGGTCTGTGTGTACAACCATCTCATCAGGCGTCTGAGATTATAAGTGAATATTTGCACAAAACTGCAGAAACATTTGTGAAGTGGATCTGTGCAGGGACTAAAAACTTCTTGGAATATGTTGTGTTGGGATTCCACCATTAACAACAAGAATCTATGGAGTCCTGTGTGTCTGACCATCTTGTAAAGAGCCCTTCCTACAGGATCTTTTTTTAATGTCAGTGCAAACATTGACCTTTACTGACTCGCATGGGGTGTGTATACCTTTAATCTAATCTAAGCAAAACTTGTGAGTCCCTGTTGTTCTTATGAATGAATCTTTATTTTGTAAAGACTTAATAAAGCTGTGAATATTTTACGATACTCCAACTGTGATTCTTCAAATTTTTTGGGGAACTATAACTCAACATGCACAGTCGGCATGAAGCAATCTAGAGGCTGGCGCAGGCCCTGTGTGCACAATTACCATATTACTTGCTTTTAAACAATCTGGCACGCAACAGGATGTGGTCAGGCTGTGTGTTGTCTTTTTTTTTTTAATGATGCAGCTTTTTTCCTTCACCAGCACACGCAAGGCCACATGTATGATAAATTTCCCCCCAAAAGGGTTGTGTAGGGTTGTGTTTGCATGATTCAAATTGAGATTTAGAAATTACACCAATAGCAGAGGTGTGAAAAGTTTATGTAGCCTTTGTTCTGCAATCTTTTATCCTAGACTTCAGATATTGTCTTTGAGGGTTAGACAG
The DNA here is from genome assembly GCA_020510985.1 of Pholidichthys leucotaenia. NCBI lineage: Eukaryota > Metazoa > Chordata > Actinopteri > Cichliformes > Pholidichthyidae > Pholidichthys > Pholidichthys leucotaenia. The sequence continues at coordinate 97,512,648 of CM035849.1, forward strand.
TTTATTCATATGCCTAAAGCAAAATTTAAATGGTCCAGAAAAGGTGAAATCTCATTCTACTCAATATCTATATTATACTTTAATTTGTATGGTTCTTATCATGAACTGCATTGTTGCAAAATTTGTATCCATACAAAACAGACCCCTTGACATTGCTTGCCTGATGTTCATACCCGTTTAAGTAACATTGCCAGCTGCTTTTCTGCACATTCTCGTGTAGGGCGTGGAGGTTAGAAAGTGTGCATGCCTGCTCACAGACTGATCTGATGCCCTATGACAGGCTAAGACCTCGTTGGGCACCACGTGTCCTACCCCGCCCATGTCCATGCCACTAGATCCTCCCCATTACCCTCCCTGTTCCCTCCTTGCTCACATGTTACTGGGCAAAATTCTCCCTTTGGCATCTAAGTGATGCTAGCACCAGGTCGCAACCCTTAACGAAGAGTACCTATTGGTTATCCAGTGATACGTCATCAAAATCAGCCTAGTTTTGAGCCACAGAGACAAAAGGATGTGGATAAGGTCATTGGTGGGGGATGTAGATGGGAGGATTATTATATCTAACGGCTGAGGTTGGTGGTCTGTTTGCTTTGGTAATTATCAGACTAAAGCAGTCTACATTAAAAACTGATTTTTACATCAATTATATGACTTTATTAATCTTAAGGAAAATAAATCTCTGTACAAAAATGGTCTAGGAATAGATTAATCCAAAAATGGAGATGGGGCAAAAACACTATGCTGTCACACTTCTGTTATTGGAGGTCAATGTTCCACTTGTCCAAGTTGAATGTGATACAGTATCTGCTTTATGTATGTGCTTTATGCCAGACTGAGATTTTAAATGCATTTCATTCTAGAGCTCATTGGATGTATTTTTTTTTCCTATGAAAAAGCACAAGATTTCACATACGAGCATAAGGTTTCAGAAAATATTCCAGTTTTATGTAGAATCAGTAAAATGCATGTTGAATGAAAGCTCACACACCCCAAGCATCTGCATATCAGGAGCCCCTAAAGAGAACTGTGATCAACATAAAATGGACTGGGGAAAAAAAACAAGTTCCCCTCTCTAAAAATGGGACCCCTCATTGCAGTCAAAGCATCTGTATAAATAGGAAGTCAATCCAGTCAGAAATGTAGAAACTATTGTTGTGATGACATAAAATGGAGGGAAAAACTACAAGGCCCCTTTCCCTCAAAATGGACCCCCTGATTAGATTCACAAAGTGTGCAAGTTATAGTGGCGACAACCAAAAATGTCAAATGCATTAATGGCCGGATGGGTCAAAAACATTATACCCTCCACAACATCGTTGTGGGAAGTATAACAAAGAAGGGTTAGTAGGAGCTCCATTTATAGATCTGAAAAGGAAATTTGATAGCTTATCACAACATGCCGTAATCTAAACTGTAATGTATTAAAAAAGAGAATTGGTAACTTTTTATCTAAAGAACTGACAACACTGTACAAGAATTAAAGAAAATGCAAATAATTTGAAAAAGTTCATTTAGTGTTCCACAAAGGGTCAATATTGGGTCCTCTTTTATTCAGTATGAAATATATCAATGACTAACTGTCTGCCCAGAAGCAACTATTCAGTTGTATGCAGATGACACAGCCATTTATAAACATACCATCTCACCAGGAACTGCATATATCTTCCTGATTTCCTTGACATTTTTGTTAAAAGTGATGGTAAATGAAAAGAAACTCATAAATACAGTGGTGTGAAAAAGTGTTTGTCCCCTTCCTGATTTCTCATTTTTTTGTTTGTTTGTCACACTTAAATGTTTCAGATCATCAAGCAAATTTAAATATTAGACAAAGAGAACACAAGTAAACACAAAATGCAGTTTTTTAATGAAGATGTTTATTATTAAGGGTGTGGTGGCATGGGTGGGGGATTCTCCACCCAGAGAAGGCAGCTGTGATAAGGGGGAACAATGGAGGGGGTCTCAAACGGGACAGTATGGACTATGTACCCCCCGGGGAGAAGAGGAAACACCGGAGCCTCTGGAAGAGAGAAGGGAGTGAGCAGCGGGGCTGGCGTTCTGTTATGTTAATGTGCCACACAGGTCTTTGTTCCAGTGTATTATGGTCGGAAGCTCCGGGTCTCAGTGCATGGAATTAAAGGTATAAAAGAGGAATGCACAGAGACCCGGGAGCTCTTTTTACTGTACTATATGTTGGAGATGGAATAAAGTTCATGTGTCATCTAGCTCGTTGCCTTGCCTGCTTCCTTTCTCCACATTGGTGACCCTAAGACGTGCCATGGAAAGCAAGCTGAGCACCGCCCCGGAGACGACCTGGAGGGAGAGCACCAGCGCCGCATGCACTGTCTCAGTCAAGCTCCCAGACTTCTGGCTTCACAACCCGACCGCGTGGTTCTTGCACATAGAAGCCCAGTTTGCGCTCCTTGGGATAACAATGGACGATATCAAGAATTACTACGTGGTCGCTGCACTGGATGCGCGCGCCACGCAACAGGTGACGAGCCTGCTCCAGGAGCCGCCGGCCCAAGGAAAATGAGAAGCGCTCAAGAGGATGCTTCTCCAGCGCTATACACTTTCTGACAGTGAGAGGGCAGAGAAACCCCTAATGCGTTTGGAGTTAGGTGACAGATCAGCAGTGGGGCTCATGGAGAGCATGTTGGCGCTGAGGGTGAAGGACGATGAATCTTTCCTGTTCGCCCACTTGTTCCTCAGGAACCTACCGGCTACAGCGAGGGCGATCCTGGCCAACTCGCTGCGGCTGGTTGCTAAGGACTACCGCGCCCTGACGCAGGAAGTGGCCCACATCATTTTGGCGACCAGAACACTCAGTGTGCAGGCAGTGGCACCGGCATCCATGAGGGACTCCAGCGAGGTCGAGGAGCCGTTGGTGGTAGCCGAGACGGACACCAGGAGACGAAGGAACAAGGCGATTTGTTTTTATCATTACCGTTTTGGCTTGAATGCCCAACGCTGCCTGTTGCCATGCCAATTCAAGAAGCCGGGAAGACAGCACGTTTGGAATTCAGTTGCAGCTGCAACCAATGGCAACAGGAACAGACTGCTTTATGTCACGGACACACGTTCGAGGAGACGGTTTTTGGTGGACTCTGGCTCCCAGAAGAGCCTCATCCTGCCGGTCAATGCAGACAGGGTGTCAGGAGGCAGCGGTCCTGAGCTCACAGCCACCAACAGATCCACCATCAGGACATTTGGTGAGCGGACACTGACGATACGCTTACACGGACGCAACTTTCAGTGGGACTTTGTGGTAGCTGCATGTTTTGCCCCCATTTTAGGTGCAGATTTTTTATGTGCTTATGGGTTGTTAGTCAATGTTGCTAATAGGAGATTAGTGGATGCTGTCTCTTTTACCTCACTGCCCTGTACAGCTCGGGGAGCTAGGTCGACAACACTGGCTAACGTTATAGCTCCAGGGGGTAAGTGCCAACATTTGCTCACACAGTTCCCAGCACTCACGATCCCGACTTTTTCGGCTACGAAAGTGAAACACGGGGTTGAACACTTCATAACGACAACGGCAATGGTGTCTGTGCGACCTCGGTGCTGGACGCAGCTAAACTGACCAGCGCGCGAGAGGAGTTTGCCAACTTATAGCAGTTAAGCATCGTCAGGTGCTCCAACAGCCCGTGGGCATCCCAGCTACACATGGTACCTAAAGCTGATGGGTCGTGGCGACTGTGCGGCGATTTCCGGCGCTTGAATAATGTCACAGAACACAATCGTTATCCCATTCCGCACATCCAGGATTTTTCCGTGCACCTGGCCGGGGCGCGTGTTTTTTCGAAAGTGGATCTGGTCCGCAGATACCATCAGGTCCTGGTGTGCATGGAAGACGTTCCGAAAACAGCAGTAATAACTCCTTACTGTCATGTTCAGGGTCGTCATCCTGAGCATGACTTGTGGCTGTTGGGTCTAATTATTGTTTATTAAGTTCAGCTGGCGGTTTGAGCTTGGCTCTTGGCCAGTCCCACAGCCATGTCCCCTTTTACCAGGCATTCACTGGCTTTCTGTTGACCACATACACACTCACACTCACACACACACACACACACACACACACACACACACACACACACACACACACACACACACACACACACACTCACACGCACACACACACACATACAGTTCAATCAGCCATGCACCTGTTGCCACAGCTGTGTCCACTTGTTTACAATTTGGGATTGGGTATTTATTGTGTAGGGTGTGACCAGCTGGTGCGGCAGCTTGGTCAACAGTCAGACGTCAGCATTGGACTCCCTGGCTCGCTATAGTTGGCTTTCCTCCCTAGACTGAATTATGTTGTTCCTCAGAGCCTTTCTGCTTCAACATTTGTAAGTCTCCCTTTTGTGCCTTTTTCCTCCACTCCTGTTGCCCGGAGCGCGCTGGGCATTTGACCCAGCCAACGAAGCAGTAGCCGGTTTGTCTCATTAACGTTATAATGACTGTTGTTTGGATTCTGTGGCATATCACCATCTGTCAATAAAACACGTTACAAACTGCACTTTGGGTTCGCTGCTATTTTCATATGTTAGCCACAAATTCATGTTGCGGAACATGACACTTTCGGCCTTTTTGAGTTTTTACACATGCCGTTTGGATTAAAAGGAGCGGCGCAGACTTTCCAGAGGACAATGGATGCAGTGCTTCGCGACTTGTCCTTCGTTTTCGTCTACATAGACGACATTCTGGTAGCTAGCGTGTCCCAAGAGGAGAGGTTGGAAGCGCACGGGCTTATAGTGAACCCAGCGAAGTGCCAGTTCGGAGTGCTTGTGACTGATTTTTTTGGGCCACCGCATTTCGCCGGAGGATGCAATTCCGCTACCGGATAAGGTGCGCACTGTGTCAGACTTGCCGCATCCGCAGACCGTGAGGGCTCTGCAGGAGTTTTTGGGGATGGTCAATTTTTATAACTGCTTCCTTCACTGGGCAGCCCAGCTGATGCAGCCATTGTATGCTGCGCTGAAAAAAAAGAAGCCCGCGGAAAACGTCGACTGGACTCCCAAGTGAACCCAGGTTTTCATGAACGGCAAAACAGCATTTGTGGATGCCACGATGCTAGCTCATTCGGATCCGTCGGCACAGATAGCGCTCATTATGGACGCATCTGATGTTGCCATAGGAGCAGTGGTAGAGCAGTAAGTCTCCGGTTTGTGGCAGCCGCTCGCATTTTTCAGTTGGACTTTGCGTGACAGCGAACACAAATACAGCACGTTCGACAAGAAGTTGTTGGCTCTACACCTGGCGATGCACCATTTCTAGTTTTGGCTAGATGGGCATGAGTTCACAGCATTCATGGACCATAAGCCGCTGACGTACGCAATGTCCAAGGTCTCAAAACCGTGGTTGGCCCGGCAGCAGTGGCATTTGGCTGCGATCTTGGAGTTTACGACCAACATTCAACACATTGCTGGCAAGCTCAACGTTGCGGCCAACTGTCTGTCACGCGAGTTAGTCTCCCCGGTCTACATGGGAATAGATTTCCCTGCGATGGCCGTGGAGCAAGCTGGGGACGTGGCCATTTGCGCGCTCCAGTCTGCACAAACTGGGTTAAGGCTGGAGAGTAGGGTGGTGCAAGAAGGGTGCCTTCCCTTGCTCTGCGACGTCTCCACCTGCCGCCCATGCCCGGTGGTTCCGAGCTCTTGGCACCATCGCGTTTTTGAGTTGGCCCACTCCCTTTTGCATCCGGGAGTGCGGCCTTCGGTGAATCTTGTGGGGCGAAATTCGTCTGGCTGCGCTTGCACAAGGACATGAAGGAGTGGGCTGCAGCTTGCGTCGCGTGACAGCGGGCAAAAGTGCACAAGCACACCAGAGCCCCCCTCAAGCTGTTCCAAATCCCAGCCAGGAGGTTCGACCACGCGCACGTGGATTTGGTGGGACCCCTCCCGCCGTCGCAAGGTTTCACACACCTTTTAACAATCGTGGACCGCACTACACAATGGCCTGAAGTGGTCCTGCTGGCTTCTACCATGTCCACAGAAGTGGCTCGTGCATTTTTGTCAGCTTGGGTTGCACGATTCGGATCCCTGTCAGACATCACTTCCGACAGGGGTCCACAATTCATTTTGGAACTTTGGTCCATGATGGCCCAGAGCCTGGGGGTCAAAATTCACCGCACTACCATGTACAACCCCCAACCTAACGGGTTATGTGAACGTTTTCATGGGTTGCTTAAAGCAGCGCTCAGAGCTTTGGTCACTGACACAAATTGGGTCGGCCACCTGTCATGGGCTGTTTTAGGGTTGTCCTCCGCACCTAAGGAGGCTTTGGCATCCTCCCTGGCAGAGCTCATTTTTTTCTCAGCCGCTGCGGATCCCTGACAGTTTTTACCAGAAAACCCCGCATCCGAGGCTGATCCGCCTGTGCAATTTTTGCACAGTATGGAGGCTTTTAATGCACCGGGCCTGGCCCACCATTGTTTTTTCCGCACTTTCATCCCCAAGAGTTTGCAGAATGCCAGCTTTGTTTTCCTCAGGCACGATGTGCACCGGACCCCGCTGTGCCCACCGTACGACGGACTGTTCAGGGTGTTGGAACCTGGGGTGAAACATTTTGTGTTAGACTTGGGGGGGCATAGGGAGACTGTCTGCATCGACAGGCTGAAGCCCGCTTTTGTGTTGGGAGATGAGCAGGTAGTGTTGGCCCAAGCTCCCCGGCACGGACGTCCACTGTTTGTGGCTCTGCAAGTTGGTGTTCCCTCGGTAGGGACCTGTGCATGTGGAGCTGATGTGTCTCCCCCCCCCTTTTCCCTCCACAGACTGATGTGCCATCCTGTACACCTCACCAGCAGGGTGCTCTGACTGGATCGGCGACCCCCCCGCTACAGCCGCTATGAGCGCCGGCTTAAGCCCAAAGGACGAGGGGGTTAGTGCCCTTTCTGGGTGTTTTTTTTGGGGGGGGGCTGTGTGGTGGCACAGGTGGGGGATTCTCCACCCAGAGAAGGCAGCTGGGATAAGGTGGAACAATGGACCGGAGGAGGAAGTGCCACCGGGGGTCTCAAATGGGACAGTATGGACTATGCAACCCCCGGGGACAGGAGGAACTGCTGGAGCCGTTGGAAGAGAGAAGGGTGTGAGCAGCGGGGCTGGCGTTCTGTTATGTTAATGTGTCACACAGGTCTTTATTCCAAACAGTGTATTATGGTCTGAAGTTCCAGGTCTCAATGCATGGAATTAAAGGTATAAAAGAGGAATACACAGAGACCCGGGAGCTGTTTTTACTGTACTGTATGCTGGAGATGGAAAAAAGTTCATGTGTCATCTTGCTCATTGCCTCGCTTGCTTCCTTTCTCTACAAGGGAAAAAAATATTCAAACCTACATGGCCCTGTGTGAAAAAGTGATTGCCCCCTAAACCTCAAAACTGGTTGGGCCACCATTAAGCCTTTTTCATGCTGCATTTCCCCTCTGGTCCACTTTGGTCTGCGTGTGCTTTGGACGAGCCCGGCGTGCACGCGGCATTGTACATGCTCACTTTTTTCGTCTACCAAGCCAAGCAGTTGACGCATGTGCACAACTGTTATTTGTAGTTTTGCCCCAGCTCTATGGGTAGCGCAAATGCGCTAACATGCCAGTTTGTTCACCGGTTAAAAAAACATGAGAGTGACACACATTTTTTTGTAGCAACAACAATGATGTTGTTTCAAGGAAAAGGAGGAATTACCGTTTTCCAGCGCTCTTCTCCACTCAAGCTGCTGCTGCTGCAAAAGGATTCATGTATGTTTATTTTCTTCTTCCACCTCCTTGTTGTCATCTTCGTCTACTTTGTCTTTGTAAGTTGTGTTGGTAGCGCCATCTCGTGAATGGAATGTTCAGTCTTGCGCATGCTCTGTCAACGCGTTCAGCTGGTGGGCAGGCCAAGTGGTCATAAAATTTGGGCTGCACGCGGTCTTCCGCAGTAGAGCCCTGCGTACACTAGTGGAGTGGAGACGATGACGTAAATTTTGTCACACGAGGTTTCCGGTTGCACATACGTGGACAGGGGAAGTGCAGCATGAATACAGCTTTAGCAGCAACAACTGCAATCAAGCGTTTGCAATAACTGGCAATGAGTCTTTTACAGCACTGTGGAGGAATTTTGGCACACTCATCTTTGCAAAATTGTTGTAGCTCAGCCATATTGGAGGGTTTTCGAGCATGAACCACCTTTTTAAGGTCATGCCACTGTATCTCAATCGGATCCAGGTCAATACTTTGACTAGGCCACTCCAAAGTCTTCATTTTGTTTTTCTTAAGCCATTCAGAGGTGGACTTGCTGGTGTGTTTTGGATCATTGTCCTGTTGCAGAATCCAAGTGCGCTTCAGCTTGAGGTCATGAACAGATGGCCGGACATTCTCCTTCAGGATTTTTTGGTAGACAGCAGGATTCATGGTTCCGTTTACCACAGTAAGTCTTCCAGGTCCTGAAGCAGCAAAACAGCTCCAGACCATCACACTACCACCACCATATTTTAATGTTGGTAAGATGTTTCTTTTCTGAAATGCTGTGTTACTTTTACACCAGATGTAATGGGACACACACCTTCCAAGAAGTTCAACTTTTGTCTCGTCAGTCCACAGAGTTTTTTCCCAAAAGTCTTGGGGATCATCAAGATGTTTTCTGGCAAAACTGAGACGAGCCTTTATGCTCTTTTGCTCAGCAGTGATTTTCGTCTTGGAACTCTGCCATGCAGGCCATTTTTGCCCATCTTTCTTATGATGGAGTCATGAACACTGACCTTAACTGAGGCAAGTGAGGCCTGCAGTTCTTTGTATGTTGTTGTGGGGTCTTTTGTGACCTCTTGGATGAGTCGTCGCTATGCTCTTGGGGTAATTTGGTTAGCCGGCCACTCCTGGGAAGGTTCACCACTGTTCCATGTTTTCGCCATTTGTGGATAATGGCTCTCACTGTGGTTCACTGGAGTCCCAAAGCTTTAGAAATGACTTTATAACCTTTTCCAGACTGATAGATCTCAATTACTTTGTTTCTCATTTGTTCCTCAATTTCTTTGAATCGCAGCATGATGCTAGCTTTTGAGAATCTTTTGGTCCACTTCATTTTGTCAGGCAGGTCCTATTTAAGTGATTTCTTGATTGAGAACAGGTGTGGCAGTAATCAGGCCTGGGCGTGGATAGAGAAATTGAACTCATCTTTCCAAAGATGTGATAAACCACAGTTAATTTATGTATTAACATGGGGGGGGGGGGGTCACTTTTTCACACAGAGCCATGTAGGTTTAGATTTTTTTTTACCCTTAATAATAAACACCTCCATTTAAAAACTGCATTTTGGGTTTACTTGTGTTATCTTTGTCTAATATTTAAATTTGTTTGATGATCTCAAACATTTAAGTGTGACAAACATACAAAAAAAAATGAGAAATTAAGAAGAAGGCAAACACTTTTAAACACCACTGTAGATTATATAGTTGCTTTCAAATGGGCACATATCTCTGGAAGATGACACTGCAGTAATGGCGGCTTGTTTATATCTGGTGTTTTGCTGGATTGGTCTACTGGCTAATTTTAGACCGGTCATGTGGCTGAACTTACTGTTGTGATTTTTTATTGACTTTTTTTCCAAGACTAAAACAGAACAAATTAAAGCCTCATGTTTCATTTTGTATGTTTAATGAATAAGATTTTTTTTTTAATTAAAGTCAGGAGGCAGCTTAAGATAGACCAGTATCTACGTACGCACTGAAAACATTACATAACATGATATTATCCCAGTCAGGATGTGGATATGGCACTGTGCACATGTCTGGCTGTAGCGTGCTGGATGGGGGTTCACAGTGGGGATAGCCTGAGCCTGGGGAGCCAGTGTTGTGACTGGCATCGAAGTGCAGACTGCAGAGAACACAGTGTCTCTCATATCCCAGACACCTCTTTCCCTACAGCATATCAGCTACAGCATCAGCACAGCTGTCAATCTGGTATTTTAATCAGTAAATGTTTGGGTAATAAACATTTTTTTTACTTTTAAGTTTGGTCTTTTTATAGACATTTGTTAACTATCAGAAGATGCTGCTTCATAGTTACTGAGTTGAAATTTGTAGGATTTCAGCAGTGGCTAAATTCTGTATCTCTGCTCTTCAGACTTCTAGGTCAGTGATGTAGGACGCCATGTTCCTTTCTCTTAATCACTGATTTTTTTTTTTCCTTCTGCATCCCGCAGGATTTACTCTAAAGCTGCTTATCTCTAAATCTGAAGGCTCTCTATTTATGGTCTTAAATGTTTGTATGTTTTTTTTAAATTCTTTCCCACAGGGTTTATAATCACTTTGCTTTGTAACAGTTAAGTGATGTGGTCCCATAAGAACAACAATCAGCCTTCAATAGCATTATTAAAACATGGAATGACAAACCAAATGATCCTCTCCTTTGGACCATTTCTTTTTTCATGTAAATTCAGGAAGCATGCAGCACCTGAAGCACCCCTCACAAAAAACCACGAGGGACGCGGTCAAATGCCTTCTCCAAGTCCACAAAACACATGTAAACCTTTTGGGCAAACTCCCACGAACCCTCAAGAATTCTCGAGAGGGTAAAGAGCTGGTCCGATGTGCCATGGCCAGGACAAAAACCACGTTGCTCCTCCTGAATCCGAGGTTCGACCAACGGCCGGACTCTCCTCTCCAGTACCTTGGCATAGACCTTCCCAGGGAGGCTGAGGAGTCTATGTTCCAAATATGTCCCACATATTTTAACAAAATGCAACCGACATTATTGCAGTGGAAACATTGATATATCTCAGAGCTTTTTTTTGTTTACAGTGTTAGCATCTTAGCAGTAGAGCTAACTAACGGAGCTACTTGTTATGCTGTTAGTGGGACATATTATTGTGTGACACGGGTGGTGGCTCCACCTTTCCGGTTCCGCTGCCACCCGAGGTATAAGAGAGGTGTGAGGAAGAGGGGTGGTCTCTTTAGCTTTCTCTCAGACTGACAGCAGCGCCTGTATTGTGAGAGTGAGTCAACAATAAAGTCATGTTCAGTTCAACGTTCAGTCTCATCCTTGGTTCCCGTTTTTTTTTTTTTTCCCCTTGTCCTGTCAGGCAGCTAGGCAAGCAGAACAGGGATCTGTCACCCTTACTGTGCCAAAACAGATTTACTTTGCAAAGAGGAGCTTATACAGTACCTAACTATGTATTGCCCATTGTTGGAAACTCCTCCTGTAGTAACTTTTAATACTTTATTTTAATCATTTTACCCATGGAAGACCCAACAGGATGGGGAAGAGGGAAAGGAAGTGGGGGGAAAGAAGAGGGAGGGGAACAGACAAAAAAAAAAAAACAAGAACTAAAACAAACAAAAGACAAACTACTTCTTCCACCGAAGATGTCTCAACACAAGTCTGGTTTCCGCACCTGTTAAAGGAGAGACACTTTTGTATACTTTATTGATCCCCAGAGGGGAAATTGAGGGCATCCACCTGGATGGATGAAGCAGCCATGGTACGGCGCTATCCCTTAACCATTCACACACACATTCACACCTAGGGCCACTTTAGAGTCTCCAGTTAACCTAACCTGCATGTTTTTGGCCTGTGGGAGGAAACCGGAGAAATCCCGGAGTAAACCCACGCAGATACGGGGAGAACATGCAAACTCCACACAGATCACTGTTGGTCAGGGGCTGGGATCGAACCAGGGATCCCATGGCCAACGGTGAGTTGCTGTGCTGGTGCAGTGCTAACCACTGCGCCACCGTACCGCCCTGTTTTTGTGCATGTACAGTATGTCTGCATGCATATATATGAGAGCATGCACAAAATAAGTGTGTGCATGTGAGTGGTTTGTCAGGAAGCATACGAAGCAGGGGGCCGGTCGCAGCAGCTCTACCCCCAGGAACCCCGAGCAGGCAAGGCAGCGCCACCAACCCCCACAGCGCACAAACGTCCGAGGTCAGCAAGCCCCAGGAAAGCCAGGCATCCACCCTTGGAAGGACAATCGAGGGAGGCCAGGTCGCTCAGCGGCCAGCGCAGCAAGCCCACACCCCTGGACCCGCCCCCCCCCACCCAGCGGGCCAACATCTGCCCCTGTGCCCCAGGCACCAGGAGGCTAGCGACCCCAACCCCCGGGCCGGAGACCAGCCCGCACCCCCACAGCGCACCCCTCCCCCCAGCACCACCACCACACACCCTGGAGACCCCATGCCCAAAGACGTCCCCCCGCCCAGGGGAGCACACACTGCCGAGAGGCACTACCCCCTTAATCCAGCACCTCCCGACTCTCAGACACAACCCTCCCCACACCTTCACACCCACATGTTCCCATGCGCACCCATATGCACTAACTCACTCTCACTCATCCGGGCCAACCCATTCTCTCTCACTCCTGTACCCATTCAAACTCACCCCTCATTCACCCTTGTTTCATAAGGCGGCTGCAAAGCAGATGCAGTGAGCCTGAACGCACACCAGTGCCCAGCAGTGGCCGGGGAGACCGCCGGCACAGGCCACAGAAGCAGACCCCCACCCCTGGCACCCACCCGAGCGACTGATCAGCAGACCACCGCAGGTGCCCTGAGATGCCACCCGACATGCAAAGCGCCGCACAAAACCGACCCACCATCACCACCTCCATTCATCACCCCCTCACTTTCACTTACTCTCATATTCAGTCCCACTCTCACTCACTTGGTTGTATCTATACATTCAGTAGCACCTAGGGATTTTGACAACATGACGGGTCCCAGGCTCCCCACTGGGCCCCCGTGCCACCAGCAGGAGGAGGGCAACAGGGGTGGGGGAATACACCACCCTCTTCCCCCCTGCATAAAACATGGTGGGTGTATGTCGGTTAGCTGATGTAATTGTGTATAAATGTGTGGACTACCAAAGTGCAATTAAAATTGGGGGGATGGTGACTGGAGCACCGCTAGCCACTGCGATGGGCAGTGGGGCCCCCACCCCCCCAAGCCCTCAGTGACTAAAATGCAATTAAAATTGAGGTGAAGGCAATCCCACCGCGCAGCAAAGGTATCCCCTTCGCCGACACAGTGTGGCACACTCCCACCCCAAAGCCCTAAATGTATCCAAGAAGAAGTATATTCCACCCAGAGTCAGGGGGAGGGGGAGGGCAGGAAATAAGACTGGGAGGGAGGCAGTCTCAAAGCTAGCCCCCCCCACCACCACCACCACCAGAAGCCAGCTTGCAAACTGGTTTATGAGGCCACCCACTGCCCCCAAATCCCAACCCAGGGCGAGGGCCACCAGTGCGAGCAGCCCAGGACCCACCAGCATCGCGCCCTGGCACTCCCAGCACCACAAACATGACAGGGCAGCCATGCCCATTCCCACTCATCTTACACACACAAACATGGACTACAATAGTCACAATAGTGAACAATGGGCCAGACCCACACGGTGCCCCACATGCCAAGTGACACTTCCGAGCACCCACGCAAGCCCACCGACCACCCACCCCAGACGCACACTGACAACGGCAGGCTGCCCTGCAGCCACAGCCACCCCAGAGCAACTTGACGGAAACACGGCCACCAACCCATGCCAACGCCCCCCCCCAACCACTCCCGAAAACCAAGACACACCCGCTGCCAATGACACCAGGGGCAAAGCGCCCCACCCCCTAACACAACAGCAGGGCGGCCAGGACAAGCTGGCCCCGAAACGCCAACCCCCATGCCACTAGGTGGACTGCCCCACCCCCGCCACTCAGCAAAGTTCTCCTACCCATACACACATCCTCCACCCCCAGACATCCACCCACAGGTAACCGCACCCATACACACACGTTCCCCCACTCACCATCACACATACTCACCCACACCCACACATAGCCCCACCTGCCCACTCACAACACACACACCCACTTCGCACCTGCTCATACACAAGCCCCCACTCATACCCACTCTCTCTCTCTCTCTCTCTCACACACACACACACACACACACGCACACACACACACACACACACACACACACACGCAGACCCCAGTAGACGGGGCGGGCAACCCAGGATGCAGGCACCTTCCCCAGGGTGCCACCAGGGCCCCAGGGAGAACACGACCCCGCTGCGAAAGGACGCACCGGGGCCAACCCACACCACTGGTGCACACCAACCCCGGCCCGGGGGGGGGGGCGCCCCTCCCCAGCACCAGGGGCCCAGGGCCAGACCCAGACCCCCCCGGGAGGCGAGGCTAGCCGGCCAGGGGCCACAGCCCACCCCCCCAGCCCACCTCGCAGCCCCCCCCGACCGGGGGGGTTGGGGGGCAGCCAGCCACCAGAGGCGCCAAGGAGAGCAAGCCACCACCCACCACCCCTCACGTTATAGAATTAATAAGCAGGGACCAGAAAGAATTGAATTCTGTCAATTGATTATTTGAGGAGGCTGACAATCTCTCCAGGCTAATATAATCCAATAGTAAGTTATTATAATAAGTCATGCATAAGTTATTTCTTGATTTCCAATTCATGAGGATAGTTTTCTTTGCGATGCATAAGGTGGTGAGAACCATGTGTGACATCCTTGCATCTATATTTATTTCATTTAAATCACCTAATATGCAAAGTGTGGTTGAGGATGGGACACTATACCCAAGCCATGCCAACTTCTTCTTCTTTGTCGATCGCTAGATGGTCACACCAGCTACCCTGACGAATGCTGCCGTCCTGCGGAGGTCCCCGACGTCCCCGTGCAGCTTTTGGTTCAGCGATGTGAGGTCAGGCCACGTAGCTCATCTGAGTGCAGCGTGGTCTAGGCAGTCTTGGAGGAGGTGTTCGCTGGTCATTTGGGCGGTATCACATGGGCATCTGTCCGATTGTCCAACTTTAAATTTCTGGTGCATGTAAGCATGCATTCTGTTATGTCCATTTCGGAGTCTGAACAGAACGACTTGGTCAGCCCTGCTCAGACTGTAGTAGTTGTCATCCTTGCAGAAGTTTGGGTGTTGCTGCTGCCACTTCTTGTGATACAGGGCCTTAATATTGGTTTTCCCCTCACTGTAAGAGACCTGCCTGTCTTCCTGGTCTTGCTGCCCACCCTCCTTAGCAAGTCTGTCAGCCGTCCCATTTCAATAGACTCCACAGTGGGCAGGAATCCACTGGAGCAATACGTTCGCCTGTGTGGCTAGTTGAGACAGAGTGAGGGTGAGCTCATTCAGTTCTTTGCGTTGGGGGTCCTGAAGTGCATCCAAGACAGAGATGGCATCAGTGAAGATGACGACCCGCTTGTGTGCCTTGTCTTGATGTTCCCTGACGTGGGCCGCTGCTGTTCTCAGGGCCTCTGCCTCAGCCCTGAAGTTGATGGAGTACTTGCCAGTCGTAATGGGAATGTGGGTCTCCTCGTCAGCGTACCTGATGTACGCGCCACCTCCTCCCATTCCTGGTTGTTTCCATGGCAGAATCGTCTGTGTAGATGTGAGTCCACTGCTCTTCAGGGTAGGCAGACTGAATGAACTCCAGGGCCAGCGACTTCCTCTCTTGGTCTGACTGTGTTCCTTTCTTCCCAATGCCTGATATGTCTGTGCGTATGGCTGGGAAGTTCTGTCGGTTCCAGGAGGGAACAGATGCTGTGGGTGGTATTGGTGTGGGCATGTGGTCCAACAGTTCTGGGTCTCTCCTTTCAAGTGTCCTGCTCTGGTGGATGAAGCTCGATCTCTTGAGTCTCCCTTTTGTTGGCTTGCTCAGTCTGTCCTTCATGGGATGGTTTTCCAGTCTTTTGAATTTGGCGGCCTGGGTCAGTACCTTGACGTTTCTTCTGTCTTCCAGTGGTGCAAGGCCCGTCGTTGTCTCCAGCGCTTTGATAGGGGTACTGCATATGGCTCCTGTCATCATTCGTATGACTTGGTTTTGGAGTCTGTCCAGCTTCTCAGTGTTGCTTTTGGCAGCTGTTGAGGTTGCCGCCATGCCATACTCCAGAACAGGCCGAATCTTCCCCACATAGAGCTTCTTCAGGACACCCTGGTCTGCACCCCAGTCTGTTCCTGACAGTTTCTTCATTAGGGCCATCATGATCTTTGCTCTTGCCTGGTTCTTGTGCAGCTGGTTCTTCCAAGTCAGTCTGTGATCCATGGTGATCCTGAGGTATGTGGGTGTATATTCAGCCTGGAGCTCATGGGAGTTGATCTGCAGTTTCACCTTCTGGGGTTGGGTGGACAGGGTGAAGACGGTGTATGTAGTCTTCCTCTCATTTAAGCTCATAAGCCATGACTTGGTCCATGCCTCTATCAGCCGGAGAGCTTGCTGCAGTCTGTAGTTTGCCGTCGCGATGCTTTCCTCACTGCACCAGAGGGCTAAGTCATCAGCGTAGATGGCACCTCATACGTTCCTTGGCAAAGTCTGGATGATGTCCTTGATGAATACAAGGAAGAGTGTTGGGGAGAGCACTTCTCCTTGTGGGACTCCTTCCCTCAGCACCTTCTTCTTGCTGGAGTACTGTCTGACCTGGGCTCTGGCTCTTCTGTTGTGCAGGTATTGGGCGATCCACTTGTACATGCACCCAGCGACACCGCACTGACACAGTTTCAGCTTGAGGCCGTCTTTCCATACCTTGTCAAATGCCTTTTCTAGGTCAATCCACACAGCGAGGGTGTGCTTCTTTTCTTGGAAGGCATCTTCTATGGCTTGAGAGATGTATGTTATTTGGTCTTCTGTAGACCGGTTCTGCCTGAAGGCTGCTTGCTCTGGGCCGATGTGTTGTTTTCTTCCAAGTGCCACATGAGTCTGGTGTTGATGAGACACTTTAGCAGCTTTCCTTTGCAGCTTGTAAGGCTTATGGGGTGATAGCTTTCAGCCTTCAATTTGTCTTTGCCTTTTTTGTGCACTGGAATCATCGTGGCTTCTCTCCAGATCTGTGGCACAGTCCCTGATCTCCAACTGTTGTTGAACAGCTGCAGAAGTTTCTTCTTGGTTTTGGGGCCAAGGTTCAGCAACATTTCATTTGTGATCTTGTCAGATCCAGGGGCTTTTTTCAGCTTCTGTGTTGACATTGCATCCTCCAGCTCCTTGAGAGTGAATGGCGAGTTCATCACTGGTTCTATCTGTGTGTTCTGATGAACTTGCTGGGCTCCTCTGACATCCCTTCTTCTCTCTGGTGGAATCTGAAAGTGGCTCGTGTTCACATACTGGTTGATGAAATGGTCTGCTGCTTTCTTGCCAGTCAGCAGTTCTTGATCTGCCTGTACTGTGATCGGTGAGCTTTTGCTGTTCTCGTCATTGAGGGCTTGAGCCAGTTTCCAAAGCTTGTTGCCATCCTTGTCCAAGTTGAGCTGCTCTGTCTTTTCTTGCCATCTCTTTCGAGCTTCCTGTATAAAGGTCTGCCTGTGTTTTGCAGTGGCCGCCTTCAGGGCAATGTTGTTTTCTACTGTAGGATCTACTTCTACTTTTTTCCTTGCCTCTGCCACACTGTCTTCAAGCTGCTGGAGCTCCTCTGTCCAGTAAGGCCTATAGTTCTTTCTGGCTCCCCGAGGAATAGATTCATTTGCAGCCTTTAGAATAGCATGGTTCAGCACTCTGACTTTCTTGTTGAGGTTCTGCTGCTTGTGACGGTCCACCAGTGTTGAGAAGCGCTCCCAGTTGGCCTTCTTGTAATTCCACCTGGGGAATGTCTTAGCTTCTTGTGGTTTGTAGCTGATGTCCAGTCCAATCTTCACAGGTTTATGGTCACTTCCCCCGAGCTGGCCAAGTATCGTTGTTGTTGCCTGCCTGGCCATGTCGTTGGTGGCAAACGCAAGATTGGGCGTGGTGTTACTCAGCCATACCCTGGAGAAGAACATTGGTGGATCATCAGGATCATTCATTAGCAGAAGACTGTTGTCGACTTGCCAATCTTCCATCTCCTCTCCTCTTCTATCTGCTTTGCTGTATCCCCATGCCTCTGAGTGACTGTTGAAGTCACCGATGACTAAGCATCGGTGGTCTGGGAGTTCCATTTGGTCAAGTGAGAGATCTTGCTCAGGGGGGCAGTACACATTGAAGATCGTGACGCTTTCATTGTGAACCATGATTCGAACTTCATGGATTTCTGCCTGGTTGTTGGTACTGATGTCAAACTCTTGTGCTGGTATGGCGTTTTTGACAAGAATCGCCACTCCTTCTTTTGTCCTTCCTTTTCTGTCTTTCCTGAAGACCTGGTATCCCCTAACACTGAAGCGTTGGTTTTCCTTCAGGTGGGTCTCCTGTAGGTAGGCGACATCAATGTCTTCTGAGTGGAGTCTTTCGGCAAGGGATATTTTTTTGTTGTAGACTCCTTCTGCATTCCACTGGAGGATGTTAACGTTCCTCTCCTTTGGTGTCTCTTTTCGGCCAGTTGCATTCCTCGTTCTCCATCCCCTGGTCATGCAGGACGAGGTGAGGTGACCTCCGGTAGCTGACGGTGGGCCCCTGTGAGGCTGAGGGTCCGGCACTCTTCCTCCCCGGCGGATCCCCAGAGGACGAGCACCATCACGTGCAACATCGGTGTGACTCATCATGAAGCGGATATGCATGATGCAGAGGTTTGTGGCACTGCAAGGGTCCTGCATCTCCGTCTTCAGCCGTGGACGTTTGTCGGGGGTCCCTCCCCTAGACCAACTGCCTTCCATGGCTGGGCTGTCGAGAGCTTGGTCCACCCTGTAGAAAGGTTGCCTGCCAAGGCTTTCCAAGACCCTTCTTCCCGTGCAATTGTCTGTCCTCTTCCGCCTTCACAGCCGTTGGGAGTTCGCTCTCCTCTTTCGCCTGTTCCGCCGTTGGGACATTTGTTGCTGTAACAAACTTGGGTTTTCCATGAGTGATTTGTTCCATGCTGCACAACCCCCAACCTGGAGGACCAGGGTGCACTCTTTAGTCTGGCCTCTACCCCACGTGGACCTGTTCGACATGGTTGAATCTTCTGGGAGCACTAGGCTCCCATCGACATAGCTCCAGGGGTTGCTGAGGCACACAAGCCGCTGCACCCCAACAAGGTATGTGCACCATTGGCAGTGGAAATTCCGACAAGTCATCACATGTCTTCTGCCAGAACTTTTGAACCGGTGCACAGGACCACATAGCATGCATATACCTATCCGGGACATTGCTGGTGCAGTGAGAGCAGATATTTGTGTGACTCAGGCCCATTTTGAACATCCTTTGTCCTGTGTAATGAATTCTATGTAGAACCTTATACTGTATAAGTTGTAAGTTAGAGTTTTTAGTCATCTTAAAAGTGTTTAAACGTATTTGTGTCCATAAACTTTCCTCCTTATTGATCGATAGGTCTGTCTCCCATTTTAATATTGGAAGAGATACGGACTCATCCAGTTTTGATAATTGTCCATGTATTTTCAATATCAATTTAGGGGAACGAAGATTTAGAAACTCTGCCACCTTAACTGGTACCTCTAAATCTGTCTGATTCAGATTAAATCTTGCCTTTATTATGGATTTAAGCTGTTGGTATTCAAAATACTTTTTATCACTGATGTCATACTGTGACACTAGTTCCTGAAATTGGATAAAATTTCCACCTTGAATAAGATGTTCTAAGTTATTTATTCCCTTCACTTGCCATAGTGGAAATTTTAATGTCCTCTTTTGTTGCAAAATATCTGGATTATTCCAGATGGGCATGAGTTTACAGGGGACAAGTGAAGACCCAGTTATCTAAAAATTTCCACCAAGCCGTCAGAGAGGAGCTGATATTAATGCTTTTAAAACAGTCATGGCATTTAATACAGGGACTTATAAAAGGTAAGTCAGAGATATTTAGTGACCCACAGAGAGCCTGTTTAGCATTTAACCATGGGTTTCCTAGTGGGGTTGATTTTGTCTATTTTGAAACAAACTGCAGTCTATTGGCTAAAAAGTAATTTAAAAAAAATTGGTAGATCTAAGCCTCTGCACTCTTTCACTTTTTGAAGAATTTTTAAACTAATCCGTGATGGTTTATCCTTCCATAAAAATTTACTTATATTTGAGTCTAGAGACTTAAACCAGGCCATTGATGGTTGGGTAGGAATCATTGAGAACAAATAGTTGATTTTAGGAAGGACCATCATTTTAACGGTTGCGACTCTTCCCATTAGTGATAAAGGTAGTGTCCTCCAGTGCATAAGGTCATCTTGTATTGTTTTTTAAAAGGGGAATGTGATTTAGTTGCAAAAACTCTGAGAGCCTGGGGGAAATCTCTATTCCTAAATATTTAATATCTATAGCTAACTAATGGAGCTACTTGTTATGTTGTTATTGGGACATATTATTGTGTGACACGGGTGGTGGCTCCACCTTTCCGATTCTGCTGCCACCTGAGGTATAAGAGGGGTGTGAGGAAGAGAGGCGGTCTCTTTGGCCTCCTCTCAGCCTGACAGCAGCGCCTGTATTGTGAGAGTGAGTCAACAATAAAGTCATGTTCAGTTCAACTTTCAGTCTCGTCCTTGGTTCCTGTTTTACCGACATAACATTTGGTGACAAGGGTAAAAGTATTCGTCCATTTTTGGAGTCTCCGGGTGAGCCACCAGTCCCTTGGGCGAGGTGGTTCACCGCATTTCAGAATTACTTGGTGGCATTCAACCTTGGTAGACTGGAGAAGTTACAAGCACGGGCACTGTTGGTTCATAATTTGGGAATGGAAGGACAACGTATCTCTAGTAACTTGGGCGACAGTGATAGCTTTGACGAAGTGGTTGAACTAATGGCGCAACAGTTTTGTGCCTTGGAAAACGTCATTGTCTGGAGGATTCAGTTTCGACAGTGCCACCAGCAGATGGGTGAGTCAGTAGAGCGGTATGTAGCAGACCTATGCCAGCTGGCCAAGGACTGTCAGTTCGGAGCATTAGAGGAAGAGATGGTTCGTGACCAGTTGGCGGAACATATCCTTTGCCTGGTGACAAGGTAGAAGCTCCACACACACTTGGGCGAGCTGACGTTAGCCATGTCCATCGAGCTAGCTCAACAGTGTGAGGTGGCAGACAAGCTATCACGAGAGCCTAGCAAGGGAGCGGCACTCCGCCATTTTGAACCACAGTTGACAGTGCAGGCAGTGGACCCGGACAGCAGCGATAGCATGGAGGATGATGAAGCGCACGCTAATGATGTGAAGATGAAGTCTCGCCCCGGATCGCCCAGTCTTTGAGTTGTGGGTCCACCAAGCACTGTTATAAGGATAGAGAGTGTCCAGCAAGAGGAAGATGCTGCAGCAAGTGCGGCCTCCTGCATCATTTTGCCAGGGCATGTAATAGATTCAAGCGAGGGGACCCAAGACGCAACGAAGACCACCCCCCCCGCTCCAACTCCCATGATCATTCACACTGTATTCCCGAGTACCGACGGTCGTTCCTATTGTGTGGTGAAACTGGACGGGGTAGCGGTGCCACTACTGATTGACACGGGTGCGGTGAAATCCCTGTTGAATTGGTCTGCTGTGAGGAGTTTGTTCCCACATTATCAAGTGACAGGTCATTCAGCACCGCCGTGTGGGTATGGTGGAGGAAGATTGGCCACAGTGGGATCGGTGGGACCTGACAGCTCGGTACAAGTCAGTGGAGGTGTCCAGCTTGAAGTTCATCGTGACTGCCCGTGGTGAGAATATTATGGGGTGTGATCTCTTTTATGGATTGGGCTTCACCATCACCAGCAGTGTTGGAGAAGAGTGGTTGGGCTGTGGTTTGTGGGACCGGCCGGTTCTGCGAGTGGTGGACAAAGCTGTGTGGGATGAACCTTTGCCTAGTTTTCTGGTCAATGAGCAGGACCAACCCCACCCAGGGCCATCGCGGGAGGGTCCCGGTGCCAGTACCCAAGTAACCCTAACTAAGGGAACTGGATGGCGTGGTGGGACGCCCATGACGGCGGGTGGAGCCGAGTGGATGGCCCATTCTGTTTCTGGAGTTTGGCTGGAAGGTACCAGTGAGCAGGGGGTCACTACAGCTTCGCTGGCAGCAAAAATGAAAGAGAGCGGGGCAGGACCAGCTGGCACGGTGAAACGACGTGCCAAACAGAGACACTGGAAGCTGAGTAGGGCTCCTCTGGGGGTCGTGGATTTGGTCTGACCCAGAGAGGAGGCCTGGTCAAGAGGTGTTCGGGGCAAACGCCGATGAGAAAATGACCAGGGACAGCTGCAGGTGGTGGCTCTTGGAGAAGATGGCTACCTCCAGCTATCTGATGGCTCGTGGAGACATCCAAATGAGCTGTGGCGCACCCGAGAGGAAAAGGAGGTGTTTGGGCTTCGACGTAGGTCATCCCTGGGAGCGAAGAAAAGAAGGTGCACTGGTGGGGGAACCATCTGAAGGTTTTCCGGGGGGTGGTTCCTCTACTGGGGCAGACTGATGGTTGAGAAATGTATATGATGTATGGAAACAGGGGATAATCACCGGGGTTAGTAAAGAATTAGTTCTGTTTAAGGGACTGTTTTATGTTTCATATTATTTTAGGAACACGGCAGTATTTTGATTTTATACGGACTGTTTTATTTGGTTCAGACGGCAGAATAATCCGTCTTGCCGTGTAGGAGTGGGACAGTAGTTCACCTGTTCACCCCTAGTTTTAGTTGTTTTGAGAGAGTGTGATAGATTGTTTAGGTATTTCTGTTTAGTTTTAGTGTATGATTCGGGTTCCAAATTGGGAAAAGTTTCAATTGTATGCATGTGTTGGACCATTTTTTTGAAGGGGGGGAGTGTTATGTTGTTATCGGGACATATTATTGTGTGACACAGGTGGTGGCTCCACCTTTCCGTTTCCGCTGCCACCCGGGTATAAGAGGGATGTGAGGAAGAGGGGCGGTCTCTTTGGCCTCCTCTCAGCCTGATGGCAGCGCCTGTATTGTGAGAGTGAGTCAACAATAAAGTCATGTTCAGTTCAACGTTGTCATGAACTGAGCTGGGCCCAGTTTCATGGCATCTTTCTGTTTCTTGGTTATTGTGTTTCATGTATCTGTTATGTCCCGAAATAACCACAAGCCAGAGGAGAGCTGGAAGGAACATTCTCTCTTTATTATTAACCAGAACTCTTATATTTATATGCCCAGCCGTAGCCTGCCTGACATCACGCCGCCCCACCTAGACCAGGCTATGGCAACCCCCATGGTACAATTCCCTATGTTATACCCCCCCCCCCCCTTGGAAAAATCCAGAACCACAACAAACATGCAAAACAGAAGACAACTATATACATATCTAAACACCAACCAAAACAAATCAAATACCACACTCCTATTTTTCCCCAGTCCTCCCAGTTAACGAAATCGTCAAAGTACTTTGGCCGCCGTTGTTCCCTAATTGGGCGACCCTCGCAGGGACGCTCCTCCACCAGCACCGACAGCTCCATCTGAAAGCCAGCACCCGACTGACCTCCCCAGTCCAAAGAGTCATTCAAAACATCCAATGCGGGGTCGCTCGCCACCTCCAGTGGGGACCTCCGCAGCCGACTTGCATGCCACCTAGACCCATCATCCAGCTCGAAAGTGTCCAGACCTGTCCGTCTCACAATTGTGTGCGGCCCAATCCACAGCCGTTGAAGCTTGTGGGTGTGTACAGGATGTCTGACCCACATCCTATCCGCTAGGTTCAGGCCATGTCCTTTCACACAATGCTTCCTGTCGAATAAGTCCTTCATCCGCCGTTGCCGTTCCATGACCCTGCGCCTCAGCACCCCCGAATCCTCACTGCACTCCCTTTGAGCTAGCCCCAGTCGTCTCACCGGAAGCGACAACTCCCTTCCTAGCATCAGCGCTGCTGGGGAGCGACCCGTCGTGGCGTGCACCGACGCCCTATAATGGAGCAGGGTGTTGTGCAGAGTGTCGACGAATTAAAACCCATCAGCCAGATGAGCTCTCAACCCATTCTTTAAAGTCCTATTAATTTTTTCCACATTCCTGTTGGCCTGTGGGTGGTACACCGCTGTCTGGATGTGCTTAATCCCTCTTGCCCGTAGGAAAACCTCAAAAGCCTCTGAAATAAACTGCGGGCCATTTTCCGTTGTCACTGAAGTCGGGGTCCCCCATCTAGCAAACAGCAATGACAGGAACCCCGTAATGACCTCAGTTGTCACCGAGCCCGTCAGAAGCACTTCCGGCCATTTAGAAAACAAGTCGTACGCCACCACCAGGAACCTGCTGCCCAGGGGGGCCATGTGCAGTTCACCGCAAATGTCCAATTCGATGTGTTCCCAGAGCCCCTCTGGGTAAACAATCGGCCGGAGATGGGGTGGTGGTGGCCTACCAGTTTTACCACTCTCCAGGCACGGGACACAGTTTCTGACCATTGTTTCAATGTATTTGTCAATCCCTGACCACCAAACTGAATCTCTGCCCCGCTGTTTGACTTTAACCACCCCAAGGTGGCCCTCATGCAACATGTCCAGCACACATCCTCTCAGCGCCTTCGGGATCACCGCGCAATGGCCTCTGGCCACACACACCTCGTCCCAGCAGCTGAGCTCATTTCTGAACCGATGGAACGGAGCCAGGACCCCTGGTGCTCTGGCCAGCCAGCCCTCTCTGATCACCGTGCGCAGTCTCTTCATCACTTGGTCATTCTCCGAAACCTCCTTAAGTTCCTCAGGAGACACAGTGTCCCGGAGAGTCCCATGTAGGGCGTGGACCAGTTTCATCTTGACTGGGTCCACGATCTCCACACCCAGCACCAACACACACGTCGGGGCCCTAGACAGAAGGTCCGCTACGACGTTGTCCTTGCCCGGAGTGTACTTAGTCTCAAAGTTGTAAGCCCTGAGTCTTTCGGACCACCTGTGGATACGCAGCGGCCTGTGGCCCGACCCCGAAGTCTCCAGCAGGGTCGTCAACGCTTGATGATCCATCCTCAACGTGAAACACCGGCCACAGAGGTACATGTGCCACTTCTCACAGGCCCAAACACAGGCCAGCGCCTCCCTCTCGCCAACAGCGTACTTCCTCTCAGCCCCTGACAAAGATCTTGACGCGAAAGCGACTGGACGCTCTGTACCATCCTGCACCCGTGACATTACTGCCCCCAGGGCGGAATCAGAAGCGTCACAGGTCATGATCATAGCACAGTTCGGGTCAAAATGGGCCAAGACTGGGGGCGAGGTGAGCTGCCGTTTCAGCTTCCTCACAGCTGCCGAGCAGGCAGGAGTCCAAACCCAAGGCGTGTCCTGTTTCAGCAGCGCTCTGAGTGTCTCAATCGTTTCAGAGTATCTTGGAATGAACTGTCCATAAAAATTCACCATTCCCAGGAACAATGAGATCTCCGCCGGCGAGGAGGGGTCCACGAGGCAGAGCACCGCCTCCACGTTCAAAACCAAAGGCTTCAGTCCATCTCCTGACAGCTGGAAACCCATAAAGTCCGCCGCCAGGACACACTTGTCACTGTTCAGAGTAACCCTGTGTTCCTGCAGCCTCTTCAGGACCCTCTCCAGCCTCCTGTCGTGTTCTTCACTCGACGCCTCGTGCACCACGATGTCGCCAAGGTACATGACTACCCCCTTCAGGCCGGCTAATATGGTAGCCATGACCTTCTGGAAGCAGCTCGGCGCCGAGCTCAGGCCAAAAGGCATCCTTGTGTACCGGAACACCCCCATGTGCGTCACGAAGGCGGTCAGGTTTCTGCTGTTCGGGTGTAATGGCACCTGCAGGTAGCCCTGCCGCAGGTCCAACTTCAAAAAAACTTTCGCCCCACTGAACGTCACCGTCAGTTCCTCCATAGTAGGCAGCGGGTACTTACCCGGGACAACCGCCTTATTCACCGCTCTGAGGTCGATGCAAGGCCTAATGCTCCCCCTTTCTTCTTTGCCACCACGAGATTGGAAATCCACGGGGAAGCGTCGGCCTTCTCAATGACACCCGACTCCGACAGTCTATTCAGCTCCATCGACACCTCCGCCCGCAGCGCCAGTGGGAGATTCCTCAATGGTTGAATCTTCAGCATGATGCTCTCATTCACTAGAGGCTGGTGATAAAATGCATCAATGCGGTTTAAACCCATGAATAGCTTCGACCAGCGGAGGCGCCAGTCCGCACCCACAGACAGCACTCAAGAGTCTTCAGGGTCCATTATAGAAAACCCCAATCGTCCCAACAGGTCAACCCCCAGCAGGTCGGTCCCCTGACGTGCCACTTGAAACGTAAAGTTAGGGACCCTCTTTGACCCGCAGGTCACCTCAAAGTCCGCTGTGCCCGCCATTTTGATCTCCACATGGCCGTAGCCAAAAAGTCTCACTGCTCCACCCTTAGTGTGTTTTGAGGGGAACAGACGCCGCAGGGATGGGGGGCTCAGGATCGACCTCCCGGCCCCCGAGTCCACCATAAGTGACACATCAATTCCGTCCAGTTGGAGGACGTACCACTTCAGTGGGCCTTTCCCCATCCTTGCAGCGTGAACCTGAGCCGGGCCTCCGAGTCTTCCCACCTGCAAGGCCGCTCGCCTCTTCTTCTTCTTCTTTTTCCTCTTTTTCCTGCCTCCACTACGCTGCCCATCAGCACACCAACTTCTGCGTCTGGCGGGAAACTGTGCTTAAGCAACTCTTGGCTAGCCTTAGCCCTCTGCTCCAACTGGGCCACCGAGTTTTCTCTTCTGGTCAACTCCAGCACTTCCCCCCATGACGTCGGCTCCGCAGCTAACAGAAAGTTAGCTGCTAACTGTGAGCATCTGGCGCCATGCGCTAACTTGTCCTTAACCAGTCTAAAAGCCTGCGGCTCAATATTACCCTTCTGCGCCAGGCTAAGAAGTTCCAGCAGAAAAGAACTTAGTGACTCACCCTTCCATTGCCATCTCTAGAAGAATTCCCAGCAGCTCTCTGAGACCGTGGAGGGGTCGCCAAACGCTCCGTCCAACACCCTCATGCATTCCTCCAGTGAGACATCCTGGCACCGACCAAGAGCGATTCTATGTCCCTCAGTGCCGAGGTGATGGAGTAAAACACTCTTCTGCGTTTCCTAGCTGGCCGAGTCCAGGCCCGCCGCTGTCATGAATGCCTCGAAACTCTTTTTCCATTGAGGCCATGACAAGGTCGGTAAACCTGGGTGCTCCAAAAAAACAGGCATGTGCCCAATGCACGCCGCCATTATTATCATCCTCGTCGTCAATTGTTACGTCCCGAAATAACCACAAGCCAGAGGAGAGCTGGAAGGAACATTCTCTCTTTATTATTAACCAGAACTCTTATTTTTATATGCCTAGCCGTAGCCCGCCTGACATCACACCGCCCTGTCCAGACCAGGCTACGGCAACCCCCAAGGTACAATTCCCTTTGTTATAGAATCCTTTTGAGTTCCATATTGGGTTTCACTGTTCAGTCTGTTCTGTTGTATTTTTGATGCTCCTCTGTTACAATTTGTTCTTTGGTCATTGTTTGTGTTATTTGTAATTATCCTGCAGTCTGTGTTTGGTTTTTATGTTATTTATTTCTAGTAGTCACGCCTCCCTCTCCTGCCTGCTAATGACAGGTGATCCCAATCTGTCATTGTCCGCCTCTCCTTACTCAGGTTCACACACCCACACACCTTCACACCGGCAATCACTCTGGCCATTAGCATCTGGCCACTTAAGCTCTGCTCAGCCAGTTGTGATTGCCGAATTATTGCACACTCAGCATTTGTTGTTTGGACTACTTGTACTATGGCTGCTTGACTAGATGCCCTGCCCGATATTTAGTACCACATCATTCAGCGTGTCATTAGTCTTCTTTTCTGTTTTTGTTTCTGTTCTTGTTGTTTCTGTTCACACATTTGATCGTCACTTCCTTGTGGTAACGTATCGTCACTTCCTGTTTTGCTGTCTGCCTGTGTGGTTTGCTCTCCAGCTCTCGAGCCACTAGTTATGGCTACTACCTCTCTTTCCTCTCCTCCTCTGGTGTGCTCTCTCTGTCAGATGTTTAGCTACACCTCTGCCTCTTTTAGTGATAACGGTAAATGTAATAAATGTTGTCTTTTTGAGGCGTTCGAGGCGAGGTTGTCTGATTTGGAATCCCGGCTCCGCTGCATTGAAACACCGTCTGCGCCAGTTAATCTCGACGGACGCCCATTAGCTGCAGCGGAGCTAGCTAGCGTAGGTCCCACTGTCAGCGGTTCCCCGGCTCTCCTCAGCAGCGAGGAGACTGGGTGGGTGACGGTGAGAAGGAAGCCTAGTCGCAAAGCCCCGGTTCACCACCAACCTGTTCACGTTTCTAATCGTTTTTCCCCGCTCAGCGACACACCCGCTGAGGAAAAAACTCTGATCATTGGCGACTCTGTAGTCAGAAACGTGAACCTAGAGACTCCATCGGCCATAGTCACATGCATTCCTGGGGCCAGAGCAGGCGACATCGAGTCAAATTTGAAAATGCTGGCTAAAAGTAACTGTAAATATTCCACAATTGTTATTCACGCCGGCATTAATGACATCCGTCTCCGGCAGTCGGAAGTCACGAAACTTAATATAGAATCGGTGTGTGAGTTTGCAAAAACGATGTGTGCCACTGTAGTATTCTCTGGGCCCCTCCCCAATCTGACCAGTGATGACATGTTTAGTCGCTCGTCATCCTTGAACCGCTGGCTGTCTGTGTGGTGTCCTAAAAATGACGTGGGCTACATTGACAATTGGAGCTCTTTTGGGGGAAAACCTGGTCTTATGAGACGAGACAGCATTCATCCCACTTTGGATGGTGCTTCTCATTTATCTAACAATATGGCATCTTTTTTATCCAAATTTCCAAAACCGTGACTACTCAGAGTTGGGACCAGGAAGCAGAGTCGCAGTCTTACACGCCTCTCTGCAGCTCCTCTTCATCCGCCACCCCTCAGCTTAGCCCCTGTCTTCCCCATCAGAGAATCGTTGTCTGCTCCCTCCAAAGTAAATAAAAATATAATGTATAAGCATCCCAAAGTGATAAAGCAAAATATTGGTAAAACTCAAATTAAACATAAAGCCTCTAAATTGAATGATTTGGCCTCTGTTCCTCCTCATAATTTAAAAATTAAATGTGGTTTATTAAATATTAGGTCTCTAACTCCCAAGTATCTGTTAGTCCATGATCTGTTAATCGATCATCAGATTGATTTAATTTCCCTTACAGAGACTTGGTTAGGACAAGAGGATTATGTTGGTTTAAATGAATCAACTCCCTCTGGTTATTTAAACTGTCCAAAATCCCAGAAGTTCTGGTCGTGGAGGAGGAGTAGCATCAATTTACCATTCCAAATTACTAGTTAATGTAAAGCAAAAAAACATGTTATAATTCCTTTGAGGGCCTGGTCCTCAGTGTTGGGCACTTTAGCAATTCCAGGTTAAACCCAATTTTATCTGCCATAGTTTATCGTCCACCATCAACCTATTCAGAATTTTTATCCGAATTTCCTGATTTCTTAGCTGATTTAGTGCTGAAATCTGATAGAATAATTATAGTAGGGGACTTTAATATACATGTGGATGTAGATAGTGACTGCCTTAATGTGGCTTTTAATTCAATATTAGACTCGATTGGGTTTTCTCAGAAAGTAGGAAATTCTACTCATTACCTCCACCATACATTGGACCTTGTTCTGACATATGGCATAGAAATAGAAAATCTTGTAGTGTCTCCTCATGACCCTGTACTGTCAGACCATTGTCTGTTAACCTTTGATTTTACTATTTCTGACTATCTGGCTCCTAAAGAAAAATATTATCACAGTAGATGCCTCTCAGATGATGCTGTTTCCAAATTTATGCAGATTGTTTCCTCTATGCCATGTGTCAACACAACGGAAATAAGCTATAGACAGCTTGCTCCTTCTGTAATTGATAACATGGTGGATAGTGTTTCAGCTTCTCTGCATCAGGCTCTAGACTTGGTGGCCCCCTTAAAAAAGAAAAAGTCTAATCAGAGATTTTTAACTCCTTGGTTCAACACAGAAACTCGTAGCTTAAAACAGAAGACTCGTCAATTAGAAAGAAAATGGCGCTCTACTAATTTAGATGAAATCTATTTAGCCTTGGAGAAATCATCTTTTAATTTATAAAAAATCTCTTAGAAAAGCTAGAACGAGTTATTACTCTGCATTAATAGAAGAGAACAAGAATAATCCCAGGTTTCTTTTCAGTACTGTAGCCAGGTTGACAAAGAGTCAGGACTCTGTCAATCCTAGCATCCCCTTAGAGCTTACTAGTCAGGACTTTATGAACTTTTTCAATAATAAAATTTCATCCATCAGAGATAAAATCAATCAGATTCTTCCCACAGTTAACTTAAATACTGTAACTACTACAACTCCTTCTATTGATGTCTGTCTTGATGAGTTTACTCCAATCGACCTTTGTGAGTTAGACAAAATAGTTTCCTCATCCAAACCTTCAACTTGTCTTTTAGACCCTATTCCTACCAGGTTATTTAAAGAAGTCTTCCCACTTATTGGTAGCTTTATTCTTCATATAATCAATTCTTCATTAACTTTAGGCCATGTACCGCAGGCTTTTAAAACGGCTGTAATTAAACCCTTACTCAAAAAGCCAACGCTAGATCCAGGAGCTTTAGCTAACTATAGACCAATCTCTAATCTCCCTTTCATTTCAAAAATCTTAGAAAGAGTTGTTGCTACGCAATTGTTTGACCACCTGCAGGGAAATGGTTTATTTGAGGAGTTTCAATCTGGGTTTAGAATCCATCATAGCACTGAAACAGCCTTAGCGAAGGTCACTAACGACCTCCTCATTGCATCTGATAATGGACTAGTTTCTGTACTTGTCCTTTTAGATCTTAGTGCAGCTTTTGATACTATTGATCATAATATTCTACTTGATAGATTAGAACACTATGTTGGACTTAATGGAACTTCGTTGCAGTGGTTTAGATCTTATTTATCTGATAGGTTCCAGTTTGTTCATGTAAATGATGAGTTTTCTCTCAGCTCAAAGCTTAGTCATGGAGTTCCACAGGGATCTGTGCTTGGCCCTACTCTTTTTAGTTTATATATGCTTCCGTTAGGCAACATTATTAGAAAGCACTGTATACATTTTCACTGTTATGCAGATGACACACAATTATACCTGTCAATGAAGCCAGATGATACTAATCAATTAGCCAAGTTAGAAGCCTGTCTTAAGGAAATCAAAGTTTGGATGACTTGTAATTTCCTGCTATTAAATTCAGATAAGACTGAAGTCATTCTTGTTGGTCCAAAAAACCTTAGAAATTCCTTTCCAAATCAAACTTTCAGTTTGGATGCAGTTACTCTTTCTCTTAATAGCTCTGTGAGGAACCTTGGAGTTATTTTTGATCAGGATTTGTCCTTCAATTCACATATTAAATTTGTTTCTAAGACTGCCTTCTATCATTTGCGTAATATTGCCAAGATTAGGAGCATCTTGTCTCAGAGTGATGCTGAGAAGCTGATCCACGCTTTTGTTAGCTCGAGATTAGATTATTGTAATTTTTTATTATCAGGTTGTCCTAAAACATCTTTAAAAAGTCTTCAGCTGATCCAAAATGCTGCAGCAAGAGTTTTAACAGGTACTAGAAAGAGAGATCATGTCTCTCCGGTTCTGGCCTCCCTTCATTGGCTTCCCATAGAGTTTAGAATTAAGTTTAAAATCCTTCTTCTTACTTACAAAGCTCTAAACAATCAGGCTCCTTTTTATTTAAAAGATCTGATACTACCGTATCATCCTAACAGAGCACTACGCTCCCAAAATGCAGGTTTATTTGTAATACCTAGAATCTCCAAAAGTACAATGGGAGGCAGAGCCTTCAGTTATCAAGCTCCTCTCCTGTGGAATCAGCTGCCAATCTGGATTCGGGAGTCAGACTCGATCTCTGTTTTTAAGAATAGGGCTAAAACCTACCTTTTTGATATAGCCTACAATTAGGGAGGGATCATGTGTTTCTGAACCCTCCCTTAGTTATGCTGCTAATAGGTTTAGTCAGCCGGGGGACCTCCAGTAATGCACTGGGCCTCACTCCTTTCCTCACTCTCTATGAAATATTTTTTTTTTGCTGGTCATTAACATTTGTTTGTTCTCTCCCATAGATTGAGTCCCCATCGTGCTGTTTGCTCTCTACATGTCTGTTCTTTTCTTCTTCTCTGTCCCCTCACCCCCCAGCCAGTCGCAGCAGATGACTGCCCCTCCCTGAGCCTGGTTCTGCTGGAGGTTTCTTCCTGTTAAAAGGGAGTTTTTCCTCTCCACCGTCGCCAAGTGCTTGCTCACAGGGGATCGCCTGATTGCTGGGGTCTTTCTGCAACTGTGGGGGTCCCCCCTACAGTTGATAGTGCTATGAGATGACTGTTGTTGTGAAATGCCGCTATATAAATAAAGTTGAATTGAATTGAATTGAATTGAATTGAATTGAATTCTTCACCTCAGACTGTACTTGGACTAATTTGGACTGCTCCAGTCCCCGTGAGTACTGTATGCTTCACCCCTGCCTTCCAATCACGCCTGGAGGTTTCGCCTGGGCTCATTCATTCATTCCTCCGCCGCAGTTCCGTCTGCGTGTGCCTTGAGACTCTTTTCTCCTGTTTGTACTCACTAGTGTGCCGTTGAGCGTTCTCACAGTTTTTCCCTGTACTCTTGGTGCCATTTATCTATTTGTTTGTTGGACTGCATTCACTGATTGTTTAATAAATACGCACTAACCTTCCTCTGCGCCCGGGTTTAGTCTTTATCCTCCGTGCGCTGCGTAAAAGCGCACGGGGACACGACAAACGTCTCATCCTTGGTTCCTGTTTTACTGACATAACACTACTGTCTGCCAGGCCACCTTTTAAGGTCATCTTCTCATCCCTAGATAGTCACGGGAAGTGGTATGATTATATTACTCTTTTTGAGGTGCAAAAAGCCGTGTTCCTGCATTTTTGACGCCGAAGTCATTGTTTTTTAACAAGGACAAGTTTCCCATTTCTGTAACAACCCCACCTTCTAAACTAGTACCGGAAGTTGCGCCCATAATTCACGCAAGGCATCATAGGAACTAGGAATAAGAGGTGGATAGTACACAATTATTTGGTGACTGTGTGTGCACACGTCATAGCTGAACTGTTTTAAACATGCACTCCGGTGTATATAAATCCCCTATAAAAACAAATTGTTGTCAAAAATGGTATCTTATGCCCATTTTTCTACAAAGAAAACCCTTTATTGCCTTACAGTTTTATGTCAAAATCTTTTCATTTTCCCCCCTCCCTCAAAGTCCAGGATTGGTCATTACTAGGCCCAACCACATACTACAAAGCTAATAGTGGCTAGCACTACATTATCAAAATAAATCCCGTGATAAAAAGACTTACCGCTAAATCTGTTTTGGCACAATAAGGGTAGCAGATTTCTGTTCTGCTCACCTAGCTGCCTGACAGGACAAGGGGGGCGGGGGGGGGGTAATGGGTTGAAGGACATGCCCATTTGTACGCATGGTGGCCCAGGATAATGACTGAAACTGCATCGGTTCTTAAAAGCAGTTTAATGGTAAAAAGCCATCTTAATTTGGATCAAGTTTTCAAAGCAGTTTGATAAAAATTACTAACTAGCTTGGAGGATAACTTCAGTTAGGCCAGAGTCCTGACTGGCTCAATACTACCCACGTACCAGCACCACGAATAGTTACATCACCAAAAACGCTTGTCTCAACTGGCATTTTTGCAGTGAAACTTCACAGCAAAAAAATAGAGATATGAGACATTGGAGCAATTTTGCTCTTGATATGTCTTGTAAGTCATAAAAAACTTGTTACAGACATGCTAATACTGTAAGAAAAAAAGCTCGATTTTTGGTGAAGTGTCACTTTAAAAATAGTTAAGTTGAAAACAGCCAGCCTTTTATAAACTGATGAGCCAATTGTATTCAAAAGTGTTTTAAAATAACATTTATTTTTAAATCTCAAATTCCCATTTCTGTATTTTACACACCTTAAATCTACTGTGGTTTAATCTCATACATAACTATGTAAATATGCTCTGTTTTCAAATCACAACTACATATTTTTGAGACATTTCACAATTTAACATATGGTGGGTTGAGGAGTTATTTTTGGAACATGCTGCAAAACTAATGAGGAAATCACTGAATGAGGAACTAAACCCACAACTGTCACACATTTATGTTTGACTCTGCACTATCACAAAATAATCTATTTGTTGACAGTCCTGGTTGTATTTTTTCACAGCTACACATTTAATTAGTCTGAGTAGAAAAAATGTTGTAATGAAAATATTTGACCAAAACTGTCTGAATATTTTCTTCCTATTTTGACGATCATTTGGGGACTTTTCTGCCAGACTTTCCACCGTATACCAGTATTTTTGTTAGTTTCTGTCAGCGCATTGTCTGTTTTTTACACTTTACGTCACACCATCTAATTACTAGTAGACAGTGTGACCGCTATGCGCTGGCAGGCGGAGGTGCATGTCAAAGATGTGTGGCGGCATGCAGTCTAATGCGCATTACTATTACAGTGCATGTCATGACAATCCGCTTTTGATCAGGAAAAAGGAGGTCTGTCTTCAGAAGCACATTGTTTAATGCTATTTCAGTGGCATTTTTTTCAATCGCGCAGCTCATGAGGAAATGGCATGCACTGGGATCTTAACAGTTATCATATAATTGCCTGTCATTTTAATTATATGATGACCAAACATTATTTTTTTATTCCATCCACACTCTTATTTTAATTGCAGACTTACCATTGGAGTCTATAGATTAAGCATTAATGTAGGATGTTTTTAGGGGAATAAATGAATGAACAGGGAGGATGTATGCATTCCAGTGTGATGTGCGGCGCACGGGGGGGAGGCACATCAGTCTGAAGATTTTTATTCCATTCACATTTTTGTTTTCATCATGGACTTATTAGGCATTAATGTGTTTATTTTTGGGGGAATAAACGAATGGATAAGGAGTGTGCAGCATTTTACTTTTCATTGTAACTCCGCAGAGAGACGGGAGATGCGTCCACATCTGCCTCGGCCACATGCCCTGGGTACCCAGCCGGACCAAGGCCACCCATCCCAGCAAGCTCCCCGACTGCCACCTGTCAGTCTCCAGCAGAGGCCGCCGAGAGCAGGCTCGCTTTGTAGTGGGGGTCATTGGTGAACAGGAAGCCGTGCCAGATCTTTTCCTACCCTCCTGCCTGGGAGAGACTGGGGCAGAGAGCCACAAACCTCGGTAGACCCCACACGAGATGGGGGAGACCCTCGGTTAGTGAAAGCAACAGGAGAGGCAGCACTCCCCACGGCTGGGGGCAACTTCCACGCCATTGTTAATTAAAGTTTATAAAAGCTTGCACAGGCATCATCCTCTTTTCGTGAAATTGACTACATGAAGTGTGCACTACATTAAACCAATTCAGCTGATTTTTTTTCAGCCTATTCTTCCCCATTTGTTGTTTCTAACATATGTAACTAACTGGGCATCAACTGTAATTGATGTCTTCCTTATTACCAAGCAGCATTACTATCGCGTGCATTTTGGCTCACATGCACGGGCCTTGGTCAGCGCAAAATCCGTCTTAAACCGTCATGATCACAGTTCAGTTTAGAAAATGTGCCTCTTTGCATTAAAGGGATGGGCATGAGTGCTTTGGATTGGGTAATCTTAAGACTAAAACACACCTCTGAATGATTAGACTGGCCTCTTTGCATTGTGCGTTCATTTCTATGCTGTTGTGATAAGGAAATGAACTTGGAAACACTCATAAACACATTCTGCATCAGTGACAGCTGACTGATCGACCATGTCATTGTAATACGGCCCATGGTGTGTTTGAGGATTTCAACCTTCTAAAATGATTTCTTGGGTCACATGATTACAGTAAAAATCTTAAAATCTCTCTTCATTTAGAAATAATTATATTTAATAATGATGGATTAGATTTCTGTGGCGCTTTAGGGGACCAGTCATTATTCCCAAGGCCCATTGGTCTGAAGGTCTATTTGTCCGAAAATTCCTAAGTTGACTATTTTTCATTGAAAAGGTTACATTTATGTCTAAACCATCATGGGGATACATTAGTTCATTAAACATGCTATTTATGGCAGACATAACAAGAAAAGACTCCAATTTAATTTTTATTGACCACATTTAAGCAATATTACATGAGAGGGAGTACTATATCAATAAATATAGTAACTGCGGGTGTGATACGTCTAATGCC
Source organism: Pholidichthys leucotaenia (assembly GCA_020510985.1). Taxonomy (NCBI): domain Eukaryota; kingdom Metazoa; phylum Chordata; class Actinopteri; order Cichliformes; family Pholidichthyidae; genus Pholidichthys; species Pholidichthys leucotaenia. The sequence goes on from CM035849.1 coordinate 97,548,627, forward strand.
CTCCATAGTTAGTATATTCATGATACCGTAATGACCTCGAGTGTAATATTGCTTGTCTACAACACTTCCACAAGCACAATTTATTAAATGACAGCAATACAAGACAAAATATTATGATTTGTTTGTTTAACCACATATTTTGCACAGCTGAGAAAAAAATTGTCCCTTCTAAATGTAGCCAGTAACTGTTGCTAAACATCTCAATCAGCATGAAGACGTCTATTGTCATTTCACACACATGTAAACAAATTAAATATTGTCAAGTGCAAAAGTAATAAGTGTTTATAAAACTTACCTGTTGAGTCAGTACTGCAGAAGACCCGAGATACAATGCCGGTAGCTAGCGGGTGGCTAGTAGTTAGCATGCTAGCGATTAAGCACAATTTGCTCACTTTTCTTCGCATTTTCAAATGAAGCAAAGAGTCCCTCGCCACAAAGGTATTGTGGTTCATTAATCGAGACAACAAATCCAACTCTAGCACTGCCTATTTTTTTAAACAGACATGAATTGACTTCACAATATTTATACAAGGGCAGACTTAGTACTTTTTTCAAAAGGGTGGGACTTCCGGGGCAGGTAAGAAATCTTTTCAAACAACACTGTTTTGTATTTAATAATGGTCGGAATCAGACTTATGCCATGCAGTGAACTGAACTTTTATTATGGACACACACAACTATATACAGTCTGGTCGTAGCCCGCCTGATGTCACACCACACAGGGCAGTTACGGCAAGCCCTAAGAGTCAAACACACATACACACCACACAACATTCCCCTTCCCCCTTACAAAAGTCCAAAACACATACACACAATTCAGACCCACCCCAATTTAGGACCCGAATCATGCACTAAGGGAAATAGCAGGGAAACAGTGAACTAGAATAGCCTAACACATTCACCCAAAACAACTAAAATCAGTGTTTTTTTTATACTAAATACACAAAATAATCCCCAGCCAAAGGTCAAACCGACTCGGAGGCCCAGGGCAGCCCCACGGCATGCGCGCTCCTGTCCACCACCTGCCCCCCGGATTGAATCAGAATCAGAATCAGAATCAGAATCAGATTTATTGCCATTGTTCATGTAGTACACAAACTAGGAATTTGTCTCGGTGCAATGCTGCAACATTAAACATGATAAAAATAAAAGATAGAAATAAAAAAACTATACATGCAATAAAGTGTAGAATAAGAATGAGTAATACTAGTCAGCAGTTTTAAATATATTAGCGAGCAGCAGATATTGTAGAGTACCACATAGTGCAGTCGGTAATGCAAAAAGAAAACAGTGATGATTGACATGAGTCTGGTTGAGCTGCTGTACGTAGTGCACGAGAGTCTAATAAGTCACTTAGTGTTCAGCAGTCTGATAGCAGAGGGGAAGAAGCTGTTCATGTGACGGGAGGTTTTAGTCTGAATGGACCGAAGTCTTCTACCTGAGGGGAGAGGGGCAAACAGTACGTGACCAGGGTGTGAAGGATCGGCTATGATCCGGCCAGCACGCCTCCGGGTCCTGGAGATGTACAGATCCTGGAGAGATGGGAGCTTGCAGCCGATCACCTTCTCAGCAGTGCGCACAACGCGCTGCAGCCTTAGTCTGTCCCTGGCAGTGGCTCCTGCGTACCACACGGTTATGGAGGTGGTGAGGATGGACTCGATGATGGCTGTGTAGAACTGCACTAACATCTTGGTGGGTAGCTTGAGCTTCCTCAGCTGCCGCAGGAAGAACATCCTCTGCTGGGCCTTTTTGATGAGGGAGCTGATGGTCGGCTCCCACTTGAGGTCCCTGGTGATGGTGGTGCCTAGGAAGCGGATGGAATCTGCAGTGGTGATGGGAGAGCCTGTGAGGGTGGGGGGGGGGGGCAAAGGGGTTGTGACTTTCCTGAAGTCCACAATCATCTCCACTGTCTTCAGAGCGTTCAGCTGCAGGTTGTTGTTGTTGCACCAGGACGCCAGCTGGGCCACCTCTCTCCTGTAGGCGGACTCGTCGCCGTTGGAGATGAGCCCGATGAGGGTGGTGTCGTCTGCAAACTTGATCAGCTTGACAGACTGGTGGCTGGAGGTGCAGGAGTTGGTATAAAGGGAGAAGAGTAGGGGGGAAAGTACACAGCCCTGGGGTGATCTGGTGCTGATGCTAACAGAGTCTGAGACAGTCTTTCCCAGCCGCACATGTTGCCTCCGGTCCGTCAGGAAGTCGGTGATCCACCTGCAGAGGGAGTCAGGCACGTTGAGCAGGGACAGCTTGTCCCGGAGCAGAGCGGGGCGGATGGTGTTGAATGCAGAGCTGAAGTCCACAAACAGGATCCTGGCGTAGGTTCCCGGGGAGTCCAGGTGCTGCAGGATGGAGTGGAGGGCCAGGTTGACTGCGTCGTCTACAGACCTGTTGGCTCGGTAGGCAAACTGCAGCGGGTCCAGGAGGGGAGTGGTGATGGACTTGAGGTGGGGCAGGACCAGGCGCTCAAAGGACTTCATGACTACAGAGGTGAGCGCTACAGGTCTGTAGTCGTTAAGTCCAGTGATCCGCTGACCACCACATGTTGTGTGGTGTGAAGCTGACCTCCCCAGCGAGAATGTCCCCACAGTGCTGCTGCCTGGCACGCAGTCCCTCCGTGCCTGTCAGTCCGCTCCCAATTGTCTTCACCATCGCAGTAGCTGTCGCCATTGTAACCCCAAACACTCCGGCCCCCTGTGGCCAAACTCAGGGGAAAACCAAAACTCGCTCATTGGCGCCGCTCCGTGACCCAGGTGCCTTGCCGCTGCTCCCGAAACCCTCGTCCAAGGCGCTCCACTGCACTGCCTCTGTGCCCGGCTGTTGCTGCTCTCTCCCGGGGCTCCCAGCATCGCTCTCGTCGATGTCACCCACCGACCCAGGCACTTCGCCGCTGTGCCCAGCACCCTCGTCCAAGGCACTCTGCTGCACTCCCTCTATGCCCGGCTGTTGCTGCTGCTTCCCAGGGCTTCCAGCCTGCTTGCTCCCGCTCTCCTGCTGCCCAGACTCCGGCTGTGGGGAAGACTCCGGTTGCTGCTCTCCCTCTCTGCTGTCATTGCTCACCGCACCATCAACAACACTAGCGCTACGGTCACACACCGTGCTGAGCTCTTCGGCTGGCTCGCCGTCTTCAGTGACCGGGGGATCCCCCACTCGTGTCCCCAGTTTTACCTCGCAGTCTAGCTGGTAGCTCATAGCTTGGTTTTGGCACGCACCTAGCTTCGTGGCTAACTTCCCCATAGTCACTGACTGAGCTGCTAGCTTCTCCGAGCTAGCTAGCTTAGCTTCTTTTGGCACCAACAACTCTTCTACCCACAGCTGCGTGGTCCTCGTATGTTCAACAAAATACTCAGCCATCTGCCTAACAGCATCCGCATAAGACCCCATCTCTCCTAATGTGCAGAGAATTCTCCGAGCAAATCGTCTCTGACCTGAGACATTTGGCTAGCATGTGCTGTTTTGGACTGTTGGAAGATGAGATGGTGCGGGACCAGTTAGCTGAGCACACGTGTACCCCGAGGCTATGAGCTGAGATGCTAATGGAGCCAAACGACATGATGCTAGCTAGCACAATAGAGCTAGCATTCCAGCTTGAGGCAGTGGAGAGGTTAGCCACAGAGCTAAGTGGGCACCAAACACAGAAGCCACCCGGACAGACGACACTAACTAACGTGGTGGGCACGGAGGAGTAGGAGGAGGAGGAGGAGGAGGACATGGCAGAAGAGTACGAGATGTTTTTTTTTTTTTTTTTTTTTCTCTCGGCGCCACACGAGTAGGCTGCCTTTTGCAACAGCGGCTCGATTCCGAGTCTTTTACCCTTCCTCTCTCTTTTGATCCGTCTTTTTTTTTTTTTTCACCCCACTTATATCACGGACACACAGATCGTCCTAAATGTCTCCTGAGCCGGTGGACGGAGCCACTGTTTATAGCAGGATACGATACAGCAGAGAACAGCTGCTAGCATTCAACCGCCACCCGGTCCCATTGGAAAAACTCGACATACCGAGAGAACTGAGGCGAAAACGCCGCGGCTGCCGGGCTGGAGTAAGGCGGAGGACAAAAAATATAAGGTACAGACCCTCCCTTCCATCTGTTGTCATGGGAAATGTACGGTCGATACTGGGAAAGTTAGATGAGCTAGCGGCTATCTCCCGTTATGATAGCACATACCGGGAGTGCTCTCTCCTTTTGTTTACTGAGACGTGGCTAACTGAACTAGCAGCAGATGCTAACATTGAGCTGGAGGGTTTTCACATGATACGAGCTGACCGAACACCAGACAGTGGCAAGGCTAGGGGCGGTGGAGTGATAATGTATGTTAACAACAACTGGTGCAGACCGGGACATATCACTGTTAAACAACGACACTGCAGCAAAGACATTGAGTTGCTAGCTGTTAGCATGAGGCCTACATATCTCCCGAGAGAACACTCACACGTGATCTGCATTGTTGTTTATGCAAATCCGACGGCGAACGCTGGGACAGCACGTGACGTCATCCATTCAGTAACCAGCAGGCTGCAGACAGAACACCCAGATGCTCTTCTCCTCATCTCAGGCGATTTCAACCATGTTTCACTGTCTCCCATTCTACCCACGTTCACCCAGTATGTCACATGCCACACTAGAGACAATAAAACACTGGATTTATTCTACGCAAACACTAAGGAGGCGTACACCTCATCACAACTCCCCCCACTCGGGAGATCGGATCACAACTTGGTTCATCTCCGGCCGGTGTACAAACCCCTAGTGCACAGACAACCTCCGGCCATGCACACTGTGGAGTTATGGTCTGAGGAGACAATGGACACCCTAAAGGGCTGTTTTGAAGCCACCGCCTGGAAGCAGCTCTGCGATCCACATGGTGAGGACATCGATGGCCTCATTCACACCTTCACGGGCTACCTCAGCTTCTGTGTGGACAAATCCGTTCCCACCAAGACCATACGGCGTCACTCAAACAACAAACCCTGGATCAACCCTGAGATAAAAACACTTCTGAGAGAGAAGAAGAGGATCTTCAGGTCAGGGAACAGGGAGATGCTGAAGTCCGTACAGAGGGAGCTGAGGAGAAAGATCAGAGAAGGCAAGGACAGCTTCAGGAAGAAGATGGAGGACAAGCTGCAACAGAGCGACATCAGCGGGGTCTGGAGAAACCTCAAAACCATCTCGGGGCTCCAGAATACCTCCCCCCAGGCCACAGGGGGCAGGGAGTGGGCGAACAACCTGAATCTGTTTTTCAATAGATTTGACCAACCGCCCTCCCCCCTGACTGCACAACAACCACTGCTGCCTCTAAAGAAATCAAGTCCTGCTGCCCACTCCCCACTCCACCAACACCCCCCCACTCCCAACACACAGCCCCCCATCCTGACCCTGACCAGGACCCAGGTGAGGACGGAGCTGAGGAAGATCAAGGCGAGGAAGGCGCCGGGACCGGACGGCATCAGCGCAAAGCTCCTCAAGTCCTGTGCAGACCAGCTGTGTGGGATTGTGACGTATATCTTCAACATGAGCCTGAAACTGGGGAGGGTACCACAGCTGTGGAAAACATCTTGTGTGGTACCTGTACCAAAAACTTCCCACCCCAAAGACCTGAACAGCTACAGACCGGTGGCCTTGACGTCCCACTTGATGAAGACCCTGGAGAGACTGCTCCTTGCTCACCTCCGCCCCCTGGTGGAACCAGCGATGGATCCACTCCAGTTCGCCTACCAGCATGGCATTGGGGTGGAGGATGCGGTGATCTTCCTCCTTCACCGTTCTCTGTCCCACCTGGAGAAGCCCGGGAATATGGTGAGGATCATGTTCTTTGACTTCTCCAGTGCTTTCAACACCATCCAACCGATGATCCTGAAGGACAAGCTGCTGCGCGCAGGGGTGGACCAGCACCTGTCATCATGGATCCTGGACTACCTCACGAACCGGCCTCAGTTTGTGAGAACCCGGGACTGTGTGTCCGACACGATCATCAGTAGCACGGGGGCCCCCCCAGGGAACGGTGCTGGCTCCCTTCCTGTTCACTCTTTATACTGCGGACTTCTCACACAACACAACACACTGCCATCTACAGAAGTTCTCTGATGACTCTGCGATCGTTGGCCTCATCTCCAATGGAGATGAAGCTGAGTACAGAGGGCTTATCCAGGACTTCGTGGACTGGTGCCATCGGAACTGCCTCCAGATCAACGCGAGGAAAACTAAGGAGCTGGTGGTGGACTGCCGCAGGCATGGGCAGCCCCTCACAGTACCAGTAAATATACAGGGAACAGACATCGAGATGGTGACATCCTATAAGTACCTGGGTATTCATCTGAACAATAAACTAGACTGGTCACACAATACTGATGCACTCTACAAGAAGGGACAGCGCAGGCTGTTCCTGCTGAGGAGACTCAGGTCTTTTGGTGTACAAGGGGCGCTGCTGAAGTCATTCTATGACACGGTGGTGGCATCAGCCATCACTTTTGGAGTGGTCTGCTGGGGCAGTGGCATTACTGCAGCCGATAGGAAGAGACTGAACAAACTGATTAAGAAAGCTAGCTCTGTCCTGGGGCAGCGCCTTGATCCGATGGAGGAGATAGGAGAGAGAAGGACGGTGGCTAAACTGTCATCTCTGCTGGAGTCCGAGTTCCACCCTATGCAGGACATACTGAATGCACTGAGGAGCTCATTTAGCAGCAGACTACATCATCCCAGGTGCACAACCGAGAGGTTTCGTAGGTCCTTCCTACCAACGGCTGTCAGACTGTACAACCTAAGCAGGGCTGCTCGCAGAGATAGCAAAAAGACGTAACAAACTAATAGTTTTTTGAATGCAAAAGATGCAATAGACTTACACAATGGTCCCCTCCGGCATACAACTAGGAACATACCGGTCGCTATGGAGGGTGAGAATATGTATGGGCACATAATCATACCATGTAGGATAACTAAGTAGACGGTTATGCTGTTTCATTCCATCTAGCAACAATGCTCTGCACTGTGTGTGTTTATATATTTACATATTTATTCCATCTAGCTACAATGCTCAGCACTGGGTGTGTTTATATATTTATATATCTACATATTATTCCATCTAGCTACATTGCTCCGCACTGTGTGTGTTTATATACTTGCATATTTATTCCACCTAGCTGCAATGCTCCGTACTGTGGGTGTTTATATATTTACATATTTATTCCATCTAGCTACAATGCTCTGCACTGTGTGTTCATATATTCATATATTTATTCCATCCAGCTACAATGCTCTGCACTGTGTGTCTGTGTGTGTGTGTGTGTATATATATATATATTTTATAGTAATACGTACATATGTATATTAGCTGCTCTTGCTTGCTTGTTTTTTTCTTGCCTTCTGATTGTTGCTCTGAGTGTTGCTATCCCTGTGCTGTTGCAATCCTGGAATTTCCCCGTTGTGGGACTAATAAAGGCTTATCTTATCTTATCTTATGTACGCCTTTAGCCGAAGGACGACTCCGAGAGGTCCCGTCTGTGGTAGCTGTGGGTCCCCGACGCACCAGGACAGAGCACGTTTTTGCCCGGCAAGAGGACAACGGTGTAATAAGTGTGGACGCTTAAACCTCTTCGCCAGAGCATGCCAGTCACTGACACCGTGGAGCCTGCCAAGTAAGCCAGCCCACCCGCCAACAACAACCATTCATGCAGTAAGCCCCAACAACGGTTATTCATGCGGCATGGTTGAGTTAGACAGGGTAACCGTACTGCTCCTGCTCGACACGGTGGCGGTGAGGTCAATGTCAATGCCTGACATCCCTGTACACCAGACAAGTACAGAGGATGGCCGACTCGATTTTAAATGATGACTCCCACCCTTTGCACTGCAACTTTCAGCTTCTTCCCTCCAGACGGAGGTTTGCTGTCCCAAAAAGTAGAACCCAGCGCTACAAAAACAGCTTTGTCCCTGCTGCTGTCAAAGAGTTGAACAAGCTATAAAAATTATATTGTACATATTTTATATTTACCTATTTTGTAAGATGTGTGCCTGTGTTTGTGTCTATGTTGAATGTAATTAGTGGCTTGTAAATATGGATGTCACCAACTGCAAAACAAATCTACCTACGGGTACAAATAAAGTAACCTGAACCTGAACCTGAACCTGAACCTGAATGTTAAATGGGACCATGGTGAAGAAGTTTTTCCCCAGCCACAAAATTAAGAAGAACCCAGCGTCACTGTACAGATACGGCGGTCACAGACTGTGCAATATGGGAACAGTGGAGCTGACAGTTAACTACAAGTCCAAAATTGTGTACGACTTCATTGTCCAGGTAGAAGCGCACGGTGACAACATTATGGGATGTGACCTCTTGTACAGATTGGGTTTCACTGTCAGAAACAGTGCTGGGTTTGAATGGTACGGCAACTGGAGCATGACGGACCTCGACAACAATGACGTGGTGTGGAACGAGGTAAATCAGAAGAGCACCAACAACAAAGCATCTGCCCTGGGCTCTTGGGAGGAAAGCCGCCCAGGAGGGGGGCAGCCAGACTCACCTCCGTCCCTTGCTCAGCCAGAACCGGAGCCGCGGGAGAGGGAGCCTCAGCATGCAGAGAGCCCCGAACCGCAGCAACAACAACAGGGCACAAACACAGCTCATGACGCGACTCAACAGAGCACTTCAGACGGGAGAGAGGAAGAACCGGATTGCTTCCATACCCACGCTCAACAAGCTACAGAGATTATGACTGAGCTGACAGGTGAAGAGTCCGTTTCAACGAGCGACGCCGGACACCTTCCAAAACCCACAACAAGCTCCAGGCTATGGCAACGACTACGGAGACAACGGGTGAAGGGTCCGCAACAAATACGGTGCCGGCGGAACCGCCACAGCACGACGGAGGTCCAAAGCTGGACGAGCACGCAGAGCCACCGTGAGCACAACAATGCATAAAACCGAGCAAGACGCTGCTTCAGGTTATGGAATGGGTTCGGGATCGCCCTGACGAGAGACCAGGACAGCAACTGACTGGGCCACAGCCAACGAGACAGTGGGCGCCGCTGAGGACTGTGACAAAATGGGGATCAGTGTGCTTTCGGCTGATCGATGGTTTGGTTTGGCACGCAAACCAACTACGGCATGTCCAGGTGGCTGCTCAAGACAGCGAGGCTTTGCAGGAGTCAGCTGCCGCAGTGTGGGACCCGGGCTCCAGCATCATGAAGACTGGCCCTGGCCCCGGGGTCTGACAGTTCCAGGGATGCATCCGCCATGGGCCCACTACAAAACCCTTCAGGCAGAACTGCTTTCCCTGTGGAAGACTGTTAAAAAAAAAGACTGTTCAGGTAGGCGCGTGGCTGAGACAGTGGCAGAATAACCCACCCAGCTGCGTTGGGTCTCAGGGTGGTCTACCCCCGGACCCTAGCCCTTAGGTTGGTTTCGGTGTTCTATGTTTAAAAAACAAACAAACAAACGAGAGTGTTCCTCAAAATATGTGTTCTTTAAATATCTAAAAGAAGAGTGTTCTTTACAATTTATATATACTATAAGAAAAAGGGTTCTTTGAAATATGAAACAAGTAATTGCATACTAACCTGAATAAGAATGTTAAATGTTTGGTATACACAAATGTTGAAGAAATGTGTGCTAATTAATGATAAGATGTGTTATTATTAGAATGGGAATTTGACATGCTAAACTGGGGAGGGCTAATCTGCTAATGTTATACTCTGCGATTTTTGCAGGGGGGGGGGGGTGTAGTGTATGAATGTGGGGGATATTAGGAGTCGTACTCAGCCTGCAGCTGACGTCACCACGTCACTATATATAGGGCGGGCGCCATCTCACAGGGAGTTAGATGGTTGTTAGGTTGGAGTTCTGAGAGTGAGTTAGCAGCCAGTTATACTGAGTGTGCTACTACACGTGCTTGTAATATTACAATTACTGTAAGAAAGCTGAGTTCAACGACAGCATCGTCATCGGTCGTCATTGCCAGGTTTGCGGACATTGTGGTGGACACAATATACAGTGTGTGGGGGACTGTCCCTTACACCCAGAAAGCAGAACAATGGACCTAAGGAGAAAGAGCCCCAGAGGGTAATCGGACTGGACTGTTAAGTTATACGCCCCCTGAGGAAAGAAAGAAGAGGTGCCTTTTGCCCCCTGCTGTACCAAGGCCACATGAAGAGGCAGGGGAATGAATGTATAGGTAACAAGTGTTATGATAATGGCATCACACAATCCTTTTAGTAAATACACGATGCATAATGCGCCAGGCCCAGTTTCTGTGTGTGGTTAATAAAGCTATAAAGGCAGAACACAGAGAAACTGGAGGAGGCTTCTACAGCCTCAGCTCGGCTGCGCTGAGGCCCATGGCTGTACATGTTGTTAAGAGGGATAATAAAAATCTGTGTCGTCCTATGCTCGTGCCTCGCCTCACATCCTTTTCATTTACCCTCTACAACATAACACATATTGTCCAATCAAATTACTTGGTCGGAACTAACTGTTGTATAATATTAAGTATATACACATGAATACAGTAAATGCAAAGTGTGTACATACAGTATGTGGTGTAGTGGATGGGAAAGGAGGATATCATGATGGTTGGGTGGCAGTAAACTTGTTTATTTGAGGGGTGGTTTGAACTGCACATAACCATTTTTAACAATTGGACTTTCGGACCAATGGACCTTTGGAATATTGACAAGTCACTGACGCATTACATGACACCTCAAAGCATTTAAAAGTGAATCCATTGTTCATTCATTCCAGACAGGCACTGGTAGTGGTAAGCTACCTCTTTAGCCACAGCTGCTCTGGGGCAGATCAATCTGCAGGCTAGGCACTTGGAGTCGGTCTGCTTACTTATTAACCGTCTGATCCCTGCCAGATTTGATTCCTATTTTCTACAAATTCTATCCACCCACTGGAATCCTTGTTCGCCTACCAACACTTTATACATGTTTCTTTGATGTTATCTTACCTTATTTTATGAGTTTATTATACTTTGACAGGACCAAAGGCAGCTAATGGCTGTTAGCAGTTTCCTATTCACCCATTCTTGATTGTTTCTGTGCTTATGTACTCCAGAGACCGGTCGTATCTTATTGACCACTGAAACCCCACACCCCTGTCCACAAATTTACATTAGGTGGCTCAGGCTATGTTGAACTAGGAGCAAGCCAACTAACATTAACATCATTCTAAAAAAAAACAAAACAATAATGATAATTTCACCAGATTATATCAGACATCTCACTAAGACGACATGTGGAAAAACTGCAGTCAGTAGGACCTTCAGTTAAAAAAGCATTAGTGTGAGGTCAGACAGCTGCATTTGTTGATCAGAACCTACAGCCCCGGGACGTTGTTTTATCCCCCACTACGGTTTGATGGGTACAGTTTTTGCTGAGCTGCTCTGTGAGTGAAGCAGCGGCGCTGAGCTGCTGATTTCCGCTCTGTGCTGGTTGGGAATGCTTGTGAGAATACCAGTTACTGTGAACGCCACAGCTGGAAATAGACAGTGGTTTGGGAATTGGCACACTCCCTCTCTTAAATACCACATACCACACACCCATTATTGTCACCATCTGAGATTTTTTCTTCTGCTTTAGTGATTATTTGTATGACAGTTAAATTGTGTTTTCACAGATTTTTTTTGTGTGTTTATTAAAATCAGTCTTTCCTGCCTGTTGTCAAGCTTTAACTGCTGGGATTGAATGCATTTGTATCTTTCAAAAGGAGAATTGGGGAAGTGACTTTTCTGCATTTGTTACCAGTAAAATAGCTCACAGTGTTCTGCTTCTTTTCTTTTGTGTTTCTCCTCGGATCTTTTGCGTTAGAGAATTCAGTGAGATCACCTTTCCCTACTTACATGTTACATGTGAGGCATGTTCCGGGCCCTCTGGTCTTCTTTTCAGCAGTGATCAGTCTTACATAACTTATAACATGACACAGCACTTACTTGCACTTTCCAATTTTTTTTCCAGTTTTGAACCTGTTGACTCCCCTTCACTCTTAGATGCACAAAGCAGTTTATCCCAAGCTTTATTTTGCTGTATATGATAATCAATGCCAGCATTAATTTAATGTGATGCAAATTAAATATATAAACTCTTTATTTCAAATATCCAGACAAATGTTTAGCACATGTGGCACCCATCAAACATGCAGGGCCACCTAAAAAAGCCCAGTTTAATATAAAAGTACCAGGGGTGCTGATGCCTTGGTGAATGTCTGCAGACAGGCACACATACACTAACACACAGAAAGACTACCATATGCCTTGTTTCACCAAGGCATAATAAGTTTTAAGTTTCTTCTTCTTCTTCTTCTTCTTCTTCTTCTTCTTCTTCTTCTTCTTCTTCTTCTTCTTCTTCGTGAGAGGAGCGTGAGTGGAAGAGAGAAAAAAACTGAGCGTTTGTGCTATATTTCAATCTTTTCTGTTCTTTTGTCACAACTGGTGGTTAATATTAGTTTGAGTATGTTAATTTAGTGGTGTTTGACTAGTTAGTTTTTTGTATTTGGGTTTGGTTTTTTTTGTCAGCCAGGCTCTGTTGCGCTGGCCGGCGTCTCAGGTGTGATCGCCTTCTCCAGGCTGACGCGGAAGCACGGCATCAAAACTGGTGTCGGCTCGCTGCACAGTGTGGAGGAGGTTGCACTTGTTGTTGGGGAGATTATTGGGCATGACGCCATAAAATCCGTGGCCCGCATGAACGGGGCTGTTGTTTTGTTTGTGGAAAAGGTGGACCAGGTTAATACTTTGATTGAGAGCGGAATCACAGTAAATGGGATGTTTGAGTCAATCATGCCGCTGTCACAGCCAGCAAAAAAAATAACACTCTTGAACGTTCCCCCATTTATTAGTGATGACGTTCTTGTTAAAGAGCTGTCAAAGTTTGGAAAAGTGGTGCCACCTATCAGGAAAGTTCTGTCGGGCTGCAAGTCACCCCTGCTGAGACACGTTGTGTCCCACCGCAGGCAGCTCTTTCTGATCCCCAACACTAATGTGGAGGAATTTAACTGTGCGTTTCGGGTGTGGGTGGGTGGATTTGATTATGTTTTGTTTGCAACGTCCGCTACGTTAAAGTGTTTTGAGTGCGGTGAAGAGGGGCATCTGGTAAAGGCCTGTCCTCACCGTGCTGGTCCCGCCCCGAGGGACGTGGCGGGGGGGGGGGGCTCACGTTGAGCAGTTGGCGGCTACGGCCGCTGACCGGCCTGCATGGGGCCACCGAGCAGTAAGGTGTCTCTGTGCAGGCTGAGGACGCCAGCATTACAGCTGAGGAGCTTCCGGAGGAGAGACAGAGTCCGGACGATAACAGCACTATGGTGAGTGATGAGAAGGAAAAGGGTGTGGATGAAGCAGGTGAAGGGATTGGAGAAACAGGTGAGATGGAAAATAAAGTGTGTGAGGTAGTGGACAGTGTTGTGGGTGAGGAGAAAGATGATTTGAGTGATGGGAGGAAAAACGTTGTGGGTGAAGCAGGTGAGGTGGAGAGTAAAGTGTGTGAGGTGGTGGATGATGTGGGTGAGAAAAAAGGTGATTTGAGTGAAACAGTTGAGGCAGGTGGGGTCACGGGTGAGCTGGGCAAAGGTGGTGCTTTGAATGGTGAAATGGGAGATGTGGGTGAGGGAACTAAAATAAGTGGAGAGCTGTGTGAAGAAGCTGAGGCGGCTGGTGAACTGTGTATGACTGGTGGAGGAACAAGTGGACAGTGTGGGGCAGGTGAAGCATCAGGAGATCTGTGTGAGGATGGTACTGCAGCTGGTGTGGAGGATATGGAGGCGTCTGAATCCGGACAGGTTTCTCTTAAGCGCCGTAGAAGCAGAGCTCCACCTATGTCTGCAGGTGGTAAAGCTGGTCGGCTGATGGTCAGACAGAATGCTGCAGATGGTGGGGCTCTGTCTGAGAACAGTGACAGCAAGGACTGTTTATCTGACAGCAGTGTGTTTTCTCACAACAGTACACAGCTGCCTGTTAGTCAGGAGGACATAATTTATCCTGCAAAAATGTTCAAATTGTTTTTACAGCAGACCAAGGGCATGAAGGGGCTGGATATACAGCAATATTTTCCTGATAAGCACTTTTTATAGCTCTGCCAGGCAGCTTATAAAAAGCAAGGCTGAAACAGACCTTACAGATCAGGAAATTTATAGACTGAGAAAACAGATGAATAAAGTAAGAAAACAAATTGGCTTTTAATGATGATGAAGAATGTAGTGTTTTCTCTTTTGCTTTTCTTCTTAATTGTTTTTACTGTGGGTTTAATACTCCTCTAATTATGGATTTTTTTTAAGGTGGGGAGTTTAAGTGTAAATGGTGCCAGAGAACCAAAGAAAAGGGCATTGTTTTTTGAAACAGCAAAAATGAAGAACATTGATGTGTTGTTTTTACAGGAAACACACAGTGACCCAAGCATAGAGGCAGACTGGAGTAAAGAGTGGGAAGGAGAACTGATTTTAAGTCACAGCACCACAGCCAATGGAGGGGTGGGCGTTTTATTCTCCAGGAAGTTTGCTCCAACTTCTCTGGAGGTTGAGCATTTTACCAAAGGCAGATGTCTTTTAGCCAAAGCCCGTTTTGAATATTTTACTGTGCTTTTTATCAACATTTATGCTCCATCCAATGGTACTGAGAGGAAGAGTTTTTTACAAGAGGTTAATGATAAATTAAACAGTTGCAGCTTGGAGGATTTTTTATTATTGGGTGGGGATTTTAATTGTACTGAAAATGAATTTTTAGATCGAAACCACACAGAGCCGCATCCAGGTTCCCAACAGGCTCTGAGACAGCTGGTCTATTCTCATGGCCTGGTGGATAAGGGGAGAAGGATGCACACTGACTGCTGACATTACACATGGTCCCACCTCAGAGAGGATAGGATGTCTTTAGCCTGACTTGATCGACTGTATTGTTTTAAGCACCACTGTAATGTTTTTAAGTCCTGTAAAATTTTACCAGTTGGTTTTACTGATCATGCTCTTGTTGTGTGTCAGGTTTTTGTGAAGAATTTTGCCCCCAAGAGTGCATATTGGCATTTTAACTCAGTTTTAACATTTGATAAAGGGTTCAAAGAGGCTTTAAGATTTTTCTGGACTGCTTTTAGACAAAGGAAAAAAGATTTTACGTGTCTTAGGCAATGGTGGGACCGTGGTAAGACTGAAATTAAACTATTGTGTCAGCAGTATACATTCAATGTCACACATGACACCTGTAGATCTATCAGAGACCTGGAGATAGATATTGTGGAGTTAGAGACCTCTCGTGAGTCCACAGGAAATCAAGGATGTATTGAAGTTCTCAAATCCAAAAAGAAGACCTTAGCCCAGCTGTTGGACACTAAAGTACAAGATGCCCTAGTCCGGCCCCAAATTCAGAACATCACTGAGATGGATGCTCCCTCTAGCTTCTTCTTCAGTCTGGAGAAGAAGCATGGACAGAAAAGGTAATCCATTCCCTGGTCTCCAACACAGGGCAGGAACTGATCGAGCCTGAACAGATCAGAAAGCATGCCGCTGAGTTCTATTCGTCTCTGCACCAGTGAGTACAGGGAGGACAATGGCCTGGTCGAGGGGTTCTGCAGTGGACTATCTCAGGTCTCTGAGGAGACCAACTCACAGTTAGACCAGCCTCTTCAATTATCCAAATTGTCTGCTGCTCTTCAAAGCATGAAGGAGAGGAGGGCTGCAGGAATAGATGGCCTCACTGTGGAGTTTTTTTTAAAGCTTTCTGGCACATTTTAGCACCTGACATTCTAGAGCTTTTTAATGAAAGTCTGTGTTCAGGCTCTCTGCCGACGTCCTGCCGCAGGGCTGTGGTCACCCTCCTGCCAAAAAAAGGAGATCTACAGGACATGAAAAACTGGTGGCCCGTGTCCCTCCTCTGCACGGATTACAACATTTTGTCCAAGGCTTTAGCTAACAGGCTGACGGAAGCTATGGAGCAGGTCATCCATCAGGACCAGACGTACTATGTACTGGGCAGGTCCATGGTAGACAATGTCTACCTAATTCAAGATGTTTCGGAAATCTCCAGCTCATTGGGTATAAACACTCGTCTGATTTCTCAAGATCAGGAAAAGGCTTTTGACTATGTTGAGCATGACTTCCTCTGGAAGGTGATGGAGAGGTGTGGGCTCAGTGCTGGTTTCATAGCCAAGATCCAGGTGTTATATTCTGGTGTTGAGAGTATACTAAAAATCGGTGGCAGTTTGTGTGCTCCTTTCAGAGTACATAGAGGCATCCGGCAGGGCTGTGCTTTGTCTGGTATGCTCTATGCACTCTCCCTAGAACCCCTCCTCCATAAAATATGCACAAGCACTGATGGCCTCGCCTTACCTGGTTTTAACAGAAAGATTGTTCTATCCGCCTATGCGGATGATGTAATTGTTTTTATTAAAAATCAGATTGACGTTAATGTTTTAATTGATTTAACTGGTGCCTTCACCTTTTTAATCAGCAGCAAGGGTGAATTGGAGAAAAAGTGAAGCCTTTGCTGTTGGCAACTGGCTTGGTGGCCTCCCGGTTCTGCCAGAGGACATGGCATGGAAAAAAGATGGCATAAAATACCTGGGGGTCTTTCTTGGTAATGGTGTCATGGTCCGGAGGAACTGGGAGAATGTTGGTGAAAAAACTGAAGGCAAAATTAATAAGTGGAGATGGCTGTTTCCTCAGATGTCCTATAGAGGGAGGGTGCTTGTGCTAAACAACGTGGTTACCCCCCTGCTTTGGCACCGATTAACCTGCCTAGATCCCCCATCAGGTTCACTGTCCCAGATCCAGACGGAAATTGTAAATTTTTTCTGGGACAATTTACACTGGGTGCCACAGGGGGTGCTGTTTCTACCCAGAGAGGAGGGCGGACAGGGCCTCATACACCTGGCCAGCAGAACTGCCACCTTCAGGCTACAGTTTGTGTAGAGGTTTCTGACGGGGCCGGCAGATCTAATGTGGAGAGACGTGGCCAGCTGCATCTTCAGGTGTGTCAATAATCTGGGACTGGATTATGTTCTGTTTTTAACTAATTCAAAATGTTTAAATTTAAGGGGGTTGCCTCCGTTTTATCAAAGTGTTTTTAAGTCCTGGAACCTTTTTAACACTAAACAATGTAAGAACTCTGACTCTCTTTTTTGGCTCTTGGGGGAGCCATTGATTTATGGAGCAAGGCTGGATATCTGCACTGACACCACTCCTGGGCTGATGGCAGCACTCCTGAAAACAAAGACTCTGACTCTTGAACAACTGGTGAATGCAGCAGGACCAACGCTAACGGACTCCCTGCCTGTAGCTGCCTTACTGGGTATCCGGTCTGCCAGAGTGGCTCAGAGAGTCCTGGAACTTTAGAGGCAGAGGCTCGATGGGAGGGAAAGACAGCTTCTGGTGGACCACGGCAGAGGAGCCACTGAACCCAACCACGGTGACCCTTTCCCGGAGATCTTCATGAACCCTGATCTTGGTCATCTAACTGGACATTTGTTAAAACATACAACTTCAGACAGCTGACCTTGCACAATGCTGACAAAAAAAAAAACAACAACAAAAAATGCTGTACATCAATTGTGTTAAGGTCATCAACAAAACAGGACTGTACAGCAGACCCTCCACTGTGTGGATTGAGAAGCTGAGTAGGGAAGGAGTGAGTCCACAGTGGAGAGTTCTGTACAAACCCCCAATTAATAAAAGGACAGCAGATCTCCAGTGGAGAATTTTACATGGAGCGACTGCCTCAAATGCTTTTATTTCTGTTCTTAATCCTGCTGTTTCAAACCAGTGCCCTTTCTGCAATCTTCGAGAGACTGTGTTTCATGTTTTTAGTGAATGTAAGAGGCGTACGATGCTCTTCTCTTTTAACAAAAGTTTTTAGTTTATTTGGTGAAAAATTTTCTGTGGGTCATTTTATTTATGGTGCAGGATACCAAAAAACAAGTAAAGAAAAGTGGCAACTGCTGAATTTTATTATTGATGAAGCCAAGCTGGCAATACATGTTAGCAGAAAAAATAAAGTAGAAGGCAAACCAGTTCAAGAACCGGCCTCTGTGTGGCGCTGCAACATCCGGTCCAGACTGAGCCTGGAGTTCAGCTTTTTTAAGATGACTGGGAACATGGATGGTTTTAAGCAAACATGGTGTTATAGAGATATCCTTTGTGGTGTATGTGAGAATGAACTGTGTGTTGCATATTTTTTAGTTGGCTGATTTATTTTATGTGTTCAGCATGTTTTAAACATTTTGTACACACTTATTACTTTGCTTTGATGTCCTTGTAAATATGTAAATAAAGCGTTTTTGTAAAAATCAAATCAAAAATCTTCTTCTGCCTGCTCCCTTTAGAGGTCGCCACAGCAGATCATCTGCCTCCATCTCACCCTGTCCCTTGCATCTTCCTCTGTAACACCAACCCTCTCCATGTCCTCCTACAGTACATCCATGAATCTTCTCTGTGGTCTTCCTCTTTTTCTCCTCCCTGGCAGCTCCATCTTCAGCATCCTTTGTCCAATATATCCACTATCACTCCTCCACACATGTCCACACCATCTCAGACTTGCATCTCTTACTTTGTCTCCAAACCGCTCAACCTGAGCTGTCCCCCTGATATACTCATTCCTAATCTTGTCCCTCCTAGTTACTCATAATGAAAATCCTAGCATCTTCAAGTCTGCCAACTCCAGCTCCATTTCCTGTCTTTTTGTCAGCACCACCGTCTCCAAACCATACATCATCGCAGGTCTCACTACCATCTTGTAATTCTTCCCTTTCACTCTTTCTGCTACACTTCTGTCACAAATTGCCCCTGAAACTCATCTCCACCCACTCCACCCTGGCCACACTCTCTTCTTCACCTCTCTTGTGCATTTTCCATTGCTTTGGATGGTTGACCCCAGGTATTTAACCCCTTGCACCCTGGTCAATTTCCCTAAAAACGCCTAAAGATAACGTACCCAAAGTAAATCAAAAGCTGTTCTTCAACCCTTTGCAGCATCTTCATGGGGTTGGTCTCATTTAAAAGAAAACACTTTGAATTTTTTGGCAAAACAGTCATAATCTCTCTAAGTGCTCCTGCCACTGAGTAACAGTCATCTAAACATACTGAACTTGAAGAAAATAAATTTTGGCTGGGTGTTTTTTTTGGATACAAATGCTTGCAAATAACACACAGCTGTCAGATCCGGGCTGGAAAATGCAACAGAAATGTAGAACCAAGTGTTATCCAGCTGAGGTCCAAATTTTGTAACAATACCACAAAAAATGAATATATTACACAGCTTTTTCCTCAGGTTGTTCCAAGGCATTTTTGAACTGTGCCAAATTGTGCCAAATGGCACAGTTTGGAAAAACGTCTATAACTTTTGAATGATTCAATATAGAAGCTTGATCTTGGGCTCTAAATGAAAGGTGACACTCAGGGCAGTGTGTGTGTGTGTGTGGGGGGGGGGGGGGTGGTTGTTTATTCATTCATGAATGAATGAATGAACAAACAAGCCCCCACACACAAAGAAGCATGCCACGTAAAAAAATGTGTGGCTTTTTTTTACAAGAAAAAATAACCTATAGTGCACTAAAAATTATACTAAAATATCTGTAATGTAGAAGATAACAACTCCCACCCCCCCACCCCCGCTACAGAGGACGGACATCACCCATCGCTACATGACGGACCGCGGTGACGGTGCGCCGCGGTCTACTACGCACAGTTGTACTAAAATATCTGCAATATATCTGCAATATATCTGCAATCCGCTACAGAAGAGTAGCGGGGGGGGGGCGGCGTTCACGGTCCGGACACGGCGCACGAACCGGTCTGTCAACGGTCCGTCATGTGGCGATGACGCACAGTTGTAATTTACTGATCGGTCAAAAGTCATTTTGATTACAATTTTCAGGAATAAAGAATAATTTAGCTTATAACACTTAGCTGTCCACAACAGCAGTGTCGGTGGCGAACTTCTCTTCCTCATTGTCAGACGAACATGACGTTGGTCCGCTTGTTACAACTGGTGGTTCTGGTCACGCAACCGGGTCAAACCATGATTCCATTATTGCGGTTTTGCGCTTCCATGATTGCGATTTTGGTGAACGATTTTTCAAAACAAATAAGAACAGTAGTAAGAAAAAAAGACTGGCAAACGCGTGTGTGTCACCCAGCGGCTTACACAAAACAGATTTTACGCACGGGATGTACGCTTTCAATTGTCGAACTTCTCTGCTTCAATTGGCTGGCTGCATTTGCAGCTGTTGGTAGGCGGGTCCTTCTTGCTAGGTTTTCAGTCATTGGTTCTTCAAGGTTTCAGAAACCCAATTCAAGGCTCTTATTAGTCGAATGAGAGGTCAATCAAATCTAAACCAATCAAAGCACTCCTTTGGCTTTCTGTTCGCGGCTGTGTCTGCAGCTTTTTTTTTTTTTCAGTGCGACCGTCGTGGGCCCTAGGATGCAGAGACGTGACCACCCGCGGTATCCCGGAGTGCAAGAGGTTAAACTCATCTACTTTCACTACCTCTACTCCTTCCAATTTCACCATTACACCTGCCTCCCTCTCATTCACATTCATGTATTCTGTCTTGCTTCTACTGGCTTTCATTCCTCTTCTCTCCAGAGCATACTTCCACCTCTCCAGGTTCTCTTCCACCTGCTCCCTACTCTCACTACAGATCACAATGTCATCTGCAAACATCATGGTCCACGGAGACTCCTGCCTGACCTCATTTGTCAGCCTATCCATCACTATGGCAAACAAGAAGAGGCTCAGAGCCGATGCCTGATGTAACCCCACCCCCAACTTGAACCCATCTGTCACTCCTACAGCACACCTCACCACCGTCTCGCTGTCCTCATGCATGTCCTGCACCACCCTCACACACTTCTCTGCCACTCCTGACATTCTCTTATAGTACCACACTTTCTCTCTTGGCACCCTATCATATGTTTCTCTTGGTCCACAAAGACAGTGCAACTCCTTATGACCTTCTCTATACTTCTCCATCAGCACTTTTAGAGCAAACATTGCATCTGTAGTACTCTTTCTTGGCATGAAACTGTACTGCTGCTCACTCATTGTCACCTCTCCTCTTTAACCTGGCTTCAACAACTTCCCCATATCTTCATAGTGTGGCTGATTAATTTTATGCCTCTGTAGTTACTACAGCTCTGAGCATCACCTTTGTTCTTGAAAATTGGTACCAAAACACTTCTTTTCCACTCCTCAGGCATTGTCTCACTCTCCAAGATTGTGTTGAACAATCTGGTTAAAAAGTCCACTGTCATATCACCTAAACATCTCCATGCCTCCACTGGTATGTCATCTGGACCAACCGCCTTTCCATTCTTCATCCTCTTCAAAGCAGCCCTCACTTCCGCCTTGCTAATCCTTGGGACTTCCTTGTTCATCATCTTTACTTCATCCATCCTCTTCTCTCTCTCATTTTCTTTATTCATCAACTCTTCAAAGTACTTGTTCCGCTTTCTCAACACACTCTCGTCATTTGTTAGTACATTACTATTTCTGTCCTTAATCAGCCTAACCTGCTGCACATCTTTTCCTGTCATGTATGCCCCTCCGGGGCAGAAAGACAGACCCACGTGCTGAATTGTAGTTGTGACATTTATTGACAAAAGAGAACAAAAATTCCAAAACTATGTAGACTATACAAAAATGCAAACAAGGATGACTTACAGACAAAGGCACTCCAGAGCCAGATTAGCTCTGGAGGAGATGAGGAAATGATATGGAGGAATGAAGTTCATTCAAGTCCGACAAAGCAATACTGCTGCAGGGAAACAACGAGCTGACAGTGCTTAAATAATAGATAAACAAATGAGCAGCAGGTGCAGGCAGCTGAGCTGGCAGGTGACCTAATTACACAGCTGCTCACAGCTGAGATGAGTGGGGAGCAGACTGTGAGCAGCGAGTGGGAGTGTCTGGCGAGAGGAGGGCACATAAGACAAAAAACCCAAACTATATACATAAACTGACAAAATAATCATGACAGACAAACACTACTTAGAAATAAATCGAGGGTCTGAGCTCAGAGAGGACATTGAGCTCAGACTCAAGACATTTCCAGCTCGATCTCTCTATTTAGCCAATCGATACAAGTCCTTTTCTCCTTCCTTAGTGTCCAACCTCTCATACAACTCACTATATGCCTTTTCCTCTGCCTTTGCCACCTCTCTCTTTGCCATGCACCAAGATTCCAAATACTCCTGTCTACTTTCTTTATCTTCCTGACTATCCCACTTTTTCTTTGCCAACCTCTTCCTTTGAATATTTTCCTGTACCTCCTCATTCCACCACCAAGTCTTCTTGTCTTCCTTCCTAGGTCCAATGGATACACCACATACCTTTCTACCCATTTCCCTGAATACTTTTGCTGTACTTTCCCAGTCATCTGGTAATTCTTCCCTACCACCCAGAGCCTGTATCAACTCCTTCCTGAACTCTGTGTGACCTTCTTCCTTCTGTAACTTCCCCCACTTATTCTTTGGCTCTGCCTTCACTGTCTTCCTCTTCTTACTTTCCAAAGTCATCCTACAGACTACCATCCAATGCTGTTTAGCTACATTCTTTCCTGCCACCACCTTGCAGTCTCCCATCTCTTTCAGATTTCTCCTTCTGCGTAAGATGTAGTCCACCTGTGAGTACCTTCCTCCACTCTTGTAAGTCACCCTATGTTCCTCTCTCTTCTTAAAGTACGTGTTCACCACAGCCATTTCCATCCTTTTAGCAAAATCCACGAACATCTGTCCTTCCACATTTCTCTCCTTAAGACCATACCTACCCAGAAGTTCCTCATTACCTCTTTTCCCTTCAAGTACATGCCCATTAAAGTCCGGTCCAATCACCACTCTCTCCTCCCTGGGAACACTCTCTACCACTTAATCCAACTTACTCCAGAATTCCTCTTTCTCTTCTACCTGACATCCAGCTTGTGGGGCATACACACTGACAACATTCAACATCACACCTTTGACTTCTAGCTTCAAACTTATGATTCTGTCTGACTCCCTCTTTTCCTCCTGAACACTCTTCACATATTCTTCCTTCAAGATTACTCCTACTCCATTTCTCTTCATATCTACGCCATGGTAGAACAGTTTAAATCCACTTCCAATGCTCCTTGCCTTGCTTCCCTTCCATCTGGTTTCTTGAACACACAGTATATCTACCTTTCCTCTCTCCATCATATCAGCCAACTCTCTGCCTTTACCAGTCATAGTCCCTACATTTAACATCCCTACTCTAACCTCCACACTTCTACCTTTCCTTTTCTCTCTCTCCCTCCTAACATGCCTTCTCCCTCTTCTTCTCCTTGATCTTTGACCAACAGTAGCCCAATTTCCACTGGCACTCTGTTGGTTAACAGCACCGGTGGTGGTCGTTGTTAACCATTGTTACTTTTGTTGTTAATGAAAGTCTCATTCATCATGAGCCGCATGTTTGATTTGGCAAAGGTTTTATGTTGGATGCCCTTCCTGACACAACCCTCCCCATTTGGGACCGGCACTAGGAGTGCACCCCCTGTAGCTGGGTTATTAATAAGTTTTAAAATGCTGTGCCAAAATTAATGTTGCAGCCAAGACCTCGTCAAGACCAGACCAAGACCAGTGTGTCCCGAGACCAAGACAAGATGAAAGCTGTAACGCGTCAAGACCAAGACCCACATACTACACAGTGGTCCCGGTCTTGACTCGGCCTCAACCCCTTAAAGTCTTGGGGCCCTATCAGGACGATCAGCTGCGGACATTTCTGCAAGACTTTCCACCGTATGCCAGCGTTTTTCTTAGTTTCTGTCAGCACATTGTCTGTTTTTGTACACTTTGTGTCACGCCATCAAATTACTAGTAGACAGTGTGCTCGCTATGTGCTAGGAGGTGGAGGCTCATTTCAAAGAGGTGTGGTGGCGCACAATCTAATATGCATTACTATTAAAAAAAAAAAAAAAGAAAGAAAAAAAAAAAATAGGGTTCCGGTTCCGCCGGACCGGCGGCGCCACACGAGTCGGCTGCCTGTTGCAACAGTCTTTTTTTTTTTATCTTCCTTCTTCTTTCTACACCTTTCACTCTGTATATATATCACGGACGCACGGATCACCCCGGGGGTCTCCCGGGTCGGCGGACGGAGCCACGGTTTGCAGCAGGAGACGTTACAGCGGGGAGGAGCTAGTGCTAGCTAGCACTTGGCCGCCGCCCGGTGCTAATGGGAAACTCGACATACCGGGAGCTGTAGTGAAAATGACGCGGGTGCCGGGCTGGAGTTTAGGCGGCGTGAAAGAAATATAAGACAGAATAATAAAGAGCGATGGCAAGAACCAAGCAGACCACCCGTAAAATCTACTGGAGGAAGAAGCCCCCCCCCCCCCCCCCCGCAGGAGACAGCTAGCCACCAGGGCTGCTCGGAGAGGCGCTTCGGCCACCGGCAGAGTGAAGAAGCCTCGCCGTCACAGGCCCGTGGCTCTGAGAGAGATCTGTCGCTGCCAGAAATCCACGGAGCTGCTCATCCGTAAGCTGCCCGTCCAGCGCCTGGTGAGGGAGATCGCTCAGGACTTCAAGACCGTCCTGCGTTTCCTGAGCTTCGCCGTCATGGCTCTGCAGGAGATCAGCGAGGCCCACCTGGTGGTCTCTTCTTCGCTAAGGGGGTCACCATCATGCCCAAAGACTTCCAGCTGGCCCGCTGCATCCGCGGAGAGAGAGCTTAGACTTTCTGCTGCACATTCACCAGCCATAATGCTCTGCACTGTGTGTCTATATATATATATACATTTATAGTAATATGGACATATGTTTACTAGATGTTGTTTTTTTCTTGCCTTCTGATTGTTGCTCTGAGTGTTGCTATCCCTATGCTGTTGCAATCCTGGAATTTCCCCATTGTGGGACTAATAAAGGCTTATCTTATCTTATCTTATCTTATCTTATTATAGTCCATGTCATGAGAATCTACTTTTGATCAGGAAAAAGGTGGTCTGTTGTGAGAAGTGCGTTATTTAATGCTATTTCAGTGGCATATTTTGAAATTGCGTCACTCCAGAGCTCATGAGGAAACGGCACGGGCTGGGATCTTATTTTAATAGAGAGCGTTGTAACAGTCATCATATAATCGCCTGCCATTTTAATTATACGATGATCACACACTATTTTTTTTCATTCCATCCACACTTTCATTTTAATTGTGGACTTATAAAAGGAGTCTATAGATTAGGCATTAATATAGGATTTTTTTTATGGGAATGAATGAATGTGTCATGTCTGGCCCTCACGAGCCAGTATAAGACGCCACAAGTCACCAGTGAGTTTTGCAATGATGTTTTATTTGCATAACAGGACAAGATGAGACATAGGCTATGAGCCGCTAAGGGCAAAAATACACACTAAGAGATATAAGGGCTCGTAGGGCTAACCCCAGCCACTACGAGCTAAACTATGACAAGACAAGAATAAGGACGAACCTGATATGAAGGTCTAACGAGGCCTCACGAGGACTGTTTGACGAATGTTGACTTATGCTCCCGCAATTGGACTGCCGTCAGCGCCCGCCTTATAAAGGCGAACGCTAATGAGCAGTAATGACAGACAGCTGTCTGGCCTTGACAGGCGGAAGCCCCACCGAGCGCCTTCACAATAAGAGCCCGGTGAGGCCAGAATACAACCCACAGCTGTCAAGGCCAGCAGCGAGCTATGCGTGGCCCAAGCATGGACAGGACCAGCGCTCGGGTCGTAACAGTACCCTCCCCCGAAGGCGGGCTTCCAGAACGCCCATGGACCACCCTGCCCCCCACCCCCACCCCATCCAGGGTGGGCGGCTGGGGGTAGGTCCGGAGGGAGAGAGACCAAGCCCAGAATCAATGCAATAACCAGAAAAAAATAAACACAGGACAATGACAAGAAAAAACAAATACTCAATGACAAGAAATACCAAATCCACAGATTAAATTAAACACTCAACTAACGATTACAGAAAATTGCACAGGATATCATGGAGAAACAAAAAAACCCCAGAATTACTGGGTCAGAAAAACTAAATACAGGACAATGACAAAAAATACCAAATACTCAGATTAAATTAAATGCTCAAATAACTACAGCAAACAGCACAGCAAGAGAAAATTAAATCCTTGCCCACATGTTTCACAAGAAAATGGCTTCTCTCCTGTGTGAATGCTCAAGTAAATCTTCAAATAACCAAATACAGGAAAACAGAACAATAACTGACTCATAACCAACTACACACAAAACAAAATAGAGCAACTGCAAGACAGAGGAACACAGAATATCAGGGAAAAAAAAAAGAACAATAACTGGATCAGGACATCACCAGGAAATAACCACTACTCCCCCCCGCGACAGTTTATGCCGACCGGAGGAGACCAGGTGCCATAGGAACAGTTCAGGTGGTCTCCCCGCGTCCATCAGCCGGCGGGTGGTCATGGGAGGTGGAACATGACCAGGCGGCTCACCACAGTCCAACGCCCAGCACGTCCACTCCTCTGGTGGCCGAACCAGGTCGCCCAACGAAACACATAACACGTCGGATGGCCGACCCTGGGCGCCAAACCGGCGAAGCAGTTCCTCAGGCGGCCGACCCGCGTCCCTCAGCCACCAGTCCTGGGGAAAAACAGCCCGCGGCGGCCTCCCTGATGAGGACAAAACTCGGGAGAGCCGGGGCGAGCGAACAGGGACCCCCACGGCCCCTGGCGATGATGCGCAGGGGCGATGACCAAGTAGAGGGACAAGAAGACCAGGATGAGCCCGTAATCCGTCCGATGGAGAAAGGTCTGCAGCTCCTCCCCCGTCCGCGGACCACACCGGCGCTGCACCTCTGCTGGACCCCGATTGAGTCCCAGCTGCACCCACATCGGACCCCGATTGGGCCAAAGCAGCTCCTGCGATGGACCCCGACTGGGTCGGTGCAGCTCCGCTGATGATCTCCACCCCCGAACCTGGGACCTCCAACTCAGTGACTCCGACTGGCTCCATGCCGGCGACACTGCAACGAGGCTCACAAACAACAAGAAAACCGGGATCAGAATCACCGGTAGCAACAGAACCCAGCAAGATGAGCTCGGGTGCAGCAGGCGGCTGCTCCTCACTCGCCTCCCCGAGAGGCAGGCAAAAATGCTCCAAAACAGGGGACAGAGAAACAAGAGGGAGCACTTGCCTGCACTCGGGTTCTGTTGCCACCCAGGACTTCGACGATACAGGTTCAGGGCGGCGACTCTCATCAGCAGGCTCCAACTCAGCTGCATCGGGCTCTGCAGCTGGCAAGATGCTGTCTGCAGCCTGAGGTTCCTCCCGCGCTGCTGTCATGCCGATGACCCGTATGGCGTGGGGGCAGGGGACTCTCGACCCACTGGCTCAGACCGCTCCGGCGAGGAGACCCGGGGATGCTTCATCATCTGCTCAGGCTCCGGGCCGCAGTCCGCTCTTCTCCTCCGTCCATGACAAGGCTGCAGGGCCAGATCCAGGTTTTTCAGCACTGCAGGCCCCCACTTCATCCGATGACGTAGGCCTGGCGTTGCGGACCGCTCAACGGGGGGGACACAGAGGCAGCAGGTATAGTCATTATCTCTACAGCAGGTAGAAGGAGCTCGGGGGGCTGCGAACCCCGAACTCCGCCCCCAGGAGTCAGACAAGGCAGGTTACAATCATGATGTAATAAATTAACGTGCACTTGCCTTTCTCCCGGAGGAGAGGTGATGCCTGCCATAGGGGACGCTGTTCCTCCTTCTCCCCGCTGGATGGCGACAGAGGGCCCCCTGGAAAGACGAGGTGGAGCCGCTCTCGAAGGTTTGCTGACAGGCTTCGCCAGCAGCGGGTCCAGCTGGGGATTCTGTTGAGGTCGATTGTGGTGGTGACGGCGGTTTCTGGCAGAGGGCGAGGCGAAGGTAAGGTCCGGGAATCGCCGCTCCTGTGCCGAAACCGAGGCGAGGAGGTCGGCAAACTCCGGGAAGTCACTTAATCTAGGATTCCTCTCCACCAGTCTGACTGCCACCGTCACATGTTTAATAATCAATGAGGGGTGAGTTGCGGAACGAGCAGCCGCCACTCGGTCCCAGATGGAAGCAGCTGCGAGCTGGAGCTTCTCCGGGGAATTCCCGAATGACGACGTTCACAGCTGACACCTCGTCAGCTGTGTCCAACTCACCCACTCCACCCAGCTCCACTGCCTCCTCAGCCCCTAATTCATCAAAAGCGGTCCCCCCTCCTCCTCCTCCTCCTCCCCCCCTCCCCTTGTCATCAGTGAGCAGGACGTGCATAGACAGTTCTCCAGACTGAACCCGCGCAAGGCCCCCGGGCCGGACGGTGTGTCTCCTTCCACCCTGAGACACTGTGCGAAAGAGCTGGCTCCTGTCTTCACAGACATTTTTAACACCTCCCTTAAGCAATGTCACGTGCCAACCTGCCTCAAATCCTCCACCATCATCCCTGTCCCCAAGAAGCCACGGATTGCTGGACTTAACGACTTCAGACCTGTAGCGCTCACCTCTGTAGTCATGAAGTCCTTTGAGCGCCTGGTCCTGTCTCACCTCAAGTCCATCACCACACCCCTCCTAGACCCGCTGCAGTTTGCCTACCGTGCTAACAGGTCTGTGGATGACGCAGTCAACCTGGCCCTCCACTCCATCCTGCAGCACCTGGACTCCCCGGGAACCTACGCCAGGATTCTGTTTGTGGACTTCAGCTCCGCATTCAACACCATCCGCCCCGATCTGCTCCAGGACAAGCTGTCCCTGCTCAATGTGCCTGACTCCCTCTGCAGGTGGATCACCGACTTCCTGACGGACCGGAGACAGCATGTGCGGCTGGGGAAGTCTGTCTCAGACTCTGTTAGCATCAGCATTGGATCACCCCAGGGCTGTGTACTTTCCCCCCTACTCTTCTCCCTTTATACCAACTCCTGCACCTCCTGCCACCAGTCTGTTAAGCTGATTAAGTTTGTGGACGACACCACCCTCATCGGGCTCATCTCCAACGGCGATGAGTCCGCCTACAGGGAAGAGGTGGCCCAGCTGGTGTCCTGGTGCAGCCACAACAACCTGCAGCTGAATGCTCTGAAGACAGCGGAGATGATTGTGGACTTCTGGAAAGTCACAACCCCCCTGCCCCCCCCCTCACCATCACAGGCTCTCCCATCACCATTGCAGATTCCTTCCGCTTCTTGGGCACCACCATCACCCGGGACCTCAAATGGGAGCCAACCATCAGCTCCCTCATCAAAAAGGCCCAGCAGAGGATGTTCTTCTGCGGCAGATGAGGAAGCTCAAGCTACCCACCAAGATGTTAGTGCAGTTCTACACGGCCATCATCAAGTCCATCCTCACCTCCTCCATAACTGTGTGGTATGCAGGAGCCACTGCCAGGGACAGACTAAGGCTGCAGCGCGTCGTGCGCACTGCTGAGAAGGTGATAGGCTGCGAGCTCCCATCTCTCCAGGACCTGTACATCTCCAGGACCCGGAGGCGTGCTGGCCGGATCATAGCCGATCCTTCACATCCTGGTCACGTACTGTTTGCTCCCCTCCCCTCAGGTAGAAGACTTCGGTCCATTCGGACTAAAACCTCCCGGCACATGAACAGCTTTTTCCCCTCTGCCATCAGACTGCTGAACATTAAGTGACTTTTTGACTCTCGTGCACTATGTACAGCAGCTCAACCAGACTCACGTCATTCATCACTGTTTTCTGTTGCATTATCAACTGCACTATGTGGTACTTCACATTATCTGCTACTTGCTAATTTTTTAAAACTGCCTTGACTAGTACTACTCATTATTACTAGTATTGTTATTATTATTATTATCATTATTACTTATTATTACTTATTTTTCTACACTTATTGCACGTTTTCAGTCCTTTAGTTTTTTAGTTTATCTCTTTTCTCATCATGTTTTTAATGTTGCAGCATGGCATCGAGACAAATTCCTAGTTTGTGTACTACATGAACAATGGCAATAAATCTGATTCTGATTCTGATTCTGATTCTGATTCTCTGGTGGGGATCACCCCTGGGCAGAGCGAAGTCCTGGACCGGAGTAGAGGCAGGAACGGGATCCGGATGGGAGGAGCGGAGATGCCTCCTCTTTGGCTTCCTGCCGGGATTTCCCTCCAGCCCACGGAGTATCTCGCGCCGTGCGGCGAGTTCAGCCCTCCTCCTCATAACCTCCGGGTGGTCGTCATAGTGAAGAGGAAGGTTGTCCAGCAGAACCTCAGCGTAGTCCAGGTGCCAGAGCATGTCATAAGGGTTGTCGTCAAAGGTAGCGGCCAGTAGCGACCCATCAACATACTCCAGGGCGCTTGCTAGCTTCTTGCCCAGGCGCCGACCGCGGCCCCTGGATGACGGCATTCTCCCAGGAATTGACACTTGACATCCAGACAGGAAGAACAACAGTCCAATAACTGCAAAAACTCATGGTGAAAAAGGCGTCTCAGTGTGGCGTCTCCATTTAGACGCTATGGCGGGAGCATACTGTCATGTCTGGCCCTCACGAGCCAGTATAAGACGCCACAAGTCACCAGTGAGTTTTGCAATGATGTTTTATTTGCATAACAGGACAAGATGAGACATAGGCTATGAGCCGCTAAGGGCAAAAATACACACTAAGAGATATAAGGGCTCGTAGGGCTAACCCCAGCCACTACGAGCTAAACTATGACAAGACAAGAATAAGGACGAACCTGATATGAAGGTCTAACGAGGCCTCACGAGGACTGTTTGACGAATGTTGACTTATGCTCCCACAATTGGACTGCCTTCAGTGCCCGCCTTATAAAGGCGAATGCTAATGAGCAGTAATGACAGACAGCTGACCGGCCTTGACAGGCGGAAGCCCCACCGAGCACCTTCACAATAAGAGCCCGGTGAGGCCAGAATACAACCCACAGCTGTCAAGGCCGGCAGCGAGCTATGCGTGGCCCGAGCATGGACAGGACCAGCGCTCGGGTCGTAACAGAATGAACAGAGAGCATATATGTGTATGGGGGGTGGGGGGGCAGTCTGAAGATTTTTATTCAATCCACATTTTTTTTTTTTCATCACGGACTAATTAGGCATTAATGTGTTTATTTTTAGGGGAATAAATGAATGAACAAGGAGTGTGCAGTGTTTTACTTTTCACTGTAACTTCCCACAGAGACAGGAGATGCGTCCACACAACTGCCTTGGCTGTGCACCCTGGGTTTCCAGCCAGGCCGAGGTTGCGGTTCTCCACCAGCAAGCTACACGACTGCCACCCGTCAGGGGCTGGCAGAAGCCATCAAAAGCAACCTCGCTTCATGGCCGGGGTTGGCCGCGAACAGGAAGCTGCACCAGATCTCCTTCTTCATTCTCACCCGAGAGGGACTGGAATGGAGAGCCGCAGACACCCTGCATGAGACGGGGGAGACCCTTAGTTGGCGAAAGCAACAGGAGAGGGAGCATTTCATTTCCCCATGGCCGGGAGCAACTTTCACATCATTGTTAATGAAAGTTTATGAAAGTTTGCACAGGCATTATCCTCTTTTCCTTCAGTTTCAAACCCATTCGTGTCTGTATGTTGCATCCGTGCACACTACATTAAAC
Source organism: Pholidichthys leucotaenia (assembly GCA_020510985.1). Classification (NCBI taxonomy): domain Eukaryota; kingdom Metazoa; phylum Chordata; class Actinopteri; order Cichliformes; family Pholidichthyidae; genus Pholidichthys; species Pholidichthys leucotaenia. The sequence goes on from CM035849.1 coordinate 97,580,130, forward strand.
CATTCAGCTTATTTTCCAGCCGATTCTTTCTCGTTTGTTCTTTATAACATAACTAACTGGGCATCAACTGTGATTGATGTTTTCCTTATTACTAAGCTGTATTACTATCACGTGCATTTTGGCTCACACACACAGACTTTGGTCAGTGCAAAACCCATCTTAAACCGTCATGATCAGAATTCACTTTAGATAGTGTGCCTCTTTGCATTAAAGCAGGGGTGTCCAATCATGTGCCATGGAGGGCCAAGACCCCTCAGGTTTTCTCTTCTACCCAGTCTCTTCAGCAGGTGTTTTCACTTTTCAGCAATTGTTCTGGTTGTCCCCCTAGGGGCTTTCTGTTCGTATGCAATCCCTGCTGAGCGTGAATATTTGCAGCCCCAAAGTCATCGGGGAAAGCAATCGGCTAAATTCCTGTTGTGTGCTGCAGCTGAGAAACCCATACAAAGTCCTGTGTGTGGGCTGCACGTCCGCTCCAGGTGCGCAAGCAGCCCTGAAGGTTCCGATGGTGGCAATCAGACATTTTTCTCAGGCATGTGCAGCGGCGGAGGACGCTGTATCAGTCTGTGGAGCCGGTTTGTCCCTGGTGCATGGCACGCGTCTGGCGCAGTGACCACATAGCTGGCAGTTGCGCTGTCCTCGTAATCCTGCGGAGTGCGTGCAGGGCTTCTGTACGCGGGAGGTCCGCTGTCCGGAGTTTAGTTAGAGTCGGGGAGCTCGGTGGAAATCAGCGCAGTCGGCGTCGATGATTGTCCCCGTTCAGGCTGCTTCCTTCGTTCGCTCGTGTCAATCATGGTGCGTTTTGGTCCCAGCGCTGCACTCTGGTGAGGATGAAGAGGTTGCAGGCATTCTCTGACCCTCTGGGATCCACAGCGCGGTGAGAGGGAGCAGACGGTCATTCTCCCTCATCAGGTCACCAGTGTGGAGGTAAAAGATCAGGCGAGGAGTGCACCATGACGCGTGCTGAGGCTTTCCCAGTCGGGGTTGTCTCCGGGGTGATCGCCTCGTGTTCCATTCTTCGTCAAGGGTCACCGGTGTGGAGGAACAAAATAAGTTCAGGCGAGATGCGACGAGCTGAAGGTTTCAGAGTTTTATTTCTCCATCATCATAAGACACACTGTAGCGCTGTGCTGTGTGTGTGTGTGTGTGTGCATGTGTGTGCTCTCTGAGGCATGTAAAGTCAGCTCTTTTATACAGACAAAAGAGAATGCATGGCACATTTACATATTGATATACATATCAGTCAATACATATCAATCGCGTGATTAACTGGCGCCGGACTTCCTCTCCTTAATCCGGGGATGTATAACAATAGCCATTGTTCTGGTTGTCCCCCTAGGGGCTCTCTGTTTGTATGCAATCCCTGCTGAGCGTGAATATTATCAGTCTGCATTGTGCTGGGTGCCCACAAGACTGGCCTTTTTGAGTGATGCACCAGTGGAAAGTTTGTTTTTAAGCCGTTGTGATAAGGAAATTAACTTGGAAACGCCCATAAACACATTCTGCATCACTGACATCTGACTAAATGACGATTAAATGCTTAATTCATTGCCCACTCATCAGTAAATGTTTCTAGTGTAGAAGAGCTTGGAAGAACGAGGCGATGTGATATATAAACCAAAGTTTATTATCAGCTCTTCTAACAAGTCTCATCCTAGTGCAGCAGCAGAAGAAGGAAAAAGAGACCGAACACTTTCGGCTCTATGAACTTATACTTGCACATAACAAAAGACATGCAAATCCAAAGCTGACATCCCTCCTTATCTTAATCCCCCCATTGTCTTTGTACTCCTCCTCATGGCCCTGTGGGGTCAGGGCAGCTCCTCCGGTCTCCACCGCAGTGCCTGGGAAACTCTTTGATCCTCACTGGCGGTTGAGATCTCTTTGTCCTGTTCTGAGGTGTGAAGTCGCCTTACATATGTAATCACCAAACATTCTCACATGCTTCAACATATGTAGGTTATGGAATATATGATAAATATAGACCACATCTAGTGCCTCTCAAAAAGCCAGAATATAATGAGCACCATAGGTGTAATTTATGGGGGGGGTGAGATGGTTCCAACCCCCCCCCCAAAATCAAATCCATCCAATATAACCCCCCCCAATAATCATATAATTATAATTAATAAAAAAAATCTACAAGTGAGTATGAAGAAGTTGTCGTTTTTTCATTTGCAAGCAATGAAAAGTAACATTTCTAATAATCAAACAATGTACTCCCTTCCCTCCCTACAGACTTAGTACTGCCCAACCAGTCCATGCGCCTTCTCTCTGGTCAGTGCTCTGAGTCATTTGTAGCAGCAGCAGGTGAGGACGGTTGTCTACATCAAGAGTGCATTCAGCTCACAAGTGAGACAGAATGAAAGGAACTCCATAAGGGCAACAAGCCATTTTAAATTGTTGGTTGTCAAATTAAAGGACAAACCCTTCTGTCCAAAAGGAGGTAAATATATTGTTGATTTAGCTGGTGAATTGTTGTCTGAAGTTAGCTGGTTGCTAGTTTGCTAATATGAGTTAAAGCTATGGGAGTACACCACAGAATAAGTGCTGCATCGTAGGATTTAAAGCTTGGATGACTTGTAATTTCCTGCTATTAAATTCAGATAAGACTGAAGTCATTCTTGTTGGTCCAAAAAACCTTAGAAATTCCTTTCCAAATCAAACTTTCAGTTTGGATGCAGTTACTCTTTCTCTTAATAGCTCTGTGAGGAACCTTGGAGTTATTTTTGATCAGGATTTGTCCTTCAATTCACATATTAAATTTGTTTCTAAGACTGCCTTCTATCATTTGCGTAATATTGCCAAGATTAGGAGCATCTTGTCTCAGAGTGATGCTGAGAAGCTGATCCACGCTTTTGTTAGCTCGAGATTAGATTATTGTAATTCTTTATTATCAGGCTGTCCTAAAACATCTTTAAAAAGTCTTCAGCTGATCCAAAATGCTGCAGCAAGAGTTTTAACAGGTACTAGAAAGAGAGATCATATCTCTCCGGTTCTGGCCTCCCTTCATTGGCTTCCCATAGAGTTTAGAATTAAGTTTAAAATCCTTCTTCTTACTTACAAAGCTCTAAACAATCAGGCTCCTTTTTATTTAAAAGATCTGATACTACCGTATCATCCTAACAGAGCACTACGCTCCCAAAATGCAGGTTTACTTGTAATACCTAGAATCTCCAAAAGTACAATGGGAGGCAGAGCCTTCAGTTATCAAGCTCCTCTCCTGTGGAATCAGCTGCCAATCTGGATTCGGGAGTCAGACTCGATCTCTGTTTTTAAGAATAGGGCTAAAACCTACCTTTTTGATATAGCCTACAATTAGGGAGGGATCATGTGTTTCTGAACCCTCCCTTAGTTATGCTGCTAATAGGTTTAGTCAGCCGGGGGACCTCCAGTAATGCACTGGGCCTCACTCCTTTCCTCACTCTCTATGAAATATTTTTTTTTTGCTGGTCATTAACATTTGTTTGTTCTCTCCCATAGATTGAGTCCCCATCGTGCTGTTTGCTCTCTACATGTCTGTTCTTTTCTTCTTCTCTGTCCCCTCACCCCCCAGCCAGTCGCAGCAGATGACTGCCCCTCCCTGAGCCTGGTTCTGTTGGAGGTTTCTTCCTGTTAAAAGGGAGTTTTTCCTCTCCACCGTCGCCAAGTGCTTGCTCACAGGGGATCGCCTGATTGCTGGGGTCTTTCTGCAACTGTGGGGGTCCTCCCTACAGTTGATAGTGCTATGAGATGACTGTTGTTGTGAAATGGCGCTATATAAATAAAGTTGAATTGAATTGAATTGAATTGAATTTAGCTGATCTGAGAAATGATTAGCTTTTCTCATGCAGATTTGGGCTGTACATTGTATTAATCTTTCATGATCAGAGTGGATTTGTTCGTCAGCTGCTAGAGTGAAATTTACATATGTTTCAGTACTCATTAAAATGTTTGCACCTCCGAAGAACAAACAAACTCTCTACACCACTGGTCCTTAAATATAAATGCCTTTTAATTATTGCTTATCATCCCCACAAAATTCAAGTAAACCTTAAGCTGTTCTGTATTTTTAAAACGTCATGATTTTGATAATTATAAAATTCAATTAGAAAGCACTACCACTTTCAATTATAGACTAAGTCACTCTGAAGGCTATTCTTAACCTCTTGCACTCCAGTGTACAGCAGGCGGGCACGTCTCTGCGTCCTAGAGCACACGAGGGCGCTGCGTCCTAGAGCGCACTGAAAAAAAAAGCTGCATTTCCGTTCTTCCACTACAGACACAGTCTCGAACAGAAAGCCAAAGGAGTGCTTTGACTGGTTTAGATGTGATTGACCTCTCATTCGACTAATAAGAGCCTTGAATTGGGTTTCTGAAACCTTGAAGAACCAACGACTGAAAACCTAGCAAGAACGACCCGCTTACAAACGGCTGCAAATACAGCCAGCCAATTGAAGCACAGAAATTCGAAAGCTGTTTTGTGTAAGGCTGGGTGACACACAGGCGTTCGCCAGTCTTTTTTTCTTACTACTGTTTTTATTTGTTTTGAAAAATCGTTCGCCAAAACCGCAATCATGGAAGCGCAAAACTGCAATAATGGAATTATGGTTTGACCGGGTTGCGTGACCAGAACCACGAGTCCGTAACAAGCGGACCAGCTTCATGTTCGTCTGACAATGAGGAAGAGAAGTTCGCCAGCTACGCTGCTGTTGTGAACAGGTAAGTGTTATAAGCTAAATTATTCTTTATCCCTGAAAATTGTAATCCAAATGACTTTTGACCGATCGGTAAATTACAACTGTGCGTTATCGCAACATGACGGACCCGGACCCACTCCGGTCCAGGTCCGTCATGTTGCGAACGGCCCCCCCCGTCATGTTGTGTTGTGAACACCCCCCCTCCCGCTACTCTTCTGTAGCGGATTGCAGATATATTGCAGATATTTTAGTCCAACTGTGCGTATTAGACCGCGGCGCACCGTCACCGCTTTCCGTCATGTAGCGATGGGCGATGTCCGTCCTCTGTAGCGGGGGGGGGGGGGAACTGTTATCTTCTACATTACAGATATTCTAGTATAATTTTTAGTGCACTGTAGGTTATTTTTTCTTGTAAAAAAAAAAAAGCCACACATTTTTTACGTGGCATGCTTCTTTGTGTGTGGGGGCTTATTTGTTCATTCATTCATTCATTCATGAATAAACAACCCCCCCCACACACACACACACAGCCCTTCACCTTTCATTAGAGCCCAAGATGAAGCTTCTATATTGAATCATTCAAAAGTTACAGACGTTTTTCCAAACTGTGCCATTTGGCACAATTTGGCACAGTTCAAAAACGCCTGGGAACAACCGAAGAAAAAAGCTGTGTAATATATTCATTTTTTGTGGTATTGTTACAAAATTTTGACCTCAGCTGGATAACACTTAGTTCTACATTTCTGTTGCATTTTCCAGCCAGTATCTGAAGCTGTGTGTTATTTGCAAGCATTTGTATCCAAAAAAACACCCAGGCGAAATTTATTTTCTTCAAGTTCAGTATGTTTAGATGACTGTTACTCAGTGGCAGGAGCACTTAGAGAGATTATGACTGTTTTGCCAAAAAATTCAAAGTGTTTTCTTTTAAATGAGACCAACCCCATGAAGATGCTGCAAAGGGTTGAAGAACAGCTTTTGATTTACTTTGGGTACGTTATTTTTTGGCGTTTTTAGGGAAATTGACCAGAGTGCAAGGGGTTAAACATCCACGTTAAAAGAAATTGGTTATTTTCCCTGCAGATCATTTTCAGATCTTCTATCTTCTGATAAAATACCACAACTGCACAAAAGAGTATTTAAATGAATATATTATGGCGGCACATGGGGAAAGCATAATGTGTAACATCTTAGATAAGAACAAAGAGCAGAGGTTCCCTGGTGAGATAACAGGGAGGTGTGAAGGATGAATGCAGTGTGACCTTTTGTGTGTCAGAAACTTCTAGAAGGATGGTAAAGGATTAAGGAAGTGAATGCAATGTGACCTTTTGTGTGTTAGAAGCTTCTGGAGGAATGCCATAGTATTTAAGAGAAGAGTCTTTGCTGAGATGTCATTCTGTCTGTGCTTCTTGTGTGAGCTGTGTAATAAATCGTCTGAAGCCCAATCCGCCTCTTCCTTTACACGCTCCACACTGGTGACCCAAGACGAATCATGGAACACGGCGAAAGGTCCCCGGAGCCAGCCTCGTTGGGAGCCCCCAGCCAAGCATATGCTGTTGCACTCAAGCTACCGGATTTTTGGCAGCACAATCCGCGCTCCTGGTTCCACCTAGTTGAGGCGCAGTTCGCCCTCCGGGGGATATCGGCGGATGACACGAAGTTCCACTATGTGGTCGCAACGCTCGACGCCCACACGGCTCAGCATGTGGAGAGCCTGCTCGATCAGCCACCAACCAACGACAAGTACGGCGCGCTGAAGGCTGCACTCATCCAGCACTACACACTCTCGGATGGTGAGAGAGCAGAGAGACTCCTGACGCGGACTGGGTTAGGAGATGGGTCGGCCATTGACCTGATGGAGAAGATGCTGAGATTAAAGGGCACGGACGACGACCATTTCATTTTTACCCACCTCTTCCTCCGGAACCTTCCGTCAGCGACGAGAGCGACCCTGGCCAATTCGCCGTTGCTGGCCAAGCGGGACTATCGTGCGCTGGCCCGAGAAGCAAACCGGATCATCATCGCCAGCAGAGAGTTCACGACCATGGCGGCAGCGACGGAGCTCGGCGCGACGGCCGGAGGAGGCGAGGAGCCATTGACGGCAGCAGCAGAGCCACCGACGACAGCAGCAGCGGGGGCCAAAGAATGCGGGGGAGACACCCTTTGTTTCTACCACAGCCGCTTCGCAGAGAGGGCACGCAAATGTATACCACCGTGCCAGTTCAAGCGCTCGGGAAACGCCAAGACCGAGGTTCGGTAGCAGCTGCGACCCTCGGGGAGGAGAACAAGCTGCTCTACTTGACGGACGCACGCTCGGGGAGGCATTTCCTCGTGGACACCGGCGCCCAGATGAGTTTCATCATGCCGTCCTACGCCGACCGGCTGGCAGGATCTAGCGGCCCCGAGATGGCAGCAGCAAACAGCTCGGAGATTAAGACCTTTGGTGAGAGGACTCTACTCCTGTCTCTACACGGCCGTACATTTGAGTGGACTTTCGTCATAGCAGCATTGAATTTCAATATACTGGGGGCTGATTTTTTGTGCACACATGGTTTGTTGGTTGATGTTGCTAACAGGCGCCTAGTTAATGCACTGTCCTTTGATTCTATCCCCTGTATAGCTCGAGCGTTCCGGCCAACAGCACAAGCCAACGTCACAGCTGCATGCGGTAAGTTCCACACACTGCTCACTCAGTTCCCAGCACTCACTGTCCCGACATTTTCGGCAGCCATCGCTAAACACGGGGTGGAGCATTTTATCACCACCACCGGGCTGCCCATTTTTGCAACACCTCGGCGCTTGGACGCAGCTAAACTGGCCATAGCACGCGAGGAGTTCGCCAACCTGGAGAGGTTGGGCATCATCAGGTGTTCAAACAGCCCATGGGCTTCCCCGCTACACATGGTCCCTAAAGCTGAGGGTTCGTGGCGACCTTGCGGGGATTTCCGCAGGTTGAACAACGCCACAGCACACGACCGCTACCCAATTCCTCACATTCAGGATTTTTCCATTCACCTGGCAGAAGCGCGCATTTTTTCTAAAATAGACCTGGTCCGCGGTTACCACCAAGTCCCAGTGCGCGCTGAGGACATACCCAAAACAGCGGTGATAACTCCGTTCGGTTTATTCGAGTTTTTGCGCATGCCATTTGGGCTTAAAGGGGCTGCACAGACGTTCCAACGCATGATGGATGCAGTGCTGCGCGATCTCCCTTTCGTGTTTGTCTACTTGGATGATATCTTGGTAGCTAGCGCGAACACGAAAGCCACCTCACGACGGTTTTCCGGAGGTTGGAAGAGCACGGGTTAATAATCAACCCAGCGAAATGTCAGTTCGAGGTGACGCAGATTGATTTTTTGGGGCACCGCGTCTCTCCCAAAGGAGCGGTTCCGCTGCCTGACAAAGTGCGCGCGGTAGCAGATTTTCCCCGGCTGCAAACGGTCAGGACGTTACAGGAATTTTTGGGAATGGTGAATTTTTATAACCGTTTCCTTCCCCGCGCAGCGCAGCTCATGCAACCACTGTACGCCGCGCTCAAAAAACAGAAACCCGCGGATAAGATCGAATGGTCCCCAGAGCGAGAGCGGGCGTTCTTGGAAGTCAAAGCAGCCCTTGCAAATGCTGCGTTGCTGGCACATCCAGACCCAACGGCCCACATAGCGCTCACCACTGACGCGTCAGATGTGGCCATAGGGGCGGTCATGGAGCAGCGTGTAGCCGGGGCTTGGCAGCCGCTCGCCTTTTTCAGCAGGACTTTGCGCGACAGTGAACGTAAATACAGCGCGTTCGACAGGGAGTTGCTGGCTCTCCACTTGGCCATTCGCCACTTCCAGTTCTGGCTGGAAGGGCGCTGTTTCACCGCGTTTGTTGACCACAAGCCACTAACATTCGCAATGGCCAAGGTTTCAGAACCGTGGTCGGGCCGGCAGCAGAGACAGTTGGCCGCGATCTCAGAGTTTACTACCGATATTCAGCATGTGTCGGGTAAACTGAATGTAGTGGCAGACTGCCTCTCACGCGGTGTGGCTGCCCCGGTCTGCGTGGGGATAGATTACACAGCCATGGCTGCGGAGCAGGTTAGTGACGCGGACGTGCGCGTGCTCCAGTCTGGACCAACAGGGTTAAGGCTGGAGAGCAGGGTGCTGCAAGACGGCATGCCCCCCCAATCTGCGATGTCGCGGGCGCCCCGTGGTCCCGGCCGCGTGGCGTCGCCGCATGTTTGACTCGGTTCATTCTTTGGCGCACCCGGGAGTGCGCGCGTCGGTCAAAATGGTAGGGGAGAAATTCGTGTGGCCGAGCCTGCGCAAACAGGTGAAAGAGTGGGCGGCAGCCTGCGTGGCGTGCCAATGAGCCAAAGTACACAGACACACGAAGGCTCCCTTGGAGCCGTTTCATATTCCGGCTAAGAGGTTCAACCATGTCCACGTGGACCTCGTGGGCCCCCTCCCGCCATCACAGGGGTGCATGCACCTCCTGACAATGGTGGACCGCACCACGCGCTGGCCGGAAGGGGTTCTGCTGGCCGCAACCACAGCCGAGGAGGTGGCGCGCGTTTTTAACAGCATGGGTGGCGCGTTTTGGCGTCCCGTCGGACATTACGTCCGACAGAGGCCCTCAATTTGTTTCCGAACTCTAGTCAACAATGGCCCGCAGCCTGGGTGTCTCAATTCACCGCACTACCGCGTACAATCCACAGGCTAATGGGTTATGCGAACGTTTTCATAGATCATTGAAAGCGGCTCTCAGGGCTTCACTGACGGATGCAAATTGAGTAGACAGGCTACCGTGGGTTTTATTGGGGTTACGTTCTGCGCCTAAAGAGGATTTTGAAGCTTCCCCTGCTGAACTCGTTTTTGCGCAACCACTTCGGCTGCCCGGGGAGTTTCTGCCAGATAATCGCCGGGCAGTTCCCCGCCGCAGCTGTTGCAGCGTAGCATAGACACAGGCACGCTGCCGGGCCCTGTCCACCACAGTTTTCCGCGTGTTTTTGTACCTAAAACTTTGAAAAACGCAGAGTTCGTGTTTGTCAGACACGACGCCCACCGCCCGCCATTGCGACCACCCTATGATGGACCGTTCAGAGTGCTGGAAACAGGAGATAAGCATTTTTTGCTAGATTTGGGGGGTAGGAGGGAAAAGGTTGGCATAGACAGACTCAAACCCGCTTTTGTGGTGGCGGACGAGCAAGTGCTGTTGGCGAGGGCCCCCCGGCGTGGAAGACCCCCACGGGGAGCTTCCCAGAGAAAAGTTTCCCCAGAACACCCACAAGGACAGACAAAAAGTTTTCACCCCCAAACATCAACCCCCCAGCATGACAGCGCCGTGGAGGCGGTGAATCCTGGTTACAGCAGATACGGGAGAAGACTGAAGCTCAAGCAGCATGTGGATTGATGTTTAATGGTTCTGTCACAGCATATGGACTGTTATTCTTTTGTTCTATCCAATATGCTCGGGGGGGTGGTATGGCGGCACATGGGGAAAGCATAATGTGTAACATCTTAGATAAGAACAAAGAGCAGAGGTTCCCTGGTGAGATAACAGGGAGGTGTGAAGGATGAATGCAGTGTGACCTTTTGTGTGTCAGAAACTTCTACAAGGATGGTAAAGGATTAAGGAAGTGAATGCAATGTGACCTTTTGTGTGTTAGAAGCTTCTGGAGGAATGCCATAGTATTTAAGAGAAGAGTCTTTGCTGAGATGTCATTCTGTCTGTGCTTCTTGTGTGAGCTGTGTAATAAATCGTCTGAAGCCAAATCCGCCTCTTCCTTTACATGCTCCACAATATAAGAAATAAACACCAATTAGATGAATGAAAGAATAGATGCATTTCATCGGCCTAAACTTTTTAAAACATCTCATTAAGGAAAATACAGCACTCTAAATTTTATCCATATGCATAATGCATAAGTTTAAGCTTAAAATTGTGGGGAGACTTGAATAACGAAACCGAATTGTCTTTCATTCCAGTTTATTCAAGTAATCATTCCACTGTCTGCTCTCATTCTTGAGCAGCGAACAAAGAGAGTGAACACACCAAAGTTCTCTCATTTAAACATTCTGACATCAAACCATTTCCCTCGCGGGGGAAATCACACATCTCTCTCAAAATCTCTTTATTCACATTCATTAGCCTTTTATTTACATAACTCCCCCTTCTCTCTTCCCGAGCCTCAGTGGTCAGGAAGTCTTCTGTCCCCTGTCCTCCGCAGGGGGTCCAGGCTCTGTGGCTCCGCACCGCAGGGGGCTGGCTCTCCTTCATCGTGGTTAAATCACATATGCAGTGTCCAACATATACATGTCTCACAACACAGCCATATAACCCCCCCCAAACGATGAAGAACAGACTAATTCCTAAAATTAAATAGCACCTTACTCACTACTGAATAATCAACACCAACATTCAGTCTGTGCGCCGCTTGGGATTCAGCCGTCTGCCGAATCTGCTGTGCGTTGGCCCCGCCTTGCCTGCGGTGCGTTTCTGCTTCGGGTCTGTTGACTGAGGGAGAGAGTGATTAATTGCCCCTTGCGGGGGCCTGCCTCGTCGAGGCGCCACTGCGACCGGTACAGACACGTCCTTCATGACAAAAGCAGGTTTTAGTCTGTCAATACTGACTGTCTCTTTTCTGTCTCCAAAATCTAGCACAAATTGCTTATCACCTGCCTCCAGCACTCGAAATGGCCCTTCGTAAGGTGGTTTGAGCGTTGCTTTTAGGGCTTCGCGCCTGACAAAAACGAAATCGGCATTTTTCAAAGCCTTGGGGACGAAAACTCGTGGAAAAGCGTGTCTGCCCCCGTGCCGACTAACGGTCCCAGAGCCGAGAGAGGTGGGGGCTCTGGGTGCTCTGGTAAAAACTCGCCCGGCAGCCTCAGAGTTTGTGCGAATACCAGCTCCGCTGGGGAGGCGTCTAAGTCCTCTTTAGGCGCAGAACGCAACCCTAATAAAACCCATGGAAGTTTATTCACCCAATCTGCATCCGTGAGCGACGCTCTGAGTGCTGCCTTCAAAGACCTATGAAAACGCTTGCATAAACCATTGGCCTGAGGGTGGTAAGCCGTAGTGCGGTGAATTTTGGCTCCTAAGCCGTTGGCCATCGCTGACCACAGCTCAGAGATGAATTGCGGTCCTCTATCGGACGTAATGTCCGACGGAACCCCGAAACGCGCCACCCAAGCCGTTAAAAAAACGCGAGCCACCTCCGCGGCCGTGGTCGTCGCAAGTGGGACCACTTCCGGCCAACGTGTGGTGCGGTCCACCATTGTCAAAAGATACATGAACCCCTGTGATGCCGGTAGGGGGCCCACAAGGTCGACGTGCACATGGTCGAACCTTCTGGCCAGAATGCGGAACGGTTCTAACGGGGCTCTTGTGTGCCTGTGAATTTTGGCCCGTTGACAGGAAATGCAGGTTTTTGCCCATTCCTTCACGTGCTTGCGCAGGCACGGCCAAACAAACTTTTCCGCCACTAGTTTCACCGACGCGCGCACCCCCGGGTGCGCCAGTGAGTGGACCGAGTCAAAAACACGGCGGCGCCACGTGGCCGGAACCACCGGACGCGGGCGCCCCGTCGACATGTCGCAGATCGGGGGGGCATACCGGTTTGTAAACACTTGCCCTCCAGCCTCAACCCTGTTGGTCCAGACTGGAGCGCGCGCACGTCTGCGTCCGCCCCCTGGTCCGCTGCCATGGCTGCGTAATCTATACCCACGTGCACCGGGGCTGCGCGCGCCACCGTGCCGCTCTCCTGCGGCGCGGTCACGGTGGCCCGTTCTGCCTCTGCGCGTGTTGGGGTCGTGAACGCGCGTGAGAGACAATCCGCTACTACATTGAATTTGCCAGCGACGTGCCTAATGTCAGTGGTAAATTCCGAGATTGCGGCCAGCTGCCTCTGCTGCCTGCCGGACCACGGGTCTGAAATTTTGGCCATGGCGTATGTGAGCGGCTTGTGGTCCACATAAGCGGTGAAGCACCGTCCTTCCAGCCAGAACTGGAAATGACGAATAGCCAAATGCAGCGCCAACAGTTCTCTGTCAAACGCGCTGTATTTTCGTTCAGCCGCGCTTAAAGATTTGCTAAAGAAAGCCAAAGGCTGCCAAACTCCGGCTACCTGTTGCTCAATAACGGCCCCTATGGCTAAATCTGAAGCGTCTGTCGTCAGCGCGATACGTGCTGCAGGGTTTGGGTGGGCCAGGAGCGCAGCGTCAGCCAAGGCTTTTTTAACCTCTGTGAACGCGTGCTCCCGCTCCGGGGACCATTCGACCGCCTGGGTCGGTTTTTGTTTTTTGAGCGCGGCATATAACGGTTGCATGATTTGAGCTGCGTGGGGCAGGAATCGGTTATAAAAATTCACCATCCCCAAGAATTCCTGTAGTGATTTGACCGTTTGTGGACGGGGAAAATCCGCTACCGCGCGTACTTTCTCTGGTAACGGAACCGCTCCCTCCGGGGAGACGCGGTGACCCAAAAAATCGATCCGCTCGACGCCGAACTGGCACTTGGCTGGGTTAACTATTAAGCCGTGCTCTCCCAGCCTCCTAAAAACTGCTGTGAGGTGCGTTTCGTGTTCGTCCTCTGAAGTACTCGTGACCAAAATGTCGTCGAGGTACACAAACACAAAAGGGAGATCGCGTAACACGGCATCCATCATCCGCTGAAATGTTTGCGCCGCCCCTTTGAGACCAAACGGCATGCGTAAAAATTCGAAAAGTCCGAACGGGGTTATTACCGCTGTTTTAGGAATGTCCTCCGGTTGGACCGGGACTTGGTGATAGCCGCGAACTAGATCAATCTTTGAAAAAATGCGCGCCCCCGCCAGGTGCACCGAAAAATCCTGAATGTGCGGGATGGGATAACGATCGTGCGCCGTAGCGTTGTTTAGCCTGCGGTAATCCCCGCACGGTCTCCAGGAGCCATCGGCTTTCGGTACCATGTGCAGCGGCGAAGCCCACGGGCTCTTCGACCTACGAACGATGCCCAGCCTCTCCAGGCTGGCGAACTCCTCGCGCGCAATGGCGAGCTTAACCGCATCCAAGCGCCGAGCTTTTGCAAACACGGGAGGACCAGAAGTGGGGATAAAGTGTTTCACCCCGTGCTTCGCGACCGTCGCTGAAAAAGTGGGCACAGTGAGCGCTGGAAATTGGGTGAGGAGTGTGTGAAACTTACCACCTGCTGTAGCGACGTGGGTCTGTACTGGTGGCGGGGACACTCGAGCTGAACAGGGGAGAGAGTAAAAAGAGAGTGCATTTACCAGCCGTCTATTAGCAAGATCAACTAACAGATTGTGTGAACACAAAAAATCCGCGCCCAACATGTTGAAACTCACCGCCGCTATCACAAAAGTCCATTCATATGTGCGGCCATGTAAGCATAAAGGCAAGGTCCTTCTCCCGTAGGTGTTGATGTTCGAGCCATTTGCCGCTGTAGCTCCGCTACCGTGGGGTCCAGCCACCCGGTCCGCGTACGCTGGGGTGATGAAGCTCACTTGTGCTCCGGTGTCGATGAGGAACTCTCGTCCGGAGCGCGCATCCGTGATGTAGAGCAGCTTGTTGCGTTCTCCGAGGGTCGAAGCTGCTAGCGACCCCCGGTCTTGCCGTTTCCCGAACTCCCGAAGATGCAGGGCGGCACACACCTGCGTGCCTTCTCTGCGAACCTCCGATGGTAAAAGCAGAGATCTTCTCCTCTGCTGTGTCGTGCCCGCGCCTCTGCCGCCGGGCTATTGGCTCCCCCTCGTCGCGGCCGTGCTGCCGCCGTCGTCGGCCAGTCTGGTTCTGCCGCCTCTGGCTCCCCGCTGTCTCGGGTCGCTGCTGTGGTTGCTTGCCCGCCGCAGGCGTCCAGGATCCCATCTGCCTCCTGGGCCAGCTCCCGGAACTCCTCCAGGGTGTGACACTTTTTGCCGGCCAGCGTGCTTCTCGCATGCGCCGGGAGGTTGGAGAGGAAAATGAACTGAAAAATGAAATCATCGTTGTCCAACCCTCTCAGCTGTATCATCTCCTCCATCAGGGCGCTCGGCCTGTGTCCACCTTGGTCTAGCAAAGACAGGATCCTCCTCGCCCTCACTTCAGCCGAGGGGGTGAAAAACTTGATGAGGGTGGATTTCAGCTTGCCGTACCTGTCGGTCGCGGGTGGCTGCTCCACCAAGCTTTGCACGCACCGAGCTGTGCTGTTGTCCAGTTTAGCGATGACATGGTGGAACTTAGTGTCATCCACCGTTACTCCTGCGAGCGTGAACTGCGACTCTGCTTGCAGAAACCACGACCGTGGGTTATCCTGCCAGAAATCAGGCAGCTTAACGGCCACTGCGCTCGCCAGCTCTGAGCGCTGTGAATCCGGGACCCTGAGAATTTCTTCGTTCATTCTCAGCGTCGTCAGTTACCAATGTGGGGAAACTTGAATAACGAAACCGAATTGTCTTTCATTCCAGTTTATTCAAGTAATCATTCCACTGTCTGCTCTCATTCTTGAGCAGCGAACAAAGAGAGTGAACACACCAAAGTTCTCTCATTTAAACATTCTGACATCAAACCATTTCCCTCGCGGGGGAAATCACACATCTCTCTCAAAATCTCTTTATTCACATTCATTAGCCTTTTATTTACATAACTCCCCCTTCTCTCTTCCCGAGCCTCAGTGGTCAGGAAGTCTTCTGTCCCCTGTCCTCCGCAGGGGGTCCAGGCTCTGTGGCTCCGCACTGCAGGGGGCTGGCTCTCCTTCATCGTGGTTAAATCACATATGCAGTGTCCAACATATACATGTCTCACAACACAGCCATAAAAATCACATTTCTAGTTTTCCGTTCCCATTTTATTTAATCACGAGACAGCATTACACAAATTAGGCAGTGATCAAACACAGATATTGATGGCTTATTGTCATCACTGTATAGTGATTTAAATCCTAGTATAACAAGATTCATCACCTTAACACCGTACCTTTTGAGTTTGTTGGTGTTTAAGGGTGCATTTGCAATGAAAGGAGTGCTAAAAAATAAATAAACTGATAAATAAAAAGTTGCAATGCTTCTTCCAGCATTTTTTTTTCTTGTAGCATTTGTCATCTCCTCCAGCCTGCTGCTTTTCCTGTATGGTCACTTCAGCACTGAATATACGTGTGTGTGTGTGTGTGTGTGTGTGTGTGTGTGTGTGTGTGTGTGTGTGTGTGTGTGTGTATACAAGTAATAATATATACTATATTATATTATATACTTATAATATAAGCATATTATAAACTTAGTTAATGTTAGAGCTGTCCTCACTACCAACTTTTGGGGCTCCAAATATTCTCTCCAATCTTTTTCTCCCTTAATAAACTTCATCAGTGTTCTATGTACAGTAGCACTGTGACATTTCTAATGTCACTTTTTCGTGTGTGCAACTTTTTTGTCATAGTTTTACAGCTTTTCTTGGAAATCAGAGACATTTTTCTTGTAAATGTTCCTATTTTTTGTATAAAAATTCAGTATTTCCCCCATGTTGTTTTCCGCCTAAATTCACAGTTTCTCATAAAAATGTAACATTTTTCTCAAATTTGCATTTTTTTGTTATGGAAAATAATCCTTTTCCCTTACATATTTGCAAAATCATTTAAATTTCTGAATTTTTTTTAAATATTTTTTTTTTGGACTATCATCAAGTTGATACTTTCTTCTTATGAATTTATACTATTTTCTCCTACATTTGCTTGTTTTTTTTTTCTGGTAAATTTGGTAAAAGTAATGTAACGCCTGTTCCGCTTTACCGCTATGAACACCGCCCAAGTTTGTGTACTTTCACTCTAACTTGTAGACTTTGCCAACTAACCCAGTGTAAATACAAATATCTAGCCTACAAAATAAGCAGAGTGCGTGAAGAGCTACTTCAATCAAGATCAGGTTGTGTGTGAAAAGGGTGTAGGATAACTTTAAAACTGTAGGGTGTATGGTGTAAATCTTCCTTAAAATAAGCAAACAATTTGATATATTTCAAAAAAGCTAGAATTTATTTGCCCACTGGTCAGCAGAAGGAACCAAGGCAATGGAAACAGTCTCAAACATATAACACAAAACCATTAAATAACTGTTGGGTAAGCAACATGCACTTAGAAAGAAAGAAAACAAAAAAAAGAAAAAAAGAATAACACACACTCAAAGGGGGGGAAAAAGGCAATAAAGCACCAATGAGGATTCACAAACAAACAGAATTCTTAATAAATCTAAGCCGGCATATCCTATTAATTTGTAGGTCTATAAAGGTCCCTACTCGGTACAGAGTGATAATAAAAAGGTCTCTGACATTGCAGGCCTGTTCTAATATTAAAACGCCACTCCAATGGCTAATACCAAATGGTGGCCACCATTAATAACCTTGTGGGGTGAAGCGGGGTACTCACCCATACCAGAGTTACCGTCTGTAAGGTTGGACAGCAGAGAGCAGTTTCAGGGGATGAAGAACGTAGTGCACAACAACAAGATGGCTCAGGAAAAAATCCAGCAACATCCTCAATGAGAGAAAGAAAGAGGGAGAGAAAAGAAAAAAGAAAAACAAAACATCCAGCGATGTCCTCAGCGGGTCGAGTAGTCAGGGAAAAATCCAGCGCTGTCCTCAGCGTTGGTGGAGAGCCTCCGTTGCGGGGAATTTGGCCAAACCCACACCCCGGCCACGACTCCAGCGGGACGTTGGTTCAGTGGGAAACACGGCACCCACTGAACAGTTCACAAAGCAGAGGGCACAGACGAGCAGCCCACCTTAACCAGACGCTCTAAACGGCAGCCAAAAGCCAAAAGAATCTCTGCGGTAAAACCAAAGCTCTGGGAAAACAGCTTTAGCTAGCTTCGTGGGTCCAACGGTCGATGTCCACAGGCAGCAATAGACACAGCTTACTCCGGGAGCAGCCGCTTGCCAACTACTACGGAAAAAACCTTTAAGTTCAGAGAAAACTCACAGTTAGCTAGGTTAGCAGGTCCAATGGTCAGCGTCCACGGGCAGCAATAGACACAGCCTATTCCGGGAGCAGCCGCTAACCAACCACATACTGAAGAAAGAAAAAAATCGTTAGGTCCAGGGAAAAAACTCAGCTAGCTAGTTTGTCGGGTCCAACGGTCGGTGTCCACGGGCAGCAAGAAACACAGCTTACTCCGGGAGCAACCACCAGTCGACTACTACTGAAGAAAAAACCTCTAAGTTCAGAAAAACTCAGATTTAGCTAGGTTAGCCAGTCCAACGGTCAGCATCCACGGGCAGCAATAGACACAGCCTACTCTGGGAGCGGCCGCTAGCCAACCACATACTGAAGAAAGAAAAAAACCCGTTAGGTCCAGGGAAAAAACTCAGCTAGCTAGTTTATCGGGTCCAATGGTCGGTGTCCACGGGCAGCAAGAAACATAGCTTACTCCGGGAGCGACCACCAACCAACTACTACTGAAGAAAAAAACTTCTAAGTTCAGAAAAACTCAGATTTAGCTAGGTTAGCCAGTCCAACGGTCCGTGTCCATGGGCAGTAATAGACACAGCCTACTCCGGGAGCAACCACCTGTCACCACTCGCTGCTCACGGGCATCCACCTCAGCTGCGCGCACACCTGCTCCTCGTTAGCACACAACTATTTATTCCACCTCGCCCTGAGCATCGGCCTGGAGCCGTCTGTCTTCCTTCGTGCTCTAACCCTCAGCAGATTCCTTCCTCCAGGCCTGCTGATCATCACAACGACACGTAAGCTGTCTATTATTCTCACCTGTCCTCTCAGCCTTCCCCTGTGCACAGGTGGATTCCCCGGCAGCGGACATCCTCTCCTTCGTCTTCATCGTTCTCTTGCTACACCTTTCCTCCTCGGACGCACAGCAGGATGCTGTCTCCCAGGCTTGGGATCTTGCCAACGCCAGCCACCTCTGTTACTGCAAGTAAGCACATTGCCTTGTTACACTTCTGTGTGGTTTGCCCAGCTAACTCCCTGCTCTCGTCTCATCCATAGGGTTGCCTGGCTGCACGGCGTGCTGCTCTGTCCCTGCCTTCATCTTCCACCCACAACACATTCACATATCGCACACACGCATCCAAACACGTTCTATTGGTTGAAATAAAGCTTTCACATCTGCCTGAGCCTGCGTGCGTGTTTCCTGGGCCGAATATTATGTCAGTACGGCTCCAGCAGGGCGGCCCAGCAGACAACGGGCTCGCACGCCGCTTTTCCACCCTCAAGGCTCGGGTGGATATGATTGCGCACCAACAGCAAGTTATTTTCAATCAATTAACCATAATTACTCACCGGTTAGACCGCCTGGATCCCCAGCAGGCGTTCCCTCCGGTTCCTCAAGGCGCCTCGGCTCCGGTCGCTTCCTCGGCTGGCCAGCCAAGCTCGGGAACGCCGACCCGGCTCACACCTATCCTGACCCCCGCTCGCTTCAACGGGAAACTCGGTGGAGCACGGGGGTTTATTTTGCAGTGTGAGTCAGTGTTCCTGCGCGTTCCCGGGGATTTCCCCTCAGACCATAGCTGAATCAGGTACATGGCTAATCTCTTGGAGGGGCGAGCGCTAGCTTGGGCTTACGCCGTTATGTCGAAGCCCAGCTACGCAACCCTCTCTTATGACCAGTTCGTGCAAGACTTTTTAGAGGTGTTCGACCACTCGCGTCGTGACAGCGTCCTCGCCGATCGGCTCCTTAGTCTCCAACAGGGAAGCCGGTCAGTGGCGGATCACGCTGTTGACTTCCGGGTGGCAGCGGAGGAGGTGGGCTGGGGAGAGGCATCTCTCTGCAGCATCTTCCTCCGTAGCCTCAGTTCTGGTCTGAAGGATGAGCTAGCCAGTCGGGATCTCCACAATTAGCTTGGACAATAGGCTGCGAGAGCGGGCCGCGGAGCGGAAGTCAATCGGCCGCTCGCGCGGAGCTTCCGCCCGCTCTCCTCAGTCTCGCCCCCTGGCGTTACCCGCTCCGGAGTCCGCCGATGAGCGAGAGGCCATGGCGATTGGGTGCACCAGGCTCCCTCTTGCGGAGAGACAACGCCGGCGGGAACGGGGTCTCTGCATGTATTGCGGAGATGATCAGCATCCTGTGGAGCTGTGCCCGGTTAAGCCAAACAGGGGGGTCCGCGAGTCACTGTAGGGGGCCTCGTGGACTCTAACCTGTCAAATCCCCTATCATGCTGCACACTGCCCATTCGTTTCTGCTACAACTCCATCGGGCACCTCACGCACGCACTGGTGGATTCAGGGGCAGAGGAAAGTTTTATTTCCAAGAGCCTGGCAACCCGTTTGGGCATATCCTGTCAGCCACTGTCAACTCCCCTCAACCTGGTCACTCTCTCTCGCTCTCCCCTGGGGGTGGTGACGCATTGCACCAAGCCGATTCCCATTATCATCTCTGGCAACCACCGGGAGGACCTGACCCTGTTTGTCCTGCCCTCCTCTTCGGACCGTGTCATCCTGGGTTACCCATGGCTGCGCTTGCACAACCCCGTCCTCGATTGGAGATCCGGCAGTGTCCTATCTTGGAGCTTCTTCTGCCTGGGCACCTGCCTCCAGTCTGCGGCTTGTGCTCCATCCTTCCTTCCGCCGGCGCCGATCTCCGAGCCTCCAGACCTCACCCTGGTGCCGCAGGAGTTCCACGACTTGGGAGTAGCTTTCAGTAAGTCCAGGGCTATGTCGCTTCCTCCTCACCGGCCGTATGACTGCGCTATAAATCTCCGTCCAGGGGCCCCCTTGCCATCTGGCTGCCTGTATAGCCTCTCCGCCCCTGAACGTGAAGCGATGGATGCTTACATCAAGGAGTCGCTCAGCGCTGGGATCATCTGCCCCTCCTCGTCTCCGCTCAGTGCGGGCTTCTTCTTCATGTCCAAGAAGGATGGGTCCCTTTGTCCCTGCATTGACTTCAGAGCGCTGAATGATATTACCATTAAGGATCGTTACACCTTGCTGCTGATGGACACCACCTTCCACTCCCTTCAGGGGGCGACCTGGTTCACGAAACTAGATCTCCGCAGCGCTTACCATCTCGTTCGGATCCAGGAGGGTGATGAGTGGAAGACGGCTTTCAGGACGCCCAGCGGTCACTTTGAGTACCTTGTGATGCCGTTTGGGCTCACCAACGCACCTGCTGTCTTCCAGCGGCTCATAAACGACGTCCTATGAGATTTCCTGGGGGTCTTTGTCTTTGTGTATTTGGACGATATACTTATCTTCTCCAGGTCACGGGAGGAGCACCAGGCTCATGTGAGGCGGGTCCTGCAACGGCTGCTGGAGAATAGACTTTACATCAAGGCGGAGAAGTGGGAGTTCTACGCCCGGACCACCTCCTTCCTGGGGTTTGTTATCTCACACAATCAGATACTCCCCGACCTAGCTAAGGTCAAAGCGGTGGTCGAGTGGCCCACGCCTACCTCCAGGAGGCAGGTACAGCGGTTCATTGGCTTCGCTAACTTCTACCGTCACTTCGTCCCCAACTTCGGCGCCATTGTCACCCCCCTGACTTGCCTCACTTCATCGAAGGTGCCCTTCTAGTGGTCCGAGGAGGCAGCCACCGCCTTCAAGACCCTCCAGGCAGAGTTCTCGTCCTCCCGGGTCCTGACCCAGGTCGACCTCATGCTGCAGTGCTTGGTGGAGGTCGATGCTTCTGACACGGGGGTGGGGGCGGTGCTCTCTCAGCGTTCGCCAGTGGACGGAGTCAAGCGGCCCTGCGCCTTCTTCTCCCGATGGTTAGCTGCAGCAGAATGTAACTATGACGTCGGCGACAGGGAACTCCTCGCTGTCAAGCTTGCGCTGCAGGAGTGGCGTCACTGGTTGGAGGGGGCAGCTCAGCCTTTTGTGGTCTGGACGGACCACAAGAACCTTGAGTAGTTGAGGTCAGCACGGTGCCTGAATGCCCGCCAGATGCGCTGGTCTCTATTCTTTGCTCGGTTTCAGTTTACCATCACGTACCGTCCAGGCTCAAAGAATGGGTTGCCCAATGCCCTGTCCAGGCAGTTCGCCCCTGAGGATCCGGAGGAGTCGGACCACACCATCCTTCCCAGCTCGTGCGTTGTGGGGGCGGCTTCCTGGTCTATCAGGGACAAGATCCGAAGGGCACAGGAGATGGAACCGGACCCTGGCGGTGGTCCAGAAGGGAGGCTCTTCGTTCCTTCAGCGGTTCGAGGAGAGGTCATTCACTGGGTCCATACCTCCAAGCTCGCCTGTCATCCTGGCATCTCCCGTCTGGTGGATCTTCTGAGACGCTCGTTCTGGTGGCCGGGTCTCTAGAAGGACGTCACCAACTATGTCCGGGCTTGCTCCCAGTGCACTACCGGCAAGTCTCAAAACTCTCCACCTTCGGGTCTGCTCCAGCCCCTGCCGGTCCCGGGCAGGCCCTGGTCGCACATCACACTTGACTTCGTCACCGGTCTCCAACACCTATGACACAGTTCTGACAATTGTGGATCGATTCTCTAAGGCTGCCCATTTTGTGCCTCTTCGGGGTCTCCCTTCGGCACGTGAGACGGCTGACCTCCTCGTCCAACATGTTGTCAGACTGCACGGGATTCCACTGGACGTCGTATCGGATCGGGGCCCTCAGTTTGTCTCCCAGGTATGGAGGTGCTTTTGCAACGCCTTGGGGGCCATGGTTAGTCTCTCCTCTGGTCACCACCCCCAGTCCAATGGACAATGTGAGCGCACAAACCGGGAGCTGAAGGCCGCTCTGCGCTGTGTGACCTCCTCTAATCCATCTTCCTGGAGCTCCTACTTGGCCTGGGTGGGATATACCCACAACACGGCGCAGTCTTCGGCTACAGGTGTATCTCCCTTCAAGGCGTCCTTGGGGTACGATCCCCCCTTGTTTCCCGAGCAGGAGGGTGAGTTGGCTGTTCCATCTGTCCAGGCGCATATAAAATGCTGCCGGAGTGTGTGGACTAAGACGAGGGGAGCGCTTTTACGCACGGCGGCGCGCAACAGTTCCACTGCAAATCGCCACAGGAGACCAGCCCCTGATTACCTGGTGGGGCAACGGGTCTGGCTCTCGTCCCAAGACATCAACCTCAAGGCCGAGAAGAGGAAGCTGGCTCCGCGGGGTCCTCGGTCCTTTCGTAATCACTGTAGAAGAGCTCGGAATGACGAGGCGATGTGACTTATAAACCAAAGTTTATTATCAGCTTTGCTCCTCTAACAAGTCTCATCTGGTGCAGCAGCAGAAGAAGTAAGAGGGCGAACACATTCGGCTCTGTGTACTTACACTCACACACAACAAAAGACATGCATACAAAGCTGACATCCCCCATTAACTTAATTATCCTCCTTTGTCTCCGTACCCCTCCACCTGGCCCTGGGAGGTCAGGGCGACCTATCTGGTCTCCACCGCAGTGCCTCGGATGCTCTTTGATCTTCATTGGCGGTTGAGACCCTTTGTCCTGTTCTGAGGTGTGAAGTCGCTTTACATATGTAATCACCAAACATTCTCACATGCTTATACATATGTAGGTTATGGGATATATGATTAATATAGACCACAGCCCCCCCCCCCCCAAAACGACTAAGAAAAGGACAATAGGAAAATTCACAGTTTAAGATAATTATTATGACATACTAACTGCTACACCTCTTGACAAAGAAGAAACTTTCCAGCAGCTATGCTCCTGTAGAGAATTCAGTGGTAATCATAACAGCATAGTAATATCACAAGTCAGTCCTAAACTGTTACAGCACAATTAGTGAACAACTTTTGAGTAGTTTGTATCAGTCCTTGTGCCGTCTGGGCTTTAATCTTCTTCCGAATCTGCTGTGGGTCCGTTCAGGCGTCCTGGTGGGACCTTCCTGTAAGGAATCTGCAGCTTGGGAAGGAGAGTGATTATTTGTTCCCTGCAGGGGGGCTGAGTCTTTTCTCTTGGGGGGTCTACCCCGCCGAGGTGCTCTCGCCAACCGTGCAGGCTCGTCTCTCAACAAGAAGGCGGGTTTAAGTCTGTCAATGCTGACTGTTTCTTTTCTGTCCCCAAAATCAAGCACAAAATGCTTATCACCAGGTTCCAGCACTCTGAATGGTCCATCGTATGGTGGGCGGAAGGTTGGTTTTAAAGCTTCATGCCTAACAAAAACGAATTCAGCCTTCTTTAAAGCTTGGGGGACAAAAACCCGTGGAAAAGAATGATGTGCCGGCCCGGGGAGAGAGTCCGGTCCGTTGCTGCCTAAAAACCTCGGGGCTGGAAGATGCCCTGGCTCTGGGTTCTCTGGTAAAAATTCACCTGGGAGGTTGTGCAAAAAGTAATTCTGCTGGGGAGGCGTCTAGATCCTCTTTAGGTGCAGCACGCAACCCCAATAAAACCCAAGGAAGTTTATTTACCCAATTTGTATCCGTTAGTGAGGCTCTGAGGGCGGCCTTTAAAGACCTGTGAAAACGCTCGCATAACCCATTAGCCTGAGGGTGATAAGCGGTGGTGCGGTGAATTGTCGCTCCTAAGCTGCTGGCCATGGCTGACCAAAGCTCTGAGACAAATTGAGGCCCCCTATCGGACGTGATGTCCGATGGGACGCCGAAACGTGCCACCCAGTTTGTCAAAAAAACGCGAGCGACTTCCTCCGCTGTGGTTGACGCCAGAGGGACCGCCTCCGGCCAGCGCGTAATACGGTCTATCATTGTTAACAGATGTGTGAAACCTTGGGAGGAAGGTAGTGGTCCCACGAGGTCGACATGAACGTGGTCGAACCTTCTAGCAGGGATTCGAAAAGGCTCTAGAGGGGCTTTTGTGTGTTTGTGTATTTTGGCGTGCTGACAAGAAATGCAAGTCTTTGCCCATTCTTTTACGTTTTTGCGCAGGCCAGGCCACACAAACTTTTCGGCGACCATTTTAACCGAAGCGCGCACACCTGGGTGCGCGAGGGAGTGAATTGAGTCGAAAATACGGCGGCGCCATGCAGCTGGAACTACCGGGCGAGGTCGGCCGGTTGAGATGTCACATATTAGGGGGGGCACACTGTCGCGTAAACCCCTTTCCTCCAGCCTTAACCCTGTTGGTCCAGACAGGAGTGCGCGCACGTCCGCATCACTACTTTGCTCCTCCGCCATGGCTGCATAATCTATCCCTACGTGGATTGGGGCTACATATGTGTCCGCGTTGGCGAAGAGTTCTGCGGCTGAGGTAGTATAATCTGTCTCCTCGCGCTCTGGCGATGTCACAGCGCGAGAGAGGCAGTCTGCTACCACGTTAAGTTTGCCTGCCACATGTCGAATGTCTGTGGTGAACTCTGAAATCGCAGCTAGCTGTCTTTGTTGCCTGCCTGACCACGGTTCAGAAATTTTAGCCATCGCAAAGGTGAGCGGTTTGTGGTCTACAAAAGCCGTGAAATGTCGCCCTTCCAACCAGAACTGGAAGTGGCGGATGGATAAATGAAGCACTAGCAGCTCCCTGTCAAAGGTGCTGTATTTACGCTCAGTTTGGTTCAGCGATTTGCTGAAAAATGCCAAAGGTTGCCAGGTTCCGCTGACGTGTTGTTCTACAACCGCCCCTATGGCCAGGTCTGAAGCGTCTGTGGTTAGCGCAATGCGGGCCGAGGGATCGGGGTGAACCAACAATGTGGCATTAGCTTGGGCACTTTTTACTTCCGCGAAGGCGCGTTCGCGCTCCGGGGTCCATTCGACCGCGTTGGAAGGTTTTTGTTTTCTGAGCGCGTCATATAGGGGCTGCATGAGCTGAGCTGCGCGGGGGAGGAAACGGTTGTAAAAATTAACCATTCCCAAAAATTCTTGCAGCGATTTGACCGTTTGTGGCCGTGGGAAACTTTTTACTGCGTGAACTTTGTCTGGCAGTGGGACTGCCCCCTTCGGTGAAACTCTGTGTCCCAAAAAATCAATTTGTGACACGCCGAATTTGCATTTGGCTGGATTGATTATTAACCCGTGCTCTTCTAGTCTCTGAAAAACCATAGTGAGATGCTGTTCGTGTTCTTCCTCAGACGAGCTGGCTACCAGCATATCGTCGAGGTAGACGAACACGAAAGGGAGGTCGCGTAATACTGCGTCCATCATTCGCTGAAAGGTTTGAGCAGCGCCTTTGAGGCCGAAAGGCATCCGCAAAAATTCAAAAAGGCCGAAGGGAGTTATTACAGCTGTTTTAGGAATGTCTTCCGCTCTAACGGGGACTTGATGATAGCCGCGGACCAGGTCTATTTTTGAAAAAATGCGCGCACCCGCCAGATGTAGTGAAAAATCTTGGATGTGAGGAATTGGGTAGCGGTCATGTGCTGTCGCATTGTTTAATCTGCGGTAATCGCCGCACGGTCTCCAAGAACCGTTGGGTTTAGGGACCATGTGAAGCGGTGAGGCCCAGGGGCTTTTTGAGCGCCTGATAATGGCTAGTTTTTCAAGGGTGGTAAACTCGTCCCGAGCTATGGCGAGCTTGGTCGCCTCTAAGCGCTGAGCTTTGGAGAATACGGGCGGGCCCGTTGTGAGAATAAAGTGTTCGACCCCATGCTTAGCCACTGTAGCTGAGAATTTGGGAATTGTGAGTGCTGGAAATTGGGTGAGGAGTTGATCAAACTTACCTCCTGTTGTAGTGACGCTGGCCTGCACGGGTGGTGGAGAAACTCGAGCTGAGCAGGGAATAGAAGCAAAGGACAATGCATTAACCAAGCGTCTGTTCGCTAGATCGACCAATAACCCATGTGCACACAAAAAGTCTGCGCCCAACAAGTTAAAACTCACCGCCGCTACAACAAATGTCCATCTATAGTTGCGGCCATGGATGCGGAGGGGCAGGTTCCTTTCGCCAAAAGTGTCAATGATGGAGCCGTTGGCTGCCACCGCTCCATTACCCGGGGGGCCCATGGCCCAGTCTGCTTGGGAGGGCATTATAAAACTCAGTTGAGCTCCCGTGTCAAATGAGGAGCTGCTTGCCGGTGTGTCTGTCCGTCACATATAGAAGCTTGCTTTTTTCGCCGAGAACTGCCGCTGTTAACGGTTCTCGGCTTTGGCGTTTTCCCGAAATCGTGAATCTGCAGGGGGGAAGGCATTTGTGAGCCTTCTCGGCGAAGCGGTGGTGGTAATAACAGACGTCGCTCTGTCTGTTACGTCTTGGCCGTGTTGCTGCCATGGTGGGCGGATTCTGCTCAGTGGTTTGAGGCTCCCCGTGGCTCCGGACATCGGCGTTGAGGCCTGCGGATGCTGCTGTGAGTGTCTGTTCCCTGCAGGCGTTGACGAGTCGCTGCGCTTCGTGAGCCAGCATGCGGAAGTCTTGCTGGGTGCTGCATCGCATGTTGGCAAGCGTCCCTCTCATGTGTGGTGGCAGTGTACTGAGGAATATAAATTGGAAGAGGAAATTGTCATTGTCCTCTTCTTTGAGTTGCAGCAAGTCCTCCATGAGGGCCTTGGGTCTGCATCCTCTGTGGCCGTAGACCGCCAGGATCCTCTCGCCTCTCTCCTCAGCAGAGGGGACAAAATTCGCCACGATGGTTGCTTTTAGTTCTCTGTATTTGTCCTGGGCCGGCGGCCGCTGGATTATGCTCCGTGCACATCTCGAAGTGGCGGTGTTGAGTTTGGCGACGATGTGATAGAACTTTGTATCGTCAGCCGTGATGCCCGCAAGTGCAAACTGGGCTTCAGCTTGCTGAAACCACAAGGCGGGGTCTTCCTGCCAGAAGTCTGGCAGGTTGACGGTGACGGCATTTGTGTGGACCGTCACTGATGTGTCCGCAGGGTGAGAGTGTCTTCCTTCGGCTCTCACAGCGGTGCTGGTGCTCGGTTGAGCCCGCTCTATCACTTCTGCCGTGGGGGAACGTTGTCCATCTGTTCCCCTGTCTGCATGGGCGCCGGCGTCTGCCTGGGTCGCCACAGATGAGTCGATCGCTGGGGAACGCCTCTGGTCCATCCTCGCGTCAGGGTCACCAGTGTAGAAGAGCTCGGAATGACGAGGCGATGTGACTTATAAACCAAAGTTTATTATCAGCTTTGCTCCTCTAACAAGTCTCATCTGGTGCAGCAGCAGAAGAAGTAAGAGGGCGAACACATTCGGCTCTGTGTACTTATACTCACACACAACAAAAGACATGCATACAAAGCTGACATCCCCCATTAATTATCCTCCTTTGTCTCCGTACCCCTCCACCTGGCCCTGGGAGGTCAGGGCGACCTATCTGGTCTCCACCGCAGTGCCTCGGATGCTCTTTGTTCTTCACTGGCGGTTGAGACCCTTTGTCCTGTTCTGAGGTGTGAAGTCGCTTTACATATGTAATCACCAAACATTCTCACATGCTTATACATATGTAGGTTATGGAATATATGATTAATATAGACCACATCACCAAAATTGTCAACCCGGTGGCTGTGCGTTTGTCCCTCCCTCCCTCCCTACGTGTGTGTCCCACCTTCCACGTGTCTAAAGTGAAGCCTGTTCTCTCCCATCCACTCTGCCCTCCTCCTAGGTCGCCGCCTGCTCCTAGGATGATCGACGGTGACCCGGCGTGGGATGTTACTGCCATCTTGGACTCCCGGCGCCAAGGTCGTGGACTACAATACCTGGTGGATTGGGAGGGTTATGGGCCGGAGTGGAGGTCCTGGGTGCGCTCTTCGTGGGTGCTGGATCAAGACCTCATCGCGGAGTTTCACCGGGCGCACCCAGGTAAGCCAGCGCCAGGAGGCGCTGTTAGGGGGGGGGGGGTACTGTCACCACTCGCCGCTCACGGGCATCCACCTCAGCTGCGCGCACACCTGCTCCTCGTTAGCACACAACTATTTATTCCACCTCGCCCTGAGCATCGGCCTGGAGCCGTCTGTCTTCATTTGTGCTCTAACCCTCAGCAGATTCCTTCCTCCAGGCCTGCTGATCATCACAACGACATGTAAGCTGTCTATTATTCTCACCTGTCCTCTCAGCCTTCCCCTGTGCACAGGTGGATTCCCCGGCGGCGGACATCCTCTCCTTCATCTTCATCGTTCTCTTGCTACACCTCTCCTCCTCGGACACACAGCAGGACGCTGTCTCCCAGGCTTGGGATCTTGCCAACGCCAGCCACCTCTGTTACTGCAAGTAAGCACATTGCCTTGTTACACTTCTGTGTGGTTTGCCCAGCTAACTCCCTGCTCTCGTCTCATCCATAGGGTTGCCTGGCTGCACGGCGTACTGCTCTGTCCCTGCCTTCATCTTCCACCCACAACACATTCACATATCGCACACACGCATCCAAACATGTTCTATTGGTTGAAATAAAGCTTTCAAATCTGCCTGAGCCTGCGTGCGTGTTTCCTGGGCCGAATATTATGTCACCACCAGTTGACTACTACTGAAGAAAAAACCTCTAAGTTCAGAAAAACTCAGATTTAGCTAGGTTAGCCAGTCCAATGGTCGGCGTCCATGGGCAGTTATAGACACAGCTTACTCCAGGAGCGGCCACTGGCCAACTCAAAACTGAACTGAAGAAAAAAAAAACCCCGCCAACTCTCATACACCACTACACAATCCCCACCCCCCAACAGCAAAAGTCAATTACAACAATAAAACACAAATATTGTCCTTGACTGATCAGTAGGCAGCGAATAGGAGATAGTTAGAGAATGGCCCAATTACGTGCACTGGTAAATATGAGCTTCTGAAGAAAATTCGAGAAAAAGACTAAAACACTATATGTAAAGCCTATATTAGAAAGAAAAAACAAAACAAAACCAAGAATGCCACACTATTTGTGAACAGGAAAAATAATATTACTAATGTAGTAATACATCTGTAGATATGTGGAAAAATATTACAATGCATTGTATTTAATATTATGCAGGGGTTATTTAGAAGTTATGTGCACACTTATAACAATAACCCAGGGGTTACAGTAAATTTGCTATTTACTTTTTTTTGGGGGGGGGGGGCAAATACCTGAATCCTAAATTTGAAAACTGAATGTCAGTGTAAAAAATTAAAGGTCTAAATAATGAATCCAGAGTAAGTTTTTAATACCAGGATGATTTAGTCACAAATCTACTCACAGATTTGTTATTATTTCATGAATAAAACAGCACACCTAAGGTGTTGGTGTGCTGTGTTCATAATATCTCTGCAGGCAGGATAACTGTTACTTTTGTCATAGTCTAGTTGACTAAATCACAGTAGTGTCCTTAGTTCATCTGCTTGGTAAGAAATAGCCCCATGGTGGCAAATGGTGACATTGTAGCCACACATGTGACTTACATAATGCCTTGCATAATGCCTCACATCTTAGATAAGAACAAAGTGCAGAGTTTCCTTGGAGATAACAGGAAGCTGTGAAAGTGTAATCTTTTATATGCAAGAGGCTGCTTGGAGGATCCTTTGTGTGCCAAGAGACTGCTTGGAGGATCCTTTGTGGGCCAAAGACTGTGAGGGGGATGCTAAGGGATTTAAGAGGAAATGCAAAGTTACCTTTGATGTGAATGCAATGTGACTTGTGAGCTGTGGGGAGACCTGGGTATATAAGGGATGAGTTTTTTCTGAGATGTCCTCTTTCTACAATACTCATGTTGGAGACGTGTAATAAACTGCCTTGAGACAAACATGCCTCGTCAATTACACACTCCACAACATCATAAATTAATGAAAGAACATTAGTCCTGTCAGAATAAATGTGTTAATCACCACAACTGATTAATAACAAAATAAAACGAGTTAAGAATAACGGTAATTAAGCCTCATTCAGCAGCTAGATTAACCTCAGTTAGTACTGATTGCACTGTTAAGATGATATTAAGAGAGAAGAAGGGCAAAAATCTAGCATGAACTACATCCTCCAAAATTGTCCATGAAGTACCTCTTTTAAGCCGTTTGAACATTAACTGAGCTTTTTTATATCAGGAGCAAGAATGTGGTGGCAGCAGAGTGAGAGGAGGTAAAGGTAACTGGAGAGGCACAGGAGGCACACATGACCAGGTAACAATAGTCAAAACTTGATTTCTGCCAGTGCTGAAATACTTAACACATAATGGGTATTAAGTATGCCTGCTGCGTCATAGTGGCATAGACTATTACAAGGCTGAATATAGATTTGGTAAATTAGGGAAATAATTTTTACAACTGTTACTAATATGGGAATGCCAAAATAAAGAGGTAAATTAGCCTTGTCCTTTTAGCAAAGTTAACGATTTTGCACTCTTCCTCCACACTAGGATACATATACTGTCATTTTTTGCTTTAATAAAATCCTTTTCCTTTAAAAATGAAAAAAGGGGACATTGAAGATAACTGTCTGCACTGATGACCTGACAGTCCTTCCTATAATATATATTTTTTTAAATCCTTATACAGGCAGAGATCTCAACCCCCCAGTGTTTGAAACAAAGTTATGTCCTTGATGAGCACCATAAGAGTACTCATGCTCACACATTATAAGCAAATCCATCAGCTAACATGTGAAAACATGTTATGCTCACAACATTTGAAGAATATGACCACATGTACAGTGTTCAGCATGATGACGTCATTGCCTTTCATGGCATTTCTAAGTTTCAGAAGTGCTTAAGTCCACATATAGTGGTAGACAGTGCACGGGAGATGATGCTAAAATAGAGTTTCCATGCTGGAGCCCCATGTCTGCATCCCCGCGTTGCTTTTTTTTTAGTGTCACCTGTGTTTAGTGTTCACACCTGACCTCTGGTGTCGTAACTTCTTAGACATGAAACACCTACACATTCTCAATCACATGGCATACTTCTACTTTCAGAGTTGTAGGTGCTGTGGTCTGACAGAAAGCTGCCCTTCTGGATCACACCCCTGATGCTTTCGGACAACACTGTCACACCATTTCAGAAGCACAAAGTTCTGTGTAAGGAGGTAGGTTGGCCATGGGGGATGGCTAAACCACTTGTCTCTATGCAGGCAACCTGAATTCACATTCCAGCTTTCCTTAGTAGCTCATCTGTCCATCCACACAGAAGAAAGCCACTCTTGGGTTTAGATCCAGTCCCTCTTGCTATGAAGTAATAGTGCTAACCATTTATTCTGTTCTGTCACTTGTTGTTACTTGTCACTTTAGATATTAAAGTTCTAATGTGAATTACACTGCATACTGGGACTTTAGTTTCAATATTTCACACTTCCTGTACTAACGTGTTTAGAACGACAATAGTCCCCTTTGAACCCTTGAATTTAGATAGTCAACTTTGAGACAATCATTAAATACCACAAGGTCTGTATTGTTTATCAAATGATTGGGAAGAACCCCCCCCCCCCCAATACACCACACTCAGTCCTCTTAAAGCAGCCATAAAATTGACAAGGTTTGCACATGTTCTTTCAGTTCACATCTTGCAATACGTGGGATAGATGTAACAAAATTACAGTGCATTCTTCTTAGCCATGGGACATTTTTCTTCTTAGTTGTAAACTTTAAATTCCTGTCAAGCAAAACAGCGGCCTGGCTTCTGTGGAACTGCCTCTGTCATCTGGTGCAAACTGGATTGTAACTGCTCCACAGCCAGTTTGAACAGGTTCAATCCAGAGACAAACCTACTCATGTAGATTTATGGGCAAGCATGCAAAAACAGACAGTTTAGTGAAGGAGTTGGAATTTCTCCTTAGTGTCCTCAGGGTATCTTGTGTCTTTTAAATTACAAGCTTGTGGATACGCAGCTGCACAAAGATGGCAAAGTATGTGTCACAGAGGCTCCGACTTACCGGCAAACCTTTGAAAATTAATGCATAGACAAAACTATAAATCAAGCTATATGTTCACCCTCAAGGTTTTGGGGGTTAGAATAAACAATACCGTCAACATTTTTTCTCTTAAATTTACATTTTATTCATTAATTTGTGACTTTTTTCTCATACTTTTTCCTCATATTTTTGCTACTTTTCAAAAAAGAAATTGCTAAATATTTCTGTTTTTTGAAATTTTTAACTTTTTTCTCATAACACTACTTTTCCTCAAACTTGCAACTTTTTTCTCATAAATTTGCTTTTTTGTAAATTTCTGTAAATTTGACTGTTTTTCTTGAAATTCCACCACTTTCAAATCATAAATGTGCATGCTTTTTCTTATAAATGTTAACCTTTTTTGAATTGTAAATATGCATCTTCTTTTTCCTCATGAATTTATAAAATTTTTTTCAAATAGATATGAGTTTTTCTTGTAAATTTGCAGCATCATATGGATGCTGGTTAAATTTTTCTTCTGTGTCTGGGTCTCTTTTATTCTGTTCGGCTGAGACAATGAACCAAATGTGGAGAAAGGAGGCAGGCGAGGCAACGAGCTGAACGACACAGAAACTTTATTCTTCCTCCAACATAACTTACAGCAAAAGAGAATCCCGGGTCTCTGTGCATTCCTGTTTTATATCTTTATTTCCATGCATTGAGACCTGGAACTTCCAACCATAATACATTGTTGTTTGAACAAAGGATTGTGTGGCACATTAACATGACATAACACCAGCGCTGCTCCAACACCCTTCTTCTCTCACTGGCTCTGACATTTCTCTCCCCGGGGGGGCGCATAGACTCAACAGTCCCGTCTGATACCCCCCCCCCCCCCCCGGTGACACCTCCTCCTTCGGTCCATTGTTCTCCCTTTCCCCCTGCCTTCTCTGGGTGAAGAAACCCACACACAAGTTGTTTTTATTTTTACCTCCGCGAAGGAGGTAATATTTTTGCCAGCATTTGTTTGTCTGTTAGCAACATTACTCAAAAAGTAGTGAACAGATTTCAGTGAAAATTTCAGGGAAGGTAGGAAATGGGCCAAAGAACAAACGATTGGTTTGTGGTGCTGATCCAGATCACTGTCGGGATCCAGGAATTTTTAAAATTATTTTATAATATAGTATTGTGCTTTTCATGTATTTCTCCTTTAAGACGTGCCAGCGGAGTTAAGACGTGCCCATAGACGTATCTCCAGGCTGGGGTGTGGCAAACAACTGGGGCAGGATGGGAGGCCAACCACCACTGGGTGGCCACTGGTTGGCTTCTCCTGTACTGGGCCCACAATGGAACCCAACTTCGTCCATAAGGGGTTCATTTTGCTGCTGGTCTGCAGGATGAAAAGTCAATGACAAGCAGGCAGCGTGCAGCACACACACCGGCTTCCACTCTCAGCGATCAGATCACTGGAGCAATATTGTTTCTCTGTCTTAGGACAGAAAAAAGAAGTGACCTCACTTTGATTAGTTATACATTTCTGTGAAAAACAAATGATGCTTCTTCCAAGGTGAACTAACCCCTCTAAATATGTAGGCTACTTTTACGGTTTACTCCAGGGGTGCCAGGCATACAGCCTGTGGGACAAAACTGGCCCGTTAGTTTGTATGATGTGGTGAGTCTGTTCAGGTATTTCAGGACTGATAATGATTGGTGACTGATGTGGAAATGTATGTACAGTGGTGCGAAAAGTGTTTGCCCATTCCTGATTTCTCATTTTTCTGTATGTTTGTCACACTTAAATGTTTCAAATCATCAAACAAATTTAAATATTACACAAAGATAACACAAGTAAATACAAAATGCAGTTTTTAAATGAAGGTGTTTATTATTAAGGGAAAAAAGGATCCAAACCTCCATGGCCCTGTGTGAAAAAGTAATTGCCCCCTAAACCTAATAACTGGTTGGGCCACCCTTAGCAGCAACAACTGCAATCAAGCGTTTGCAATAACTGGCAATGAGTCTTTTATAGTGCTGTGGAGGAATTTTGGCCCACTCAGCTTTGCAGAATTGTTGTAATTCAGCCACACTAGAGGGCTTTTGAGCATGAACCGCCTTTTTAAGGTCATGCCACAGCATCTCAGTCGGATTCACGTCAGGACTTTGACTAGGCCACTCCAAAGTCTTCATTTTGTTTTCCTTAAGCCATTCAGAGGTGGACTTGCTGGTGTATTTTGGATCATTGTCCTGCTGCAGAACCCAAGTGCGCTTCAGCTTGAGATCACGAACAGACGGCCAGACAGTCTCCTTCAGGAATTTTTGGTAGACATCAAAATTCATGGTTCCATTTACCACAGCAAGTCTTCCAGGTCCTGAAGCAACAAAATAGCTCCAGACCATCACACTACCACCACCATATTTTAATGTTGGTAAGATGCTCCTTTTCTGAAATGCTGTGTTACTTTTACGCCAGATGTAATGGGACACACACCTTCCAAAAAGTTCAACTTTCGTCTAGTAAGTCCAGAGTATTTTCCCAAAAGTCTTGGGGATCATCAAGATGTTTTCTGGCAAAACTGAGACGAGCCTTTATGTTCTTTTTGCTCAGCAGTGGTTTTCGTCTTGGAACTCTGCCATGCAGACCATTTTTGCCCAGTCTCTTTCTTATGGTAGAGTCATGAACACTGACCTTAACTGAGGCAAATGAGGCCTGCAGTTCTTTGGATGTTGTGGTGGGGTCTTTTGTGACCTCTTGGATGAGTCGTCACTGCACTCTTGGGGTAATTTTGGTTGGCCAGCTACTCCTGGGAAGGTTCATCACTGTTCCATGTTTTCACCATTTGTGGATAATGGCTCTCACTGTGGTTTGCTGGAGTCCCAAAGCTTTAGAAATGGCTTTATAACCTTTTTCCAGACTGATAGATCTCAATTACTTTGTTTCCCATTTGTTCCTGAATTCCTTTTGATCGCAACATGATGCTAGCTTTCGAGGATCTTTTGGTCCTCTTCACGTTGTCAGGAAGGTCCTATTTAAGTGATTTCTTGATTGAGAACAGGTGTAGCAGTAATCAGGCCTGGATATGGCTAGAGAAATTGAACTCAGCTTTCCAAAGATGTGATAAACCACAGTTAATTTATGTTTTAACAGGGGGGCAATCACTTTTTCACATAGGGCCATTTAGGTTTGGATTTTTGGTTTTTTTTTTTACCCTTGAAACATTTAAATGTAACAAACATACAACAATGAGAAATCAGGAAGGGGGCAAACACTGTTTCATACCACTGTAAGTATCTACTGTATATTAGTGATGATTGGAGAGTGCATACCTCCGCCAAGGCTCTATCTTCTCACAGTGTGTCAGCAAAATTACTTAAAAACTACTGGATAGAGTTTGATTAAATTTTCACCAGAGGTTGCACTTGGGCTACACACAAACCCATTACATTTTGGAGGTGATGGGTGAGTGCATACCTCCACCAAGGTCCTATCTTGCAATGTACTGTGGGATAGAAGCAGGGAGGTACAGGCAGATGGGTGGGAGGCAGGGGGAGCCTTGGAGGAGGTATGTGGTCTCTGAGTGCTTTTCTAATTTTTAACATTTTGTTGGGAGGGAAGAGAGTTCTTTTTTTCCATTTTAAAGGGTTGAACTGTCACGCCGCGCCGCTCATCAGCGGCGCCACCTGCACGCACACCTGCACATCATCAGCGGCGAGGAATATAAGCTGCCTCGCCCTGAGCTTCGGCCTGAAGCCGTCAGTCTTCTCCACTCATCATCGTGAGTCAACCTTTCCTTCAGCACGACGCCTTTGGTAAGAAGCCCTTACCTCCTTTGTTTCCAGTCTGCTCCCCTGTGCACAGGTGGATTCCTCGGCGGCGGACAACGCCTTTCCCTCGCCATTCCTCGCTGCTGCACCGAGCCCTGCAGGTGGCTGTCTTCCGGGTCCCGTCCTTGTGGTGCCAGTCATCTGTCCCTTGCAAGTAAGCTCCTCTCTCGCTTATTCTCCTCCTGTGTTGGTGTGTGCCCGTCACCCTGTGTCTTTGTGCTCTTTCCCATAGGGTTGCCGGCTGTACGGTCTCCTGCCTCTGTGCCCGAAGCAGACGCCGCCACCAATACATTTACATCCCGCAGACACACATCCATTCACCCCTGTTGCTAATAAATTGAACTTCTCTGAGCTTGTGTGTGTGCGTCTCCTGAGCCGTGCGTTATGTCAGTACGGCTTCAGCAGAGCGGCTCGGCAGACGGCGGGCTCGCACACCGGTTTTCCACTCTCGAGGCTCGAGTGGATCAATTAGCCTATCAGCAACAGGTGATTTTCAATCAATTGTTAAATTTGACTAACCGGTTGGGCCGCTTGGACCCCCAACAGTCGTTCCCCCCGGCTCGTCAGGGTGGCGCGGCTCCTGCTGCTCCAGTGGCCGTCCAGCAGGCTCCGAGTGCACCGGTTCGGCTCACACCCATTCCAACCCCCGCCCGCTTTAGCGGTAAGCTCGGCGGAGCGCGGGGGTTTATTATGCAGTGTGAGTCCGCTTTCCACCGTGTGCCCAGAGACTTTCCCTCAGATCATAGCCGAATTGGTTATATCGGGAATCTCCCGGAGGGGCGAGCTTTAACGTGGACCTACGCCGTAATGGCGAGGCCCAGTTATGCCGCCCTCACATATGACCAATTCGTGAGGCGCTTCCTGGACGTCTTTGACCATACTCCAACCGAGACGGTCCAGGTCGATCGGCTTCTTGCCCTCCAGCAGGGAAGCCGGTTGGCAGCGGACTACGCGGTCGACTTCCGGGTAGCGGCGGAGGAAGTAGGCTGGGAGGAACGCTCCCTCTGCGGCCTTTTTCTCCGCAGCCTCAATGATGATCTGAGGGATGAACTGGCTGGGCGGGATATTCCTGAGACGCTAGCGGAGCTGACATCCTTAGCGATTAGTTTGGATAACAGGCTGCGCGAGCGCTCCTCAGGGCGGAAGTCGTCTTCTTCTCGCCCTCGTGGAGCCTCGCCGCGCCTGTTCCAAGCTCGCCCCCTGGCGGTGCCGCCACCATCGTGCCCCGAGGAGTCGGAGCCGATGGTGACGGGCTGGACAAAGCTTTCACCTGCGGAGAGACAACGCCGCCGTGAGTTGGATCTCTGCATGTATTGCGGAGATGACCAACACACGGTGAAGCTTTGCCCACGGAAAGCCAGTCGGCGGGGTCCGCGAGTCACTGTAGGGGGCCTTGCGGATCTCGATCGGTTAAACTCACACACTCAATTAAAGCTGCCCATCCGTTTCTGCCACAACCCCATTGGGCACCTCACCCACGCACTGGTGGATTCGGGCGCAGAAGGCAGCTTCATTTCACAAAGCCTGGCAACCCGATTGGGCATCCGCTGCCAGGCGCTCAAAGACCCCATCTCCCTGGTCAATCTCTCCCGTGCTTCCCTTGGGAGAGTCACGCACCAGACCGTCCCGGTCCCGGTGATCATCTCTGGTAACCACCGGGAGGAGATAACCTTTCCCATCCTGCCCAACTCTGTGTCGCCCGTCATCCTGGGGTATCCCTGGCTACGCCTCCACAACCCTGTCCTGGATTGGAAGTCAGCTGGGGTATCGGCATGGAGTACGTTCTGCATGGGCACCTGCCTTCAGTCCGCTGCCTGCTCTCCATCCGCTTCTCCCCCCGCTACGGACGCTGCACCCCCGGACCTGTCCCTGGTGCCTCTGGAATTTCACGACCTGGGCATGGTATTCAGTAAGACCAAGGCCATGTCTCTCCCTCCTCATCGGCCCTATGACTGCGCCATCAACCTCCGCCAGGGGGCACCCTTACCTTCTGGTCGGCTCTACAGTCTATCGGCGCCGGAGAAGGAGACGATGAACGCCTACCTCAAAGAGTCACTGAGTGCTGGGATAATCCGCCCATCATCATCACCCGTGGGGGCAGGGTTCTTCTTCGTTGGGAAAAAGGACGGATCCCTCCGTCCTTGCATTGACTATCGGGCCCTAAATGACATCACGGAGAGGGATCGTTACACCCTGCCCCTCATGGACACCGCTTTCCACTCCCTCCAGGGGGCGACCTGGTTCACCAAGCTGGATCTACGCAGCGCATACCACCTGGTCCGGATCCGGGAGGGAGATGAGTGGAAGACAGCCTTCCGTACCCCGAACGGCCACTTTGAATACCTGGTAATGCCGTTCGGGTTGACCAACGCTCCTGCCGTCTTTCAGCGCCTCATCAACGACGTCCTCCGGGACTTCATCGGCCTCTTTGTGCTCGTCTACCTGGATGATATACTCATCTTCTCCAAGTCCAGGGACGAGCACCAGGTCCATGTGAGGCGGGTCCTCCAAAGGCTGCTGGAGAACCGGCTATACGTGAAGGCTGAGAAGTGCGAATTTTTTGCTAGAACAACATCCTTCCTGGGATTCGTCATCGCCCACGACCAGGTGCGTCCAGACCCAGAGAAGGTGAAGGCGGTGGTAGAGTGGCCTACACCTGCGTCGAGGAAACAGGTGCAACAGTTCGTGGGATTCACGAACTTCTACCGCCGCTTTGTTCCAAACTTCAGCACCATCGTCGGACCGCTGACCCGCCTCACGTCCCCTAAGGTCCCGTTCCGGTGGACCGAAGAGGCCGCAGCTGCTTTTCAGGCGCTGAAGGCGGAGTTCTCCTCCTCCCGGGTCCTTCGCCAGGTCGACCCCGCGCTGCAGTGCATCGTGGAGGTGGATGCTTCGGACACAGGAGTGGGGGCGGTGCTATCCCAGCGGTCGCCTGACGACGGCGCCAAAAGGCCCTGCGCCTTCTTCTCCCAGCGCTTGTCCCCGGCGGAGAGAAATTACGACATGGGGGACAGAGAGCTCCTCGCCATCAAGCTTGCGCTGCAAGAGTGGCGTCACTGGCTAGAGGGGGCGGACCTGCCGTTCGTGGTCCTTACGGACCACAAGAACTTGGAATATCTTCGATCTGCCAAGCGCCTGAATGCCCGCCAGGCGCGCTGGTCCTTGTTCTTCGCCAGGTTCCAGTTCTCCATCACCTTCAGGCCTGGCTCTAAGAACGGCCTGCCCGACGCCCTCTCTAGGCAATTCGCCCCCGAGGAGTCGGAGGACGCGCTCCACACCATCCTGCCCAGGTCGTGCGTCGTGGGAGCCATCTCCTGGGACATAGAGAGCAAGATCCGGAAGGCGCAGGAGGTGGAACCTGACCCTGGCGGCGGACCAGAGGGAAGACTATTCGTGCCATCTGCGGTTCGAGGAGAGGTCATCCACTGGCTACACACCTCCAGGCTCACCTGTCACCCTGGCTCCTCCCGGATGATAGATCTCCTCCAGCGGTCCTTTTGGTGGCCGGGCCTGCAGAGGGATGCGGCCCGCTACGCCCGGGCTTGTCCAATTTGTGCCACCAATAAGTCGGGAAACGCCCCTCCAGCGGGTCTGCTCCAGCCCCTGCCCGTCCCTGGCAGGCCCTGGTCGCACATCGCCCTGGACTTCGTCACCGGACTCCCAGTCTCCAACTCCTATGACACCATCCTGACCATCGTGGATCGCTTCTCCAAGGCGGTGCACTTCGTTCCCCTGCGAAGTCTCCCTACTGCCCTGGAGACGGCGGACCTCCTCATCCAACACGTGGTCAGGCTGCACGGGATTCCGGTGGACGTGGTCTCGGACCGGGGGCCCCAATTTTCCTCTGAGGTTTGGAAGTCGTTTTGTAACGCCATCGGAGCCAAGGTGAGCCTCTCCTCCGGCCATCACCCCCAATCCAACGGGCAGTGTGAGCGGACCAACCAGGAGCTGGAGGCTGCGCTCCGCTGTGTGACTGCATCCAAACCTACGTCCTGGAGTAACCATCTTGCCTGGGTTGAATACGCCCACAACACCGCTCGCTCTTCTGCTACAGGGATGTCCCCCTTCAAGGCGTCCCTGAGTTACGACCCCCCGCTGTTCCCGGCGCAGGAGAGTGAGGTAACTGTCCCGTCAGTTAGGGCGCATCTCAGGCAGTTCCGCTCCATCTGGGCATCTGCGCGTATGCGCTTTTACGCACGGCGGAGCGCAACAGAACTGTGGCGGACCGGCACAGAAGACCTGCCCTGGCAAACAGGGTTGGGCAACGAGTCTACGTGTCAACCCAGGACGTAACATTGAAAGGCGAGAGGAGGAAGCTGGCACAGCGCTTTATGGGACCCTACCCCATCACCCGGATCATCAACCCGGTAGCTGTGCGTGTGGCTATTCCCCCCTCCCTCCGCATCCATCCCACCTTCCACGTGTCTAAGGTGAAGCTGGCAGTCTCCGACCCCCTTTGCCCTCCTCCTGCTGCGCAACCCGCGCCCCGGATGGTTGGTGGCCATCCGGCCTGGGCCGTCTCTTCCATCCTGGACTCCCGGCGCTGGGGTCGTGGGTTGCAGTACTTGATGGACTGGGAGGGCTATGGGCCTGAACATCAACAGTGGGTGCCCCGGTCGTTTGTGTTAGACCCCTCACTCATCGCTGATTTCCACCGAGCACACCCAGAGAAGCCATTGCCAGGAGGCGCTGCTAGAGGGGGGAGTACTGTCACGCTGCGCCGCTCATCAGCGGCGCCACCTGCACGCACACCTGCACATCATCAGCGGCGAGGAATATAAGCCGCCTCGCCCTGAGCTTCGGCCTGAAGCCGTCAGTCTTCTCCACTCATCATCGTGAGTCAACCTTTCCTTCAGCACGACGCCTTTGGTAAGAAGCCCTTACCTCCTTTGTTTCCAGTCTGCTCCCCTGTGCACAGGTGGATTCCTCGGCGGCGGACAACGCCTTTCCCTCGCCATTCCTCGCTGCTGCACCGAGCCCTGCAGGTGGCTGTCTTCCGGGTCCCGTCCTTGTGGTGCCAGTCATCTGTCCCTTGCAAGTAAGCTCCTCTCTCGCTTATTCTCCTCCTGTGTTGGTGTGTGCCCGTCACCCTGTGTCTTTGTGCTCTTTCCCATAGGGTTGCCGGCTGTACGGTCTCCTGCCTCTGTGCCCGAAGCAGACGCCGCCACCAATACATTTACATCCCGCAGACACACATCCATTCACCCCTGTTGCTAATAAACAATTTGAACTTCTCTGAGCTTGTGTGTGTGCGTCTCCTGAGCCGTGCGTTATGTCATGAACTCTTCCCCATTACAAAAATAGGGTGCCCAAACCACAATCTTTCATAGCCCCCCCCCCCCCCCCAAAAAAAAGCTAGAAATGGCTCTCTTTAGCAGCATGTTTACTGTTGCATTGCATCAATATGTTCTCAGTTGTTCTTCCATTTCTGTCTTTCTTTTTTCTTTTATGTGGTGCTAAAATAATGTCAGTGACAGATCACGATGCAGGCAAATGAACTCGCTGACTTTTAGAGCTGGTTCCCTCTTACCCGTGCAGGCCTACATTACTGCAGCACAGACATGCAGAGAAGCAAAACATTTAAAGTCAAACCTTTATTGTATGTTTTCCTTTGTGTTATTGTATTCTGGGATCTGTTTAGCTTCCACTGTTTCCATATTCACTTTATGTCTATATGTGCTTGCAAAAATATAAATTCAAAGAGCAAGTTATGCACTTTTGTAAATAAGATCACATACACAGGGTGTTTTTATTTTCTCTCTGTTCTTGTGGCACGCTCATAGTAACTAATAAATACAGCAGCTCAAAAACTGAAGAGCTGAAAGTTAATTCAATTCTACTTGCCTAAATGCATACCGCATCAGTATGCACATTTATCCACCTTACCCAATGAAAACATCCAACTGTGTGTCAACACAGTGATGCCTTTTCCCAGTTTGTAAAAAAGTGACCTTTGAGAGCTCTTATGTAATGAAAGCGCCTGAAGTCAAGAAGATGATGGAAGTATAAAGACGATAAAGGCCTGTTTTGTAAAGTAAGAGGAGGAGGTTTGCATGGGCATTTTTATTGCGTGTTACACAACTGCAGGCACAACAGGAAAGGACTGCGGTGAAACTGAAATGCCAGCGGGGCCTCATAAAACATGAGAAGAACACAGAAGAGTATGCCCAGTCAGAGGTGTTGCTGCAGCATCTACGTCACTGTGTGATTTCACTGCTCATGAAAATTGGCATGTAAGCAGAAAAAGAAAAGTGGATTTGTTTGTTGTCATTCTTCCAACTGGGAGGTGTACATATCACCTAAAACCAATTGTTCCCCATGGCCTAAGGAATAA
Organism: Pholidichthys leucotaenia; assembly: GCA_020510985.1. Lineage (NCBI taxonomy): Eukaryota > Metazoa > Chordata > Actinopteri > Cichliformes > Pholidichthyidae > Pholidichthys > Pholidichthys leucotaenia. The sequence continues at coordinate 97,622,465 of CM035849.1, forward strand.
TGAAATTAAAAAAACCCCAAAGATGTATATGAAAACAAACCTAATACACTAAAAAAAGATTTTATGAGATAATTAATCACTTATAAAGGAAAAAAAACCCCTAATATTTGGGAGAATAAAGTTGCAAATTTATAACAGACGAAAATTTATAGTAAAAAATAGTGTAACACATGCCTAATGACACAAATTTTAGCGAAACAAACAATAGTAATTATCGAAGAAAGTATTGTCCTTTTTTCACTGCTGTCTGTTTTTACTTACACTTCACCGTCAGTATTGTGATTCATTCATTTACTCAATCAGTACACTGCACAAATGTATATCATCCTGGATAACACATTGAATTGCATCCATTGGTGAGTCCCTGGTCCAGGAGTTCTGGGGTTTTGAGGAGAATGTCACCACCCCCTAGTCACCACTGTTCCGGGGCACCCTTGGGCAAGGTGCACATCCTATAAGCCTATTGCATCAGGGTTACGATACCACTGCCACTGTGGTATAAGCCAGTGGTCCCCAACCTTTTTGCCTCAAGGACACTTAAGAAATTAATCTCGGGGATTAAAATTAACAGAATACCAAGAAAAACAAACTGTATTATTACAAAAAACTCACCTTCAGCGGAAGGACTGAGGTTGTTTCTCTGCAAGGAAATGGTTACATCTAGAGAGGGTTGCAAGGCAGGGTTGACTCCCGTGGCATGCTCATAAAAGGGTTGTGGATACATTCCTTTACAGTTTGTGGGTCTTTTGTGGTCAGAAAGTAACACTCAAACTCTGTAATGATGACTGCTTTTTTTAAATTAATTTTGGCTAGCTAGCTTGCAGGTTTAATTTTCAAACCTCACTGCTAACCACTGAAATACTGATGTGTCAGACCACTAAGACATGACAGGCAGGAAGTTGGGTGGGAAAAGAATATCTGGTAAATTTTCAAAATAAAACACCTCAATAGTCAATTTAGAGGAACAGAAGAAATGATTTAGTTTTGTGGCTCTCTGTGGCCCAGTACCAAGTTTTTCAGTGGACTGGCATGGTGGTTGGGGACCACTGGCATAGACTTTTGTTAGAATCAAGTGGATAGAGGTAGGCATCTGAATAATGCGCACTTTTGCCATAGTCAGACCCTTAGGTCAAACAGATAGGGGCCCCTGACAAATATCCAGTCCAGAGGATTCCTGACAGTGCATCACGGCTGCAACCTCCTTCTTTTCCAGTGTCTTAACTATGTCTTGCCCCATAACTAAATAGGTGGAAGGCCAAGTCTGGTCCAGTTTGTGCACTGGGTACCATTTACAGGCACACGCTTCTAAATGAATCAATCCTAATGACAGGAACCCACTAGCAATAGATCGACTAACTTGAAAGAGCGCAATCACGAAAGGCGTTCATCATTTTAAGAAAACCAGACTCACTGAAGAAGCTGCGCATTGTGAATGCAGGAAGGTTACTGTCCAACAATGGTGAGGGGCTACTTTAGACACATTACAACTGTAACACTCCACCATCATGCTTCATGTCATTATTTACACGACCACTAGAGGTTCCTTAATGTTAAAACGTACATACAGATCACAATGCCTACCAGTAGTAAACACTAGGGCATTTTCTGTTGGAAGGCAGGTTCAAATGTATATTGATCCCTGAGAAGAAATTCAGGAGGTGAGGTAGGAAAACACTGTACATAAACAAAATCAACAACCCACTATTTCATTGCTGTTGTTTTTTTTAAAAAACAAAAGCAGCTGTGTAAAAATCACAATTTTGTCACAACTAGAGGTGAGTTCTTCCTGTTGTCTGGTGTAATTTTTCAGTCTTACAGAGCCACACGAGAAAATTTCTCAAAATATCAAACTATATTTAACATGCTTACACTAGCCAAACACTTCATCCAGTATCTGTTCAAGCGTGACCCACTGCCCTACCAATATTTTCCTGCACCAGTGAACACAAATGACCACGTTTGTCACTTAAAAGAGAATGGGAGATGTTTGCAATGTAAAAATGACAGCTGTTCTTAGATAGTAAATCAAAAGCTATATTTGTGTTGCCCTTCAACGCAATATTGTATTACTGTATGCACAGGGGTATATGTAGAGCAAAAGGCAACTGGATTCATGTCATACCATCCCTGTTACAGAAATGTGGTGTCTGGCTGAGTGAATGTGTTTATAACTGTCTTAGAAATTTCCACATGTAAATGCACTTTAGTGAGCACTTCATTTATCTACAAGCTGCATTTATGAGGCATTTAAAAGTTTAATATATGTAGTGTGAATTTGTAAGTACTTTTACATTAATTATTCTAATGATATTCTGTGAGTATAACCATTGTTGTTTGCCTCAGAAATCACTTCATGACATAACCATTAACCCATTTGATTTTTGGCTCATATTCAATGCCTGTGTTTTTACATCCATGTCTATTTCAGTATGGAAACATTCTGGCCGGTGTGGACTCACACAGCATCTGCTTTATAACCCCCACCCCTCAAACACACACATACACACATGGATTTGAAAATTTACAGTTCGATCCAAGTCCCTGCAGGAGGTTGAACAACAGGCTCTTAAATAGATGACTGTGATATGAACACAAGTTGATATGAGCATGCGGCTGTGGTGTGACATGATACTGTGGGAGCCCGAGGAGATGAGCAGATGAGCCTCCAATTTATATGAGAGTGCCATTCCATGAAAAGCTAGAAATCATTTTTCCCCCAAGGAACCTTTAGATAAATATATAAATACATTTTGGCTCCAGATGATGATCTGGATTTCCCCGACTCAATTGGTCCATCTCCAACCTTTCCTGAAAATTTCATCAAGATCCAAACAACTCTTACAGTATGTATGTTAGGGTCTGAACATGGCCGTGCTCATGTCCCCGCTTTATGTTGATGTTTTCTATAATCTCCAGGACATGAGTTCAGCCATGTCCTCACCCTCAGTTCAGTGTGTTTTCTTTGTGTTTTCCTACCTTAGCCTTTGGTTAGTGATTGTGGTTATTTTCATTATCATGTCTTTTATTGTGTTCTGTAGTCGTGGTTCCTGCCATGCATATTTATTATGATTATCATTAGAGTCTCAGTTTTTGTCTTAGCTCTCCCTGATCCTTTGTCATGTTTCATTTGCTTCCCCTGTCAGTGATTGTCTGTGCAGCCCTGCCCGTCCTGTTTTCCTTACCTGTAGCTGCTCCCCTGTTGTCTCTGATTGCCCTTGATTATCCCCACCTGTTCTGTGTCTAGGTGATTACCCTCCTATCTATATATGTGCGTCTCACTCTGTGTCTCCTGCAGCGACCTTGTCCTTTGTTGGCGTCTCACCCACGCTTCTGTTCAATTGTGACATGTATTCTGTACATATGACCATATTCTGAGAATTTCAAAACATGGAAGTGTGTATCATCTTTTGCCTGTTTTAATTATGTTCTCCACTATTTTGAGCCCTCATTTCTTCATAATACTGAAAATTCCTCATATTATAGGAAAAAAATTGAAACCATTGGATAACCGGTGTTCCGCAACACCCTATGGATGCCATGAGAGATCGTTTGGGGTGCCATGAGAAATTGCCTAATTTTACTTAATTGGTCCAAAAACAATTGCAAATATTTTGCTGTTGTTGTTCGTCAGTGCCTGTAGTGGCTCTTTGTAGTCAGTGGGTGGCAGTATGAATGTAATCTTTGTGGATGCGGAGAGGAGGTGTTAACTTCAAAACTTTTGCTGTTGCATTGGCATGTAAATCCTAAAAAAACAAACAAACAAACAAACAAAAAACCCACTCTCATGTTATACATCATCACCCGTTGGGAGAATGTTACTACCTCCTTCAGAAACGGCATCTTGATGTCGGCTTTTTTTCAGCACTAAAGCGGTGAATGCAAACTGTCATGGTGCCCCACAGCCGGAAGGTCATGGGTTCAAGCCCCAGCTGGGTCATACCAAGTACCATATAAAAAGGGTACTTCCCGCCTTCTAGCTTGGTGCTCAGCATAATAGAATGAGGGAAGGAAAAGTTGTAACCCTTGGACAACAGATGGAAAAAAGCCACTGGCTATCATCTGGCAAGTTTACATTGATATCAGTGTTCATTAACCTGCACCATCCTTAAAAAGAGCAAGAGCAAAAAAGGTTGAAAAACCCATACTGTACATAATATTTTCTGAGTTACAGGACTTCACAACATGGAAATGTGTATTATTGTTTGGCGTTTTAATTATGTTCTTTTCTCCACTATTTTAAACACTCATTATTTCATAATACTGGAAATGATCATTTTTTAGGGAAACAAATCAAAACTAAGAGGTAACAACTGTAAAACTTTGCTTTTCTAATGTACAGTATGTGGCACAGAATTCATTTTGGGTACATTTTGGATACACTTCAAGGTCATATTGTGGAAGAAGAAAACAGACGAGACAGCGAGCTAGATGACACACAAACTTTATTTCCTCTTCCAACATCAAGTACAGAACATACTCTATCTGGGTCTTTGGCGCCTCCTTTTTATCCCTCTATTTCTGCCCCATGAGACCCAGGAAGCTAAAAACAATACATTCACTGCACAAAGAAATGTGTGGCACATTAACATCATATAACACCAGCCCTGCTTCTCACACCCTCTCTTCCTCTAGTGAACTCCAGTGTCTCCTGAACTCCCCGGGGGGCGGATAGTCCTTTCTGTTACGTCTGAGACCCTCCGGTGCCACTTCCTCCTTCAGTCCTTTGTGCCATCTCCTCCCCCTGGCTTCCGACTCTGGGTGGAGACCCCCCCCACAGTGCCACCACACAGCCCCCCCCCCCGAACACCCAGAAAGGGAACTAACCCCCCTGTCCTTTGGGCTTGAGCAGGTGCCCATAGTGGCTGTAGCAGGGGGTCACCAGTCCGGTCGAAGCACCCTGCTGGCGAGGTGTACAGGTGGGCACATTAGTCTGTGGAGGGAAAAAGGGTGTGTGTGGGCGGGTAAATGTTAGCTTCACTAGTGCAGGTCTCTGCTGAGGGAACACCAACATGCGGTGCCACCGACGGTGGGCGTCCGCGCCGGGGAGCTTTGGCCAACACCACCTGCTCGTCTGCCAACACAAAAGCGGGCTTCAGGCTGTCGATGCAGACGGTCTCCCTATGCCCCCCCCCCAAGTCTAATACAAAATGCTTTGCCCCAGTTTCCAGCACCCTGAACAGTCCATTGTACAGTGGGAGCAGCGGGGTCCTGTGTGCATCGTGCCTGACAAAAACAAACCTGGTGCTCTGTAAGCTTTTTGGGATGAAGGTGTGGGTAAAACAATGGTGGACCGGGCCCGGCACGTTAACAGCCTCCGCACTGTGCAAAATTTGCACGGGTGGATCGGCCCCGGGCACAGCGGTTTTCCAGCAAAAATTCTCCGGGGATCCGCAGTGGCTGCGAAAAAAAAAGTTCTGCCGGGGCGGCTGCCAAATCCTCCTTAGGCACGGAGCGCAACCCTAAAAGAACCCAGGGCAGGTGGTCGACCCAATTTGCATCCATGAGCAAAGCTCTGAGTGCTTCCTTAAGCGACCTATGAAAACGTTTGCATAACCCGTTAACTTGGGGGTTGTACACTGTAGTGCGGTGGATTTTGACCCCCAGGCTATGCGTCATCACGGACCAGAGTTCCGAAATGAACTGTGGACCCCTGTTGGAAGTGAAATCTGATGAGGATCCGAACCGTGCAACCCAAACCGACAAAAAAGCATGAGCGACTTCCGCAGACATGGTGGAAGCCAGCAGGACCACTTCAGGCCAACGCTTCGTGCGGTCCACGATTGTCAAAAGGTGTGTGAAACCTTGCGACGGCGGGAGGGGTCCCACCAAATCTACGTGGACGTGGTCGAACCTCTTGGCTGGGATTTGGAATGGCTTGAGGGGGGCTCTGGTGTGCTTGTGCACTTTGGCCCGCTGGCACATGATGCATGCTGCAGCCCACTCTTTCTCATCCTTGCGCAAGCGTGGCCAGACAAATTTCACCCCCAACAGTTTAACCGAGGTGCACATGTCGGGATGTGAAAGGGAGTGGACTGACTCAAAAATGCAGCGGCGCAAAGAGCTCGGAACTACCAGGTGCAGGCGACTGGTGGAGACATCGCAGAGTAAGGGAGGGCACCCTTCTTGCACCACCTTGCTCTCCAGCTTTAATCCAGTAGGCGCGGACTGGAGCGCGCAAATGTCCGCGTCCCCGGTTTGCTTCCTGGCCATGGCAGAGAAATTTATTCCCAAGTAGACCAGGGAGACTAACGTGCGTGACAGACAATCGGCCATGATGTTGAGCTTACTGGCAACGTGTTGAATGTCAGTCGTGAACGCCGAGATCACGGCCGAATGCCGTTGCTGCTGGGCCGACCACAGTTCCGAGACCATGGACATCGCATACATTAACGGTTTATGATCCATGAATGCGGTGAACTTGCGCCCTTCCAGCCAAAACTGGAAATGGCAAGTCGCCAGGTGGCGGGCCAACAATTCTCTGTCAAACGTACTGTATTTGCGTTCGTTGTTGTGCAAAGTATGACTGAAAAATGCAAGCGGCTGCCACGAACCGGAGACATACTGCTCCATCACTGCCCCTATGGCAACATTAGACGCATCCGTCGTGAGCCCTATTCGCGCTGACGGGGCAGGGTGGGCTAACAAAGCGGCGTTAGCGAGCACTGTTTTGGCATCTGCGAAAGCCTGGACTCGCTTGGGGGCTCCAGTTGATGTTTTCCACAGGCTTCTTTTTCTTCTGTGCGGCATACAATGCCTGCAGCAGCTGGGCTGCCCGGGGGAGGAAACGGTTATAAAAGTTGACCATCCCCAAAAATTCCTGTAGGGACCTCATGGTCTGAGGATGCAGAAAATCCGACATGGCGTGCATCCTATCAGGCAGCAGAATCGCGCCCTCCGGCGAAATGTGGTGACCCAAAAAAATCAATTACTGGCACACCAAACTGGCACTTCGCTGGGTTAACTATAAGCCCGTGCACTTCCAACCTCTGGAAAACCATTTTGAGATGGAAGCGGTGCGCTTCCTCAGACGCGCTAGCCACCAGAATGTCATCTAAGTAGACAAAAACAAAGGGCAGGTCACGGAGCACTGCATCCATCATTTTCTGGAAGGTTTGCGCCATGCCCTTTAATCCAAACAGCATGAGTAAAAATTCACAAAGGCCAAAAGGAGTTATTACCGCTGTTTTAGGCACATCCTCCGTGCGTGCCAGGACCTGGTGGTAACCGCAGACCAGATCCACTTTCAAAAAAACATGCATCCTGGCCAGGTGTACAGAAAAATCCTGGATGTGCGGGATGGGATACCGATTGTGTTCCATGGCATTGTTCAAGTGCCAGAAATCGCCGCACGGTCGCCACGACCTGTAGGTCTTATGCACCATGTGTAGTGGGGATGCCCATGGGCTGTTGGAGCGCCTGACGATGCCCAGCTGCTCTAAGTTGGCAAACTCCTTGCGCACACTGGTCAGTTTAACTGCGTCCAGGCGCCGAGAGTGCACAGACATCAGCAGGCCTTTTGTTGTTATGAAATGTGGGACCCCATGTTTGGTTACCATAGCTGACAAAGTTGGGACCGTGAGTGCTGGGAACTGTGCAAGTAAATGCTGGTACTTACCCCCTGGAGCTATAACATTAGCCAGTGTTGTTGGCCCTGCTCCCTGAGCTGTGCAGGGCAGGGAGGTAAAAGAGACAGCATCCACTAAATGTCTGTTGGCAACATTGACTAACAACCCACAAGTACATAAAAAATCTGGACCTAACATGGGGGCAGAACATGCAGCTACCACAAAGTCCCACTGATAATTGCATCTGTGCAAGCATATCGCCAGTGTCTGTTCACCAAACGTTCTGATGGTGGATCCGTTAGTGGCCGTGAGCTCGGGACCGCTGCCTCCTGCTGACCTGTCTGCGCTGACTGGCAGGAGGAGGCTCTTCTGGGAGCCAGAGTCCACCAAAAACCGTCTCCCCGAACGTGTGTCCATGATAAAAGCAGCTTGTTCTTGTCGCCAGCGGTCGCAGCTGCTACTGACTGTTGGCTATGTTGTCTTCCCAGCTTCTTGAATTGGCATGGCGGCCGACAGCATTGGGCATCCAAGCCGAAGCGGCAATGATAAAAACAGAGCGTCCCATGCCTGCGCCTGTTGGCATCTGTCCTAGCCACCACCAATGGCTCCTCGACCTCACTGGAGTCCTTCATGGATGCCGGTGCCGCTGCATGCATGCTGAGAGCTCTGGTTGCTCGGATGATGCAGTCTGCTTCCTGTGCCAGGGCATGGTAGTCCTTGGTTTCCAGCCACGGCAAGTTGGCAAGGATCGCCCTTGCTGTAGCAGGAGGGTTCCTGAGGAACAGGTGGGCAAACAGGAAGGACTCGTCGTTCTTCCCCATCAGCACTAACATGCTCTCCATGAGCTCCACGGCTGATCTGTCACCTAACTCTACCCTCTCACTGTCCGATGGTGTATAATGCTGTAGTAGCATCCACTTGAGCACTTTGTGTTTACCCTGGGCCAGCGGCTCCTGGAGCAGGCTCGTTACCTGTTGTGTGAAGCACACATCCAGTGCAGCGACCACATGGTAATATTTAGTGTCATCCGTTGTGATCCCGCGGTGTGCGAACTGGGCTTCTACATGCAAGAACCACGCAGTCGGATTGTGAAGCCAGAAGTCTGGGAGCTTGACTTTGACAGCGCAGGCGGCGCTGGTGTTCTCCCTCTGGGTTGTCTCCGGGGCGGTGCTCGGCTCGTTCCCCATCGCACGTCTTAGGGTCACCAATGTGGAAGAAGAAAGCAGATGAGGCAGTGAGCTAGATGACACAAAAACTTTATTTCCTCTTCCAACATCAAGTACAGAACATACTCGCTCAAGTAGGTTCATTTTGTCTTCTTTTAATTATTTACCTTTTGTTCTTATTAAAGACAAAAATAGAAAGATGTTTTCACCTTCTTTACATGTTTTGACTGTTCACTGCAGTACACTGCAGTGCAGTTTAATAAGAACAAAAGGTAGATTGTGGAGAATGTGCACAATGATGAGACTGAGTTATTCCTCAGGTTCAGCTTTATTAACAGATCACATACTCCAACAATCTCAAAGCAGGAAAAGAGGAAGTATAATCTCACATCCGACTTTTATACCCCGGACCTCGAAACAGCAGTCACATGGTGTTTAATCAAACATACA